>OZ008371.1:168593907-169793907 GCA_963931995.1 Phaonia tiefii
CTTAGGAAAAGTCACAGTCCGAGGTCACAATACGCAATTTTAGGTCTCCGCTTATGAGGTACAGACTTATTTGTATTTTAGCGATTTCTTTTATTTAAGCGATTGTTCATAAATTTAGCGATGTAAATATCCAACAAATGGTGTCACAGTACTAGGATCTCTTGGTAAAAACGTCTCTACGTGGTCAAAAGTTACGTTATTTCGGTCTGTGCTTTCGAGTAATTGATACAGTTTTATTTTAGCTTTTTTTGTTATTGAAGCGATTTTCAAAATCTTTAGCGATTTTCTAGAGAAAACAGTTGGTGGTATAGTAATGACATCTCTTAGTAAAAGTCTGTTTCCGAGATCAGAATATACGTTATCTTAGGCCTCCGTTTCTGAGTTACAGACTTATTTGTATTTTAGCGGTTCTTTTTTATCCAAAACTATAGCAATTTTCTAGATAAAAACAATTGATGTTATAGTGATGACATCTCTAAGTGAAAGTCGCTGTCCCACGTCACAACATACGATATGTTGGGCCTCTGCTTCTGAGGTATATAATTGTTTGTATTTTGACGATTTTTTATTATAGCGACTTTTGAAAACTTTAGCGATGTAAATAAACAACAAATGGTGTCATATTTTATATTATCTGTTGGTAAAAGCCTCTCTTCGTGAACAAAAGTTACGTTATTTTGGGCTTCGCTTTCGAGTAATAGACACATTTTTATTTTAGGATTTTTGACGTAGAATACGTCTTATCTTACGGTATGAGGAGTCATGTCAGGGTTTTATTGTTGTAATCTTTATTTCATTGAATTTGAGGAAACGGCTAGATGAATTTTTTTAAAATTTTTTTTGTAGGTAAATGAAGATGTTATCTTTCGTTTGATATACATTTCATATTGGCTGATATATTTCTAGTATTTTAATTTCTCAAATGAAAATTGTTTAAACACATACACTCAAACATAGGTGTGGTGTTTGGTTGAGTGTTTTTGGTTGCTCCACATTGCTTAGGAACATGTATCTAGTAAAAAAATTACAGCAGACAGTTGTCCGAGGCCTTCGGCCACGGACTGTCCCTGCTGGCTGTGTCAGAGACACGGCCATTAAGTTTAACGTAGAATACGCCATCCGATAAGACAGAAAACATATATAACAATAAATTCATTTGCTTATATTATTAATCATTTATTGTTATATATGTTTTCTGTCTTATCGGATGGCGTATTCTACGTTAAACTTAATGGCCGTGTCTCTGACACAGCCTGCAGGGACAGTCCGTGGCCGAAGGCCTCGGACAACTGTCTGCTGTATTTTTGCTATTTAAGCGATTTTCAAAAACTTTAGCGATTTTCTGGAAAAAACAGTTCATGTTATAGTAATGACATATGTTAGTAACAGTCTCCCTCCGTGGTCACAATATACGTTATTTTAGGCCTCCATTTCTGAATTACACACTTATTTGCATTTTAGCGATTTTTTTTATTTTAGCGATTTTCTAAAACTTTAGCGATTTTCTAGAAAAAACAATTGATAATATTGTAATTGGTATTCGAGTATAGATACATATTTATATTAGCGTTTATTTGAAATTTAAGCGATTTTCTAGAAAAACAGTTGGATTTATAGTAATGACATCTCTTAGTAAAAGTCTCTGTCCGCCGTCATAATCTGCTTTATTTTAGGCCTCCGTTTCTGAGTTACAGGTTTATTTGTATTTTTGCGATTTGATTTATTTTGGCGACTTTTACACAACTTTAGAGATGTAGATAAACAACAAATGGTGTCATATTAATAGCATCTCTTTGTGAAAGCCTCCCGTCGTGGTCAAAGTTACGTTATTTTGGCGCCTCCATTTCGAGTAATAAATACATTTTTATTTTAGCGATTTTCCAAAACTTTAGCGATTTTCTAGAAAAAAAATGCTGGTGCTATAGTAATGACCTCTCTTAGTTAAGTTCCTGTCCAAGATAACAATATACATTATTTTATGTCTCCGTTTCTGAGGTATAGACTTGCTTGTATTTTAGCGATTGTTCACAACGTTCGCGATTTCCTAAATAAAAACAATTGGTGTCATAATAATGACATCTCTTAGTAAAAGTGTCTGTCCGAGGGCACAATATACGTTATTTTAGTCCTCGTTTCTAAGGTAAAAACTTTTTTGTATTTTAGCGATTAGTCAAAAGTTTAGCGATGTAAATAAACAAAAAATGGTATCATATTGATAGCATCTTTTGATAAAAGCCTCTCTTCGCGATCAAAATTACCGTCATTTTGGCCTCCATAGATACATTTTTAATTTAGGGTTTTTTCTAGTATTTAAGCGATTTTCAAAAAAAAAAACAATTCTAGGAAAAAACAATAGGTTTTATAGTAATGACAACTCTTAGTAAAGGTCTCTGTCCGAGGTCACAATATACATTATCAGATTATTTGTATTTTAGCGATTTTTTCATTTTATATTTTTTATTAATTTGTCGATTTTTTCCAAAAAAAATTTTGCCAACATGTTAACTGAACTATTTTATGCAAATTTACAGAAATTATATAATTTTAGACTTTTCCCATGATTTTATATTCTACAGTACATTCTAATTCTAAAAAAATTTATTATTTGCTATTTATTTATTTTCTAAATTTGTAATACTTTCTGTCGGGGCTGTTGAATCTCTGCCCAACTTGGAGTACTCCGACTGCAGCATTTTCAAAATTTACGACTCCATTTCAAGGGCACGACTCCACTCTGAGTCCAGAAATTTCGTAAAAGTGCAGCAAACCTGAACTTTGAGTCGTCCACACTTTTACAACTTGTACTGCAGGTAAAAACCCCAGACTCCATCTCGGACTCCAAGTCCCTGACTCCGGCTCCACAACACTGCTTTTTCTTCGTATTGCCTCTTGGTATTAACTCTAAGCTCGCGGCTCTGTCCTAGCTCCTAAATCGTAGCCGGTTGTCAAAGTGAGATCTGGCTCGTGAGGCGAGATTCAAAGTTTAGTCAGTCAACGTTTACTGAGTCAATGTGAAAATGAAGATCGAATGAACCCGATTCGCGTGCCAGCTCTCAATTAGAGAGAGAGTTTATGGGCCGGCGGCGTCATTGGGCCGTACTTCTTCCGTGATGATCAAGACCGGCACATTACTGTGAATGTGAATCACTACCGTTCAATGATAACCGAATATTTTTGGCCCCAATTGGATAATATGGACTTGGAGGACATGTGGTTCCAACAGGACGGCGCCACAAGCCACACAGCCAATGCCACAATCAATTTATTGGAGACCAAGTTTGGTGAACATGTTATCTCACGAAATGGCCCAGTCGATTGGCCGCCTCGGTCGTGCCGTTAGATTATTTCCTGTGGGGCTACGTCAAGTTTATGGTCTATGCCAGTGGTAGGCAAAACCGAACGCACGCACTCAAACGTATTATGTGCTTGTGTGCGGTCGCAAACCCACAGCCATAGAGTGGTGCTTCGAATCAAACAAAGTTGTTGTGTACATGTGAGTTGCCGATCGTGTGTGTGTGAAAAATACGAGAAAAATACGATTATTGATTTCCACGCGTGGCTATGGAGTGGCAATCACTGGTCTATGCCAACAAGCCAGCGACGAACTTCGTACGAATATCGAACGTGAAATTGCAGCAGTATCGGCCGATTTATGTTTGAAAACCGTCGAAAATTGGATTCAGTGTCTGGACTTCTGCAAGCGTGCCCGTGGTGGCCATGCAAAAGAAATCGAGTTCCATACAAAATGGTATCGAACGTACTTTTACAGGAATAAAGAATTTCATTGGTACCTAAAACCGGTTTTGTTTAATTTAAAAAAATTCATTGGTACCTAAAACCGGTTTTGTTTAATTTAAAAAATACTTTTGTAGCGCTCTTATTTAAAAACCCATTATTTACAGCTCATACCCAATATGTATAAGTATTAATGTACGTATATAAATATCTAATAGTTCTTCATATACATACATGTATGAATATGTGCGAATAGAGCACGTACACATATGTGGCATAACTACGATACAGTAGTTAATGACTATTTTTATAGTATACGATACTTTAATGCTTTGTTGTTTCACATGCCAGTCAAGAACGTTCAATGCACTTTTTGTCCAAGTGTGCGATACAAGGGTTTTATTTTAGTTCATTGGTAATACAAGCTACACCATACACAAAATTAGAACACTGACATTTTATTTTCTAATATATGTAACAGCAATATATTTCCTAACATTTCGTGATATCTGTAATAGTTAGTGTGAGTTGGAGTTAGAACATTTGCATCTGAATGGCTGACACGAACAAAAACTTCTATATATCATTCCTATGGGTGGGGATAGAATGTATGTCATTCGATACGAACAAATGTATAACACACAGATAGGAGCATATTAGACCTTGGATATTTATAGACGAAACTCCTTTTAGACTGGCAGACTGGATATCTGGTAAGCCAAGGCGATAACTGCCATAGTTCTTCAGCAACCCCAACTACATTTTTGGAATTGATTACTAAGTGCAACAACTTAGTTTGGAATTGAAAATGGGCGTTCTGGTCACGCCCATACTAACCCCCATATTTAGTGGAAAATATTGTTTCTTCTAAAACTTCTTTCCCATTTTCAGAAATTGCAGAAAATCTGGAAATTTGCCACACCATTTCGTATCCTTCCCATAAAAAAAAGTTTATTGGACTGGCAGCTCATACAATAGCTCCCTAAAACATTACTGATCTGGATGAAGTTTATTATTAGCCTAGCTTTCATCAATCGCTAGTCACATTCTGAAAAATAGATATTTTTCCACGCCCATTTTGGTAACTCGCATACAAAAGTTATGTGGACTACCTATTGGTCACAACAAACGTTCCTAATTAAATTAGGTATTAGACAATATTTCGTCAAACGCCACCCCACAATTGAATATGGACGATTTTGTCTCGCCCATTTTGGTACCTTCATACATAGACATGATAGACATGATAATCCTTGAAAAACATAACAAATGCTTATGCAACTTTGTATTAAACAATATTTTGCCCAATGACACGCCGATATCAAATATAGCCGAGTATGCCACGCCGATTCGGGAAACATTTTAAATGAAAATCGGAGCCAATGGATAACTCACGGAGAAGGCATGAACAGGTCAGCCCATCAGATTGAAATTCCAGTAATGGTTTCTGATTCTGACATCACAAGCTTGGTAGTGCTTCATGACGTGGTGGATGGGAATACTGTGCCTTAACGTATACACAGCTCTGATTTTGTGCATGATTTATCACACCGTATCCTTCGCAAATGATTACGTATCGACTCAGGGTATCCTTTATTATAGATAAGTGGAAGGAAGTAATTGTGGTCTTTTACACACAAATCAGGGAAAACTAGTCATGTATCTCCTAAGGGCAATTCATAGCATCGTTTCTGTTGAAAGTCCTGGAGAGATTTATTGACTTATATATGAATTAACCTGGTTTAGTTTAGTTGCAGCCAGCACACCCACCCAAAGGGGAGCATGTGGCAATTGACTTGCACGAAGTTGTTGCATATTTTGAGCGCATTTTGGGGACAGTACACTAGTGCCCTTCTTGGGTCTAGAAGGTGTTTTTAATAATGTAACGCCTGGAGCTATTAGTAATTCTCTCGAAGCTTTATGTGTGCCCTCGCTGCTCGTCGACTGAACTGACCATCTGCTTGAAAACCGTGTTATCACTGCAGTCTTTGGGTGTAAACACTCCTTTTACTACACTGTGCGAAATTTTTTAAGTCATGGAAATATAACCATACACGGACACCACTACATGATAAAAGACCAAAAAAAAAGACCCGTGTCTCCCAGTTTTCCCCAAAGTAATGCACCTTTTTTATGAGTCCCCAAAGATTTGGGGCCTCGGGTCATTTTTGCAAAAAAGTGACAATTTTGTCAGGCTCATGTCTTACAAATCGTTCAGAATTTTGATTTACTCTCAGAGGCAAGGTTGTAGCTCTTGAACATATAAGATCAATAAACAACTTTGTAGAACATTTGAACTTCCTAGGAATGATTCTTAACACCGTTTAGGTAGCGTTTAGGTAGATCTTAGGTATTGAGATCTTTGGTACATTTCTGTAGTTGATTGTTTCCTTTAATTTTGAGCTGTTTGCTACCTGTGGACCTGAACAGGGGAAAAGAGGTAAAAAAATCGAATTGTTTATCTTCGAATTTGACCTTGAAGATGAAGTTTTTTTAATCTTATATGTTCACATTCTTTGTTCTTTGTGACAAGAGCTACATCTTTCCCTCAGAGAGTAAATCCGAATTCCGAACGGTTTGCAAGATATGAGCCTGACAAAATGATAACTTTTTTGCAAAAATTACACCGAGGTCCCAAATCTTTGGGGGCCCATAAAAAAAAGTGCATGACTTTGTGCAAAACTGGGAGACACGGGTCTGTTTTTTGGTCTTTTATCACGTAGTGGTGTCCGTATATGGTAATATTTTTTCGTGTTGCACTGTGTTATTGATGATTTATGATGATGGATGATGTAATTCTGCACTCGCAGAAGAATTCGGTTGAGACAAACGAGTCAGCCGAACCCGAATTTTCGGGTTATCACAACCACACTAGAAATCATCAGAAACCACACTAGAGATCACCGCAATTAAACAAGGGGTTGCCACAACCAAATTAGAGGTTGTCGCAACCGAATTAAAGGTTGTCACAAACAAATTAGAGGTTGTCACAACCGAATTAGAGGTTATAGCAACCACACTATTAGACCACAAATTAGAGGTTGTCACTACCGAAGTAGAGATTGTCACAAACAAATTAGAGGTTGTCAAAACCGAAGTAGAGATTATCGCAACCACACTAGAGAACATCACAACCAAATTAGAGGTTGTCATAACCGAATTAGAGTTTGTCACAACCGAATTAGAGGTTGTCACAATTGAATTGCACTGGAGATCATCAAAACCAAATTAGAAGTTATCACAACCAACTTAGACGTTGTCACAACCGAATTAGAGTTTCTCGCAACCGTTTTAGAGGTTTGACCAACAGAATTAATGAGAAATTCCTTTCCGGCAACCTAGATGTTTATAAATGTAATTGCTGAAAACGAATAAATGCAAAATTCGGTGGTGGGAACCAAATTGCCGCTAAATTCGGTTGTTGCAACCGAATTAACGATAAAGTCGATGGTTGTAACCAAATTGATTCAAAATTTAGTTGTTACAAACGAAACTGCAATTAAAGAACAAATACAATTGGAAATTCAGTTGTCCTAACCGAATCAATTATGAAACTAGATTGTTTAGAACTCGTTACAGTTGCGGTGACTAAATACAGTCGTGGCACTCTCAATTAGGTTGTAGCAACCGAAATTCAGTAACAACAACCGTATTTACGGTTGCTAAAACCTCCTATAAAACAATGAGTTATGTGAGTGTGGTCGCAGGGAAATCACTATCCAGCATTGGTGACTTGACGCAAACTGTTTTGGGGAGACTATAGTCCAGCGCTAGAAGTGTGGTTTAGAAGTAAACCCCCAGAAGACGGAGCTTGTCCTATTTACTCACAGGCGCATGACTCAGAAGTGTAAGATGTCCAAGCTTGTCGGTGTAGTGCACTCCTTGCATTCTTAGAACAAGTATTTCGGTTATAACCTCGACCGGACGTTAAACTGGAAATCAATAATGAGTAATGGATTTGGAGGGATGGTAGGTGGATAGGTAGTTGTTAGGTGGTAGGGTGCTTGTGGAAATTCTGTATAAAGTATAAAAGCTGAGTACTAAATAAACCCCCATTTTCTGGATATATGCAGCAGATGTTAGTCAAATCAATATTTATACAAGGTGGCGCAAAAGTAATCACCCAATGTTTTTTTGCTGAAATTTTTTTTAATCAACGACTTTGGTTCTGCTTGTGAAATTTGTTTATCTAATCCATTAGAATTAATTTCATCAAGTTGAGAAAATTATATCGAAATGATAGAGTTGATGACCGTCGCCAGAAATGATGACCATTCGGGCTGGTTTTATGGCATTTTCCATCACTCTTCCCAGAATTTCGGGCGACAGGTTCTCGCATTCTTGGCTAATATTCACCTTAAGGGCTTCAAGAGTCTGAGGCTTGAAGCTATTATTTTGTTTATTCATATAACCACTGAGACGGAAATGAGTCTTATCGCTCATGATAATTTTCGATGAAAAAGAAAAATCGTCCACCTCTTCGTTGAGATTCAGGATGGCTTGAGCGTAGGTTACACGAGTTTGGCGGTCAACAGCTAACAGCGTTACACAGTCTGCAATTTGTAAGGGAACTTCTTCAAATCCTAATGCCTAATTTCGTGGCACGTCATCTGGTCGATGTTTCGGGCTTCTCTTCGACATCTTGGGCAACAGCAGTGATATTCTGCTCCGGGGCCGGCCTGCCTTGGGAAGATCTCGTATGGTCCCAAACTCCTCAAGGCGAGTGGTTTGTCCAGTTGGTGTCGGACGGCCAGGAAAGCTGCGCCAATATAACCGACGAATTCTTGAACAAAAAAATGGAAACAATTATTCCGCGTTGTTGCGGAGTACACCGATTCATGGCTTGTCGATATTAATTCTGTGTTTGTTTACTTCACAAACGTCAAATGTTTACTTCATTGACATTTGGCGCCATTTTTCAAAGTTAAAGGGTTTTCTAATAGGATGATTAGTTTTGCTCCACCTTGTATAAGTATATACTTGGTTTGATGAAATGCCTAGCATAGACACAGTAAATTCAAATCGCTGAGTAAAGTTCAAAGCCATGTTCATATGTGTTGTCAGAAGAAGCATCCCTCAAACGGTTTAGTATATAATTCTTTATCTCACTACTCTGACCCTTCACTCAAACTGGTAAGCTGCCAGAACCACACTTCGACCGAGAGAACTACTCAACTAAGATATGCTAATGTTCTCCTTGAGATACATAAGTCTGATCCGGATCGATATTTGTGTCGAGCATCTGACTATACTATACCGAGTCTGTAAGTCCAGCGGTGTCCGGGTTAAATAATACTAGAAAATGGCGATTTGACTGATGGAATACCCGTCTCACTTTCGTAATACTTCATTTTACCTGATGACTTCAAGATGGATGACGGCAATTCAGCTGCCACCCTTATCGAGGATCTCCAATTCGTTTTTTTAATTAAGATTAGACTGCAACTGTAGTGTCCTGGCCAAAATAAGGGCTGCCCATCTGCAAATAGAGTCATCATTTCTTGGGAATATTGTCAACTTCGTCGACAGTAAGGAGACACTTAAAGCAATCAATTAGAACTTGGGCAGATCTAAACTGATTAAGTAATGCAAATGAGTTTGTATTATATTGCCCTATAATCTGAGACTTAGGTGGCGTCCTGGCCATAGCTATCTAGCATGTAACGACGGGTTTCCCTTTGAAGCTGGGGTATACTCAGTGGTCGCCAGGGATTCGTTATATATCGTTTATTTTTGAGAAAAAGAGCAGAACGCCAGCGATATTCTGTATATAGATAAATTTTATTTCAAACGTATTAATATTTAATGATACAAATAATATTGCAGTAAAGGTCTTAGCGTGGAGTGGGAAGATGGCGGTGTGATTCTACAGGCGTTGGCGGCCGGCATATGATGAGGAATCGGGTAGGGTGTTATGGGTGGCGGAGATCGTTAACTGAGGCGGGTACTATGTTCAAGACCTCATAGGCAGGGAATCTAGGGCTTGAACCAACGTTATAGGTAGACAACAAGGTCGAGACACCACAGGCAGGGAATCTCTGGCTTGCACCAGGAGAACAAAGACAATACGGGAACAGGCGGGTACCAAGTTCAAGACCCCACCTGCAGGGAACATCTGAAGACCCCAGAGGCAGGGAATCTCTGGCTTGAACCATCGGAACAAAAGGCCCCACAGACAGGGAATATTTGGATTGAACAAGCGGGAGAGGCAGGCAACATGATCAAGACCCCACAGGCAAGGAATCTCTGGTTTTCACCACGGGAACAAAGACAATACGGAAACAGGCAAATACCAAGTTCAAGACCCCACAGGCAGGGAATCTCTGTCTTGAACCACAGGAACAAATGACAACATATCAATAGATGGGTACCAAGTTCAAGACCCCCACAGGCAGGGAATTTCTCTGGCTTAAACCAGCGGGAGAGGCAAGCAACAAGATCGAGACCCCACAGGCAGGGAATCTGTGGCTTGCACCATCAATAGGATGACTAGCTAGAGATTACTGCACTATCTACGTTTGAACTAGGGTATCTAATACACTACTACTGCTATGTTGGCTCTTCAACGTCTGTAGACGGAATCGCCTCGAGTACTAGGTTGATCCGCGCTGGTATCTGATAATAGTCGTTACAGCTGTGATTCTCAGGTTTACTATCAGCTGATGGTCAGCTATCTACAACTTCGTATGGTGGCTACTGCCGTCCAGATGGCGTTGTTGCACTAACGTAGCGGTTGAATTCAACAGATGGCGCTCTCATTTTGTCAACAGATGGCGAATGTATAAGTGTGGTGGAATCAAGCGGGCGACTTCCGCTGTCACTAGCAGAGAACAAGGTAGCTGAATCCCTTCGCCAGAATAAATTGTGTTACCGGTAGTCCGGTTCCTTATGCCTCTGTCAGACTACCGACTTCTAAGTCTTAAAAAATATGTTAGTGAGCACAGCAGAAAAGACTGTTACAACGGGGAAGCGGAAATTTTTTTCTATTTCAGCAAACATGTGTTTGTTGTTCTAGCAAACATTTGGAACAGCATTTTATTTACACTGAAATCAGTTCGTTGTAATGAGAGGACATCTGCTGATTTTAATGTCAAATTTTATATTTTGATTGGAGTATCAATTCTGTCTTGTTAGCGACGATAGACTTCAGGATTCCTAAGGATCTATGGCCGATGCTGGATTCGAATATACTCGTACTTCAAGATACCTAGGGATCGATGGCCGGTGCTGGATTTGTATTGACTTCAAGATTCTTAGAGATCTATGGCCGCTACTGGATTTGTATTGACTTCGTGATTCTTAGGGATACAGAATTTGAATAGGACCAAATCGCAAGTACAATTTCAAAATGTCTATCTGCATCTTCGAATTGGGATAATCAAGGGTCATTGTGATATGCAAGACCTAACTAATATGTGGGATATTGAGAGGATTGACTATTGTCGTATTTGTGAAGATAAAAAGGAAAAAAGAAAATAAAAAGAAATGATAGTCGAACACCATTTTTGGGAGTGTCCACATCTACAATACATAGGGACATAGAACAATACATAGGACTGCTTTGATGAGTTTGTTGTGGGAGTTTCCTGTTAGATTTCCTGGTGGTATTTTAAGTGTATGACCTCAAGCCAAACTAATTGATCCGAGTTTTGAATTCTCTTCGTGCTGCTGCTACTGGAAAAATACAGATACCAAAAAAAAATACAAGTATCCGACCACCCTAATCTACACATGTAAAAACGTAAGCGCTTATTATTTGTTGACCTTCATATCAATTGCAATGCGCGCAAATTTCAACAAAAAAAAAGTAAAATTCATATAAACGAACGAATTGAAACAATGAGAAGACAAATGATTGCCATTATTTGTTCAGGTGTTTGATTTTGTTGCTTTTTTATATAGAATGAATATTGTAGAATGATTGTATATGTTAATGTATTGAGCTGATTCAATCAAAACCTTTCCTTCAAACGACTGACATTTAGAACAATGCAATGTAGTGGCAACTGAATGACATTTGACAGCTTCAACAAATTAGCTATTTACTTTCTGATAAAAACAGATATTAACGCTAACTTAGGCTCAGTTTCACAGTTGAAAATTCTGCACTCAATTGGGTTTTACATGTCCGATGTTTGTCATTTAAATGTCATTTAGTATAAAATGATAAATTATAGGACACGAAGTATTCATTATTTTATAAAACTACTTATATCAAATACAATTATTTGTTCGTAATTAATATGTTGAAGAGATCGCATGTGCAGATGTCGCCCTGCCTGCGGCCTCGATTCGTACTAAATACTTCGGTGAGATATTTACAAATCTTTACTGAAGATTTCATGTCGGCCAGTGTCATTCCACAAAGGAGTGTCAGCTTAGCACAAATAGCAAGCTCCAACATAGCTTGGTACAGTTTACCCCGAATCGGGTCATCGAAGGCAACCTTATAATATACCAAGTAGTGGTAGGTGCCGATTTGTTTTTCGCGGGGTTTCTCCAGCATTTATCTTAGTATGAATACCTGGTCCATAGTTGACATTCCAGGCCTAAATCCACACTGGTAAGGTCCGATCAGGTTTGCATCAAACGGCTTTAGTCTTTCGCACATTACGCACGAGAGGACTTTATATGCGATGGATGCAAAATCCATCTTAGTTCGTACACTTTAGTTCGCTTATTTTTAAAACAAGACACAGTATGCTAAGACTCCTAGAGTCGGTCATGTACTCGTCTAGCCAGATTTTATATATACGCTATTGATTGCACCTTTCCACCTCCTAGCCCCAAGTCTTAAATAACTTAGACGGTAATGAATCAGCAGCATCGGCTTTGTTCTTCATAAGCCGGGAAATTGCAGTTCTGACTTCGCTTTCACTATTTTGCTCACCATCCTCATCTGTACTGAAGTCTTGTGGGACAAGTAAAGCAAAAAAGTGATCTCTCCATATTCCCAACATACTCTGTACATTTGTATCGAGATTCGCATCCTTATCACTACAAAAGGGGTGCCACGATCTATTTCAATTGGTTTGGCTTTGTACTTTTCGGTTGAATTTACCGGCCTCATTCTTCCTTCTGTAAGATTGAATTTGCTCACTCTCACGATTCCTCCACTACCGTTTTTCCTTCTTAAACAAACGGGTGACCTCTATCTTCGACTCCGTGTACCGTTTGCACCGCGGCTTGTGTTACATCTGACTACATCGTTGCCAGACGTTAACACTTTTCTCCGTACCATACTTTATTTTTAAGTGGTTTTTCATTACCAACTACGGTCTGTGCAGCAGTATTCATAGAGTGGGAAATATATTTCTACTACGCTTCAGGATAATTAGGCGGAGGTGCGTTCTGCGCCAGTACCTGCATGATCTTCTCTGCATAGGCCGTCGCTCTCTCTGATAATTGCAACTTTCATATGTCCAGCTTCCTACATGTCTGCTTTCATACGACTTTCGCTCTGCTTAACCTTGTGCGAACCTTTGCTGTAACCAGGTCGTGAACCGAATCGATAATAGCTCCTCGAATCACACGTACGTCCATTATACTACTGGAATACTAGTGGAATTACCAGGCGATCAATCTCTTTGTTCTCTGTTGATCAGGGGATATCCAAGTAGCCTTATGGATAATATTGAGAACCATATTTTTCCCCGCTGCAAATCTATAAGTGTCACTACGTTATCCAAAGTGATGGCGTGTAGATTGAATCCATCGATGATTGGTTCCAAGATATTTTCTCTGCCGACTTTAGCATTAAAATCACCTAGAACAACCTTAATGCCATGGCCAGGGAAGCGATCGTATGTTACCTCTAGGCGCTTGTAGAACATGGTTTTGACATTATCGTATTTTTCTTCCGTGGGGCTTGTTCATAAATTAGCAATATGCTAAAGTGTTTCGCTGTTATCCGGATGGTGATTATACATTCCCTCACGGGGTTGAACGTTGAGACCAGATCCGCAACCAAATCATAATATCGTCTTTTGTTCATATATTTGATGTGGTAACATCTATAGGCACGGGTAGGGCAATCTATCAAAGTGAACACATGCAAACAATACGCACCGTTAGCATCACATACGTGGTTGTTGTACAACAATAGTCTCTGCTTGAAAATAAGTATGATGGTATTGATGTAGCGGCAGCGAACAAACAAGCAGGTCGTCGTCGCCAAAGAGTATTGAATAGTATAGAGAACTCATGGAACGAATTGTATGGCACAAAAGCACTGGCGACATCTGGCGAATGATTCAAAACGTATTACTCTCTTTTTGTCATAACTTGGCCCATTCATAAACTTGATGTGGAACATTGATGCCTTTTAAAACATTTATGCCTTTTGAATTGTGTTATGTAATAACATTGTCGAAATGGTCCATTTATATTGAAATACTCAATAAAGCGAATAAGACTCGTTTATGCTCTTTTACTCAGACTCTCTATATGATAGCGAAAAAGATTGCAATAAGTTCTCTATACTATTCAATACTTTTTGCCGTCGCCCTGTGTAAACAATCTGTATAAACAATTATTTCAGTGAGCTAAATATTGCATTATTGATGTGTTGCATCTACATGCAAACAACACACAGCGTTAGCACACAGCGTTATCTACGTCAAAGCTATGCAGCGTTAACATTGAAAATAACATGTGGTTGTTGTACAACATTAGTCTCTGCCTGAAAATAAATATGATGGTATTGATGTAGCGGCAGCGAATAGTTGTCTCAAAGGACGAAGTCTTGCTACTCGTAAGCTTACGCACATAACACAATGTATGTACATGTGTCTGTTGCTTTGCATGCTCTTTGTTTTTTGTGGGTCTAAAACAAAAAGTATTAAGCAAGAAAATAATGACGCATGTGCTTGCACTTGTCTTTAAATAATTTTAAGTATTAATATTATTTAACTGAAACGTCAGTTCAATGATATGAACTCTGTTGTTTATTTTCCAATGTAACATTTACTAATGTATTTATAGAAATCGGACAGGTACCGTGTAACAAAAAGGTATTAACACATCGCCCGTGAGTTCGAACACTCATTGATGTTTTATTTTTTTTTTATTTTATTTCAAAAATTGTTTATACGCGGGACCGTAATTTTAATCTATTACCATCAGAGATTTTCACAAGAGCGATTGACTGAAACCGCGATCGACAGTAATTTAAAAAGTGACATGTAACCATAGTTTCGGTTCAGTAGCTTGAATTTGTAGTAAAATTTTAAAGTGTTATTCATAAAACGTTATGAGAGATTGGAGAGACGATTTATCACAGAAAATGCAGAAATGTGACTCTTTTGTCACCCCTCATCTTCTGAGCATCTCTAGGGCTTCTCTGAGACTTTCCCTGATACCAGACAAATGGGAGGAGCAACTAGTCGTTTTTATTCCTAAGTCGGTAAAGTCTAGTCCTAAGTCCTAAGGACTACAGACCAATCAGCCTCTCATCCTTTCTATTGAAAGTCTTGGAAAGAATGGTTGACTTGTAGATTAGGAATCGAGTTAGCCCGTGATACTTGAGTGGTAAGTAACATGCCTACCTCAAAGGTAAATCTGTAGAAACTGCTCTGCATGATGTTGTGGGTTATCTTGAGCGCAATCTTAAGTTTCACTTTGGTTGCCTTCTTGGATATACAAAGTCCTTTCAACAATGTGTCATCTAGCGCTATCAGGGAATCTCTAGGATCCGCTGAGGTGTCTTCACTTCTTGTCGATTGGATTGCAAACATGCTCAGAGATCGCATTGTAAATTCGAACCTTGGAGTGAACTCAGTTCGGAAGCTGACTACTAGGGAAATTCCGCAGGGTGGAGTGTTATCCCCTCTGCTGTGGCTTTTAGTGGTTAACGGCATTCTTAGGGACTTTGAGTTGAGAGGACGTAGGATTGTCGCCTATGCGGATGACGTTATTATTCTTGTCGGTGGAAAATCTTTGCCTACGATCAGTGAACTCATGCAGCATACCCTGGGTGAGTTGTCAGTTTGGGCAAGGCACTGTGGCCTGGGTGTTAACACGACAAAGACGAAGCTGGTACTCTTTACCCGCACGCGAAAGATTGGATTTTTTAGGAAACCAAGGTAAGAGCGCTTGGAGCTATCTCTACCTTCTAAGGCGAAATACCTCGGTATCGTTCTTGATCAGAAACTGAACTGGAAGTCAAATACTGAGGAGCGAATGAAGAAGGGATTGAATGTACTCTACGCCTGTAGGAATTCGAATTGGCAAAAGCTGGGGTCTTTGTCCGAAATGGGGAATAGCTACCAGTTCAATATGTTCAGTAAGGTTCAGCGCACTGCATCGATGTGCATTAGTGGGACCAGGAGAAGCACTTCGAAGGCAGCGCTGGACATAATCCCGAATTTGACTACTCTTGATGTCTATGCGAGACGGTGTGCTGTTAGAAGCGCCCTTCGCATGAGAGAATTGTGTATCTGAAGATATGCCCCTGAGAGACATGCCAACATTCTCCACCAGTTGTGTCAGGCCACTGATTGCATGCCGCCGACTGTAGATTTTGGGCAATGTCCGGATATCATGATGCCAGATAGGAGTGACTGGGTGGGAGGTATACCTTCATCACTCTCTGGTCATCTGATCTTTACAGATGGCTTCAAAATTGCATCGGGTACAGGAGTGGCGATCTTCAGTGGGAACCCTCAACCCGGGCTTTCGATTGGATTGGGTGCGAGCTGTAGTGTCTTTCAAACAGAAATTGTGGCGATTAATCAGATAATGGACTCATGCTTGTGTCCATTGGGTAAATTCGTCATCTGCGTTGATAGTGAGCCAGACCTCTATGGGATCAGGTCACATATATGTAAATCCAAATTGGTTAGGGATTGCTAGCGGATCTTGAACAGTGTACTGCCCGGCAGGCTAAGACTCTGCTGAGTTCCAGGACATAGTGATGTCTCAGGAAATGTTGAAGCAGACTGTCTTACTAGAGCAGGATGCACTTCTGCTGATTTGAGATTGATTGAATCCATCGATCTGTTACTTGTATGGCTTGATCGATCGCTAGTCGTTGGACGAGATCAACGCTGCCTGGCAGGCTAGAGTGGATTGCAGGACTTCAAGAGACATATGGCCGGCAGTAGACTCAAGGAGAACTATGTCGCTTCTTCGACTGGACAAGGCTGACTTGAGGCTCCTCATTGGGGTGATCACGGGTCACTGTGAACTCTCGCAACTGGATTGTGAACGGGATTGATTACTGCCGTGCTTGTGGTGATGAAGAAGACGGATCAACGCAGCCTGGCAGGCCAGAGTGGATTGCAGGATTTCATGAGACATATGGCCGACAGTGGACTCAAGGAGAACTAAGTCGCTTGTTTGACTGGACAAGGCTGACTTGAGGCTCCCCATTGGGGTGTTCACAGGTCACAGTGATGCTGGAGGCTTCACTCGTAACTGGATTGTGAACGGGATTGATTACTGCCCTGCTTGTGGTGATGAAGAAGATGGATCAACACAGCCTAGCAGGCCAGAGTGGATTGCAGGATTTCATGAGACATATGGCCGGCAGTGGACTCAAGGAGAACTGAGTCGCTTCTTTGATTAGACAAGGCTAACTTGAGGCTCCTCATTGGGATGATCACAGGTCACTGTGACACTGTGATGAAGAAGACGGATCAACGTCGCCTGGCAGGCCAGAGTGGACTGCAGGATTTCAAGAGACATATGGCCGACAGTGGACTCAAGGAGAACGAAGTCGCTTCTTCGACTGGGAATGGCTGACTTGTGGCTCCTCATTGGCGTGATCACGAGTCACTGTGAATTCTCGCAACTGGATTGTGAACGGGATTGATTACTGCCGTGCTTGTGGTGATGAAGAAGACGGATCAACGTCGCCTGGCAGGCCAGAGTGGACTGCAGGATTTCAAGAGACGTATGGCCGATAGTGGACTCAAGGAGAACTAAGTCGACTGTTTGACTGGACAATGCTGACTTGAGGCTCCTCATTGGGATGATTACAGGTCACTGTGATGCTGGAGGCTTCACTCGCAACGAGATTGTGAACGGGGTTAATTACTGACATGCTTGTGGTGATGACTAAGATATGGAGACCATTAAGCACTTTATATGTCAATGTCCAGCCCTACTACAATGTCCAGCCCTACTGTCCAGCCCTGCCGTTGCTTTGGTTGGTTTCAGGCAGAGGGCCTGGTATCTCTGCGCGACGTGGCCACTGAGCATCTGATAGAATTCTCGCGTGGTCTGCCATGGATCCAGGCAGGCGATAATCATCATCTGATGATTTGTCTATTGGTTCTTTCTACCCCACTGGAAATCTAGAATCGTAAGTCTGACTAGCACATGTGGATCCTTCATCTTTGCTGACATTGTATGCACTGATCAGGGCCTATCGGGTGATGTATGTATAGATATACACAGGGAATAAAGTATAATTGAGTGATTCCTCTGTCTGTCCCACGTCTATCTGTCTTTCCGAAACTCTTCATGAAGTGGGGCTCGCCCCCCTCTCCTCCCTCCCTTCCCTCTTTTCACTCTTCTCTTCTCATATAAATGGACAATCACTATACGCTGAAAAAACCCGCCTCTGTAACATATTCTCCCAAACATATTCCATGTATATGTTTGGAACACATTTCAAACATTTATATGTTTGCATGTCCCAAACTCAGGTGTATTTAAATGCAAACATTAGTATGTTTGCTTCATCCTACGTGGAAGCATTCGCGTATTTCCCCTAAACCACCATATGCGTACGTGAAAACATACGCGTATTTTCTCCCAAACATAATAATATTTAGAAACGAATTATTCTTTCTTTATTATTTTTAAATAAAAAGGTTTAAATGATTTTTACATTTACAGGTACTGAATGCTTTATTTGTTTTGTTTTGAATCTGCTGCTCTGTTTTTTCTCCTTTATTTGTTGTCTCTCACGTTTTTGTCTTTAGAAGGTTTCAACTATGCGTTGGTTATCACTATGCGTTGGTACACAAACAATATATTTATATGCAAATGAACTTCATGCAAGACAAGCGTGTATTAATTACTTATGTTTTGTTTATTATATTTCACAAATGGTCCGCCATTCCGAGTTTTTTGGTAGAGTCTCGGGCAGAAAAAGGGATTCACGTTGTTGCCCTTTCCAGATTCTTTCCTCAAAATGGTAGTACTAATACATATATGCAAAAAACATACACAAAAACCAAAGCAACATCACAAACCATTTAACCGTCCGAGCCTTTGTCTTGTATCCTCTGTCCCATGAACCACTGACGTCTGAATAAATGAAACTTCATCTGCAGTTTACACGAACATTCAGGAATATTTAAGAATCACTCACTGAGAGAATAATGCAAAAATACAGATCCACACTTACAAGATATACACACTCTTTGCCCCTCTTTTATTCTCTTACTCTCGAGAGAGCATAAATAGTGCAACAAGCACGGCTGCATTTGTATCACATACACACATATGTTTGGGTCTCAAACACACATGTTATAACATATAAATCATTGTGTCTCAAATATGTAATATTGAATAGCAAACACAATGCGTTTGTGCACAAGTATATTATATTTGCGACAAACTCCAAACACATGTTATATTTGCGTCCAACCAACAAAAAACGACAGATTTTTCAGCGTGCATGGGTCGATCGACCTCCGAGTGTAGTGACGATAAATTATATTCTCTCTCTTATTGTCAAGTGTCCTAAACCTAACCTAGCCTATCATAGAAAACACGTCTCTCGACTATCTCACAACTTTCTACGAATGAGGCCGTGAAACTTCAGTTTATAATTTTTTTTTTTTCCTAGCAAAATACAAATTGTCATTCAACTACAGCAAAATCTTGTTATATGTTTAAATCCTTTTAATGCATATTAATTTACAAAAATATAATAATTTTAAAATCCTTATGATAAATCAATTATTTGCCACATCAGTAGACGTCATATCACTGCATTTATTCATTATTCATTGACACGCGTCCAATTGTCTGCATGATGTATCTTCTCTGAATTAAAAGTTTAAAAATAAATATTATAGAAAAAATTATTTTAAACCATTAAACTATTTAAATTTTTACCGCGTCATGTATGAGAAATTTTCAACTTGATATCTGTAAAGTTTTTTGCTGTTTGACCTAAATTGTGTGAAACGCAACAAAAAGCTTGGAAACAAAATCCATACTACGGATGCTAAGGACGGCATCAACCGGATTTATTTGCTGGCAGTCTACAAATTGTATCCATTTATTTTCATTACTACGTCCACCATATGCAGTGATGCTTTTTACGGTTTACACAAACAAAATAATCATTGCACACAGATAGATGGATGTAATAGGGTGTTACTTGTTTTGAAGATTTTAAAAAATTTGAAAGGATTCTTATAATCCTAAGGAAAATATTTAGTTATAATTTTTAGTTGATAAGTAATGAGGTTATTGTAGTTTTTGTACTTGATAGTAAAGAGCGGGTTATGGGTTTTGACCGTTTTTGGGCTGATGATTTGGAAACCAGGCATACCATTATTATAGCTCCATATGGGGAATATCAGTTTCAATACGAAATGCATAAAACGTGGCAACGACTACACACAATTTATGTCAAACGACTACTGTTATAGATTGACACATAAAAATGATTTGAAAAAACTCATTGAGTGTTCGAACTCACGGGCGATGTGTTAACACCTTTTTGTTACACGGTACCTGTTCGATTTCTATGAACACATTAGAAAATGTTACATTGGAAAGTAAAAAAAAAGAATAGTTTTTGTGCTGAAGGCTCTTTTGCTATTACACTTACTTTTTTCTTACATCTGCTTTAACATTAGGTGTAATATTATTAAAATAAATAAAGCAAAATTTAGCTCACTGATTTGCCAGAAACAGAGCGACGACGACAAAAAGTATTGAATAGTATAGAGAACTTATTGCACTCTTTTTCCGCTCTCATGTAGAGAGTCTGAGTAAAATAGCATAAACGAGTCTTATTCTATTTATACAAGTTATGCCAAAAAGAGAGTAATACATTTTGAATCATTCGCCAGTTATCGCCAGTGCTTTCGATTCATACAAGTCGTTCCATGAGTTCTCTATACTATTCAATACTCTTTGGCGACGACGACCTGCTTGTTTGTTCGCTGCCGCTACATCAATACCATCATACTTATTTTCAGGCAGAGACTATTGTTGTACACGATGGAGCGCTGTAATTTGCTTTTTTGCACTGCAGGCTGTGGCGGTACTGTTGGTCGAAGAGAGCGGAGAGTGTGCGTGGCTTATAGTGGTTGACGGGAGATTTGTATTCGTCTGCCTTTCAGTTGCCATCATGCATTGGATACGTGAGTCGAGATCATTTTGTGTTGAAGCGTAGTTTTCAAACGCGCACTCGATCATTGCAGTGCAGCGTGCTACTCGTTTACGATTCGCTGTTCCCTCACGCGGAAGTGTTCCTGGACGGCAATAAATTATAAATTGGGTAACTTCATTGAGAACAGCAGGCTTATAGTGGTTGACGGGAGATTTGTATTCGTCTGCCTTTCAGTTGCCATCATGCATTGGATACGTGAGTCGAGATCATTTTGTGTTGAAGCGTAGTTTTCAAATGCGCACTCGATCATTGCAGTGCAGCGTGCTACTCGTTTACGATTCGCTGTTCCCTCACGCGGAAGTGTTCCTGGACGGCAATAAATTATAAATTGGGTAACTTCATTGAGAACAGCAGGGAATGTGTCATGTGTACGAAGGGGATCTGAGAGAAGGACTACAACACCACAAAACATCGAGAGAGTTAGAGCAGCAGTACTGCAATCTCCGAAATGCTTTTCTCGGAAGCAATCACTTGCTCTTGGCATTTCCAGACGTTCTCTCTACCGGATTCTTCATAAAGATCTGAATTTTCACCCGTTTAAAATGTGCGTGGTCCAACAATTCTCAGCACGAGACTATTTGACCCGGCGGACATCTTGTGAAGACATTCTTGCAACTATAGCCCGTGACGTAATTGTGTTCTTTTCTGCTGAGTCAAATTTTCACCTCAGTGGGTGGGTGTTTTAAGGTATATATCAACCGTCCCAACACCTTGGAAGACCTAATTAACAATATTGAGGCTGAAATTGGCAGAATACCAGTCGTCATGCTTGTTAGAGTTCATGAAAACTTCAGAAAACGTATGCAGCAGTGTGTGGTTCGCCATCCATTCGATATTTGTCAGATATACTGTTTAAAACTATGTAATTTAAAAATTCCATTACTGTTCAATATAATTAAAATATAAAATAAATTTTTCTAAGGTTCATAATTTTTTTATGTCATTCCTAAATAAGCAAACAACCGCGATCCACCCTATACAACAGCCACGTATTTGATGCTAACGCTGTGAGTTGTTTGCATGTGTTCACTTTGATAGATTACCCTACCCGTGCCCATAGATGTTAACACTACAAAAAAAGAGGAAGTAATACACACAAAATGATTTCGGCTGTTACGACGATGACTACGACTGCGTCAATAATACAAGTCGTAGCCGACAGCAATAGACATTCGGAAGATAGTTAACAATTACTGCGGTAGTCAAAGCAGTTGCGTTGAGAGTTTTAGCAATAAAAAATGTGTTAGTCGTCTGCTTTAACTGTTTTAGTCCTTTGCCACAGTCAAAGGAGGCATGAAATTGAAACTAGAAGTAATAGAGAACTTGAAAATAACGGAATGATGACAAACTTTGGCAAACAAAATCGGATACGAATAGAAAAATGGAACGTAAGAACGCTAAGAGAATCTTCAAGGCTTGCCCAACTAGAGGCACAGCTACAGAAATATACAGTTGCAGTTCTTGGAATCAGTGATCATATCTAATTATAATATCCCGTCTCTACAGCGATATAGGAAAAAATGTCACGATTGTTCAATGCTATGCACCAACAGAGGACGCGAATGATTCAATAGAAGACGCTTTTGCGATCACCTAACGACTAAATAAATAAATAAATGGTTTCCCGGTACATTCCATGTATAGATTAGGGAGAGCTTCTCTCAATCAGTGAGTTGTGCGCGTTCTAGTTTTACACTCACTCATTGGAACCCACAGTTTTACACTGGTTCCGAACGATATTTTGTGAAGCTTTTTCATGGCTAAATACTCGATAGTATCGCCGTCACTAAGCGAGCTGACCGTCGTCACAAGAAATTTGAGAAGGTCAGAGCAGGGATCGAACCCACAGGCCACTACTGTCCATAAAATGGCAACGCGTGGCATTCTCATCTTGACGGAAGATTTTAATGCGATAATTGGCAACAACAATCATGGCATATCTGAAATTATGGGATAACACTGGAAATTTATCGAATTTTGCCAAACCTTCCATGTGGTTATTGACGGTTAAACCTTCCCACATAAGAATATCCAGGAGTACACTTGGACGTCGGCAAATGGGCAAACCCGGAATCGAATAAACCACATTTCTGTACGGCGCAAATGGAGAAGATCGCTAAAAGACGTGCGCACAGACAGAGGCCCTGATATTGGCAGCGACCACAAGCTAGTGGTTGGGACTACAAGAATAAAATTAAAGAAAATGTATGGAAAGAATCCACATGAATTACCCAAACGCTTCAACGTCTTAATATGAAGGGACAAATTTTAGCCGTCGGTGCTGCAATGTTTAGTGGGCGCAGATCTTGTACATGAGAACGTGGTTCCGATCCCTGCTCAGACCACCTTACATTTCCTTCGACGACGGTCACCTCGCTTAACGAAGCCGGCACTATCGAGTACTTAGCCACGAAAAAGCTACTCAAAATATCGTTCGGAACCGGTGTAAAACTGCAGATCCCAATCAGTGAGTGTAAAACTAGGAAAAGCACATCTCAATGATTGAGAGAAGCTCTCCTCAATTCCTTCATGGGTTGTTATGGGACACCATTCTTTTCTTTTAGAGAAGATCGAAGAAGTTGCAAATTAATTAAGGGAATGTGTACCGTCGACAAACACAACATGGTGAGAAACATGTAACTCTCTCAGAAACATCGCATCCCCTACAGAAGAGAAATATGATGATGCCAAAGACATATTCTATGAGCGCCTAAAGGAAACTTATGACCGCTGCCCTGGCCATGCCATTAAGATTGTACTAGGAAATTTTAATATTAAAGTAGGCAAGGAAAATGTGTTTCATCCAGCTATTGACAATTTCAGTCTACATGCTGACAGTTCCGACAACGGTCATTAGTGGTACAAGATTCCAGCATAAAGACATCCACAAGGCCATTTTTGTATACCCTGATCAAAGAACGAAGAACCAAATTGATCACGTGGTAATTGATGGAAGGCACTCATCCAGTGTAATGGAGGTACGAGTGATCAGAAGAGCTAACATCGATTCTGATCACTACCTGGTAGCAGCTAGAGTTCGCACAAGATTAAGCAGAGCGAAAATCGTACGAAACCAGACGCAGAGGAAGCTGGACATTGGAAAGCTGCAATTACCAGAGGTAGCCACAGCCTACTCATGGAAGCTCTCGCAACTTTTGGCACAGAACCCACCCCCTCCCGATGACGATCCTGATACGCAGTGGAAATCCATTTCCGCCTCTATAAAAACTGCCGCAACAACCGTACTTTGGTTTCGAAAAACCTCGTCGCAATAAACCATAGTACGATGAAGAGTGTCACCTGGCAAATGACGAAAAGAATGCTGCACATATGGCGATGCTTCAGTCAGCTGTAACATAAGCTGCGACTGAACGGTATAAGGAAAAAGGAAATGAAGTGAACGGCCTTTTTAGGCGTAAGAAACGATAGTGGAGAAAGCGCGAGGGTGAGAAAATTGGGACATACAGAAGAAAGAACGAAGCTCGAAAATTCTACCAATAAGGCAAAAACGGAACTAAAGGACGTAGTTCGGGGCCCTCTTCAGTAAAGACAAGGACGGACATCATTGCAGGACATTATTTCAGATGCGCAGAGCATGTTGGAAATATGGAGGGTTCATTTCTCATTTTTCTCTGCTACCTGAGATATCCAATGTTGATGAGACAATTGTGATCGACGTGATCGAAATTGTGATCGACGACGATGTCGATTGATCCCTCCTAACCAAGACGAAGTCAGATCAGCTATTCCCCGGCTTAAGAACAACAAAGCCGCAGGAGCCGATGGATTACCGACGGAGCTATTTAAGGCTGGCGGCGATAAACTGATAAGGTGCATGCATCGGCTCATTAGCAAAATTTGGTTAGATGAATGTATGCCCGGAGATTAGAGTCTTTGTGTACTATGCCCCATATTTAAAAAATGTAACCCGAGTCTTTGTGCCAACCATCGTGGAACGAGTCTTATATCCATAGGGTAAGAGGTTCTATCAAGAATAATGTGTGAAGGACTAAAACCAATTATCGCTGACCTGATTCGATCATACCAGTGTGGCTCTAGGCATGGAAAGTCCTCAACAGACCAGATTTTCACGCTACGCCAAATCCTGGAGAAGACACACGAAAACCCAAATATAAAGCGGCCTTCGATAGCCCGATACGGGAGAAACTCTACGATGCAATGTCTGAGCTTGAAATTCCTGCAAAACTCATACGCCTTTGCAGGATGACCTTGACGAACACCAAATCCTTGGTGAAAGTCGGTAAAGATCTTACCGAAACTTTCGTAACTAAGCCAGGTCTCAGACAAGGCGACACCCTATCGTGCGATCTCTTTAACATCTTAATAAAGATCATTATGAGAAAAGCTGAAAGAAAAGACAACATGAATAAAACCAACAGCAGGAAGAGTCATATGCTGCTCGCATATGCTGATGATATAGATATCATTGGGTGCACAATGGGAGAAGTTACTACAGTGTTTACGAGAATTGAGAAGGAGTCAGCAAAAGTGGGTCTGAGAGTAAATGAGGACAAGAAAAAATTAAGGGTTTCAACGAACAGGGCCTCCACGCGATTAGACCAAAGCGTAAACGTTGATAACCATTATAACTTCGAGGTAGTGGACGAATTTATATACCTCGGATCTGCCGTAAACAAAAACAACACGGTCAGCCTTGAGATCAAACGGGGAATTGTACTTGCGAATAAATGTTATTTAGAGCTAAGCAAGCACTTTAGGGATACAGCCCTCTCTCGAGTAACAAAAGTCTAGCTATACCAGACTCGTCTCTTAGTCTTATCGCAAGCAGCGGAAATATCTCCAGGAGTCTTCGAGAGAAAAATACTCCGAAAAAACTACTTCGAAACCGAACTTGAAGGAAGGCAGCCAAGACCAAGCGGAGCGGAAGGCCAAGACTCCGCTGGAGGGATCAAGTTGACGAATCCCTGGGTACACTTGGTATTACCAACTGGAGAGATAAAGCAAAAAATCTAACTGGTTGGCGAAATATGTTATCTTCGTTTTGTAAGATTTGTTTGGACACAAGTAATACTATATTTTCGACAGGCTACAAATAGGATATAGTTTTGCATCCAAATAGCAAAAGAAGTCGAATTTTTGTGCGTGTATGTGTTGTTTGACGCTTTCGACCAACTCTTAATACATACAGCTCTTTTAGTAATCTCGAGCTCAGATTTCGGGTCTTGACGCTTGTCTGCCTATCAAACAGTGTCCAGTGATCATAGCTACACGCTGAAAATGTTGTCATTTTTTGTTGTTTGGATGCAAATATAGCTTGTCGCAAATATAGTATTTTTGTGTCCAAACGCATTGTGTTTGCAGTTGAATATTACATGCAAGAGACACAACGATTAATAGTTCAGAATGTATGTTTTTCTGACCCAAATGTGCCTTTGTTTTTTGATAACTGCTGAAAACCAAAACAACAAACATACAACAAAGAAACAAAAAAGCGTCAGATCTTCAATTCATGAAAACAAATCCTGCAAGCATATATATGGTTGGTGCAACATTTTGCTGAGGCGGTTTTTTTCAGCGGGTACTTCTTACAATCAGTAACCTTATGTTTTCATACAGAATAACATAGAAAGAAAATATCATTACCCATTGTTCAAAAATAGTCTCGCCAAAATGCGTTAAGAAACTAAATTTTGAAATGGCTAGCATTTCTTTTTGGTTCAGCACTGGTCTAGTTTCTATGAACTGCCCCATATATAATTGCATGCATACTTATTCAGCGGTATGTTATGTGTTAAATAAATTATCCTTTCATTTGTTTGGCAGTTTACAAAGCTGGTGCAGTTGCTGTTGCTGCTGTTTCTGCTTCTGGCATTTTTTTTCCTTGTCAGTTTTTACTATACGAAATATCGGTCAACATCCAGACATGACGGCACCACCATTTTCATAATCCACAAAGGAAAAAGAAAAACCACAGCATAAAACGTTGGCTGGCAAACCAATGTATAAGTAACGAGACATGATGCATGCACCAGTGGCCAGCATGGAAGAACATCAAGTGTAAATAATAACAATAATAATAAAAAAAAAAACTCACCACTATATTAACACGCGCTCCAGGAGCAAGAACAAAACCAAAAAACATCAAGAAAGGAAGTACAGGACAACCGACCACTGCATTCAAAGAGAGTGGTACGCCTGCTGTCACTTTTAGGCAGAAAAGGAAGAGCTTACTATTGTAGCAATTAGTAATGTACAGTGGCTGATATAAGGATAATATGGATAAAATATGCAATATTTGTTTAAAAAATTCTGTTCGCTTTCTATGAACACATTAGTAAATGTTACATTGGAAAAACGAAAAAGAATAGTTTTCGTGCTGAAGGTTCTTTTCCTATTTCCTATTTCTTTTTTTTACATCTGCTTTAACATTAGATGTAATATTGTTCAAATAATTCAAGCAATATTTAGCTCACTGAAATAATTGTTTTTGTTTTGTCATAACCGGAGCGACGACAATAAGTATTGAATAGTATAGAGAACTTACTGCACCTTTTGTCCGCTCTCATGTACTGAGTGTGAGTAAAAGAGCATAAACGAGTCTTATTCTCTTTATAGAATATTGCAGTATAAATGCACCACTTCGACAATGTTTTTACATAAAACAATACAAAAAGCATAAATGTTTCAGACGGCATCAATCTTCCACATCAAAATTGTGAATGGACCAAGTTATGGCAAAAAGAGAGTAATACATTTTGAATCATTCGCCAGTTATTGCCAGTGCTTTTGAGTCATACAATTCGATCCTTGAGTTCTCTATACTATTCAATGCTCTTTGGCGGCGACGACCTGATAGTTTGTTCGCTGCCGCTACATCAATACCATCATACTTATTTTCAACCAGAGGCTATTGTTGTACAACAAACATTTATGTGATGCTAACGCTGTGTGTTGTTTGCATGTGTTCACTTTGATAGATTGCCCTACCCGTGCCTATAGATGTTAACACATCAATAATTAATTAATTTGTGGTTAATTGATGGATACTACCAGTAGCATGAGATCGGGCAACTTGCTCTGTATTCTGCCATTGACGAGATCACTCCTACCTTGTGTTTGCATAAGTTAAACTGAAATCTTTCCAACTTTACGTGGAGGTTTTAGTGCTGCCAACTGAGTCGTTTTTAAATTATTAATTCATGTTAGAGACCTACTCAGAGGGCAATTGATCTAACTCCCCGGAACAAAAAGTGGAGACAATTGAAAAAGTAGTTTTGGACTTCCGTGTATTCTCCTATAGGGCGGATCAATAAGTCCGTGACTTTTCGAACTTCGCTCGTAGGTATATGAAATGGAACACCGCTCCCATCAAGTACCACCTGTTAATAGACTACTGTCAAATTTTGAGCAACTTCCGTCATTTAATTTGCGTTTAACAGCTGTTTAAAACATACAACCTCGTGCATTTTTTTAAAAATGGAAAAAAGTGAATTTCGAGTGCTCATTAAACATTAAGTTTTGCGAAAAAAAAACCGTCAATCAAACCAAGGAAAAGCTTGATAAATGCTATGAGGACTCTGCCCAATTGATTTCAATGCTAAAATAGTGGTTTACCGACTTTCGTTGTGGTCGCACAAGTACAAATGACGCTGAACGTTCTGGACGGCCAATTGAGCTCAATACACCCGAAAATGTCGAAAAAGTCCACAATATGGTGTTGGCCGATCGAAGAGTAATAGTTCGTGAGATTGTTGATGCCATAGGCATTTCATATTGCAGTGTGGTTTCGATTTAAAATTATCAGTTGGGTTTAAGAAAGCTGTCCGCAAGATGGGTGCCGCGTTTGCTCTCAATTGACCATAAACGTAATCGTGTAACAACTTCAAAGGCTCATTTGGAGTTGTTTAATTAGACTATGAATTGGAACCTCAGCCGCCATATTCTCCGGATTTAGCCCCCAATGACTATTTCCTATTTCCAAACTTAAAGAAATGGCTCGGTGGAAAGAGATTTAGCTCCAACGATGAAATTATTGATCAAACAAATACCTATTTTATGGACCTCGAAAAATCCTATTTTTTGGAATGGATACAAAAATTTGAGAAACGTTGGACTAAGTGTATTGAGCTAAAAGGAGATTATGTTGAAAAATATTTTGTTTGTTTTGCAAAAAACTGTGTTTCATTCAAAAAACTGCTTCATGATTTTATCATCATAATATACCAGGGTGATTTTTATAAGACAAGATTAAGATGTTTTAGTGCTAATAAAATATGGAGTTAGGTCACTTGCCATCTGAGTTTCTAATATGTAGCAAATGTTCACTGTACGAACTATCGACTTAGCATTGAAGTTACATGATTCCGTATGTGCCTAAACAAAATAGGAAGATAAGTTCCTGACAAAAACAATTCGTACTACGCAAAAAGCCATTGTCCTTTTTACGACTACAGGCAAGAATTTTGCCATAGGAGTTTTGGCACCTATAAGGGTTCAGGTAGAAGTTAAAGCAATTATATCCATGGATGATTTAGTGAAGGCTCAACAATAGTGTAGTAGAAGTCAATTCTCTAATTGATTCGATTTGACCCCTATGAACCATCTAAGTGGATCAGAAAGTGGTCTTACTACAATATGATGTAGTTTCGAAAAAACAAGCGCCCGCGGGGGAAATGGCAGGCAAATTTTGAGTTCATACTTTAATTAAAAAAAAATTAATTTGAATTTTAACGTGCTTACCTGGACTCAACATATGTTATGTATAGTTGTGTATACGTACAGCAGACCGGGTCACGAAAAAAACATAAAAGAGCAAATATAAAAGATCACCTCAAGACAATTTAAAATCAAAAAAAAATTCTTACCGATCCCGTGCGAAACACATGTACAAATGTTGTACTCATCGAGACCCATACAACGGTGTCTTTTATGTTACGAACGAGCCAGACAAAAAACAACTACAATAAAAAACGATTTTGGCTGTTTTTCAAGCCCTCGGGAAGAAAAAAAACATTTTTAAATTGTCTCGAAGTGATCTTTAATGTTTGCCCTCGACTTTGGGATAATGTACAAAAGTAATGACATGTGATCGCCGCTGGTACCGATGTCACGTTCTTGGGAACATTAGCCTGACACTTTCACTACAAATCTCTATAGTCTCTGCCAGCATCAAAGCCACTGCTCGTGTTTTTGCTTAATGTTAAAAAGTCCACAAGGTTTCTGCTGCTTAGCCATTTAGAAAAAATCCCCCAAACTATAATATGAAGTGGATTTCATGCAATTTTCCTCACTGTGTAAATTATACTCACCCAAACCACAAGACATGTGTCGACATAATAACATATCTGACCTGCCCCAACTCTCTACAGAGTGTAGCCATGTAATTAATATTCTTTTTATGTTACACAGAAGTGAAATGAAATCATTTATTCAATATGAATCAACCAACTAAAAATTAAAATTAAAAAATATGAATTCATTAGGAAGTTGAAAAGGACTACGTGAAGCTGCTTATAAATGAAAGAGTTGCAATATTTAAAAGTTTTGGAAGAAGAATATAATGTTAATGTCAAAATTGTAAAACACACTATGACAAGAACATTTGGAGAAGATTGTAATTAAAGCATTACAAATTTAAAATATGGATATGGTCATCAGATTACACACGACAACGGGGTTTCTGAATCTGCTCTGATCTCACTACAATTCTTTGAACAAAGTAACCTCGTGTACTTTAGAAATTCAGTCTGAGGTTCACTCAGTCCGAGCAGAAAAACCTCTCTGTAGTTAAGCTAACCAAAATAGGACGAGTACATCGGCCAGGTCATGTTTTTGGAATCTATAAGGAACGAATTCCAGGTCGTAGTCAAAGAATGGCGAAAAGGCGGTCAACCAAGCCTCCGCGTGAAGAATCAAGTGTATGAATCTCTGTGAGAGCTTGGGAACTAGTGGACAATTGCAAAAGATCCAGTGGGTTGGAGAAATATAAAGGGGTTTCCCATAGGGAAAGGTAGACATTGACAATTCATGGCGGTGATGTTACTTTATTTACTTACTACTTTGATACGCATAACTATCTTGATTTTGGGATACCTCCGTCGTCGACACTCGACGTTTTTGATGTGTTAACATCTATAGCGGCGTATAGGGACTAAATCTATCGAAAGTCAGATTTTATGCTGCTGCTAAAACCAGATTTTCTGCGACTGCGAAAGAGAATAATGACGTGTTAAATAAAAATGGGCGAGCAAGAGAGCAATGAAAGAGTGGTGTGGCAAGGGTGAGGCAAAGGTGAAATTGTGTCTATAGCGTATGTATTAACATAATAATGTATGTCTGTACATGTGTCTGTTGCTGTTGTTGAACGGAGATATAAACCATAGCCACGCAAAATTCAAATTGCAAGCCCATGGGCTTGCGCAGTCGACGTTATGGTGACACACTAATACACCAGCTGCTTCGTACAAAGTATGTGTGATTTTGTGTGTTTGGCTGTTTCGTTGCTGTTGATATGACAAACATGTGGTTATGTGACACACGTATACGTCAGCTACTTTGGACAAAGTATGTGTGATGTTGTGTGTTTGGTTGTTTCGTTGTTGATGCAATGGCGAAACAAAGCGAGTCATTTGATGTTCAGCATTGCTCGCTGTATACAAAAAAACTATAATTTTTTATTTTCCAATGTAACATTTACTAATGTGTTCATAGAAATCGAACAGGTACCGTGTAACAAAAAGGTGTTAACACATCATCCGTGAGTTCGAACACTCATTGATTTTTTTACTATACGACCAAATATTTTTCGGAGCATTTTTATCTCAAGGACATGCGATATGTCTCAGGATTCTGTGCCATAAAGCAAGACAGGTTGTATGAGCGTCTTGTAACGTGACGTCATAATCCGTCCGTACATAATAGTCTCTACACTCACCGCCATTTACACCACCATGCTTTCTCGGTCTAGCAGTCACCTAATCGTACACAACATCTATCAGTTACACCAAACACCGCGAACAATCACACTGAGTGAAAAATACACAAGCTCTGTCGACATTGGGTAAATACCGGGTTTTTCAACAGAGACGCTACAAAACTAAATCGATAGGGACAGCAAACGACGCCATATTTTTTCACGCTCATTTCTCTTCAGTAAGATTTGCCATTTCATCATGGAAAGATATACGAGCCAACAACGAGTCGAAATTATTAAAATTTACTACCGAAATTTGGAGTCAGTGGCCTCAACTTTAAGAGCGCTACGTCCAATTATGGTCCAATTTATGGTCTTCAGCGATGCGGCTCATTTCTGGCTGAATGGCTTCGTCAATAAGCAAAATATGCGTTATTGGTCAGACAGCAATCCACACGTAATCCATGAGTCATCATTGCATCCCGAAAAAATTACGGTTTGGTGCGGTTTATGGGCCGGCGGCGTCAATGGGCCGTACTTGTTCCGTGATGATCAAGACCGGCACATTACTGAATGCGAATCGCAACCGTTCAATGATAACCGAATATATGTGGTTCCAACAGGACGGTGCCACAAGCCACACAGCGAATGCCACAATCAATTTATTGGAAACCAAGTTTGGTGAACGTGTTATCTCACGAAATGGCCCAGTCGATTGGCCGCCTCGGTCGTGCGATTTGACACCGTTAGATTATTTCTTGTAGGGCTACGTCAAGTCTATGGTCTATGCCAACAAGCCAGCGACGATTGATGAACTTCGTACGAATATCGAACGTGAAACTGCAGTAGTATGGGCCGATTTATGCTTGAAACCCGTCGAAAATTGGGTTCAGCGTCTGGACTTCTGCAAGCGTGCCCGTGATGGCCATGCAAAAAAAATCGAGTTCCGTACATAATGGCATCGTACGTACTTTCACAGGAATAAAGAATTTCATTGGTATCTAAAACCGGTTTTGTTTTATTTAAAAAAAACTTTTGTAGCGCTCTTATTGAAAAACCCTTTAGTAGCAGCGAACTAGTCTCAATGGCCACTCAAGAATGAGTTCCTTGATGTAATTCTCAGCTATGGTACGTAATGATAAGGTCGACTATACACAGAGTCGCTTCCGACTTCCGACAACCCGATAAGATTGTAGCATTTTATCTGATGGTCTAATTCTGCAAAGGAAAGGAGATCCGATCTTTAGTAAAGACGGTGTAAATACATTTCTACACTGGGTATTCGGCTCAGTGAATTGAAATAGAAATATAACAGATTCAGAAACGCCGATCTAGTGTGTAATTTGATGCCCATACGTATATTTTGAATTTGTAATGCTTTAATTACGACCTTCTCCAAATGCTCCTGTCATAATGTTTTTGACATTTTTAATATTAACATTATCTTCCTCTTCCAAAACTTTTAAATTCAACATTGCAACTCTTTCATTTATAAGCAGCTTCACGTAGTCCTTTTCAACTTCCTAATGAATTCATATTTTTTAATTTTAATTTTTTGTTGGCTGATTCATATTGAATAAATGATTTCATTTCACTTCTGTGTAACATAAAAAGAATATTAATTACATGGCTACACTCTGTAGAGAGTTGGGGCAGGTCAAACATGTTATTATGTATAATTTACACTGTGAGGAAAATTGGAGCAATTTCACTCTTTATTACACTGTGAGACAAAATTAGATTTTTTCAAAATGATGGGGTTCTGTCAACGGATTCTGGTAGAAAGGCCTAAAAAAATATATACGTGTATCGGCATTTTGCTAGATCTGATCAGAACATATCGGCATGCAAAATTGTGTGTTCCTTACTACTGAGGTACAAAATATGTTCAGAAGTTTTATAGAAAAGATTCAAATAAATATTTTTGTGGAACAAATTAACCCTCTAACTGTCACGTATAACCATAATTTTTACTTTTTTTGAAAACTCGCAAACAACTGCTCCAAAATGACGGGGAGCGTGGTCAAAATGTTCTACAAAAAATATCGCCATAAAATTTCACTATATGTGTCCGAACACTCCAAAACACAAATCTTAGCCCAAGTGCTAGATAAAAGCTGAAATATGACAAAATTCATTATATTATGTAGACTATTTTCAATGGAAACAGCAACATTACAAAATTCATTATTAAGGCAGTTAGTCTTTGCTTATTATCCGTTGACAGAACCCCGAACCCCATCATTTTTTATGGTAGGTTGGGGGAATTTTGCCAAACGGCTTAGAAGTTGACACGTTTTGGAGTTTAGGTCATTAAGCTAAAACACAGGGGCCTCGGCTCACTATTCCTACACAGGGACTTCGGCTCACTGTTCCTACCCAGAGGCTACGGCTTACTGTTCTTATGCAACCCAACCCATGATAACCGATCCCGAACCGTTCTCACCGGACATTAAAGCACATACCGGGCCAGTACGACGCATATCCGATCTACGCAGCGAATCCGAATAGTCGCGTACGCAAGACACTGAGTTCGCGATTATCTTAAAATCGACCTGTCCGCAACGTGCCCCAGAAGAGTATTGTTAAGCCAAGACAAGTGCCCCCAGATGCGTTGTCAAGCCAAGACAAGTGCCCCCGGAAGAGTTTTCTCAAACCAAGAAGAGTGTTTTCAGGCTGAATCAGTTGATGATTCTCCTGTAAATCAAAATACTTTGTAAATTAAAGATCAATAAAGAATCTGAATTCGAACCCCCGAAAAAGGTAAAAAAAAATGTTTGTGGTCCATAACATCCCATGAAGGGATTGGGGAGAGCTTTTCACAATCAGTGAGATGTGTGCTTTCAAGTTGTACACTCACTGATTCACACCTACAGTTTTACACCGTTTCCGAATGCTATTTTGAGAAGCTGTTTCATGGCTAAGTAATCGATAGTGTCGCCATCACTAACCAAGGTAACGTCGTCGAAAGAAATTTAAGGTGGTTTTAGTAGGGATCAAAGCCACGTTCTCATGTGCAAGAGCCGCGACACCACGTTCTCATGTGCACCACCGACGGCCACGAGAACGATAAACTATTCTGTTCTTATTTCGAAGGGTTTGGTGGATCCTAACGAAAGACTCTGGGCATGATTGAGCTTAACTCAGACCTTGACAAACCCGCGTTATATAGTAGGATCTTCGTTTCACGAAGAAGGGTCTTATATGTAAAGTGATTGCTTAAGCCCCTAATAACACCTACTTTGAAGCACAATTCTCCGCTTCGGTTTTGTTCACGGCAGCTCCAAGGTACATAAATTCGTCCAGTATCTCGAAATTATATCGGTTATCAACGTTCACGCTTTGGTCTCATCGCGAGGAGGCCTTGCTCATAGAAATCATTAGCTTTGTCTTGCCCTCATTTACTGTCAGAGCCACTTTAGCTGACTCCTTCACAATTTTCGAAACCACCGCAGTAACTTTTCTCATTGTGCGCCCAATGATATCTATATCATCAGCATACGCGAGCAGCATGTGACTTTTGCTGCTGATGGTTTTTTCATGTTGCCTGCAGCTTTTCTCATAATGATCACCATTAAGATTTTAAAGAGATCGCACGATAGGGTGTCGCCTTGCCTGAGGGGCATCGCTTGGTTTCGAAAGGTTCGATAAGATCCTTACTAACTTTCACTGCGGATTTGGTGTTCGTCAAGGTCATCTCGCAAAGGCGTATGAGTTTTGCAGGACTACCAAGCTCAGACATTGCTTCGTAGAGTTTCTTCCGTATCGGGCTATCGAAGGCCGCTTTATAATCGACAAATAGGTGATAGGTGTCGATTTGCTTTTCGTGGGTCTTCTCCAGGATTAGCGTGAAATATGGTCAGTTGTCGATTTTCCAGGCCTAAAGCCATACTGGTATGATGCAATCAGATCAGTGGTAATTGGTTTTAGTCTTTCGCACATTATACTTGATATAACCTTATATGCTATGGATAAAAGGCTTATTCCACGGTAGTTGGCACAGAGACTCGGGTCACCTTTTTGCAATATGGGACATAGTACACTGAGACTCCAATCGCCGTACATGCATTCATCTAACCAAGTTTTGCTAATCAGCTGATGCAAACACTTTATCAGCTCATTGCCGCCAACATTTACCAACTTCGCCGGCAATCCATCGGCTCCTGTGGCTTTGTTCTTCTTTATCCGGGAAAAAGTTGTTCTGACCTCGTCTTGGTTAGGTGGTGAGTATCCGCCATGAGTATTGCAATAATTTCTTGATTCCCTAATTTGTGGCAGGATTTGAGAGATGTTTGGTTCAGAAGCCGGATGTCGTGAAAAGAGAAATATTTAAAAATTTGTCTGGCATTGTAATGCTTTCACAATTGCAATGTTTTACTCGAGTTATAATTCAATTACTAAGAAATCAATAATCTACTAATTTCTTCTAGATCGCAGAATGGGTTTATAAAAATTTTGTTATCTTGGTATTCAATTTGTAGTGATCTAGTGATCCTTTTGCTGATTTAGAAAGAATTATGGAAATGATATTCATTGCCTTAAGTATCGACCAACTTCGTTGGTCATTTTCAAGGATCTAATATAAAGAAAAAAATCAAAGGTTTTTATACATTAGTAACCAGTCTATTTTGAGAGCGTTTCCTTGTCTTATGACTACACTATCCAGGTACGGAAGCTTGTGGTCCTGTTTCTTTTCCACAGTGAATTGTAACTGCCTATTAAATTAATTTAGTGCAGTAATTGTGTTTTCCACCTCAGTTTCCTTAAGGAGCACGAATATATCAACCACGTATTTCGTCTATATTTGCGGCCTTTCCGTCAGGGTGTTGAGTGTCATATCCAATAATAACAGGTGGCGCAAAAGTAATCCTCCTATCAGAAAATGCTATAAATTTTGCGATTGGCCCCTAATGTCAGTTCTGTTTTGACATTTGTGTAGTAAACACATGCGAAATACACGTTAATAAACAATGTTACGCTACACTGCTCCAGAACGCGGAATATTGCTGACTATTTATTTGATCAATAATCGGTCGGTGACTTTGGCACAACGTGAATTTCGTCGCAGATTTCCTGGCCATCCAACGCCTACTGGTGAAACACTGCGATGTTTAGCCGCTCGCCTCGAAGAGACTGGCACAACACGAGATGCTGCCAGGCGTGGCAGACCCCGGAGTAGCCGTTCTGCAGAGAATACTGCTGCTGTAGCCGAGGATGTCATGGAAGCGCCGTCGATGTCATGGAAGCGCCGTGAGCGCTACAGAGCAATGATCAACGAGTTCTTTTTGCCGCAACTTGATGAATTGGGATTGGAAAACATGTGGTTCCAACAGGACGGTGCAACGGCACACACTGCTCGTGCCACAACCGATATGCTGAAGGATGCATTTCCCGGGCGCCTAATCTCTCGTTTTGGCGATTTGCACTGGCCAGCAAGATAGCCTGATTTGACCGCTCCAGACTTCTTTTTGTGGGGCTTTTTGAAGTCGCGGGTTTATGTCAACAAGCCTCAGACTCTTGCAGCTCTTAAAGACAATATCCGTCAAGAATGTGAGGACGTATCGCCGGAAGTTTTGGCCAAAGTGATGGAAAATGCCACAAAAAGGGCTCAAATGACAATCAACTGTGGCGGCGGCCATTTACATGACATCATATTCTCGACTTGCTGTAAAAAAAATTAAACGACCAAATAAAAATAATCCAAAAGAAGAATCAGAGTTTTTAATTTTTTTTTAAATTACAGCCAAAAGTTTAAGTTTACTTTTGCGCCACCTTGTACCTCCATTATAATGTCAGCCACAATCAGTGATGCCGGAGAAGCCGTATGTCCGTTTTCTCTGCTCCTATATTTTGTCCTCGTTCTTCAAAATAGCGTGTCTCCCTGATACAGAATGTCAAAATACCCATAAATAATTGCCGTGCTATGTTCGTATGTGGTCCAATTTTGTCCCAATTGTCCTCTATAGTCTTAAGAGCCAAATTAATGGGTATACTGGGAAAGAGATTAGATACTAGTATTTTATCATCGTCTATTCTCAAATCCTCGAACTGTGGCCTGAAATCTATTGGATTGGGTCCTGTATATTGTATTTTGAATCTTTTGTCACATTTTTTAAGTATCTCGACCACAAATGTACATAGAGCATATCCCGATGCATTAATTGATGCAAAAATTGGCCTTAAAGGATTTCCCTCTCTATGGATTTTCGGCAATCCGTATATTCTAGGAGCCATGGGGCATTTGTCGTCGATAATTTACCCTTCGTAAAGGCGTCAATGAATTTGTCATTAAGTAATTTTTCCACTAGATTAGTAGTCTTCTGCTGTAATCCCGTATTTGGAAACTTTTTGAGACGTCTGTATGTGCATATGTCGCCCAATATGTTACCCATCTTTATCTCGTAGTCTTCAGCGTCCATTGCAACTGTCTTGCCTCTTTTGTCAGCAGTGGGAATAAGTAAATCGTTGTTCTCGTTCAAATATTTTCTAGTGCGGGCCACTGTACCCAAGAGATCTTTATCTCTCTTGTCCAGTCTTGACTTGTACAAGTGGACATCTTTTAAATTTAAACATTTTATGATAGTCATAGAAACTAATCTAATACTAATATACTAATTTTATATATAGTCATATAAACTAATCAGCGTATCCAACCGAAACATTCCTATTGTGGGTTTATTGCAACTGATAATGCCAGTTCTCCGTATTAAAAATCAAGTGTTCTATTGAAAATTCCATAGAACTGGTAGAATTTCTCTTTAAACGCAACAGAAAAACCAAAAATTCAAACTTAACTGACACTAGTCCGGTCATTTGAAAAATACAACTGTGTGTTATAGATAAACTAACCTCAAAACAACTGCAACCCTGCGAGAATGTAAGAGAAAAAGAAAACATGGAGGAAAAATCTTCTGTCATTGTTTCAATAATTGACTTGCAGGTTGTGTTGGTACGGAGGAATTTTCGATCAATACCAATTCAGATATGCAACTTGCATATAAAATTGATATATATACGATTGATGATCTGTCCTATGGCGCCAATTCAGGCACAGTGTGTAGACATCTGATGATGAACTTGTCACGGAGTTCGAAAATAGTCATGCCAGTGAGAGTGCTTTCCTAAATTATCTATTATTCCAACGAAAAACCAAGCATTTTTCACTTCTCACAAATGTATCAGACCTTGAAAGCTTGTAGTACGAACTTTTCGAACATTAAAATTCCAAAAAAAAAAGGAAAAACTTTATGATTCCTGGAACTACAAAAGTTTGGTTGGCATCAAATGCAGTTGTACCAACGTATCAGTTTTCTCTTTATATCAACATCAAATACATCGACTTACAGCATAACATTCCATTGCTTTCCCAGAAAAACTCTAACTTTAGTTCACATAAATCCCTGCAGTTTTTCACAATCATTTGGTATTTTACGCAAATCCAAAGCAAATCGTATTTAAATGCGTCCTTTGCCACAAAACAAAAATGCACAATTTAAAGTGTCAACGTTAATCCAATTTTGGTTGTTGCGGGAATTAAAACTATTAATTTCCTCTACATATTTATTGCAATTTTAATGAAAATTTAATATTGTACAAAGCAAAGATCACAAAGCCACAATGAACGACACTAAATGACAATTAAATTATTTGCAATTCATATAACAGTATTCGGACTAGAGCTACGCGACAGTAGCACAACAGCGACTTAGTACATTGCAAGAATTTTCTTTGCCAAATGGATGAATTTAATTTTTAAATTTTTTTAAATTCTCACAAAATAACTGCGAAAGAAATTGTTCATCAAATGTATGAAACACTCGCGAAACCAAAAATACGTTGAATCACGTTTAACGCAAACGTATTTCTTTTGTCCCAAAAATAGTTTATTTTTTCACCGGTTCACCGGAAAATAAAAAAGTTTTATGATAAAATAATGTTCAGACAATATTTCCTTTGTCATAAAAATAACTCGTTGTCTACTAAGCATCATGATTCACCGCAAACGTTGATATGTTTCGGGCAAACAAAAAACTTTTAATATTAAGAAAAATTTCTTTTGTTGTAAACTATTTTCAATTAACCTAAACATTTTTATAAATTGCTGTTGGAGCTTAAAAAGAAACGCGTTTATTCTGAACAAAAATACACAATTGCGCAAGACGGGGTAGAATGCTAAGGCGCTGATGAGAAGACTCACAATTTTCGAAAGGATCGTCCCCTAATGTGAGTTCAAATCCCAGTTCCGTCGGTGTTTAATTTTTTCACTATTTGCAGAAAAATCTGATCCGTTAGCTCGTTGAAAACTAAAAATCTTCTAGTGAAAAGTGTACATGCAAGCACTCAAAGGTATCACTCTTATGAACTGCATCAGTCTCCTTTGAAAGAAAACGCTCCTGACCAGACACAGAGAGTGGCTATGATGTGCATCACGACTGCTCCGGGCACCACTCCTACTGATGCAATGAATTCTATGTTATATTTGTTGCCGATGGGCGTTATACAGGATTGCCAGTTATATTTCCTGGTCCTGGTAATACTAGTATTGCCAAATTCCATTGGAAAGTTTGACATTTTTAGCATAAACATACATAGAACGTTTTCAGTTACGAACATTAGTTTTTACATTTTCAGTGTTCTGAAAAATTGATATCGGTCAAAAAATGGAATAAACCCGTGAATATTTTCGCCAATGATTTTTTGCAATTTTCGGCGTGAATTGTCGAGACAAGAGTGTCTCAATCAACTTCTTTTGACTTTTGGTGATGAAGCACCATCAAAAACTACTGTAAATCACTGGTACCAAGAGTTCAGTCTCGGACGCCGTTCGCTCCAGGATGAATCTTGTGAAGGTCGTCCAACTTTGGTCATTTTACATCCGTGAAAAAGATTTGTTCTCTTTGGATCCCATATAATCTGACGAATGTTCAAAATTAGGCTCGTGTCGGAAATTAACAAAAGAATATTAACAAAACTACATAACCGATATGAGCTGCCAAAATTTACCCGTCCCAATTTGAAACTCCCCAGTAAAAAAAACCCGTTTCCTATTACATCCCATGAAGGGATTAGGGAGAGCTTCTAAAAACCACGTGAACTTTTTATTTGTTTTTACGAGGGTTGCCATTTATATTTCAGGCCTAGGCAATTCTTAGTATTATAAGGTGCAAATGTACTGTATTGTATTGTGTACTCTTCAATAAAACTGCTGAGCGGCAACCATATCAGGAGTACTGCGTCGTTAAAATCTAATGATGGCACAGAAATAACGTCACCAGATCACCAAGTGGATAGATGGCGACATTTTCTTTATGTATTAGGATTGAGAATAAATATAAGACAGAAAAAGCTAATGCTAATCTGACCAACTATCCCACATTTACGGACCCATCACTCCTCCTAATGGCTCTTCGTGTATCACACGCGGATTTTCAGTGCTCCGGAAACGAAAATTTTGCTCACTGAACGCTTAAGTGAAAATGCGTCTCATTGCTCATGATGATTTTCTTCGTTGTTGAGGTTGAGGATGGCTTGACAGTAATTCACACGCGACTGACGATCATCAGGGTTTAACTGAGGCACCCTTTGCACTTTGTACGGGAACATGTGTAAGTCAATCACTAAAATCCGCTGCAGAGTCCATCTGGTGATGACCAATTGCATAGGCCGTCATCTGATTGATGTTTCATCGTTCTCAGCAACATCGGCAGCAAGGGTCGCGAAATACTCGGCTACGTAAAAGTAATAAGACTTCACACCTTTTCCCGTTTGGAATTTTTAAAAATATAAAATTTGAATTTATTAGGCAACAAATTATTTTTTTTTCTTCAGAAATATATTTATAACTGCAAAACTGTTGATTATGTAGAGAAACAGTATAACAATAGATTAAAATAATTGTAATTCTTAATTTTTCTAAGTTTGTTCCAGAAAAATCGAACTAGTCGTTTGCGAGTTATGTCAATCAAAATAGCCCCAAAAGTGACAAATTCCCCTAAATGATACTTACTAACTTCAAATCGATATATCTCGATTCCTAAATGTGACCCAGCGAAACGCCGGGACACTTCTCACTTCGTTTTTACCGATATAACTTTTCCTGGTATTAAGAACCCCCGCCGATCGCTGACCCTTGCCATTTGTCGCACAGTGTTATTGGTTTTTGGATTTTTAAAAATACAAATTTTGAAGTTTTTAAGTTTTTTTGTCACAAATTTATTTATAACTGCAAAACTGTTGATTATGTATAGAAACAATATAACTATAGGTTAAAGGTATTGTAATTCTTAATTTTTCTAAGTTTATTCCAGCAAAATCGAACTAGTCGTTTGCGAGTTATGTCAAACAAAAGAGCCCCAAACGTGACAAATTTCCCTATATGATACTTACTAACTTCAAATCGATATATCTCGATTCTTTATTTTTATTTTTTTATTTCAATTTTAACTTTATTTTATTTTTATTTTAACTTTATTTTTGAATGATATAACTATTCCCGGTAGCCAGATCACAGTGTTATTGGTCAAGCAAATCGACACAATTACATCACGCTCCTGCGGAGTATAGCGTTCTATTGCTTATACGTTTGTATACTGAAGCTGTCTAGTTCACAAATGTCAAATATAATTTTAGTAGGAACGTCAGGTTCCTAATGCGCATTCGAACAGAATGAAGTACTCCACTAACAATTGATGATTCATTAATTTAAGACGTTGATTCAATAAACTATTTAAGATGCAGTATTACCTAGGATGGCGGCTCTGCGATGGACATAAGTAACCGGATACATAAGGCCCGTGTTGCATTCCCAAACCTGCACAAAATCTGCCGCACTAAGAGGATATCGGAAATGACGAAATTGTGAATATTCGATTACAGTGTGACGTCTTTACCGTTGTGCGGTTGTACTACTTGGGGCTTGACGAAGAAGGTTCCAACGTTTGTCAATCGTTGTCTGAGACAAATTCTCCGTATATACTGGCCCAAAACAATTTCAGTCCAATTGAATTGGATATATGCAGAATATAATTGACTTGGATCGGCAATATATAAATACTTGGGCGCCAACGTCAGGTATTGCTAGAATGGCAGTTCAGTGGATCCCTCAGAGGCATCGCAGACCAGAAATACCACCACCATACATGGAAGCAGTACCTGGAAAAGCAATACAAACAACATCGACGATTATGAAACCAAATTAAATCTCCTGCCAGAGACTGAAATCGAAGAGTAGAATTCATGGAAGCCCTATATGCTTCGTGAACCTTTTATTTAAACTGTTTATTGTAATATTCTTTTATATTGTTACATTTTGTTTAAATAAATAATAAAGATATATGTATGTATATATATAATTCTTTCAGTGCAGCAACAAGGAAAGTAACAGCTTCACATGAAATACGATGTATGCCAACATTTGTGTAGACAACACAGCGATAGATTTCCGGTCCTAAGGATGTGTTGCCTACATACCAACAGTCTTAATCTTTCGCTACAAATATGCCCTCGTAAAAAATCCTGCGGTTGACATATTTAATCGTTCGAAATTGAATTTCATTGATTTGTGGGTGGCGTAATTATGTTAAAGCGGAATAAAACGAAGTATCAGATAATTGCGTTCAATTCATGATTCGCTCACGTAACTTTCATTAAAATTAATTACGCGTTAAATGGATAATGTAGCAAAAGAAATTGATTGAGATGCAGCGGTGGAAAGAATAACACAGTCCGACAAAAAACTTTCATAATACCTTAACGAAAACACGCAAAAGTGTTAGGTAATTTCAAAGTCATGTCTCTCCTAGGACTACAGAGCAACCAGCCTCTCATCCTTTCTATTGAAAGTCTTGGAGAGAATGGTCGACCTGTACATCAGGAATAGAATTTGCCCATTCTACTTGAGTGGTAGGCAACATGCCTACCTCATGGGTAAATCTGCGGAAACTGCTCTGCACGAAGTTGTGGGTTATCTTGAGCGCAACTTGAAGTTTGAGGAATCACTTTCACTTTCTTGGATATAGAAGGTGCTTTTAACAATGTGTCATCCACCGCTATCAGGGAATCTCTGAAATTCGCTGGGGTGCCTCCACTTTTTGTCGTATGGATTGGGAACATGCTTAGAGTTCACATTGTAAATTCGAACCTAGGGGTGAGCTCAGTTCGGAAGCTGACTACAAGGGGCACGCTGCAGGGTGGAGTGTTATCCCCTCTGCTGTGGCTTTTGGTGGTTGACGTCATTCTTAGGGACTTTAAAAAGTGGACGTAGAATAGTTCCCTATGCGGACGACGCTATTATTCTTGAGGGTGGAAAATCTTTACCTACGATCAGTGACCTTATGCAGGATGCCCTGGGTGAGTTGTCAGTTTGGGCCAGACACTATGGCCTGGGTGTTAACCCGGCAAGATTAGATTTTTAGGAAACCAAGGTTGGAGGGCCTGGAGCTATCCCCATCTTCTGAGGTGAAATACCTCGGTATCGTTCTTGATCATACACTGAGCTGGAAGCGAAATACTGAGGAGCGAATGAAGAAAGGATTGGACGTACTCTACGCGTATCCGATTGACAAAATCTGGGGCCATTGTCCGAAAATCGTGGATTGGCTTTTCCTGATGTCTATGCGAGATGGTGTGCTGTCAGAAGCGCCCTTCGATTGGGTGTCTGGAGATATACCCCTGAGGGACATGCCAACATTCTCCAGGAGTTGATCGAGAATCACCCAGACGAGTGTTTGGGTCAGGCCACTGACTATATGCTGCCGACTTTGATCAATGGCTGGACAAAATTCTGATCTTCAGAGATGGCTCAAAAGTGGAATCGGGCACATGAGCGGGGATCTTCAGTGAGGACCTTCAACTCGGGCCCTCGATGAATTTGGGTGCTATTTGTAGTAACTTCCAAGCGGAAATCATGGCGATTATGAGAACTCTATGAGAGCTCTCAGTGCGATCAGGTCATATTCCGTATCATACGGAATATTGAAGCAGAATCTCTTGCTAGAGCAGGATGCACTTCTGATGATTTGAGATTGATTGCCTCTGCAAATCCACCGATCTGTTGATTGCGTGGCTTGATCGATCGCTGGACGCTGGACGAGATCAACGCTGCTTAGCACGCCAGGGTGGATTGCAGAATTTGAATAGGCATATGGCCTGTAGTGAACTCAAGAAGAACTAAGTTCCTTCTCCGACTGAACAAAGCTGACTTGCGACCCCTCACTGGGGTGATCACGGGTCACGATTGATTACTGTCATGCTTGTGGTGATGAAGAAGAGGTGGAAATCATTGAACACCTTCTATGTCAGTTTCCAGCCCTGCAGCGTAGGCGTCGCCGTTGCTTTGGTTGGTTTCAGGCAGAGAGCCTTGCCTCTTTGCGCGATGTGGCCATTGAGGATTTGACGGAATTCTCGCGAAGTCTGCCATGGATCTAGGAAGGCGATACCATCATCTGATGATTTGTCTATTGGTTCTTTCTACCCCACTAGGAATCTGTGATTGTAAACTTTGACCTGCATATTTGGATTCTCATCTTGGATGGTATTGTATGTATTTATCGTGTATGTATATATTCACTGGGAACATAATTGAGTGGTTCGTCTGTCTGTCCTACTTCTATCTGTCTTTCAAAAAATTTCACTATCCGTGGGGCTCGCCCCCCTCTTTTCCCTCCCATCTTTATTTTGTCCTCATATATATGGGCAGTCACAATGGGTCAACCGACCTCCGAGTGTAGTGACAATAAGTAGTATACTGTCTCTTATTGCCACGTGTCCTAAACCTAACCTACATCCCGAGACGTTCACCTCACTATAAAGCTTCTACATTACAGTTCGGTATCGGCGTAAGAATGTTGAATCCATAATAAAGGGTATCTTATTAAGGTCTATAGAAATTGAAATTATAAAAAATAGAACAAAAATTCAATTTTAACCAAAATTTTTTTTCGATTTTCTGCATATGGCCACCGCGGTTGATCGTGACGACGCACAGTCTGGACTTCCAATTTTGGGTCACTTTCTCGAGCTTTGCTGGCCATATGTCACGAATAACATGAACAATTGGGGACAACAACAAGGCGTCATTTGTTGACGGTATATCAGCATAAACCAGTCACCTTACGTAGCCCCACAACAATCGAGAGGTGTCAAATCGCACGACCTAGGATGCCAATTCTCCACAGCACGTATGGCACGTAGTTCAATCCTGTTGAAACCACACCTTCTCCAGGTCAATGTTATCCATATTTTCGAACAAAAAATTATTATTCAAGATGCGGTAACGATCTTCATGTGATGGTATCATGGCTTTAATTCCTACATCATCTGGATCTTATATTGGTGTCGGCTGAGGTCTTTGGGGAAAATTTTCCACGTAGTGCACAACCAGAGCCCCAATTGCTGCCACCGACGACAAATCGATCGTGGAAGAAGATCTTCCGTTTACAGCGATGATATTCTCTACAGTGCACATATTCCTTTGACTCTAAATGATGCAATATGTTGGTTATGAGAAGCTCTCCAGAATCCATTCATTGGATGTAATGGGAAACCATTTTTTTATATACCCCAATTATATATATAGCGTTTTCCAATTTGAGTGATATGATTTCTAAGTGACGTTTCGGCCATTTGTACTATGTCATGATCTATGATCTATGTTTACAATTTCATCATGTATAGAACTGAAGCCATTGGACTACCGTAAACGTCATGAATTTTCTGATTGTATTTGAACGCATCTTCCTTTCGTGATAATTGTAAAGTTACACGAGAACGTATGATTAATATTAATTATAGCATAATATATGATTGACGTCGAATAATAACAAACGGTCAGTCAATTCATAATGGAATTTACATTGAACTGAACAAACTATCAAGACTCTCCTGGAAGACGTAAGTGAATAATTGCCTTCGGAAGCTTAATGTTTCCAATTGAAAAAAAACAGGCAAAAGATGGAAGCGGATGGAAACACTTGTTATCATTGTTACGTAACAACACCAACCTAAGCGATTTATTAATTAGCCGTTGAAGTAAAAAAGTATGGCTTCTTAATCTACTAAAATCAAACGCATCCTTCTTTCCATGATATACTTTGAAAACTTACACAAGAGCGTATGATTAATATTAATTATGTCATAGTTTATACGCTTGACGTTGAATGAAAAAAAACTGTTTACGTTTGACAATGGGACTAAATTCATAATGGGATTTACATTGAATTGATCAACCTACCAAGACTCTCCTGGAAGGACTAAGTGAATAAATGCCTGCGGCAGCTTAATGTTTGCAATGTTGTTGCAGAAAAAGAAAGTTATAGAGCCGATTGTAAATATTGTTCACCTTCAATATATATGGCCCCTAATCCAAGTATAAAACTAGAAAGCGCACAGCTCACTGGTTGTGAGAAGCTCTCCCCGATTCATTCATGGAATGTAATGGCAAACCACTTATTTATTTTTTTATTTATGTCATAATTTATAAGCTTGCCTTTGAATAATAACAACTGTAGATTTGAACTCAGGAATTATTAACGATTTATTCGCATAAACCCAAGATTTCACAAAACTCCAAAGAAATAAATCGGACGGCTTTAAATCGCATGATCTTGGTGGCCAGTTGACATCAGAATTTGTTCAGATAATGTTGTTGCGAGTACAAAAAACTAATTCGAAATCTTAATTTTAAAAATTTCATTAATCTCCGTTTTGGAGGTCAAATACCACACTGTGCGTCAGTATTGACAGGACGCCGTCTGATTAATAGCCACGTGGCGTGACAGAAGGTCACGTACAAATGCATTTTGTAGAAGCTGCAGCGACAACAATGCGAACGAGTCGACTGAACGTATTCTGTGCACGTACATAGCTCCAGTCAGTCGGAGAATGACTAGACTATCATAATTCTATAGAAACCTGCAAGATTTTAGCATCTATTGCGTAGACACAATTTTAAGCAAAGGAGCAAACTAACTGGTAAGCTAGTTCTCCGTGGAAGTCACAATCTAACTTAAGAGGCTAAGGCAGTTTTATATCGACTGCCACTAGCACCATATCTGACTTAATCTATGAGCCTTGAGTCTTCGTATATGAAGATTAGGCACTTTTTGACTAAAATGATAAATTATGACAACCATACCCCAAAATTCGATCATATATCGTTAAGAAAAGATAAATTTGGGTTCATAACAAACAACTTCAAAATAAAATAAAAGAAAAACCGCGCCCTTTATCTAACACCTTGAAATATTAAATTTTTTATTAAACATCTGATACCATGATTATCGCACCACACCATGATACAAAAGCTGTCATTAAAACTATACCCCGACACACACAACCAATAGTGTAAACACTTTTAAACTCACACACAAATGTGTGTAAAGATGTGACAGGATGTGCGAAAAACTTTGAAATAACTTGGCTCTCCTTAAGTCTCTAGAGAATAACAATATTTAGCTACAAGCGTAAAAGTGTTTCACTTTACCAGTATTTACCTTATAATTTACGTGACCTACACAATAAATTGTGAAGGGAAAATGTGAAACAGCCAATGTTGTCACACACACACATTCATAGAGACAAAAATTCACACACTCACACATCCATATTTACTGTAGCAATAATACAGTTAAACACAACGATGGAGGTGGTTGTTGGTTTCAAAGTTTGTAATAGTTTCCTTCCGGGTTCAAAATCAGCTACAGTCGTCACAATTGCAGGCAGGCACAACTCACATCTACACACAAATACAATCACCTAAGACAACAGTTTTTAAGTTAACCCACATTAGGGTGCCATTTTGTTTGACGATTTCAAAAAAAGGTTCTATAAACGGAAATCACTACATCAAATCTGTAAGCAATAGATTTTGCAATTATGATTTGTAATAACTTTGTAATAATTTCAACGCGCGAAGAACCTACTTGCTGGGAACAACAGACGAGCATTGATAACCGGTATAAATTCGAGGTGGTGGACGAATTTATTTACCTCACATCTTCCTTATATAAAAACAATAACGTCAGGCTTGAGATCAAGAGGAGAATTGTGTCTGCTAATAGGTGTTACTTCGAGCTAAGAATCACATCTGAGCTAACCCCCCCCCCCCCCCCCCCCCTCTGAAAAACTAAAATCCAGCTCTATCAGATACTCAAACAACCTGTCCTGATTTATGTCGCAGAATTCGAGAGAAATATGTTCCGGAAAAATATACTGTGGAACAAAATGAAACTTTTTCGGAAATAACAAGGTTCTGACAACGGATTCTGGTAGAGGGCGTAAAAATATATGTGTATCGACGTTTTGAAAGTTTAAGTCTGCATTTTTTTAAGGGGGATGAAGTTTTTTCCCTTTTGCAAATTCTTATTATGAATCGGCATAGGAAACCATGTTATCCCTACATTTTAGCAATTTTATGTAAAAATTTGCGAGAAACATTTTTGGGGAATACTTTAACCCTCTACCGCCTAAAAAGTAAAAATTCCCTGAAAACAGGGGTGTAACGGGTTAAAATGTACTACAAAATTTAGTTTTTGTTTCACAGTGTAATTGACAGATAAACCACAAGCTGTAGGATCTGTATCATTTAATAGATGCCGATTTACCGACACGAAATGTATTTGAAGGCGTACTCGCAGGAAGCCCAAAAGTATGACAACCAAGTCTCCGCTGATAGGATCGAGTGAAAGAATCCCTTTCAAATCTTGATGCTACAACTGGAGAGAAAATGCAAAATGTCGATAGGTTTGGAAATATAAGGCAATGTCGGTTTGTAGGGCCGCCAACAGAAACGGGCTATAAATTAACAATTAAAGTATAGAAGTAAGGCTTCTTAATCTACAAAACTCAAACGCATCCTTCCGTTCGTGCTACATAATTGTAAAGTTACACAAGAACGTATGATTAATATTAATTATGGCATAATTTATAATTTATATGATTGATGTTGAATATTAACAGGTGGTTGCGTTTGAAAACGGTCACTCCACTCATAATAGGATTCAGATTGAATTGACCAAACCACCAAGACTCTCCTGGAAGGACTAAGTGAATAACTGCCTTCGGAAGGTTAATGTTGCCAACTGGCAAAAACAGGCAAAAGATGGAAGCGGTTGGAAACACTTGTTACCATTTTTATGTAAGGCCACCAAACGAAACGGGTATTAATTATGTCATAATTTATATGTTTGACGTTGAATAATAAAAAATGTTTACGTTTGAAACTGGGACTCAATTCACAATGGGATTTACATTGAATTGATCAACCTACCAAGACTCTCGTGGAAGAACTAAGTGAATAAGTGCCTGCGGCAGCTTAATGTTTGCAATGTTGTTGCAGATAAAGAAAGATATAGAGCCGATTGGAAATATTGTTCACCTTCACTATATAGGCCAACTAATCCAACGAATTATAAGTGGTCATTTAAGTAATTAAATACCAAGGCATCTTAATCTACCAAAATCAACTGCATCCTTCCTTGCATGATATTTATGAAGTTATCTTAGAACGTATGATTAATATTAATTATGGCATAATTTATAAGCTTGACTTTAAGTAATAACAACAGTTTTCGCTCGAAAAGAGCCACGCAATTCATAAAGAGATTTGCATTGAAACAACCAAGCCTCTCCTGGAAGGATTAAGTGAATAATTGCCTTCGGAAGCTTAATGTTTCCAACTGGGGAAAAATATGCAAAAGATGGAAACGTTTGGTAATATATCTTATCGTTGTTATGTAAGGTCCCTTATCCATTTAAGTAAAAAAGTAAGACGTCTTAATCTACAAAAAAATTAAGCATCATACATTGCATGATATTTGTGAAGAAACACTAGAACGTATGATTAATAAATAAAGAGTGTCTCAGTAAGAATGCACTTTTTCATTTTAAAATAAAAACACGTACTTTTTGAGACAGTTCGAATTTTGTATTGGATTATAAAGAAAACATGTTCGGATTACGTAGGGAATAGTCGAGTGGCCCCACGGCTCTGATGACAGTCCATTACTCTTTTCATGCAATTTTCCATGACTCTATCACACAGATGCCGCTGTATCTCATTGATGAAGCGTTTGATCTCCGATTTGAGCTCAGGAATTATCAATGGTTTATTGGTATAAACCCGAGATTTCACAAAACCCCTAAGAAAGAAATCACACTGCATTAAATCGCATGATCTTGGTGGCCAGTTGACACCAGAATTTCTTGAGATAATTTGTTCTGCAAATCGTTGCTGCAATAAATCGATTGTTTCATGGGCGGTGTGGCAGGTGGCGCAGTCGTGCTGAAACCACTTATCGTCCAGATGCATGCCGTCCAGTTGACGCCACAAGAAGTCCGTTATCATGATCCTGTAACGAATGTCAGTCACTACAACTTCGGACGCATCTTCAAAAAAGGAGGGTCAATCACGCCCAGTGATCAAAATCCGCACCAGACATTTGCTCGTTGTGGGTGTATGTGTTCCCCATGGATTGAATAAGGATTTTCTGAGCACCAGATTCTACAATTTGGTGTATTCACGAAGCCATTCAGATGGAAATGCGCTATGGAGACGATGACTTTTTTTGATAAATTGCCATTAACTTCACTTTGATATTTGCAAAGTCAAACATAACGTATGATTTCTATTTATTATGTCACAATTGTGAATTTATATGCCAGCAGATGCCAAATGAAAAATGTTTGCCATCTAAAAATTGAATTCAATTCGTCCTAGGATTTACATTGAATTTACCAAACGGCTGCGAAAACTTTACAAACTTTAGAACTAGGTACAAAAGGCCAAAGGTCGAGTTGGTTGGAAATATTTTTACGTTTGTACCAATCGACTATCAACGTTTATTTTAATAAAAAGTAAGATATTCTTAACATACCAATGGCAAATGCACCCTTTCTTGAATCATATTATGACATAACTTGTCATTTATGTACTAGACCTTCAGTATTAATAAAAATATTTGCGATCGAAAAAGTAATTCAATTAATAATATATTTTTAATTGAATTGGCCCAACGACAACGACTCTGACGGAAGGATCAGTTGGATGAATCCCTGTGATAGCTTGAAGTTTGCACCCGGAGAGAAAAGATAAAATGTGGAATTGGTTGGAAATATATTTTACCTTCGTTGCATAAGGCTCCCAATCCAGGGGTTTATCAACGATTATTTTAGCAACAAAGTCCGCCATTCTCACTAGAACGTATGATTAATATATATTATGGCATAACCAATTTTTTATAACCTAGACGCTGAGTGATACAAAAAAAAATTAGAAATAGAACAAACAATTCAATTCATAATAGGATTTACATTAAATGTATATGCTAGGAGCTGAGAAATAAAGAATGCTTCCTTTCGAAAAAGGCGACTCAATTCAAAACATGGCACTGGAGAGCAAACGCAATAATCGAACCGGTTGAAAACATTTCTTGCCGTTTTTATGGCCCTTATTCCACGGTTTATTAATGGTCGGTTAAGTAACAAAGTAATGCTGTCTTAATCTACCAAAATCAGACGCATTGTTCCTTACATGATATTTTCAAATGTGGCACAATTTTGGAAATTAAATGCTAGAAGATGGGAAATAAAAAATATTTCAATTCAATTCATAATACACTGAAGACATCGTGTGGATGAATAACTGAAGAGAAAAGTCAAAATATCGTGCCGAATGGAAGTATAGTTTTCCTTCATTATATAAAGTCCCTAATGCAATGAACTATCAAAGTTTATTTTAGTAAAAAATTAAGATTTCCTTAATATACCAAAGACAAACGCGTCCTTTCTTGCATAATATTTGCAAAGTTTCACTAGAGCGTATGATTACTAATAATTATGGAACTCAGTAAAAAAATATTTCCGACTGATAAAGCGATTCAATTCATAATATGTTTTGAATTGAATTGACCCAATGACCAAGGCTCTGCTGGAAAGATCAAGTGGATGTATCCCTGCAATAGCTTGATGTTAGCAACTGGAGAGAAAAGTCAAAATTTCGAGCTGGTTGCAAAATTATTTTACCTTCGTTGCATAGGGCAACGTTTTATCAATAATTATTTAAGCAAAAAAAGTCCAACGATCTTACTCTTCCCAAAAATAATTGGACTCTTTCTTGCATCACATTTGTCACGTTACACTAGAACGTATGATTAATATATATTATGCCATAGCTTATTATTTATATGCCTGACGCTGAGTGATAACAAATATTTGTCATTGATTTAAATTGAAGTGACCAAATGACAAAAACTTCTCTAAAAGGGTCACTTGGATAAATCACTACGAAAGCTTGATGTTTGCTACTGGAGAGAAAAAGATCGAATCGGTGTTTAACTTCTTTATATATGGCACCTAATTCAACGGGTAATTACTGGTCATTTAAGAAAGCCCCAAGACATTTTAAACTTTGATATTTTTTACGTTACACTGGAATGTATGATTAATATATATTATGGCATAAATATCGTTCAATTGGTAGAAGCTGACTAATATAAAATATTTGTGATAGCAAAGGACGATTTAGTTCATAGTACTATTTAAATTGAATTGTATATACATTTCTGGCCGTTATTTATTTGAACAGAATCTAAAAATAAAAAGCAGTAATATAAATTATTTATTGGTAACAAAAAGGTTGAACAACGCTCTACAAATAATAAAAAAATCTGTGAGTGTTCGAACTCACGGGTCATATGTTAACACCTTTCTGTTACACGGTAACTGTTCGATTTCTATGACCACATTAGTAAATGTTTACATTGGAAAATAAAAATAAAGAATAGTTTTAGTGCAGAAGGCTCTTTTGCTATTGCACTTTCTTTTTTCTTACTTCTGCTTTAATATTAGATGTGAAATTGTTAAAGTAAATAAAGCAATATTTGTTTTTATTTTGTCATAAACAGAGCGACGACAAAAAGTATTGAATAGTATAGAGAACTTATTGCACTCTTTTTCCGCTCTCATGTAGAGACTCTGAGTAAAATAGCATAAACCGATAAGACTGGTTATAGAATATTTCAATATAAATGCACCATTTCGAAAATGTTATTACATAAAACAATACAAAATGCATAAATGTTTCAAAAGGCATCAATGTTTCACATCAAAATTATGAATCGACCAAGTTATGACAAAAAGAGATTAATACGTTTTGAATCATTCGCCAGATGTCGGCATTGTTTTTGAGTCATACAATTCGTTCCATGAGTTCCCTATACTATTCAATACTCTTTAGCAGAGATGAACTGCTGGTGTGTGTTCGCTGCCGCTACATCAATACTTACTTTCAACCAGAGACTACTGTTGTACAACAACCACGTATGTGATACTAACGCTGTGTGTTGTTTGCATGTGTTCACTTTGATAGATTGATCTACCCGTGCCTTTAGGTGTTAACACATCAAAAACAATATTATAATAAAAAGTTTAAATAAAAGGTTTACGCAGAACATAGGGCGTCAACGAACACCGCGGTGCAGTAAGCCTTGGTCATCTTGCGTCCTAAATAGTTGACTGAATCCATATCTTCAATTAACGAACCATCAACTCTTAGTGAATTATTCCATTCTGTTTGAATACGCATTAGCTTTGTCTTCTTCATGATAATTATCAATCCCACTTTTTCGCATTTTCGGAGAGTCTGTTTAATTTGGGCTCGATGTTATGAAATTTGTGGGCTGTAAGACATTTGTCATCTGCGTAGCCAATGCCATGGACATGTTCATACATTCTTCAGCAAATGCCGAATGGTGTTTCTGCATTAGTTGCCTCCATTAGCTCGTCCAGAAGTAGAAGAGATTATGTGGGCGGCAAGACACATCTTTGTCTAACTCCCGTAAATGTGGAGAAAGGTTGGCTTACTTTCCCATGGAAACGAACTTCATCATGGGCACTAAAATTGATTTAGCCAAACAAAAAACTTATATGAAGTCGAAACTAATCTGTTCTTAGGAGATATTTGAACTGATACACTTGAACGTATGATTAACTTATATTTCATATTACACATTACGTATACGCTCAGAGGTTCATAATCAACAATTTTAAAATGTTTTCAATACAATAACTGTTCACTAACTATGTTCAGGATCTTTATCGATTGTGATAAATAATGAGAATTTGTATTTGTAGAGTTTGAAGAATGGGTTGTTTTTATTTAAAACATTTACATTGAACTGTTGAAAGGTTTTTTTTTTTTAATATTTTTAAAATCGAGGAAATAACAGACACCTTCATGTGTACACTTACGTGGTTTACTATATACATATTCGTACATGTCTGGTATCATAATTTGATTATGTGTCTTGTGCTGTCTTTTCATGACTTTACAAATAAATAAAAAGGATCAATATAATTTTAGCTTGTGAAGTTGTCTGTCTACCTTCTGTTGTGGCGCAGCTATAACAAATGTAAACGAAAATAAAAATTTAGAAGAAGGTATAAGTCATGTACATAGAAGGAGTATTTCACAGAGCTTTTCAACAAATTCTTTTAACAATAAAATTGTATATAACCAATGCCTGGAGTGATAGGTAAACAGAGGCAGGGATCACAATTTGTCATCCTTAAAATGCCACTTTGATGCATCAAAGCTGTAGGAGTTCAGGTTTAGAGACAAACAAAGGGATCTTAGTATTTTATATATCCTGGTTATTATCTCTATTATCAATTTGGTGGAATAAGTTTGTCTCTAAGTATTTGTTTAAACTAGAAATTTCGAGGTCGAAGTTGATCTGAAAAAAACTCTGTAAAATTGCCTTTTTGTAGTTTAAATAAGAAAGTTTTAAATTGTATATTAATGATTAAAGTTTAAATTCAAATCCACTTAATATCTAACCACATTTCTAAAGTTCCGATAAAGGTCAATCTAAGCACCAAGAGGCGAGTTGACTTAATCATGATAGTATAAACTCCTATCTCAACAACATCGACCTTAACACTGTGTTTCCGGTTCCTGGTTAATATCCGTTGCATTTGAAAATAGTACAAGTCCCAATAAAAACATGCACACTAAAAACATGCAAGATGTTTTACATCTATCCATGTTTATAATGTAAAAGTAATCCTTTTTATCATAATGAAGTCTTTTCAGGAAACTTGACAATACCCACCATTTCTTTGCTCCTTTTTATGTTAGTGGAGACTTTCTGATACTTGCACTTTGCCATCATAATATTCCTTGTATTGAGTTTATGTTATTTTCTCTTGTCTTTCCTTGCAGAGCTAAAGTTTTAGAGTGTTCCGCCAAGGAGGATAACAATGTTACGGATCTATTCAAGACAATGTTGTCGTTGTCACGCTTCCTGCCAGTGGGCAGTAGTAATGAGGGGACGAGCGGTCTCAAACGGCGCTCATCCGCTTATGTGAGTGCATCATCAAGTCGAAGTAAGTACAAGTATATATATAAATATAGACATACAAATATATATGGAAATTTAAATATATATGAGACAGAGCAACTGCATCACCTTTCTAAGGATTTACACATAATAAATGAAAGGTGAATGTGATGTTGATTCTAATGGTGAATTCCTAGAACAGCATAGAATTACATTTAATACACAGTTCCCAAGAATCCATTTATATTATTTAAAAATGCTAGGACCTCTAGAATACTTTACTACGACAATATTGAATTAATTTAATAAACATGATATGGTAATGTAAATCAGGTAATTCTCTATACCATTTATTGCATTTCAATTTTATTGAAAATATTTCCCTTGATTGAAATTTAATGTAGATTTTTACAACGAATTCAAGCAACAGTGAAGCATCTTTATACCATCAAACAGAAGGAAAATCCTACAATTCATTCAGATTATGAAGGACAAACTTGCAATTAAATTGCATTCAGTTTGAAAATGAGGAATGAATCGCATTTCTTACCTTTGCTAAGAGGTTATACTTGAGACAATCTTCGGATTGAAATGAATACGTAGAAGATAAATTAATAAGCATTTCGAAGGTACTTGGGCAACATAATTCTTTCACCAAGACACCACAATTATAAAAAATATTTTACAGTCAACATTTAGAGTTGAACAAAATTTGTATTGAAGATTGACCCAACTCCCCGCTGATCCGGCAAAGTAACTCAAGTCTGTTGAGTTCAATAAAATTAAAATAGTCTCCCATTCTTGAAAATACAGTCCAGTTACAAGAGCATAGTAAATAAAATTAAAGATACAGATTTTTTAAATGTCCTTAACTTCAAACTTTCGTAAGACATAATAAACCTCATTGGTGGAACGTTGAGCTTCAGTATCTAAGATCGTCGATTAGGCGGCTTTTCAGCAAGGCCAAAAAAAAGTGGCGACCAAAGGGATTGGGACGTGTACAAGATTAGTCTTAATCTATATAAAGGTGAAATCTAATCTATATAAAGGCCAAACGGAAATCCTGACGAAACTTCTGTGAATCCATTGAGGGAACCAACCAGACTGCACGCTTAAGATGCGTGCTCGCTAAAAAACCCACCATGTGCGCGGTTCTTAATGAAAGACGATGGAACGTGGACGTATTCGTCTGAAGAGTCTCTTGGGATTGTCCTGGATACCCATTTTCCCAATGATGACAGGAATGCTGGTCATCAGCCAGAAGAGTTAGGCGGAAACTCACCTAGCTTAGAAAAAGTTCGCTCAATAGTAAGCAGAAAGAATCTGATATGGGCCATTAGATGCTTTAAGCCCTATAAATCAGCCGAACCTGACGGGATAATTCCCGCGCAACTACAGGAGGCACTATACCTAACTTGTAGTTCGTTGGAGGCAATCTTCAGGGGTTGCCTTATGCTGGGAGTCATTCCTATCATTTGTAAGCAAACCAAAGTGGTGTTCGTCCCGAAAGCGGGCAAATCCTCTCATGTCAAAGCAAAGGACTTTAGACCAATCAGTCTATCATCCTTTGTTCTTAAGACATTTGAAAGGTTACTGGACATTCATATTCGAAGTAATCTTCCACAGAATCTATTATCGCGTTCATGCCTATATCAAGGGCAGGTCAACTGAGACGGCTCTCCACTCTATAGTCAGCATAATAGAGAACTCTCTTGAGAATAACATTCAACCTTCGGCGATTCTTAGGTCGTTACAGAATTTAGGAGTCGCCAGCTTAGTGACACACCTAATTGGTAAGCCTCTGGTAGATAGATCCGTCAAAGCTGAATGGGGTGGTGCTACAATTGCTAGGAACGTTAACAGGGGGACACCGCAGTGGGGAGTTCTGTCTCCACTATTATGGTTAACTTCTGTCAATGAACTGCTTCTTGAATTGGACAGGGCCGAATGCCAGGTCTTTGCCTAAGCCGGTGATCACGGACTATAACTTAACCCACTTAAAACCAAGCTTATCTTGTTCTCTCGGAAATATAAAATACCCGCATTTGAACTGCCGTCAGTTAATGGGGTGCAATTACAGTTGACGGAAAAGGTCAAGTATCTGGGAATAATTCTCGACAGAAAACTGTTGTCTTGGAAACAGAATGTGGAGAAGAGGGTGGAAAAGGCGTCTGTTGCTCTTTACTGCTGTATATGGGCGATAGGAAAGCGCTGGGGACTGTCTCCTAAGATCACCACGTGGAATTATACCGCAATAGTCAGACCAATACTTCTCTAGGCATCGTAGTTTGGTGGAGGTCCCTTCAAAGGAAATATATTCTGAGTTCCTTGATGAAAATTCAAAGATCAGCACTGATTAGCGTTAGTGGGGCAATTGGCACGACGTCAGGTACTGCACTTAGTGCTATCCTGAACACCTGTACTCCTGATATCATTACCGAATCGGCAGCCGCTACGTCCCTGGTGAGAACGCCACATATGATATCGGGGCTTTCCGGACACGCTGCATTACTACACCGGATCAACACTATTCCCGCAAACACGGACTACTGTATCCCCTACCTTCTACCAGCGACAAATCTAAAGACTTCTATTCCGAACAGGAATACCTGTGAAAAGTCACTGGAAGGGGACACCAGTAGTATAAGATTTTTCACGGATAGATCAAAGTTGGACGATCATGTAGGCTATGGACCTAAATGTAAATATCTCCTTCAAGCTGCCTAATCACTGTAGTGTATTTCAGGTGGAAATTACCGCCATACCCTCCGGAGAATATGTATCTACACAGGCAGCCAGGCTGCCATAGAATCCCTGAAAGCCCTGTTTGCTACGTCCCTAACGGTGAAAGAATGCCACTCATCACTTAGGGTGATGGCAGAGTATTTTGACATCAGGCTCATCTGGGTACAGGGACACCGCGATATTCCAGGCAATTTCGTAGCATATGCGTTAGCTAGACAGGGTACAACGGTTTCTTCTTCCGGCAAAAAAAGGTGTTACTATGCCAATCTCTACCTGCCGTTTGCATATCAGGCAGTGGGCCGATAATATGTTCAAGGACAAGTGGAGACTTACTTCAACTTGCAAACAAGCCAGGGTCCTCTGGCCACAGATGGGCAGGAAGAGGACTCGGCAACTACTTAACTTGCAGAGAGACAGGTTATCCATAACGATAGATAATAGATCTCTGTAGATGGTGCATGGAAGGGGACCTTGGATTGCCCTGCTCTGGCAGGACTGAGAAGTAGGATATTCGGAACACATTTAGTTAGCACCGTAGCCCTACAGGATATTCCTGTAGATCTTAAAGACAAATTGATTGAAAGGGCAAATTGGCGAGACGACTACACAATAGTTGCTATAGAGGAAACTGCAGCTTATTTAGCCTTAGGCTTCTTTAGCCTAAGTGTGCTAGACAGTGTGCTGTCTTGCAGCCTTTTTAACCGACCAACCAACCAAACCAATAATCCATCCCATTGAGCCGAAATCTACCAAATTTATCAAAAAACAATCATATCCTTCCTGGCATCATATTTGTATAAATACACTAGAACGTATGATTAATATATATTACTGCTTAGATATCGTTTAAATTCTAGACGCTGAGTAATTCAAAATATATTCGGTAGCAAAGGGTGATTTAATTCATAAGACGATTTAAATTTAATTAGCCAAACAAATAGCTTGTATTACATGTCAACTATTCCATTCCGGCAGATTAATCGAAATGTTATACTTGAACGTATGATATACAGACAATTCATATTACACATTAAGTATACGCTAGGAGGTTGATAACCAATACTTTTAAAATACTTTCCATTCAATAACTGGTATTTCGTTATTCAGCATCTCATGAAGATAATACAAAAGACAATCCAACGGTTAGCTCTGGTGTAGTAAACGTACAGGAACCTGCTGTATGGCAAGCATCTGAAATGCATCTTCAGGTCGAACATGGCCCAAGGGGAAACAGCGAACAAACTGTTAGTTATCACATCTGATTAACCTGATAAAATACTGTAGAAAGCTCTTTAGTAGCGCAAAGTCCACAACGAAACAACAGGACTGGAACTTGTATAAAGTAGAACTCAAGCAGTACAAGCGAGAGTTGAGGAAAGCTAAAAATAAATCCTGGATAGATTTCTGCAGACATGTGGAACACTCATCCGAAACCTCAAAAATATAATTTCCCATTATATCCCATGAAAGGATTGGGGAGAGCTTCTCACTACCTGTGAGCTGTGGGCTTTTTAGTTTTACACTAACTGATTGGTATTTTGAAAAACTTTTTTCAACGCTGTAAATTTCGAGGTGACCGTCGTCGATAGAAATGTAAGGCGGTCGGAGCAGGGATCGACTCCACGTAACCTAAGGTCTTCCGAACGATTAGTCTCTCGTTATTTCTTTGGAAAACCATAGAGAGAATACTCGATAGCTATCTTCAAAGCAACATTGAGAACAGGCTACTGTCTACCCGACGGCAGCAAGGGTAAGTCTACCGAGACCGCTGGACATGATCTGGTTAATATACTAATGTAGCTTTGTTGGCATTGAGCGAGTCTTTAAAAATATAAATCCGGTCGCCATAACTGCGGCAGTCTACTCTGTGGGTTAACAGTAGTATCAGATTTTTTGTCCAAACCTTCTTACAATGAAACGCATTTCGGCTAGCTTTGGGTCAACGGACCTCTATACCGGATGATTCAGGAAGTTCCGGACAAATTTCTCCAGCGTATTCTTTGACTCATTTCATAAAGAAAAGTCCAAATTTTCGGATTGGCGGTCGGAGGGAAGTAGGGTAAAGTTGGTAACTTTTAGCCAGTGGTCGGATTTTGGGGCTTGTTTGAAAGGTCTTTAAGTGGCCTTTCAGAATAAGTAGAAAAAAGTCAAATCGCCGAGATGCAGAGCTTTCGAAAAAAAATGGGAAAAAAATTCACATAACCTCAATTTGCTCAGCCAGATGGCAGGTAACTTATATATATAAAAATATATTTTGAAAGATAGCCATACCTCTTACCTTTCCAAAAGGTCTTACCGTTCCAAAGTTATGACCATTTTACTGAAATGCAAAAATGTTTGTTTTTGTTTTTGGAAGCGAAAAAACAGCACAGATTTATTTGCTTTTTGTAAATTAACACGTTTAAGATTTTATTATATTGAAATTTTTGGCAGAAGAATCAAACACGTAAGGAAAAAAACATTTGATGTTAAAGGAAGTTTTCAATGTCCTACTAAACATAATTGCAGCCGTTTGCAGTCATGGAGCCCCACAAAAAGAAATCAAGTGGTGTGAGATTTGGAGATCGTGGCGGGCAGGCGATTGGTCCAGCTCGTCCAATCCAACGTCGAGGGAAATTGTTACCTGCCATCTCGCTGAGCAAATTGAGTTTATGTGAATTTTTTTCTCATTTTTTTCCAAAAGCTCTGTATCTCGGCGATTTGACTTTTTTCTACTTCTTTTTTAATTAATTCTGAAAGGCCTCTTAAAGACCTTTCCGACCACTACCTCAGAAGTTAGCAACTTTACCCTACTACCCTCCGACCGCCAATCCGAAAATTTTGAACCCGCTGCTATTTCGCACCCTTGCATTTTCGGACATGGTCCTAGTGGACTTTTCTTCATGAAATGAGCCAAAGAATACGCTGGAGAAATTTGTCCGGAACTTAATGAATCACCCGTATATTTGGCAACAGACGAACGCCTCAAGAAGCCAATTCTGCCACATTCTGGGAAGAGCCAATATTATTATACCCTTACGTATACGTAATATGTAATGCAATATTATTTATCGTACGCTCTAAGGTAACTAAGAAGTTTGATCACAAATCTGTGATAAAGTGAGGCCTTGTTATAAATGTCGCCCGAAAATGCAGGCAAGATTTGAATTTCGTGACATATGAGCAATAAAGTGTTGCTGTTGAAGGAAAACGACAGTGTGTCAGTCCACTATTTTGGGTTTATTTAAAATGGAACTCTAAGCGAAAGAACAACGCGGTTTCATTGTGGAGAATTATTTTAAAATCAATTAAGGGTCATTTAAACATAGTCCTTGAGTTACAGTAGACGTATGAATAATATTATTATACCGTCGCGTATACGTAATATATAATGCAATAATATTATTCGTACGTTCTGTACTAAGGTAACTTCAGAAATTTATTTATACCTATTATAAAGGTTCTAGTTTAACTTCAGAAATATGATCACAAATCTGTGATAAAGTGAGAACTATTTATAAAGGTTGCCCGAAAATTCTAGCAAGTTTTGAATTTTCGTGCCAAATATTGTTGTAGAAGGAAAACGCTAGTGTGACAGTTCATTTGTTGGGGTTATTAAAAATGGAACTCTTAGTGAAAGAAGAACCCGTTTATTCATTGTATTGAAGATTTTATTAACCGGCTAAATTTTCGAATTTGTAGTTCATGGAGTATATATAAATAATTGTTGAGAAACAAATACGTGAACAAGACGTCGCTGTAATTTTTTGGCTGGACCAATCATCGATCCATGTTTCTTCGAAAATGTGGCTGTTAGTGTAACAATTAGTCGCGTGCTCTGTCCCGATATGTTAATCCAGTTTTGTTGTTCCTAAATTGTATTATATGGATATGGACGATATGTGGTTTCAACAAGATATGTTTCCAGATACCCCAGATATGTTTCCAGAACAGTGCAATTACAATTCAATCTTGCGCGAATTGTGGGACACCCGTTAGCAACTAATTACAAAAATCAATATTATCTGTGTGTATAATTGCAATCTGAACCAGGCGATAGATGATATTTATGTGTTCTTTTGTCGAAACCGTACAGCCTGTTTCTCTATTTCGAACGAAAGCTTTCCTTCGTATTCTAGATGAAAAAAGTTGATTTACAGTCCACAATCTTGCCGTTACAAGTCAAATGAAATGATACAATTTTTCAAAACTTTTCAGTACAAATTTTGGTATCCCTATTTCGAATGTACTGTTAGTTGGGAACAAACATTGAGTCAGGTGAATGTAAATTTCAACTTGGAGAAATCTAATTTTAGTCGAGTGAGAGTGACTGATTTTCATTCAAGATAGAGAAACAGATTGTTAAAGAAGTTCTATACCTTGTAACAATTGCGATTGAAGGATTTTTAAGGATTCCCATATAGACTACAGCTGCTGCATCTGTGCCATAATTTTAGTCTTCTAATTTGTACTAATTTCGCAAACGCGGAGTTATAGTTTTTCGGCCATATTCATGAAAATTTATGAGAGATTTAAGAGACGATTTATTATACACAAAACGTCTCTCACATCTCTCACAACTTTTTATAAATAAAACCGAAAAACTGTAACTCCGCGTTTGCGAAATAAAAACAAATTAAAATTGTTTAGTTATTTTTGAAAAATGTAGCGGAGCATAAAAATGTCGCTTCCACCATCCTTTACGTCAATCCAACACCTCAATTGCTATCATGTCCCACATTCACATGTTATTGTCTGAGAAGTTTATATTACAAGTTTACTACTCCGAGATACCATTCAGTTTCTGTACTAGTTGGACTGTCAGACAATTCAGGAAAGCCCACTTAATGAAATGACTAGTTTCGAACTCCGTGACACCATTGCCCTACTACTGTGCCCAACTACTGTGTCCCTACTGTGCCCAACTACTGTGGCCCTACTGCTGTGACTGAATTGTTATCATTGCTTTAACACTTAATATTTTGCGATACTTCGGACGAGAAGTTTATCAAGAGTGGAAGTAAACAAAAGCAAGGACCAACTAACGTACAACTGCTCTTATTTTCACTCTACTGAACTGCAAGATTGAAAAATAAAACCCAAATGTTCGTTATATGTTTTGGGGAGAAGGGTAATAACAAAAATATCTCTTTTTCCCCGCATTTTCTTATCGATGCTCTGAACACCACCATTTCTGAAGAGAAGGAAAGAAAAAAATTAAAAACTTCTATGGTATTGATTGAAGTCTGTGTTAGCATTCGTACGATAGAGTCAAGGAAAGCAAAGGTATCAATTGAGTTCAATCAACCATGAAATTAATCGTGATAAGCACATTTGAGATATCGTCCTGCTACTGGCATTAAAGGTGAAGTGGACGTGAAGTATTTGTAATTGTTAACGTTCGAAGTTTATCCTTTGCCAATAATCCTTTGCAGCAGAAAATCCTCAACAAAGTAAATTGGACTGATATTGTCTTTCATGATTTAGCAATTATTGACAAGATGTGACAATAATTTGACACATTTGAAAACTTGTCTGCTGTCATCCTATATGGATGAGTTATAGCTGTTCCCTTTTAGCTCGTTCAAACCGAGGCAGCTGTGGAAAAATGTGATACAAAGGATTTTCCCCTTTCAAAGGATTTAAACAAGGACGAACTCTAGGTATTCAGTTCATCAACGGCTAATAAGGAGTAGAAAATAAAAGCTTCTATAGATGTAACGTTAAGTATAGGAAGATTTTAAGTTAAAAAAATTACATGAGGTGTCAGGGGACACTCGGTTGGAACGGCGTTCCTTTCGCTATATATTATGTATTAGTTAGTTCCAATACGCCTAAGGCGCCCGTTGAAAAATACGATAATTTAAATGGATCTTTAAGAAAAGATTCGTTTTGTAAAATGATAAACTTTTTTTAAGAAATTTTTTTATAGAATTTATGTTTGAAATGGTTTTTTACGTTCCTTTTCGTAAGACTATGTATTATATTTTCCCGAATATGTACTTTTTTAATGAGAGGTACTTCTTTTATTAAAAGCTAATGTTTTTTAAGAAAAGGTACTATTTTTAAGAAGAAGTACTTTCTGTAAATAAAAGACATGAGTATGAATTTTTGTTACAAAGAAGTACTTTTTTTAAGAACAGGTACTTTTTAGAGAAGTGGTATTCGTTTTAGGAAAAAGTTTTTTTTTTTTTTTTAAATTACTTATTTTCAGAAAGGCTGCTTATCTCAAGAAAGGAAAGAAGAGGTATTATTTTTTTTTTGAAGAAAAGGAATTTTTGTAAGAAAATGTATTTTTAAGAGAAGGTTTTTTTTGGAAGAAAAGGTTTTTTTAAGAAATGGGAATTTTTTTAAAATTGGGCCTTTTTTCAAGAATAGGTAAATTTTTAAGAGTAGGCACTTGCCTCAACAGTTATTTTGTTTCACAAAAAGGTACTCTTTAAAGAAAATGCAGTTTTTTAAGAAATGGCAATTTGTTGTAAGAAAATGTACTTTTTAAAGAAAAGGTACTTATTTGAGAAACGGTACTTATTTTAAAAAAATACTTTTTTTAACAAAAGGTACTTTTTGTAAGAAAATACACTTTTTTTTAAGCAAAGGTGCTTCTTTAAGATAAAGTATTTTTTTTAACAAAAGGTACTTCATTAAAGAGCATGAATAGGTACTTTTTGTGAGAAAATTTACTGTTTTTTACGAAGAGGCACTTTTTAAAGAACATTTTTCTTTAATTTTTTTAAGAAAATGTACTTTTTGTAAGAAAATTTCCTTTTTTAAGCAAATTCACTTCTTTAAGATACGGTTTTTTTAACGACAGGTACTTTGTTAAAGACTATGAATAGGTACTTTTTGAGAAAATTTACTTTTTTTAAGACAAGGCACTTATTTAAGAAAATTTTCTTTTTTTAAACTTCTTTCACTTTGACTTTTCTAAATTCACTTTTGACGTAGAATACGTCTTACCTTACGGTATGAGGAGTCATGTCCGGTTTTTATTGTTGTAATCTTTATTTCATTGAATTTGAGGAAACGGCTAGATGAATTTTTTTAAAATTTTTTTTGTAGGTAAATGAAGATGTTATCTTTCGTTTGATATACATTTCATATTGGTTGATATATTTCTAGTATTTTAATTTCTCAAATGAAAATTGTTTAAACACATACACTCAAACATATCTGTGGTGTTTGGTTGAGTGTTTTTGGTTGCTCAACATTGCTTAGGAACATGTATCTAGTAAAAAGTGAAACGAACAGCAAGCTAATGTTGCTTGGCAACATGTATCTAGTAAAAAGTGAAACAAACAGTAAGCTAACGTAATAAAGCTTTTTTGCGAAAGCTTCAATAAAGCTGTTGTAACATTAATTTTGAATTGTAAAGCGTAAAGCTTTCACACAACGCTCGAATGCTAATGCGAAGACTCGATAAGGTAAACCTTTTTTAATATTAGGGCGGCCCTCTCAACATTCGCAGAACTTATTTCAATAAAAATATTAATTAAAATACATAAATTAAATTAAGTTTAAAAAATTGAACATAATATTTTTTTTTTTAAACGGACTTGAATCAAATGCCGTTGGTAAATATAAAAATTACAGCAGACAGTTGTCCGAGGCCTTCGGCCACGGACTGTCCCTGCAGGCTGTGTCAGAGACACGGCCATTAAGTTTAACGTAGAATACGCCATCCGATAAGACAGAAAACATATATAACAATAAATGATAAATAATATAAGCAAATGAATTTATTGTTATATATGTTTTCTGTCTTATCGGATGGCGTATTCTACGTTAAACTTAATGGCCGTGTCTCTGACACAGCCTGCAGGGACAGTCCGTGGCCGAAGGCGTCGGACAACTGTCTGCTGTAATTTTTATTGGGTTCAAAACTCCAATACAAGGGCGGATCAATACGTCCGTCAAAAAAAAACGTCAATCAAACCAAGGAAAATTTGGATAAATACTATGGGGTCTCTGCACCATCGATTTCAATGGTAAAGAAAGTGGTTTACTGACTTTCGTTGTGGTCGCACAAGTTCAAATGACGCTGAACGTTCTGGATGGCCAATTGAGGTCAATACACCCGAAAATGTCGAAAAAATCCACGATATGATGTTGGCCGATCGAAGAGTAAAAGTGCATGAGATTGTTGATGCCATAGGCATTTCATGTGGTAGTGTGGTTTCGATTTTAAATGATCAGTTGGGTTTAAGAAATCTGTCTGCAAGATGGGTGCCGCGTTTGCTCTCAATTGACCAAAAACGCACGGGTGCACACGTGTGTAGTCTCAATGGCAAAATTCTATGAATTGCGCTACGAATTGGTACCTCATCCACCATATTCCTAGGATTTAGCCCCCAGTGACTGTTTCCTATTTCCAAACCTAAAGAAATGGCTCGGTGGAAAGAGATTTAGCTCCAACGATTAAATTATTGATCAAACAAATGCCTATTTTATGGACGTCGAAAAATCCTATTTTTTGGAAGGGATACAAAAATTGGAGAACCGCTGGACTAAGTGTATTGAGCTAAAAGGAGATTATATTGAAAAATAAATTGTTTTTTCCAAAAATAATTGTATTTCATTCAAAAAGTCACGGACCTATTGATCCACCCTCGTATATACTAAATGTTGGTTACAGGCTCCACCTAGAAAACTTCCCATTAAACAAGAAATTTCCCAACATATGTTAGTCTAGACACAAACCAAAGCAAAAGTACCCAATATATCGTAGTTGATAATACTGGGTTGTATTGTTAAAAAAAAGTTTTTTTTTTTTCATTTAGCCCCCATCCCGCAACGTGTGATAAGGAACTTCTTTCCAATAGGTTGTCGTCTCCAACTATTAATTTTTTTCCTTTATATCTACGTAATTTCGTCTTCTACCTGTTAACCCCAATTTATTTTATTCCAACTCCTATGGAATGTAATAACCGGCAATAATTGGTCAAGTGTTACGAATAAATACTGCGCGAGTTAGGAAACCGAACAACACATTTATCGGGCATTCGACGCAAAGATATTACATGCAAACACACTCCTTCTCATAGAGTCTGTGCAGCAATTTCTGCTCTAACCCTCCAACGAACAGAGGGTTATTTATAGTACAGTGTTATGGCGCATAATGATGGAAGGGGTTTGAATTGATTACAACTTTTTATTTAAACCAAATTATAAATTTTTTTAAATACAATTATTAATGGTGAATATTTTTTAGTTACTTATGAAAACTTATATCTCGCAAGTGGTGACCATTTTCTTCTTCGCATATTCGTGCTCTTTTCAAGACATTTTCCATAATCTTTCTCAAAACTTCAGGCCATATGTGGTTGATTTCGTCGAGGATTTTCTTTTTTTAATTTCTGGACGAATTAATATATTTGTACACTAAAATTTATAAATTATTTCAACTGATAACATATGACGTGTACGCTTGTGACTTTGAAATAGTAATTCTGATATGTATGGGAAGAAATATAGTACTTTTATATTTAACTGCATGCTGAGGCAAACATTTGAACTTCGGCGGTCATATTTCCAATGTTACATTAAAACGGATGAGTAATATTATTACTTTATAAATTACGTACTCGCTCTGATTCCAAAGTATATTTCATTCCGAAGAAGAAACTACCCCGCTGAGACAACCCTTTTGAACTTCGGCGGTCATATTTCCAATGTTACATTGGAACGGATGAGTAATATTAATATTTTATAAAGGTATTCGCTCTGGGGTCCATCGGGAGTGATTCTAAAATATATTTCATACAGAAGTCGTACTTTGGTTTAGAAGAAACTACCCCGCTGAGACAACCCTTTTGAACTTCGGCGGTCATATTTCCAATGTTACATTGGAACGGATGAGTAATATTAATACTTTATAAATTAGGTATTCTTTCTGGGGTCCATCGGGAGTGATTCTAAAATATATTTCATACAGAAGTCGTACTTTGGTTTAGAAGAAACTTTGCCGCTGTAGCAAGAATTCAATATAACTAATTTTAAATTGCTTACTTTCTGAACATGTTTTTATATATTTCTGAAATTTCACTAAACCCTCGGCTTTCTAATAATTAATACATTGACACAGAATGTTTCATTTGAGATTTTACTAATGCCCAAACAGGATTTTGTCTCTGTCAGAAAAATCACTACATAATTAAACGGCGACAATATATTTTCCACTTTATATTGTAGTTATAAAAGCCCTTAACAAACTAAATTGTCGTATGTCCTCCCTTAGGAACTGATGCAAACCTTGTTACCTGGGCCGAGTTTGTATCTACTTTGACATTTAAGAAAACTGAAGTTTGTGTAAAACTTTCATGCAAAATTGTATTCCCGTGTTGTATAACCCTTAAAGATACGTACCAAGTGCAGGGTATAACAATAAGATTCATGACATTAAATGCAATCAACTGGAAACATATGTCCATACAATGACTTGAATTTTTTACGTTCTGCCTTAAAGTTCATATCTTATGTCCTTTTATACAATTATAAAAACATAGTATATGTACATATACTATGTACTGGCAATACTGCATGTATTCCCTATTAGCAAAACTACATGCAAACAATGAAACAGAACCTATACCCACTGTGTTTGTTAGCCAACACAAACGTTTGCCCTTTTGTGGATTGTGAAGACCAGACAACATGACAAGTTTTGTTGTATTGCAGAAAAATTTATCTAATAACAGTGTTAAAAAAATAACAGCAATAAAAAAGCAAAATGTCACATAGATGGAGTTTGAAGATAAACCGGCTTTCCTGGTGTTGATTTCCTACACAATCTCTACACTTTTAGTCAAACCTGTTGCACTGCGTATTAGTTATATTTTACAATAGAACAAAAGACCCCCCAAAAAAAAGCTACACGTTGCGTATGAGATATTTACAATTTAAGAGTTACACAGTACGTATAAGTAATTTTTAATTCTGTTAATACATGCGTATATATTTTTTGTTCTTAAATGATTAATACAACTGCTAAATCAATTTAAGTTGTTCTCTATCCCCATCTACCTTTTCTTTAGTTAATCTTTTATATTTCTCTACATATGGAAAACATGGTGCAGTTAAACATTATAAATTAACAATTGTATAGCACAGTTTTTAATTCGCTACCATATTTACATGCAAACATACAAGTCCTTAATCATTCTATACACATCCTTAGCTAATTACATTCTTCACATATCCTGTGGTTCAAGAGAGTGAAAAATGCAGCGTAAAATAAAATTTCACAAAAATACCTAGCGAATATGTGGGATTGACCAATTTGTTAAGAAGGATATTAGAACTGCTTGTTGTTGCTATGCAACAGTGTTTAAATATAAACTTTACTTTTTTGTAAAAAAATTTATATAATTTGTTGTTGAGGTTTCTTCGTGCATTTTTATAACTTTTATGTTGTTAATATTACTTGTGCGTGTAAAGCCATCATAAAGTCGTGAATACCTGAAACTGACAATTTACGTGTAAAAATCCTATAAGAACTGGAGGTGGTATTATGAATAGGGTGGCTTGTATCTTGCTTGTTCATTCTCATATTTAAAATATTCATAGTCACTTCATTGATAGCGTATATGTTAGGGTTAGCTAACCCCCACCTTTTTTGAGTTTCACATCTCAACCGATGCGTGGTAAGAGTTTTAGAAGTTGCTTTCGTAGTGTTTCACAAGCACCAGCACGCGAAATATCAAGCAGAAGTCAATACAGTACGTTTATTAAGGCGATCCTGTGCCAGAGAAGGGCCAGGTGGTGTGTAGAGTGTTCAAAATTGAATTCAATTCAATTCAATTCAATTTAATTTAATTCAATTCAATTCAAATCAATTTAATCCAATCCAATTCAATTTAATTCAATTTAATGTAATTCAATTCAATTCAGTCCAGACCAATTAAATGCAATTCAAAATAATTCATTTCAATTCAATTCAATGTATATCAATTCAAAACAACAAAATTATTGTAGAATTTTCGTCTGCTCAGAAAAAGAAAGAGTTAATGAGCAAGATGAAAGGGCATAGAATTGATGCGTGTGTAATAAACAGAGAGACCAACCCTACACACAACTACATTTACGTCAACGATGAACTTACACCAAATAATAGGCGCCTTTTATGGATGGCGAAAACTAAAGCGAAAGAGTGTAAATGGAAGTTTGTGTGGGTACGAAATGGACAAATTTATTCACGCAAAAATGAAAATTCATCACCTATTGTTATCTGTAATTCTTCTGATATTGAATTCATAACATTCACAAATTAAAACCACATTAAATTACCTCGTAAACTTTTACACATTATATTTTTTTCTCTTTTTTTAATTAAAAAATGAACAATTTTAACAAAATAATAAACAATTTCGATGAAATCGATAACATCCGCTCCTTACGGAAAAATTTCATACCTTTGATAACACACATAAAAAACATCACAAATAAAATATGCCTAATAATTCTAACTGAAACAAATATAATAGATGCCGAAAACAATCTTTACAACATATATGGTTACAGAGCCACTTTTTTAAATAGAGAAGGCAGAGGAGATGGAATAGCAGTGTATATTAACGAGAACACCAACTACGAAACAATAACAATAAACGCATCATCATTCGAATCTACCCCAATAAATATAAACACAAACAACCACAAAATTGTCACCGTTCTACCCGTCTACTGTCCTCCAAATCAAAACATAAAAACCTTCATACATGAGTTAGACGAATGCATAAACAATATCAACAAGAAGCAAGACACAATATTAGTGGGAGATATGAATGTTGACATAAAGAGAGATAATGCAATAACAACAAACTTCTTGGATATGCTGTCGTCCCATGGACTGCAGTGCATGGTGACGGAGACAACGAGAGAAGATGTTCACAACCACACGCACACATGTATAGACCACATATTTATGCGGTGTAACTTAGCGACAGCAACCGCACACTCCGCCGTGGTCACAACAACAATATCGGACCACTATTCTATTCAGCAAAACAGAAAAGACCATCGAAGATGAGCTGGGTACGGATTTTAGTGCAAAAATAAATAATGTAAAAGTTAACCGTCTAATAAGTGAAGTAAACTGGAATGAAGTTATAAATAGATTAGGCAACACAAATGAACTTTTTGATAACATACATAACATTTTCACAGAAATTTATGAGAAATCAAAGGAAACACCGAAGGTGAAATATAAAAAAACTAAACCATTTCCGTGGCTTAGCATGGATTTATTAAGGTATTGCGATATCCGGGATAAACTTCATAAAAAGTGGCAAAATAATAAAAGCAATGTAATTAATGAAAAAATATACAAAACATATAACAATAAATTAAATAAAAAAATTATAAATGCAAAAAATACATACAATATGCGGCAATTTCAAATAAACAGAAACAACATAATAGGAACGTGGCAACTAATAAACGATATAACTGGTAGAAAGTCCAGTAATATAGATAAAACAATCAAAAGGAACTTTCCACATGAAAATACTCCGAATCTAACCGAAAGTTTCGCCGAAAAATTCAAAGAAAATGTTCAAAATATAATACACACATGCAATATAAAAACAAATGCAAATCCACAAACTAATACACAAAATACAATATACCTGACTTATGCTAATGAAGGGGAAATATATATAATACTCAAAAATCTAAATGCTAGAAAAAGTCCCAGAGCTGATGGGATTAGAGCTATAGACTTAAAAAACAATGCGAATTGTCTAACTAAAATAATATCAAAGCTAATTAACACCAGCCTAAGCGAGTCAAAAATACCACAGTTATTAAAAACTTCTATTATCCGGCCAATTTATAAAAATGGAAGCAAATCGGATTTCAATAACTACAGGCCAATTTCAATTCTTCCAGTTGTAGAAAAAGTGCTAGAAGAAATATTGGTGAGGAGATTGAACGACTTTCTGTCTAAATATAAGGTAATAAGTCAAAATCAGTACGGGTTCCAAAAAGGAAAGAATATAAACCAACTTCTAGGATCGTTCTCGAACTACGTAAATCAAAGTCTAAGCAATAAACTCCACTGTCTTGTCTTGTATATAGACTTTAGTAAAGCTTTCGACACCCTACCACATGAAAAGCTAATTGAAACACTGGAAAGGAATGGAATACGAGGCACGTGCCTAGAATGGTTCAAAGACTACCTACAGTGTAGAACATTTCGAGTCAAGATTAAAAACTATCAAAACGAAAATACCAATATAACGCACGGAGTTCCACAAGGTTCCAAGTTTGGGCCGCTGCTTTACTTAATATATTCAAACGCAATGATAAACCAAGTTAAAGAAAGTAAAGTATTTGCATATGCAGACGATACTGCAATAGTCGTATCTCACGGATGTATTCATACTGCTATAAGAATTATGCAAAACGAACTAAACAATATATCCAGATGGTGCCATGACAGCGGACTGATAATAAATGCAAACAAAACTAAAATAATGCACATAAGATCGCGACATACCCATCCGACAGATATTACAGTGACCTTTCACAACACTGATTGCCTGCACAACACATATGCTAACAACAACTCTCCTAATAATGATGCCTGCTCTACGAAAATAGAAGTGGTTGGTACATATAAATACCTAGGTATACATATAGATGTACACTTCAAGTGGAAAACTCACATCGAGAAACTTCAGAAAAAGCTACGTCAATCAACGTTTGCATTATATCACTTATGTAAATGCTCTCCGTACAACGTTCTGATGCAAGCTTACTTCTCGCTGGCGGAATCCTATTTACGGCACGGGATAACGGCATGGGGAACAGCGACATACTGCAGGACACTGCAATTAACGCAAAATAGACTCCTTAAATTATTATATAAAAACCAACAACATGAAACAAACTACATAGACCAAAACATAAACATCCACACAACTAACAATACCGAAACGATCAACACAGCCAACCAAAATAATAACGCACACCAAAATCGCTACCAAACATCGCACAATGATACCAATTTATACAAGTATCTCCAAATTCTGAATATTGAGGGAATATACAAAACCTCAATAGTAAACGAATTTTTCAACGATCCAAACTTGCTTGAATGCATTGATCACCAGCAGAACACAAGGAGAAGGGCACAAGGACGATATAAAGTACCGAGCTTCCGAAATGATTATGGAAAGAAGTCATTAGCCGTAACTCTACCAACAACTCTTAATAATATGCCAACAAACCTATTAAGCATACATAATAAGATAAGTAGAAAGAAATTAATCAAAAAACACTTCCTAAATTAAATTAAATTAAATCTTTCAAATTAAAATTAAGAAAACAAAAATTGAATTAATTAGATTTTATATTGAAATATTTTTTATGAAATACATATGTATACAGCTGAGCTGAAATAAGCATAATAGTATGAACATTGTTTTACACAACTATTTGTTATCCTGCAGACAAGCCGAAATGGCTTCGCGGGAATATGAATTAAGATGAAATGTGAGGAAATATTTTTTGTTCAATAAAGCTCAAAATCTTGAAAAAAATTCAATTAAGTTCATTTCGATTCAATTCAGTTCAACCCAATTCAATTCGACTCAGCTCAATTCAGTTGAATTCAATTCAATTCAATTCAACCCAATTCAATTCAATCCAATTAAATTCACTTTAATTCAATTCAATTAAATGCAATTTAATTTAATTCTATTCAATTCAGTTCATTCATTTCATTTCAATTTAGTTATATTAAATTCAGTTCAACTCAATTCAATTTAGTTCAATTCAACTCAATTCAATTCAATCCAATTCAATTCGATTCAGTTCAATTCAGTTCAATTCAGTTCAATACAATTAATTCAATTCAACTCTATTCATGTCCAGTCAAGTCAATTCAACTCAATATTAATTCACTTCAACTCAATTCAATTCAACTGAGGTCAGTTCAACTCAATTCACTTCAACTCAATTCAATTCAATTCCTTCAATTCAGTTCAATCCAATTCAATTTATTTCAATTCAATTTAATTCAATTCAATTCAATTCATTCAAGTCAATTCAATTCCATTTATTTCAATTCCATTCAAGTCTATTATATTCAATTCAATTCAGTTCAATTCAACTTAATTCAATTCAATTCAGTTCAGTTCAGTTCAATTCAGTTCAATTAAGTTCAATTCAACTCAATTCATTTCAATTCAATCCAATTCAATTCGTTTCGATTCAATTCAATTCAATTCATTCAAGTCAATTCAATTCCATTTATTTCAATTTAATTCAAGTCTATTATATTCAATTTAATTCAGTTCAATTCAACTCAATTCAATTCAGTTCAGTTCAGTTCAATTAAGTTCAATTCAACTAAATTCAGTTCAGTTCAATCCAATTCAATTCGTTTCGATTCAATTCAATTCACATCAATTCAATTCAATTCAATTCAATTCAAGTCAAGCCAGTTCAACTCAATTCACTTCAATTCAGTTCCATTCAATGCAATTCAATTCAATTCAAGTCAATTCAATTCCATTTATTTCAATTCAATTCAAGTCTATTACATTCAATTCAAGTCTATTACATTCAATTCAATTCAGCTCAGTTCTACTCAATTCAATTGAATGCAACTCAGTTCAATTCAATTCAATTGAATGCAATTCAATTCATTGAAGTAAATTCAATTCCATTTATTTCAATTCAATTCAAGTCTATTATATTGAATTCAATTCAGTTCAATTCAACTCAATTCAATTCAACTCCATTCAATTCCATTCCATTCAATTCAATTCAATTCAATTCAATTCAAGTCAATTCAATACCATTTATTTCAAATCAATTCAAGTCTATTACATTCAATTCAATTAAAATCAATTCAACTCAAATCAGTTCAATTCAATCCAATTAAATTCAATTCAATTCAACTCAGTTTAATTCAATTCATTTCAATTTAATTCAATTCAATTCAATTCAATTTAATTCAATTCAATTCAGTTCAGTTACACTCAATTCAATTGAATTCAACTCTGTTCAGTTCAATTCAATTCAATTCAATTAAATTCCATTTATTTAAATTCAATTCACGTGTATTATATTCAATTCAATTCAGTTCAATTCAACCTAATTCAATGCAATTCAATTCAATTAAATTCAATTCAATTCAATTCAATTCAATTCAGTTCAATTCAATTCAATTCAATTCAATTCAATTCAATTCAATTCAATTCAAGTTCAATTCAGTTCAATTATTCCAATTCAATTCAATGCCATGCAAATTGAAAACACCAAACATTAACCAGGTTCTTCGGTGAACGTGGGTTCGATCCCTGCTCTGACCACCTTAATTTTCTTTCGACGGCGATCACCTCGCTTAGTGATGGCGACCATATCCAGCATTTAGCCATGAAAAAGCTTCTCAAAAGTGAGTGTAAAACTAGAACGCTCACAGCTCACTAATTTGTGAGAACGTCTCTCTAATCTCTTCATGTGATGTAACGGGAAACCATATTTTTTTTATTCGGCAATGGGACTCAAGAAGAGAGTTCCTGACGAACCAATTAGTACCCTGCAAAATTTTCCCAAGATCATTCAGCTTATTTCTGAACGTCTACTAGATCTAAAATTAATTAAGACCCTAGAAGTTGTGTTCTATTCCAAAACACTGGGCAGTTGTATAGGAAAGTTTTGATACTCTTTTCCTCCTCTACATTTCAAAAGTTTTGCAGGAATCATGAGCTGTGACTCCAAACCCAGATTCATGTCTGGCTATAAAAGAGTGGCTAGTGATAACAGCTACTAGCAATAGATGGCTTTTCTAATTCAGCCTAGGATTCAGGTGATAACTTGGCCATATCTGCCTTGCATTTTATGCCTCCAAAACATACCCAAATGCTTCTTATCCACTGGAACAGGTAACGTGGTCGCTAATTTCGCCAGCTCATCCCCTCTATCATTCCTTGGCATGTTCCTGTGTACCATAAGGTACCAATGTGAGGTGGATACACAAATTGGTCGGCGTTCCTGTTTAAGGATGGGCGGTAGTCGGAAACACTGGTTGCAGTGATATTATAGCAACCTGTTCGTCGAAGTAGATGTTGCATCAACTATAGTGCCGGCCTGCATGAGAGGCTTCGACAGGAATGTTTTACTCTTAGAGACGAAGCGTTGGTACGATCCCCGCTCTGACAGGCTATGGAACAGGTAACGTGGTATCTAATCTCTCCAACTAATCACCTCTATTGTTCCTGATATGTTTGTGCACCGGCATCCATTTGAGGTGAATATCGAACTGCTTGGTGTTCCTAGTTCCAAAAGCTCGGCAGTTATGGGCAATTCGTGAAATCGGGAATACGGATTGCAGAGATTTCAGAGCAGCCTGCCTGTAAGAAGATGTTGCATCAACTACAGCTTCGGTCTGCAGGTATGGTTTTTGGCAGGAATTGTTTATTCTTTGGGATGAGTTGAGAGTTCAATCCCTGCTTTGACCATCTTACATTTCTTGCGACCATGGTTACCTCGCTGAGTGACGGTGGCACTAAACTACCGTTCGTAGCCGCTTTAAAACTGTAGGTCCCAAACAGTGAGTATAAAACTAGAAACCACTCAGCCCTGAATGATGAACTCAACCCTATCCCTTCGTAGGATGTATTGGAAAAATGTTTATCTATTTATTTAGAGACATCGTTTACCGGCCGACTAAATACAGTTCCGTTTCCGTGTTGCTGACAACTTCTTTGAACACAGCAAGTTTTGTATGATAATCATTCGCAGTGGTGAGTTTGTCCGTTCTAAAATCTTCTTTTATAGAGCCTACGAACTGGTTTACTCCCGCTTCGCCCAGGGCCATTCCACGTTAGGTTTTCTTTCTCACAATGGGAAGCACTCCTCAAAGGTCCTTCTTTCTCACAATGGGCACTCCTCAAAGGTCCTTTTCAAATTGCCTACCGGGAGCTTCACTGGGCCCTCAGGTGAATTTCGAACATTGACCAGTTGATCGTGGCCCTGTTCCTGAATTTAACGGGTTTTAAATGTACGTCTAAATCGGTTCTCTGTAGAAGGTCTGTTCCGCTTATTCGCAAGGTGGTTGGAGAGAACCTTTTGCTTTTGGGTTAATGTTTTTTTGGACGCAGCAGTAATTTGAAAGGCAAAGGGAATAAATCGCAATAATAAACTACATCCTGACATGATCAATATGGTCAAAGGCACTATTCTTTAAAATAGTGTTAAAGGGTAAGAAGTCAAACATTGGTCTTTGAATATTGTTCCTTGAACAAGCTTACAACTCTCTAAAAAAAGCCCCCTATGTTGTTGACATTTTGTGTTTCATATGCACCAAGAAACTTTTGTATTACATACATTTATTTATACAAATAAATAAAAAAAATATAATTACAATCATATGTTATTATATTCAGTTGTACATCTTGCATTTTTGTTCACTTCGCCATTTAAAAATATAACCACCCTGTAAACTGACACGATACTTAAGTTTAATGGACGGAAGTGCATGATACATTCGACAAATAACAGACAATGCAAATATGTATGTCCATTAAAAAATACTCTTTACCACATACATGTGTAAATGCAGATATACCAAAACACACACAAATATATGTTCGTGAACACATTGAAATCCTTAAACGCACACCTGTATTTACCACACAGTTGTATCCTTTGTGGGTTGGCTTGGTAATTGTTTGTTATTCATTGTATGTGCACTTTGCTCGTTTGCTTTAGTAAAATATTTACACATGTGTGTGTACATTTTATGAACAGAACAACTACTACATATACTTACTTGTATATGATATTAACATTTACATCGGTATATAAGTATTATTTGCATGATGGCCTTAAACAACAGACATCAATAATAGGATATTTAAATGAAAATAGGGAGGGAGTTGTTTTCGTGTAATTTATTAATTGGCTTAAGTATTTGGTGGTGATATATCTCATTTGCTTGGTGTAAAGTGAAACAAATAAAGAAGAAATTTAAGAAAATTCGAATTAAAAGTAATCATACGTCAATCATACGTATACTTGATGCGAAATGTAATGATATTAATCATACGTTCGCGAGCTACAACAGAATTTTTCAATGGGAATAAGGCATTTTCTTTACTTCATTGTGGTCGTACAAGCACCAGACACACCGAATGTTCTGGCCGCCCGAATTAAGAGCATTCTTGCAAATATTTGAAAAAATATTATATGGCTTTGAGGCTTCAATTTGCAGATTACTGCCTCGCAAATCAATTTATACCGCGCCAAAAGCTCCCAACTCATTCAGCCTTTCTGTGAGAATCGGAAAGGTGTAGATCCTTAAAAAATATTCTCAAATTCATGGAAAGGTAAGGGTAGCAGCAAAGCATATGTTCGACGTTTTAATTCCACTACTAATCTTTTTACTTCTTGCTCCAACCATCACCCGAAAATTATATTCGGGGCCCATGGTTGTCTATTAAACAGTGTCACAGCTATTAGTGTATGATACTGCTAATAAAAATGGATATCAAATATATTGAAGAATTGAAGACATAATTTGCCGAAACCTCTATCGTGATCCCGACAGTTTGTTGTTCATCTACCTGAAAGTTTCGATTTTAAGAATGAGCTTATATGTAGAAAGAGTTATACCACTCTACTGTTCCCTATACTGTCACTGTGTATAATTTGAGTAACAAATTGGCTTAGCAATCTCGTTCTGAAGTATTTTCCAGTATTTGATATGAAGAATTCAGATTGCAGAGACTTTATAGCAATCTGGCTATTAGAGAATATAATTATACCTATGGATTCGTCCCAGTCTTAGTGAAAGTTCTCCTACCACCATGGCATTTATTAGAACAACACAATGGTGCTCTGGCAAACTTACAAAAGTACTAAATTTGGAAAGGCGATGAAATACAGTCTCTATCCAGACCAAAAGACCATATTTACTATAACGACTATAAAGACCATATTTACTATAACGACTTCTACATAAATATCTGATTTTATACAGACATGTTTAATAAAGAAATTGTGGAGAATAAAAATTAAAATACATGATAAAAAAATATAATTAAATTAATCATACGTTGCTTCGTCTTTAACAGCGGATAGAAGGATGAAGTTTATTATGTTACAATATAAAATATAAGACAATGTGAATTTCCCCTATTTTTGAACTGACTATAAGGACTACTACAGAAATATCGAACTTGATCCAAAAGTGAAGGATTTGTGGAGAAAACCCTAAAAGTAGTCAGACGCATGAGCGTATACGTGATAAGACATATAATAAAATTAATCATACGTCTCTTCCACTTTAACAACGGATAAAAGGATAAAGTTTATTAGAAAATTTATAAGATCTAATGCAAGACTGTGAGGATTTTATTCTTCATCTGACTAAAAAGACTCCAGGCCATAGGACTGTTTTTGGAGGGGGAAAGCTTCCTATAGACATTCACGTGGGAGTCACCAGAAATGATTCCCTCATTGGGGTAGTCCAAGCAGCTCACTACTTCCACGCAGTATGCCCTGGGCAATGGCTTTATCGGAAACATCCGTTAGCTAGCTAAAGCGAGAAGGCGAAACGAATAAGCAGTCTGATTGGTTATGCGATCACTGAAGCAGAAGGATAAGCCATGGTATGACGAAGAATGTCGCAATTCAACTGATGAAAAAGACGCTGCACGTATGGCAACGAAACAGTCAGTTACAACGTGTGCTGTGAATGAGAGGTACAAGAGGCTATGAATGGAAAAAAACAAACTATTTAGGCGGGGAAAATGGCAGTGGGAGTAGAGAGAGAGAGAGGGAAAAGATCGAAATGTACATAATGAATGACGAATCCCGAAATTTGTCCAGAGGGTAAGAAGACGTCATTCGTTATTCGGGTCGCATAATGGGCTGCCCTCCTGCAAGGACGAGAAGGGGAATCTAGTGACACATAGGCAGTGTGTGCTTAATATGTGGAGAGACCACTTTTCAGAACTACTCCACTCAGATTCTTCAACTGAAGACCAGGAGGTAATTATTGTGGAAGACAGTGTAGATTGTAACTCCCCCAACCAAGGCGAGATAAGAATCGGCTTAATAATAATAAAGTCACTGGTGTGGACGGGCCTGCTGAGATATTTAAAACCGGTGGCAAAGGACTGCTAGCCTACAAGCATCAATTTATATGCAGTATATGGTTGGGGGAATCTATGCCTGGCGATTGGAACGGCAATTTCATGCCATAAAATAGTAATAGTATGCTGGCGAAATTTTGCGAGAATCTACTGCAGTAATTTCAAAGATCGAAGAAGAATCAGCGAATTAAGGTTGTGCTGTTAATGAGGCCAAGACAAAATTCAAAGTGACAAATGAGGCCAAAGTGTCAACGACTAGACAAACCTCTCGACTTGGTCTGCACTTCAACGTCGACAACCGATTTAATTTTGAAGTGGTAGGTGAACTTATCTACCTTGGATCCGCCACGAGCAAGGACAACAACGTCATCCTCGAGATAAATAGGAGAATTGTGCTTGCAAATAGATGGTATTTTAAGCTCAGAAAGTAGTTTAGGAACAACGCCCTCTCTCGATAGACATAAGTCCTGCTATACCAGAGTCTCATTTTAAGTGTCCTGACAAATGGCTCATACACGTGATAGGAACAATATTAAATTAATCATGAATCGCTCCGAATTTACAGGTGTTCGATCAGGTATATTTCAGTGAATTTTGTATATTTTCTAGATATTGGCTATTTACATTTGGTTATTAGTATTTATATTGTTTTGGTTATCATTATTGTTTTTCTAGAAGAGAAGCTAGTATAACTCCCTAAAAACGGATAATTCGATAAAGTCTACTGAACAAGTCACAATATCAACTGTAAGACTGTGTGCATTTCTCCAATATTTCAACTGACTATAGGGATTGCTACATAATTGCCGCACTTGATTGGAAATGAAGTATTTGTTGAGAAAAAATTAAAATCAATCATACCCCTAGTATGAACACATACGTGATAAGAAACATAATTAAATTAATCATACGTCGCCTTTACCTAATAAGTGCACGATGCACGAAATTTTTAATATTGATTAGATTTCTGCTTTTTGTTATGAACAGTCTGTCAGTAATGTTTTGTTTTTACGTTAAAAGCTACTGCAATTAGTTAACTGCGGATATAAGGATAAAGTCTATTGGATAGGTTCAATATCAACTCAAAGACGATAGATGTTTCGACGAATGTTTAGATGTTTATACGAAACTAGAAAAAAGGATATCGCTTTTTGGAGAGTTGTAACATCAACTATAAAACAGTGCAAATTTTCCTTATCTAACAACCTGCAGAGTTTACCTCTTCCACCCAGGCTTCCACACCCAATCCACACCCCTGGCCGAACATTTGGTGTCTAAATACCAACCATTATCTGTGGAAATACATGTATCCGTATCGTTGGAAAATGCATTAAAACCCAAATACAAATCAAACTTAAACCACATGCTTCAGTTTCCAAAAGCAAGTTATGACAAAACAACGTTCCATTGTATATTTCTTCCAGAATTTGGTTCACACCCAAATTGATTTCAACAAATTATTGACATTTTATTTCGCAGAAAGTACATGATTTCCAAATACACATGTTTCTATTAAACTAAGCTTCACAAAATATAACATTCAAGTTACAAAACCATTGAAATGTTTCCATTTCCCATTACAAATCCCTAAATGAATTGAATTCGTTAAAATAAATCCTCCTTTTTTCCCGCCTTGTTCCACCCTACAAGGTAAAACCTTATGGCAACGACAGTTAAATTATAATGTATTTAGGTTTTTTTAACAATCCTGATTTCTTTGCATTCAATTTTGATATCAATTGTATTATTTTACAATTTTTGATTTGATTTTTCCAAGCCATGTGATTTTGACTTTAATAGGATGATTCGGTTTTGATTCATATTTATCATACGCAGCTGTCGTGTAATGCAAAGATCTATATATATAGAAATGCGTAAGATTTCGAGAAATGTACGATCAGTACACAAATAACTATCCGAAAACAGTATAAAACTGTAGATTTTTGTAGATTTTTGTCTTTAATAGCGGTCCTTACATTCGAAACTTTAAGCATTATAGTATTTCAAGAGCAAAAATTTAGGTCCTATATTAAAAGTGTAATATTTGGTTTAAATTTGTTTAAACGTGGTAACTTTAAGAAACGGAACACACAATCTTTGAAAAACTTCGACCTTTTCCTAAGTAAATACGATTTTCTATAACATCTTTCAAAAATGCTTCTTAGTGTATTGCAAAATAAAGATTTTCTGCATAAAAACCCATTAAAATTACTTATACCACTAGTACTGAGCGTATACGTGATGCGAAATAACATGACAGTAATCATACGTATTGAAGTGTATTATCAATTCTAGTTAAAACATTCAAGTTGATTTAAGTCAAATAAAGGTCGGAAGAATATCAAACACAAGCTCTTTGCCCCGGTTTCTTTCCTTTTCTCTTGCACACGATTGTATTTACATCAACTAATGGTAGTGGAGGAACTGCAGGATAATTTATTGCAGTTATTTGTTCCTTCCTAAACATAATTTTAAATAGATAGAATGTCGCCGCCTATATAGTCGTGGGATGTAATTGAAAGTGAGCTCAGTTTAGGTAAAATTGTCTGGCACTATTGTCACACTTAGTCCACTGTGATACCACGGGATGTCATATTCTGTCCTCATCGTTGAACCAGTGCATTGACCTGATTAAGTGGAGTTCAAGCCATATAATACCTTACCCCGATATTCGAAGTTGTAGCTAAAGAAGACACGTGCATTAGTCCCTGACCAAACAATTAGTACTCTGCATAAAGGTCCTAAGATCATTCAGCCCAACGCCCTGAATGTTTGTTAGACGGACCCAAGATGAAGTAACATCGGGGATATTGTCTCCTACTCACACAAAAGGACCAGTAGTAGCATATGAGATGTTCTCGCCTTCATCTTGATCTCAAAAGCTTCTGCAGTAATCATGTGTTCCAAGTATAAAGAGAGGCCAGTGATCACAACTACTAGTGTAGGCACATCTTGCCTAGGAGTGCATATAAGTTTTGCGTATAAAAAACTTGCCTGGTGATCCTCCAATTTATTCCACGAGACCAACCATCATTCGCATATCTGAAAGCTTCGATTTTAGGCATAATCTTGCAGCATGCAGAAAGTGGCTCAACTACATGCTCCATATTCAGTGGAACCTGTAAGGTAGCTCCAAAACTTGCCAACTGAACTCATCTGCTGTTCCCAGGAATATTCCGGTGGCCTGGCACCAATATAAGGTAAATATTAAACTGCTTGGCCATGTCAGTTAGAGATGTGCAGAAGTTTTGGTAGTCTTGGTAGCCTTGGTAGTTTTGGTAGCCTGACTGAAAGAGTAGATATTGATAGCTCAGGCCGTGATGACGTTTCATCCCAGCCAAATGGTAACTTCTGCGATTGATGAATTTTATATTTCAATTGATGTCTTTTACGTTTCAATTAATATCTTTTAAATTTCAATTGGAATTCAATTCAATTCAAATTATTAAACGATTTTGAGTATTAGATTTCTAAATTTCAATTGATGTGTTTTAAATTACAATTGATGTGTTTTAAATTTCAATTGATTTCTTTTAAATTCCACTAGATGTTTTTTAAATTGCAATTGCTGTGTTTTAAATCCGAACTGACGTATTTTAAATTTCAAATATAATTTTTAAATTTCAAATGATTTATTTTCAATTTCAAATAGAATTTTTAAATTTCAATTGATTTATTTTAAATTTCAAATAGAATTTTTAAATTTGAATTGATTTTTTTAACATTTAAAGTGGAAATGGTGTAGTTTGGAGCCATCAGTGTAGAAGCCGAAGTACCTTCTTATCTTTCAATCCTGCCTGTCTGGGATACGAGTGGAGAAGTTTCTCTCAAAGGTTGAAGTGGGTGTCATGCAGTCGACTTTAACTGTGCTTAACCCCATATCCCTCAAAATCGACTGATGACCATATAGTCTGGTGATACTCGTATATTGCGAATAACGTCCTAGGAGGATTACCGGCTTCCTATCAAATCTAGTGGTAACAGGTGTAGTATAACCCCCAAACCCTCGGTAGGGTTTAAAAGAAGGGCTTCCGTGACACACACCATTGCCATTCTCTGGACTTTTGTCAACAGACATTTTTTTCCAGTACCGGCCACCAAACAACAACGCCGTAGAGCACTATCCCGGGGACAATAGCTATATATATCCTGTAATCTTTTTTTCGGGATAGGCCACATCATCCTCCGATAGTCCTCTTGCACGAAGTCCTTTTCAATAGTGTTCGACTTGAAATTAAGCTTTCTGTCGAGAATCTCATCTGGATATATTGTTGTGCTGTCTTTGAAAAACTCATGATTCTAGCTACAGATTTTCGATAAAGGATTTTCGAACTGATCACTATGTTGGTTCTTCCAGATATTTATCCAACTTCATGTTGCCAAATTTTAACTCAACTTGATTTCCCATTACATTTCTTGAGGGGATTGAGGAGAGTTATTTTTAAACCCATTGATTGGTAGCTAAAGTTTTACACCGATTTCGAACGGTTATGAGCGGGCTTAATTACTCGATACGGGATTAATTACTCAAGTTAAATCCTTGCACCACAAACAGTCGCGATTATGATTTCATATTAAAGATAATTATTAAAAAAAATGTCATCCTAATATATTTAACATGATTTTAGCGTCAGCAGATGTAGAACCGGAAAGGGAATCATATTCGAATAAATACATTCGCGCGTGTGTGTGGGAGTATAGACGTAAATACATCTCTTTGTAAATGGGTGTAGAGAGCATGATTTGTTTGTCTGACTGTCCTTTCGTTCGTCCATGCGTCAGAGGGATGTGATTTTTATGTAAAGCAGCAGGTTCTTTTGAATATTTACATGCGAACAAATGAAATAATATCCAGTCATGCGTTGAACACCAAATAATAATGAAAAGGGAAAATATTTTTTAACAAATAAATACAGCAGTATTGGTGAGAATGAGGTTGGTTTAATATGGACGGTAAAACATATTGATTTTTTACAATTGATCGAATATAAACTCCACAAAATATACATATATCGATGGAATTCAAAATGTAGTTTGGTTTTTTAATGATTGTAAATCTTAATTATAAAATTTGAGGCGAGAAGGATCTTACTGATTTTTGTTTCTCTAACTATTAAAACTAGCAATTTTAGAAATTTAGTGTACTACACCGATCCATGTTTAGCGGTAATTTTAACAAATTTTTCGACGTTTTTTAAATTTCTTTTTCTCATCATACCACTTCCCCCCTCTGTGATAGGATTTTTCACTATTGTTACATTTAAATTGTCAATTTCAGAATTCCCTAAATATGTTATGACGAATTCCCTACACATCTATGTGCCTTTTGAACCATAACCCAAAACTGTATGGACCATCCCTGCCAATACATTTGGTAAACCTCAAAGAGACACAATCCTAAAATTACTTTCGATACTCGCGATGACATAAAAAAAATCTGTACAAATTTAAAAAAGAAAATTCTTTTCGAACAAGTCCTAACTGTATCAAAGCTTTCGTTTCCAGTTTGATACCCAGGGCAACAACATTCTGTTCACATATCCTGTTTTTGTTTTTGTTATATTTATCTGTCGTTGTCTATACATCCACATGTGGATTCTTGCAAGTAGATTCGCAGTATTCGGGTAAAGTTCTGTGAAATTCCATTTCCCTTAAATTGAATTCATTGCGCAATTTAATGCCCACTTAAACTGGAGGATATGTGGAAAGTTGAATTTGTTAAAGGCAACAGAAAGTGTGTAATACTGCGTACAGTTGTGGTGAATTTGTTAGCACATGACTGTTATAAAAGACAGTAATTGCAAATATTTTGTCATTGGCACATTGATTATAAGAAAGCAGATTTTAGGCCCGGTCTCCTCATATTTCAATATTTTCTGCGAAAGTACTCTTACCTACTGAGAGTGATACTATCGGCTTCATCTCTTTATCATAACACAAACGTTTGAAATTTTTGAAATCCCACAAGTCCTGGTCAGTTAACCTTAAATTAGAAAGCACACACCCCACAGGCTGTTGAAAGCTGTCAGAAATCCCTACGCAGGATAGAAAATAGAATCATGTTTTTCGTCTTTAATGTAAATCTGACATAATAATGTTCATCTGCGGCATCTCAAGGACTTACCTCCTTATGTATAATTTTACGTAAAGTCCTGGATGCTTAGCAAGTCACGAAATGCCTAAAAGTTGAGTATTGCTCCTATTGTTTTAGTATATTCTGCAAACACCCACATTAGCATTAGCCTAAAACGTGCACTGCAAGCCATAGTTTCATTCTTTTATAAAACTAAGTGACGATAGTGGCGGATAACTTAGAATTTCCCCACGAAACAAAGGTCATCTGTGTAAAAAGATATTAAAATTACTCATACGCACATTAATCATACGTTTTGGTGTATTTACACTAGACCGTCTCACAAAAAAAATTAATTTTGTCCACCCCTCAAAATGGCACAAATATATGTTGTGTCTAGCATTAAGATCCCGTGAGCTGGACCATTTTTGAAAAAGGTTTTTTTTTAGTTTTTCAAAAATTCGCCAAAATTTTGCCAAAATTCGCTGCGTAATAATAACACGGTGCGACACCAAAACAAATTATGGGGTTCTGTCATTCTGGTAGAAAGGTCTAAAAAAATATACGTATATCGACGTTTTGCCAGATCTGATCAGAATTTTTTTTTAGGACGGGTCAAAGTTTCAGCCCCTCGCAACTTTCCAGCAACATATCGGCATGCAAACTTGTGTGTTCCTTACTTCTGAGGTACAAAGTATGTTCAGAAGTTTTATAGAAAAGATTCAGATAACAGTTGTGTGGAACAAATTAACTCTCTAACTGTCACGTATAACCATAATTTTTACTTGTTTTTAACTCGCAAAAAACTGCTCCAAAACGACGGGGGGCGTTTGTCAAAATGTTCCACAAAAATTATCGACATAAAATTTCACTATATATGTCCGAACACTTCAAAACACAAATCTTAGCCCAAGTGGTAGATAATAAGCAAAAACTAACTGCCTTCTAAGGGTTAATAATGAATTTTGTCATTTTGCTGTTTCCATTGTAAATAGTCCACATATTTTATCTTTTATCTAGCACTTGGGCTAAGATTTGTGTTTTGGAGTGTTCGCACACATATAGTGAAATTTAATAGTGATAATTTTTGTAGAACATTTTGACCACGCCCCCCGTCGTTTTGGAGCAGTTTTTTGCGAGTTTTCAAAAAAAGTAAAAATTATGGTTATACGTGACAGTTAGAGGGTTAATTTGTTCCACAAAAATGTTTATTTGAATCTTTTCTTTAAAACTTCTGAACGTATTTTGTACCTCAGAAGTAAGAAACACACAATTTTACATGCCGATATGTTGCAGGAAAGTTCCATGGGGCGGAAACTTTGACCCGTCCCAAATAAAAATTCTGATCAGATCTAGCAAAATGCCGATACACGTATATATTTTTTTAGACGTTTCTACCAGAATCCGTTGATAGAACCCCATCATTTTTAAAAAAAAATCTAATTTTGTCTCATAGTGTAATTGAAGTTGTTGAGAACGATGCCGAATTGATGTTTTCGGATTTTCGACGACCCTAACGTTTACAGCAGCAATGTTTTCACGAGATCGACTGGCTCGTTGACGCCCAGGTGCCGTCCTACTGTCCATACTTACTTACTTATCCGGTCTCGGACAACCCCGGGGGGTCAGGGACCTTACAAAACGAAGATAACATATTTCGCCAACCAGTTCGATCTTTTGCTTTATCTCTCCAGTTGGCAATACCAAGTGTACGCAGGGATTCGTCAACCTGATCCCTCCAGCGGAGTCTTGGTCTTCCTATTTTTCGTCTTCCTTCGAGTTCGGTTTCGAAAAGCCTTCGCGCTGGTTCATCTTCATCCATTCTACTGACATGGCCTAGCCAGCGCAATCGCGTTATCTTGATCCGCTTAACTATGTCAATGTCAGGATAAAGCTCATACAGCTCATGGTTCATGCGTCGCCGATACTCGCCGTTGTGCACTATAGGGCCATAAATTTTTCGGAGTATTTTTCTCTCGAAGACTCCTACAGATGTTTCGTCTGCTTGCGATAGGACCCAGGATTCTGCGCCATAAAGCAAGACAGGTTGAATGAGAGTCTGGTACAGCTGGACTTTTGTTACTCGAGAGAGGGCTTTATCTCTAAAGTGCTTGCTTAGCCCAAAATAACATCTATTCGCAAGCACAATTCTCCGTTTGATCTCAAGGCTGACGTTGTTGTTTTTGTTCACGGCAGATCCGAGGTATATAAATTCGTCCACTACCTCGAAGTTATAACGGTTATCAACGTTCACGCTTTGGTCTAATCGCGTGGAGGCCCTGTTCGTTGAAACCATTAATTTTGTCTTGTCCTCATTCACCGTCAGACCCACTTTTGCTGACTCCTTCTCAATTCTCGAAAAAACCGCAGTAACTTCTCTAATTGTGCGCCCAATGATATCTATATCATCAGCATACGCGAGCAGCATGTGACTTTTGCTGCTGATGGTTTTATTCATATTGACTGCAGCTTTTCTCATAATGATCTCCATTAAGATGTTAAAGAGATCGCACGATAGGGTGTCGCCTTGCCTGAGGCCTCGCTTAGTTTCGAAAGGTTCGGTAAGATCCTTACCAACTTTCACTGCGGATTTGGTGTTCGTCAAGGTCATCCTGCAAAGGCGTATGAGTTTTGCAGGAATACCAAGCTCAGACATTGCTTCATAGAGTTTCTCCCGTATCGGACTATCGAAGGCTGCTTTATAATCGATAAATAGATGATAGGTGTCGATTTGTTTTTCGTGTGTCTTCTCCAGGATTTGGCGTAGCGTGAAAATCTGGTCAGTTGTCGATTTTCCAGGCCTAAAGCCACACTGGTATGGTCCAATCAGGTCAGCGATAATTGGTTTTAGTCTTTCGCACATTATACTTGATAGAACCTTATATGCTATGGATAAAAGGCTTATTCCACGGTAGTTGGCACAAATACTCGGGTCACCTTTTTTAAATATGGGACATAGTACACTGAGACTCCAATCGCCGGGCATGCATTCATCTAACCAAATTTTGCTAATGAGCTGATGCATACACCTTATCAGCTCATCGCCGCCAGCCTTAAACAGCTCCGCCGGTAATCCATCGGCTCCTGCGGCTTTGTTGTTCTTAAGCCGGGCAATAGCTGTTCTGACCTCGTCTTGGTTAGGAGGGGGGCAATCGACGTCGTCGTCCATATTGTGATCGATTGTCCCATCGTCATCGGATATCTCAGGTACTAGTAGCGCGGAGAAATGCTCTCTCCATATTCCCAACATGCTCTGCACATCTGCGACGAGATTTCCGTCTTTGTCTTTACAGAAGGGGGGCCCTGAACCATGTCCATTAGTTCCGTTTTTAACTTTTTGGTAGAATTTTCGGGCTTCGTTCTTCCTTCTGTATGTCTCAATTTTCTCACTCTCGCGTTTTCTCCACTGCCGTTTCTTACACCTAAAGAGACGGTTTACCTCCTTTCTCTTCTCCCTATACCGCTCAGTTGCAGCTCGCGTTGCAATTGACTGAAGCATTACCATACGTGCAGCGTTCTTTTCGTCATTTGCTATGCGACACTCTTCATCGTACCACGGTTTGTTGCGAAGCGGTTTTTCGAAACCAAGTACGGTTGTTGCGGCAGTTTTTATAGAGTCGGAAATGGGTTTCCACTGCGCATCAGGATCGTCATCGGGAGGGGGTGGGTTCTGTGCCAAAAGTTGCGAGAGCTTCCTTGAGTAGGCTGTGGCTACCTCTGGTAATTGCAGCTTTCCGATGTCCAGCTTCCTCTGCGTCTGGTTTCGTACGATTTTCGCTCTACTTAATCTTGTGCGAACCTTTGCTGCTACCAGGTAGTGATCAGAATCGATGTTAGCTCCTCTGATCACTCGTACGTCCATTACACTGGATGAGTGCCTTCCATCAATTACCACGTGATCAATTTGGTTCCTAGTTCTTTGATCAGGGGATACCCAAGTAGCCTTGTGGATGTCTTTATGCTGGAATCTTGTGCCACTGATGACCATGTTTTTTGCCGCGGCAAAGTCAATCAGTCTCATACCGTTGTCGGAACTGTCAGCATGAAGACTGAAATTGCCAATAGTTGGATTAAACACATTCTCCCTTCCTACTTTGGCATTAAAATCTCCTAGTACAATCTTAATGTCATGGCCAGGGCAGCGGTCATACGTTTCCTCTAGGAGCTCATAGAATATGTCTTTGGCATCATCATCTTTCTCTTCTGTCGGGGCATGCACACAAATTAGGGAAATATAAAAATATTTCGCTTTTATGCGGATTGTGGCTATTCGTTCACTCACAGGATTGAACCTAGAGACTAGATGTCGCAGTCTTTTGCCAACTACAAATCCACAACCAAATTCATGTTTTTTTTCATGGCAACTGTAGTATATATCGCAGTTTCTTTTTCTTGTGCAGCCATGTCCTGTCCATCGCATTTCCTGGATAGCGGTAATGTCAGCCTTATAACTTTCGAGGACATCTGCCAGTTGGATACTTGCACCGGATCTATATAGAGTTCTTACATTCCAAGTGCATATCCGTAAATCGTGGTCCTTATAACGTTTGCGGGGGTCGTCAACAAATAGGGGTTGTTTATGTTTTCTGTTTCGTTTTTGTATTTTCACTGCCATTATGAACGGTGGCGGGAGGCAAACCCAGCCCACCGGGTTTTTGCATTTTACCTACTGCCAGGATATTTGATTGCAGCCGCCCATTATGGATCAGACGCTGACCAGGATGCGATATGTTGAACCTGGATTTTCTTCTTTTAGTTTCTATCCGCCGTTGGCCCGTATGTTTGGCTCATCCGCCTTCTAAGGACAAAAGAATATGCCCGATTGTTTGATGAGCTTCAGTGACATCAGTCACCTACTATACCTGATTTGATGCTCATTTGTTTCGCCTTCTCACTCTAGCTAGCTAACGGAGGTTTCCGAAAAGCCATTGCCCAGGACATACTGCGTGGAAGTAGTGAGCTGCTTGGACTGCCCAATGAAGGAATCATTTCTGGCCACTCCCAAGTGAATGGCAATCAGAAACTTTCCACCTCCACGGACAGTCCCATGTCCCCCTACTGTCCATAACCGACCCAGTTTCTTCAAATTTTTTGAACACTCTTCGAATGGTAGACAAATTAGTTGCACTTTCTCGACTGAAAATTCTTCGAAGTTTGCGTGCGGTCTCAGCATAACTTTCCAAATTGTTGTTATAAGTTTTCACAATTAAAACACGTTGTTCTTTCGTAAAGTGCTCGGAATAATATATGTGATAGCTGCCATAATTTCAGAGTTGGTGCTTGCACAAAAAAAAATGACACTAAATTTAAAAAGTGCAATCTTACTGAGACACCGTTTATTTTTAGTCGTATTTTAACTAAAGGCATGTATGTTTATCTAATTTTCATACTAAACCAAAAAATTCAGCTTTTTCCCATTGTGTCCCGCTTTTTGATCACAATCAGTTGGTCAGGTCAGAATTATAAATTTTGGCATAATTTTACCACTGTGTGTTGCTAAAGCAAGTCATTGCTTCTGTTGATTTAAAATTTGTTTAGAGAAAACGAAATCCTGTGGCTGCTTCCTAAATTGGTACAGGTTGGCCCAAAATATAACTATCACCCCACCAGATGAATTACATCTTTTGAAAATAATGGAAACTTTTAGTTTTGTCTGTATATTAGTGAAGCAATCAGATACAGAATACAAGTGGCCCGCCCATGGTGCCATATACTTTTCAAGATTGCGGAATACTCGTGACAGAAAAATACATCATAGGTTTTGGCGCAAAGGAAATTTCGTCGCAGATTTCCCAGCCGTCATACGTCAAGTGGTCAAATACTACAGCGTTTAGGTGTTCGTCTCGAAGAGTCCTGGAGAACACTTGACAGTAGACGCAAACGAAGGCCACGTAGTGCTCTTTCCAACATGTATATCACCGCTATGGCTGACGTTATCGCGGATGAGCCATTTAAGACGACCCCGATGGCAACTACAGTGTGGCTGATGAATATTGCTACATTAAGAAACACAAATAACTTTTTTTTTCAGTGTATGGAATTCATTTTTCTTTTATTCATGATAAAACTCATTCAATTTTATTAAATTTGGCTTAATTAGTTTTAAAAATAATGGAATTTAAATGACCCCTGCTGCTCGTTGATGCATGCGCGGCATCTTACCAAAAAGTTGTTTATTACTGCTTGGAGAGTTGAGACAGGAATAGCCGCAATTGTTTCTCGAACGGATTGCTTTAGTTCATTCAAATTTGTTGGTTTTGCTTTGTAGACTTCCTGTTTGCAATAACCCCACAAAAAAGGTCAGGTGCAGTAAGGTCAGGCGACCTGGGGACCAACGGAATGTAGAGTTTCTGGATATTGGGAAATTTTCGTCGCAATTCTGTCATAACAGACCGGGCTATGCGAGGAGTTACACCATCTTGCTGAAACCACACAGAGTTGAAAGAAATTCCCATACGGCGTAATTCTGGATAGGAAAACTCTCTCAACATGCTCAAGTAACGGTGTGACCATTTTCTTCGAAGAAGTAGGACCCGGCAATGATGAAACTGCACACCACACTGTGACACGAAGTGGATGCAATTCCGTCTCATGGAGTATCTGTAAGCACTCCATATTCGACCATTTTGTTCGTTTATGTTGCCGTTTAAATCGAAATGGGCCTCGTCAAACATAAAGAGACAGTTCAACATGTTTCCGTCCTCTTCCACCATTTGAAGCACCTTCTGGCAAAATTCCAATCGAATCGGGAAGTCTGCTGCATTCAGTTTGTTGGCCATTTGAATTGTATATTGAAGCCAGTCCAAATCTTTGTGCATAATTGACTGCAATGACTGTCTGCTTATACCCATTTGAGCAGATAAGCTTCTTGTCGAAACTCTTGGATTGTTTTGTATGGCAGCAGCTACAGCAGTGATTGTTTCCTCAGTCCGAACTGAAAGGTTTCGTTGGTAAGGTCTTCTGTTGACTGTCCCATGCTCGGCAAAATTGTTAACAAGTCTCATTATGGTCCTTCTGCTCTGAGGATTGCCGCCACCCGTGCGCCTATACTCTCTTTGGACCGAAACTACGGACTCCAGTGCGTGATAGTGGCGCACAATCCAAATTCTTGTTTCCGTGTCCCAGTTATCCAGTTTTGTTAAATCTAAAAATCAATCTGCTAAATAAAAAAAAATAACCAGATTTATTAAATAGAAAAATAGTTATTAAATTTTTTTTGGTACCGGCTTTCATCAACCACCCTGTACGTTCCGGGCAATTGGTCATTATACATTCGTCTCTGCAGAGAATTTTTTATTTAAACTCTTGAAGAAAGCCCATTACAAAGTACAGGAAGTCTAACAGCTACTGCCAGCAGCCCTTCAATCGCATTTAAACTACGGTCACGCTCTCCTGAACCTCAACAATCGCAATGAACGATTTTCGGATGAAATGTATTATGAGCGACGAAAACCACTTTCATCCGAGCTGATACATAAACAAACAAAAATTGCGCTTCTGGGGTACTGAGAATCCAGATATCCTTTACAGAGCGTCATTTCATCAAATTAAAGTCACTGCATGGTGCGCCATTTATGCCGGAGGTGTCAGCGGGCCACGGTTACTGTGATTGATGAGCAATAGAGAATAATGATCAACGAATTGCCGCCAGTTGAAGAATTGCGACAGCTTTCTACCGGAACATTTTGAAGGATGCGTTTTGCCGACTGGTAATAGCGTGATAATTAATACTTTGAAGGATGCTTTTCCAGGTGGCCTAGTTCCAGGCTTTCGTGATTTGCAGTAACGGCAGAATCAATTCCAGGCTTCTATATTTTGTTTTTGAAGTCACGAGTCTTTGTCATCTAGGTCTGAAAGTGATTATCCGACAAGAGTACTAGAACTAATCACCCGGATTTATCGTATTAGAATATATTTCCGACTGCAATTTCCAAAAGACTATTGCAAATCTAATCTCAAATGTTTACGCTAAAATTGATGCAAGCTGCGTCGAGGTTTGATATTTCCAAAAAGTTGTCATGTCTTTGGCGCTACCGCAGTTAAAGTCATTAATGACCTTACTGGACCATTTGATACCAAACGAGTTCTGAAATAAATCGATAGAAATATATCGATAGACTGAAATAAATCTTTAGACTAGACAACCTTCAGCACCGCAATTCTTTAATCTTGCAACGTGGTTTTGTCGAGGGCTGAGGAAAGCCCAGCCATGTCCTTTCAGATTCTTTACTGATATTTAATTTAAAAAGTAATTTGATTTACAGGAATAACATCAACTGCTTCAATCGGTGAGAACACTCCTCTAAGCTTGAGAGCACTTGTCTCGGCTTGACAACAATCTTCTGGGGGTGGGGGCACTTGTCTCGACTTGACAACACCCTTCCGGGAATACTAGCATTAGCTTGAAAAATCGTCTGGGGCGTGCAGGTTGCGGACTCGAACACGTGAAACCCCTGTGAAGGAACAGTGAACCGAATCCCCTGTGTAGGAACAGTGAGCCGAAGCCCCTGTGTAGCAATGTATTTACACCGTCTTTACTAAAGAACGGATCCCAAAATTGCTCCTTTCTTTTGCAGAACTAGAGCCCCAGACAAAATGCTATAATCTAATCTGGTTGTTCGCTCGGAGGCGACGACTTGAGTCGCGTCAACCTTAACACTAAGTACCATCGCTGTAGTGACGCAAATGAGAATTTCATCCAATCACTCATCTCGTGTGGTCATTAAAACTAGTTCGCTGCTAATATGTATGTACACAACGTGGACAGAGCTTGTGGGTTTATCAGTGAGTGTGATTGGTCGCGGTGATTGGTGCGAGTGATGGATGTTGTGTATGCTTAGGTGACGGGTAGATCAGGGACGTATGCGGGTGTGAATGACGGTGAGGGTATATTATTATGTACGGGCGGATCAAGACGCCGCGTTACAATCTTACCAGTAAAAACACCTGCTGGTCCCTTTGTCTCAGAATATAGACATCCTTGCCTGCTGTGAGGGATTACTACGCTATTTTCAAGCAACGATTATAATTGTTTGATGGGCGTTACAAAAGGACGAAACAAAGGTAATTATATCACATATCATTCTATAATGATCCTGTATATGCTACAACAAATATCCACCACTGTATGTGTCATTTTGCTTTTGGAAACATCCTTGCGTGCCCAGAAGAGATTTTTAAATACCCGAGTTAATGTTTGGAAATTTGCAACTCAAAAATGTTTGTAAATACGATCTAATGTAAAAGTTAAGATCCTGAGTGGAACAGCAATGGGAAAGACTGTCAATAAGCGTGTGTTTTTTTTTATTTCCCGCTAAACTAATATTTCGACGACTTTGAATGGGCAGCCACTTAAAATCGCTTAGCTCCCCATACAAACTGGTCGAAAAATTAGTTTAGCAGGGAATAATAAAACAGGCCAAATATTAATGTATGGTGGCAGCTCCTAATATTTACCAAGCTTTATATATCTCAAGGATAGCTGAGCATGTAGTATAAGAAAGGAAAAAAATATATTGAATTAAAATTACTCATACGTAATGTGAAATTTTGGACAGAGTTTTTATTTGGGAAACGGAGCGTCTAATCGAAAAATAACCACTTTTTGAAAAATAACCAAATTTTTCATAAACTGGTCCAATGGTCTTGTCGAAACCATTAATTTTTTCTTGTCCTCGTTTACTACCAAACTGTTGGATCATCAGTATACGCGAGCATCAAGTGACTTTGTGACATAGTTGTATTCGTGTTGACTGCAGCTTTTCTCACGATGATCTCCATTAATATGTTGAAGAGAACGCATGATAGGGTGTCACCCTGCCTATGGCCTTGACTTGTACTAAATGGTTCGGTGAGATCTTTACCAATCTTTACTGACGATTTCGTGTCAGTCCGTGCCATTCTACAAATACGTGTCAGCTTAGCAGGAGTACCAAGCTCCGATATAGGTTGGTACAGTTTCCCCGTATCGGGCTATCGAAGGCAGCCTTATAATCTACAACGAGGTGTTAGCTGTCGATTTAATTTTCGTGGGTTTTCTTCAGCATTAGTCGTTCTGTGAATATCTGGTCGATAGTTGACATTCCAGGCATAAATCCTTATAAGGTCTGCAACAAACGGCTTTAGTCTTTCGCACATTACGCTCGAGTGGACCTAGTATGCGATGGATAAGAGGCTTATTCCGCGATAGGTGGTACATATACTCGGGTTACCTTTCTTGGAAACAGGACACAGTATGCTAAGACTCGAATTGTCGGTCATGTATTCATCTAGAGAGATTTTGCATATGGGCTGATGCATGCACCTTTACAACTCATAGTCACCAGCCTTAAACAGCTCAGCCGGTAGTTCATCAGCACCAACGGCTTTGTTGTTCTTAAGTCGGGAAATTCCAGTTCTAACTTCTCTTTGGCTAGGAAGGGGCAGTCGACGCTATCGTCCTGTATGTGCTCAACACTCTCATCCATATTGAAGTCCCATGGGACAAGTAAAGCAGAGAAGTCATCTCTCCATATTCCCAACAACCTCTACACATCTGCGACTCGATTCCCATACTTATGTCAACAAAAGTGGGGCCCTGATTCACTTCCATATATACTTGTGAATATTTCTATGGGGTAATTTTATTCCGCCGATAAACAGTTGATGGCGAGTACACAAATCTATGAGCCTGCCGCCATTGCATTCTTCACAATTCCAAGACCAATCCTTCAGTCAAATTTCTGATGTTTTGGGATGCATTCCAGGCCAAGGCTCCACAGTGCGTCAGTGCTGCAGTGGTTAGTGTGCGAAACTATTGGACATGAGAACGTGGGTTTGACCCCTGCTCTAGCAATCTTACATTTCTTTCGACGATGGTCATCTCGCGTAGCAACGGCGAAATATCATAAACAAATTCGTACGGAACCGGTGTAACATTATAAGTCCCAATCAGTGGTTGAAAACGAGAAAGCGGATAGCTCATCGATTGTTAGAAGCTGTCCCTTCACGGTATGTAATGGCTACACGTTGAAAAAACCAGCTGCAGATTCATATTGCTGAAAACATGTATGTAAAGTAGTATCTGTTTGCAAGCATGGTTTTCATGAATTGCAGATCTGCTATCTCTGATCAAACAAAACCACATTTGGGTCACAAAAAATATATTATAACCAAATATAACATGTTTTTAGCTGGTCGCAAAAATAGTATACTTGTGTCCAAACACATAGCGTTTGCTGTTCAACATTATATGTTCAAGATAAAAATTAAATAAAACAATATATATACACACTGAAAAAGCTGCCTTTTTTTGTTGTTCGGATGCAAATATAATGTGATTAAATATAGTATACTTGTGTCCAAACACATTGTGTTTGCTGTTCAACATTACATGTTGAAGATAAAAAGTAAATAAAACATATATATATACGGTGAAAAATCGGTCTTTTTTGTTGGCTGGATGCAATATAATGTGATTGAATATAGTATACTTGTGTCCAAACACATTGTGTTTGCTGTTCAATATTACAGTACCTTCTACACGTAATATTGAACAGCAAACACAATATGTTTGGACACAACTATACTATAATTGCGTTAAGCTACAAACACGTTATATATTGTTATAATATATGTTTTGTATACTATAGTTGCGACAAGCTACAAACACATTATATTTGCATCCAACCAACAAAAAATACCGATTATATAACGGGTTTTTCAATAAGAGCGCTACAAAAGTTTTTTTTAACTAAAACAAACCCGGTTTTAGATACCAATGAAATTCTTTATTCCTGTGAAAGTACATTCGATGCCATTATGTATGGAACTCGATTTCATTTGGCACGGGCACGCTTGCAGAAGTCCAGGCTCTGAACCCAATTTTCGACGGTTTTCAAGCATAAATCGGCCGATACTGCTGCAATTTCACGTTCGATATTCGTACGAAGTTCATCAATCGTCGCTGGCTTGTTGGCATAGACCATAGACTTGACGTAGCCCCACAGGAAATAATCTAACGGCGTCAAATCGCACGACCGAGTCGGCCAATCGCCTGTGCCATTTCGTGAGATAACACGTTCACCCAACTTGGTTTCCAATAAATTGATTGTGGCATTCGCTGTGTGGCTTGTGGCGCCGTCCTGTTGGAAACACATGTCCTCCAAGTTCATATTAACCAACTGGGGCCAAAAATATTCGGTTATCATTGAACGGTAGCGATTCGCATTCACAGTAAGTAATGTGCCGGTCTTGATCATCACGGAAGAAGTACGGTCCAATGACGCCGCCGGCCCATAAACCGCACCAAACCGTAATTTTTTCGGGATGCAATGATTGTTGTCTGAGCAATAACGCATATTTTGCTTATTGACGAAGCCATTCAGCTAGAAATGAGCCTCATCGCTGAAGATGATTTCCCGATGAAAATCCGAATCATTTTCATGTTGTTGCTCAGCCCAATTCACGAACATACGACGATTATGGTGGTCAAGCGGCTTCAGTTCTTGCGTCAATTTGATCTTGTAAGGATGTAGGCCAAGATCTTTTCGCAAAATTCGCCACAACGACGTCATAGAGATGCCCAACGCTTGAGAACGACGTGTGAGAGACACATTTGGGCTTTCTTGAACTGAAGCCTCAACGGCAGCAATATTCCCGACACTACGGGCACTTCTTTGTCTCACTGGCACGGGAACATTTTGTACTGTGCCTGTGGATTCAAATTTTTCCACTAGATGCTCAATTGTTGATCTGGTAGGACGATTATGACGACCATGAATTGGACGTAGCGCTCTTAAAGTTGAGGCCACTGACTCCAAATTTCGGTAGTAAATTTTAATAATTTGGACTCGTTGTTGGCCCGTATATCTTTCCATGATCAAATGGCAAACCTTACTGAAGAGAAATGTCAAAAGAGCGGGAAAAAATATGGCGCCGTTTGCTGTCCCTATCGATTTAGTTTTGTAGTGTCTCTGTTGAAAACCCGTTATATATATATTTATAATATACTTTTTATTTTACATATTTATCACCCTTTCCGTTGGTGATGAGGTTTAATACTTTATTAAACAAAACTGTGCAGGAAATTGAAACTTTATTGTTGCCATGATTGCACTGCCATTGATATCATCCTGTACCAATACCTACAAAAAAGAACGTATAATCCTATTCCCTTTTAATAATGTAGGGCACACACTAATGTATAGACCATAAAAGCTACCATGGTCTTTAAGAGATATGGCTTAGTCGCTAAGACTCCTAAGAACGTTTTTATAATTGCTTTGCTTTTCTAATTTAATAAGAAATTTCTATTTTCAATTAAAAAAAAACACAATTTTCATAAAAAAAACTCTACTAATTGCAACTGACCTTTTTGGCTACAAATTCAACTCAAACGGAAAGTGATCCAATTTCACTAAAATAAAATACTTGAAAAGTTTTGTATAACATTGATTTGTTTATGCCTTCCACTTCCTTCCCATTGGCATGGTTGACATTTTCTTGAACCCAAGAACAATGCGAACAACAAGGGTCAAAACAATAGCGATTTGGTTAAGAGCTATGTGGCCTTTGCCAGTACATAGTAGTGGCACCTCTCTTCCTCCGCCACTACCGCAGATGACGTTGCCTGACGACTTCCTTTGTTTTCCGCTTTGTGTCTTTTATATTTCTCAACTAAATACGCAAAATGAAAAATGAAAAATTATAGAATACAATAGTTGGTAGGAAGTAGGGGAACAGAAGGAAATTATACCGCTGTTGTTGCTGCTGCTCGTTTTCAATTAGAAAAGTACTGGACCAAAATGCCGGCTTAGGTTTGTAAAGAACAACGACGTAATTACTTTGGCCCACACAAAGTCGGCAGCCACTTTGGTTTCATGTTCCTTTCAAATGTCATTTGCTTGTTATTTGATTTCAAATGAATATGGCAAATTTCTTAACAACAAATACAATTTCTATGCTCTAATAATTAAAGCCTCTTTTGAAATTGCATCAAACCTCAGTCGAAAAAGGACCACAGGGCGGGCTTAATTTAATTATACATTGTAAATATATTTTGTGGTGGTGCCTTGATTAGTATGCGCGAATAGTGAATTGATATTGAAGATATAGCTAAGAATTGCCTTAAACTGACTTTCTTCAAGCTTCCATTGGATACTACCCTTTGACCTACAACCTCTGATAAGCTTCAACAAAATCTGGAATATTATTCCTCATATTCATTTCGCCAAAAGTAAACTTACATCATCAGCTCATTGAAACACAGCATATTGAAGTGAACTTATGTCGTTCTTAATTTTTCCAGCTTGCTAAGCAGTTTTTCATCTTTTGGTCTTATCGAGAACTTTGCTAGCACAACATCATGTAATTATACGCAAGTATATTAGTATATCTTACACATCTGTTTCGTCTGTTTAATACTATGACTATGAAACTAAAGTCTCAGGAATGGGGCCTGATTTCAGGCCTTCACAAAAAACTTAAAGATAACTCAAAATCATCTTATTATGTTTCTTTGGTACAAGATGCAATTGATTCATTGCAGACATTAAATAAATGTTGTTTCTTTATTTTATTTCATACCACGGAGAAACGCAGCCACTGATGTCTGAAGATTTGTTTTTATTACTTCTTAAATATAGATAAAGCAAAGCGGTCATTTCACTCCCTAACCCTGCTAAGTACCACTAACATTTCCGTACACTAATATTTCCATCGATAAGTACAATCGTTTTGAGAATCTAAGTATTCAGTATTCATTCACAATTTTGTTACGATAAATGCTTTACATGTTTGTCTTAACTAACATTAATGTCAACATAACATTAGAATGTCAACAAGCAGTTTGTGGTGTATATTGCAGCTTGATTACCGGCTGTTAATAACGCCTAAAAGTATGCCGATGCTGCAGGTTGAAAAGCTACCTCATACAAATTCATCACGAATGTGTGATGATGTTCAGATGGCATCTCACCACTAACCATTAGGTCGATGTCTCGATTTTTTGACAACAATCGAGAACCGGTATATTCGTACATATAAGTAAATTGATGGCAATTTTTTCATATACCCAGGCATATACAAATTATTAAAATGTTACTACATAATGTATAGTATGAATCATTTTAAGTACTCATAGTCATTCTATTCAGCATCATTCAAAGTACTCACAAATGATTCAGAAACGCCAACAAAAGCCAACGTTCCCATTTAACAATTTGTTTGAGTGCTTACAAATATGACTGACACAAAAATTCGAAATATGAGAATTTGGTCGTACATTACAGTTAACTGAGACTCCTTCTGATTTTTCCGAATGAGTATTTTAAAATAGTCATTCTACACAGAGTGAATTCAAATTCCCATTTAATTAACAATTTGTTAAAGTACTTACAAAAATATGAGAGTTATAAGACTCCGAAGTATGAGAATTATGAAATGATCATACCGTTGAATTAATCAAGACTCATCTATGATTGGTTTGAATGAGTATTTTAAAATACTTAGAGTCATTTTAAATTCCAATTTAAAAAAATGGTACACAACTTACAAATTTGAGTGATACAAAATTCCAAAATACGATATTTTTAAAACCATCATAAATTAGAGAAAATCGCTAATGTTTTGTGAGACTTTTGAATGAGTATTTTAAAGTACTCATTCTACTCAGTTACTTTAAATTCCCATTTAAAATTTTTTTTTTTGAGTATTACCAAATTTTACCAGTTAAAGTGTCAGAAATATATGAACTTTGAAAAGGTCATAAATTAAAGTTAATTGAGAATCACTTTTGATTTATTTAAATGAGTATTGCATAATACTCATTCTACTCAAAGTCAATTAAAATTCCCATTTAACAATTTGTTGAAGTACTTAAAAAATTTGAGTCATATAAATCTCTGAAATATGAGAATTATGAAAAGTTCCTGCAGTTAAATTAATCGAGCCACATTTATGATTCTTTTGAATGAGTATTTTAATATACTCATTCTACTCAGAGTCATTTTAAATTCCCAGTAAAAAATTTGTTTCAGCACTTACAAATTTGAGTGATACAAAACTTCGAAATACAATATTTTTAAAACGGTCAAGAATTAGAGGTAATCGATAAAGGATTTATTTTGCTTTGAATGAGTATTTTAAAATACTCATTCTACACAGTTACTTTAAATTCCCATTTAAAATTCATCTTTGAGTATTACCAAATTTTACCAGTATAAGTGTGAGAAATATATGAACTTTGAAACGGTCATAAATTAAAGTTAATTGAGAATCACGTCTGATTTATTTAAACGAGTATTGCATAATATTCATTCTACTCAGAGTCAATTTAAATTCCCATTTAACAATTTTTTGAAGTACTTAAAAAATTTGGGTCATAGAAGTCTCTGAAATATGAGAATTATGAAATTTTCATGCAGTTCAATTAATCGAGCCACATTTATGATTCTTTTGAATGAATATTTTAATATACTCATTCTACTCAGAGTCATTTTAAATTCCCATTTAACCATTTTTATTCAGCACATACAAATGTGAGTGCTACAAAACTTCGAAATACGATATTTTTATAACGCTCATAGTTTAGAGATAATCGATAATAATTTCAGTTGCCTTTGAGTGAGTATTTTAAAATACTCATTCTACTGAGTTACTTTAAATTCCAATTTAACAACTTTTTTTGAGTACTTACCTAATTTTAGCAGTATAAGTGCCCGAAATATATGAATTTTGAAACGGTCATAAATTAAAATTAATCAAAACTCAATTCTGATTCATTTTAATGAGTATTTTAAAATACGCATTCTACTCGGAGTCATTTTAAATTACCTTTAAAAAATTTGAGTGGAATAGAACTCGTAAATAAAAGAGTTTTAAAACTTGTTTTAAATAGTCATTCTACTGAGAATAATTTTGATTTCCCATTTAATAATTTATTTGATTTTGAATATTATAAAATTTCGCAAACTGAGATTTTTGAAACTGTTCTAAACTAGACTTAACCCGAGACTATTTTCTGATTGTTTTAAATGAGTATTATAAACTATTAATTGTACTCACAGTCATTTTAAACTCTCATTTAGCAATTTCATTTCTTTAATCCTTTAATAAAACAAACCCGGCTTATCCATGTAGATTTTGGACTCTACCTAGCCCCAAACGAAGAAGTCTACATGCAAAAAAAAAAACGGCCCAGCAACATATTGCAGGAACAATGTATATGTTTGCAAGCATGGTTTTGATGTATTGAAGATCTGCTGCTTTTTTGTTTGCTTGTTGCCTGTCATTATTTTGTTTTCAGCAGTTTTCACCAAACAAAGTCACATTTGGGTCACAAAAACATATATTATAACCTATTAATCATTATGTCTCCAACATTTAATATTGGAAAGCAAACACCATATGTTTGGACACAAGTACACTATATTTTCCATAAGCTACAAACACATTATATTTGCAGCTAAAGAAAAAAATATTTCAGCGTGTAGAGATATGATATCACATAAACTACCGGTCTGAATAATGTCATGATTTCACAGGCTGCGTGGCAAGTAGCACCGTCTTGTTGGAACCAGATCTAGGGCTACAATCAACTCACTGAATGTGAGAAGCTCTCCCTAATCCCTTCGTGGAATGTAACGGGAAACCATTTATTTATTTTTTAAATAGCCCATTATCAGGTGCGATAGTGAGCGCCATTCACAGTTACTTTCCGGCCTATGATTCCACCACCCTATAAACCACGACAAGACATTATTTCATTTGGATGTAATACCAACTTTTGAAAATTCTTCGGGTTGCTCTTCAGCGCAAATATTGATGTACGTAATGCAACAGAAATAGGGCGTATCGCTAAACAATATTTTAGTCAAAATCAGTGGATCGTCATTAAGTTTTTCAAGGGCCCAAAATTTTAAAACTTGACGTATCAAACAATTTTGAACCAAAATACTGTAACAGTTTGATCTGTCATAAAATCCCCACTGTAAAAAGTACCCCTAAACAAATAGTTGCATATTTATGTGGCTTACCCCCATTATGTCCATCTCTGATTATCATACAGTTACAGAAAAATTCGGTTGAGGCGGTAACCGAATTTAGGTTGTCACAACCATACTATAGGTCATCAAGGACGAATCAAAGATTGTCTCAACCGAATTAGTTGCTATTACAGCCGAAGTAGAGGTATCACAACCAAATTAGAGGTTGTCACAGCCGAACTAAAAGTGGTCTCAACCGAATTAAAGGCTGTCATAACCGAAGTAGAGGTTGTCACAGCCGAATGGGAGGTTGTCACTGCTGAATGGGAGGTTGTGACAACGGAAGTAGTGGTTGTCACAGCTGAATTAGAGGTAGCTACAGCCGATTCAGAGGTTGTCACAACCGAATTTATACAATTTCACCACAACTGAATTTTAAAAATATATATCTATTAATATAGTGCTGATTTCTTTCGTGTATTTCCATAAATAATTAAATTCATCCACTTCCGACCGTTTTTTAAGTCCCGATCCCGAATTTTGACTTGTTGCTTCTGTCGATTCAGGTCCTAAACTGTTCTGCATAAAAGACTATGGCAGCGCATCTCAAACGACCGGCCTTGATAAAATTAAATTTGGACTCCTGCTTGTACTACCCGCTGATAAATATGGACATTTTCTGAAAAATAGGACGTTTTAATGCAGAGACAATAATTACAATATGTTTTCTGGCGTCTCGTAATAGCTAAAAAAAATTTGTTAACGCCACGATCGCAACAATTGTATTTTTTTTTTACTTTTTTAAAATAATAGTTACTTTTAGAGTTTTACACGACAGGTTTGAAATATATAGATTTGTGTTGTGGTAACCGAATTGAAAATTAATTCGGTTGCCCCAACAGAATTCAGGAAAACTTCGGTTACAGCAACCGAATTGATGCCAAATTCGGTCCTTGCAACCGACTTAATGCCGAATTGTGACAAAATTGATACCAAATTCGATAGTTGCAACCGAAACGAAGCCAAACTCGGTTTTTGCACCTAAATGAATGCCACATCCTGTTGCTGCAACCAAATTTGGTACCAGTTTCGGTTGTTGCAACCGAATTAATTCCAAATTCGGTTGTTGCAACCGAAACTATAGGACAGTTAGTTGACATGACGAACATAATTGAAGGTTCAGTTGTCACTACCGAATCAATTATGAAACAAGGTTGCTTCAACCGAATTTCAGTTGCGAGCACTAAATTCAGTCATGCCAACCTCAATTCGGTTGCGGCAACAGCAATACGGTGGTAACAGGCGAATTTACGGTTGCTAGAACCTATTTTCAGAAAATTAGTTCTCTGAGACGATGGTGCAATGGTTAGTATGCGCGCCTCTTGTACATGAGATCCTGGGTTCGATCCCGGCTCTGACCACCTTAAATTTCTTTCGGCGGCGGTCACCTCGCATAGTGACGGCGACACTGTCGAGTATTTAGCCATAAAAAAAGCTTCTCAAAAATACCGTTCGGAATCGGTGTAAAAACTGTAGGTCCCAATCAGTGAGTATAAAACTAGAAAGCGCACATCTCACTGGTTTTGAGAAACTCTACCCAATTCCTTCATGGGATCTAATGGAAAACTATTTATTTTTTTTCCTAGTTCTCTGAGTGTAAAGCTGTAGGTTAGCTCTAGCCAGGCATAGTGTTAGTGGCCCTTAGTTACTATACTTTTTATTTTCCCTCTTAAAGGAAAACTTGCAACGGACCTTGTACCCACTTTCTCAATACAATAAAGAATATTTCCATAGAAATCATAATGGAAGTCAATTGAATTTTTCTTTGAGATTTATATTTTTAAATATGAATTTTTGAGAAGACATATATCTGTCTTCCTAGAGCTCTTATAACAGGAAATCTCCTAAAATGCAACACGTGCTAGACATTGGACATTTCAAAGAGGTAGTGTAACAGGCCATCTTAATTCTTTCAAATAGTAGGGATACCGTATCTTGTCTGCCTTATTAAGGAGAGAATAGAAAAGTTATTTCTCTTACAGAAGCCGGTTGTTTGTATTGTCAAGGAGATCTTGAAGTTGAAAGTAAATATTAAATTAACGCTGAGATGATCAGCTACCATAGATATATTTAAAGCATTCTTTCCGAGGTCTAATAGCGAAAATAAAATAATTTAAGCAAAATCAAAATGAGTGCGATTGCCTGAATTGTTTATTATTCCAACAAAATCAAACTATTTTTCGCATTAGAAAAATGTGCCTCACCTTGTAGTATGAACTTCTCATACATTAAAAAATATTTGTAGTTACCCGACCAAACTCTAAAATTTCCACAATTTCGTCTTTTGTGTTATAGTAAAGGGTGTCCGAAAATTCACGCAATATTTGAATATCGTGACATGTGTGCGATAAGCATACGCTGAAAAGTTTTTCCGTTTCTCTTGTTTGAATGCAAATGTAACGTGTGTTTGGAGTTTGTCGCAAATAGTATAATATACTTGTGTCCAAACACATTGTGTTTGCTATTCAATACTACATGTTTGAAACTGAAAATGATTAATATACTACAATATGTAAGTGTTTGTGATCCAAATTTAACTTTGTTTGTGATACAAATACAGCTGTATTTGGTTCACTGTTTACTCCGTTGTTTGTCGCTACGGTCTGCAGAGAGCAAAATAATAAAAGGAGGACAAAGAGAGATTGTTCTCAACCTAAGTTAATGTTATTGCAAGTATATAACTATATTTTTGCATTATTCTTTCAGTCAGTGATTTATAAATATTCCAGAATGCGTTTGTAAATGACTTGAGTGTATGTTATATTGACTGATCTGTTGCGTTTTAGTTTCGTGAATCCAGTTGTCAATTGTTCGGTTGAGAGGAAACACATGAATGCTTTGACGTAAATATATGAATGTTTGGGATGAAACACTTAAATGACTGCACGTAAAAGTATACATATTTGCAAGTAAACGTGTTGATGGTTGCATTTAAATTAAGAGTTTAGGACTTGCAAAACTATGAATATTCGAAGTGCGTTTAAGCATATATATGGTTCTTGCACAATGTGTTTGAGAGAATATGTTGTATAAACTGTTATTTCAACGTGCAGTTGTAGTCGACGAAAAAAAAGGTAAAACTTAGAACTAAACTAGAACTATAAATTAAAAGCTAGAACTATAAATTAAAGAAGAATACGTTTTCATTGTTGAGAAATGTTTTAAACAATTTTGAAGGGGTTTCGACCAATATCATCTTCAGCGATGAGCCTCTTTTTCATCTGATGGCTTCGTTAATTATCAAAATTGTCACATTTGAGGTTCAGAAATTACACGAATGATTGCTGAGAAACAAATGCATCAACAATTTATCACGGTTTGGTGTGAATTTTGGACTGGAGCCATCATCGACTAAGCGACTAGTTGATCTTCTACTATGCGGCTAGTTGATCAGTACCAGTTAATGATAATCTGTCGCGACCTGATAATTGAGTTTTGTTGTTCCTAAATTGCACAGTAAATCAGTGAGTGAAAAATTAGGAAGCGCACAGCTGACTAGTTGTGAGAAGCTCTCCTCAATAACCTTCATGGGATGTAATGGAAAACGTTTTTTTTTCCTAAATTGAATGATACAGGCGAGGACGATTTGTAGTTTCAATATGACGGTGCCACATGTCATATATTGCGAGAAAAAAATTCAATTTCATTCAATCTGGACACCCTTAAATAGTTTGATTTAGGAATTCAGAGGACTCCGCGAATAGAAATTCGATAGTTCTCGTAACTGGGACGCTTTGAAAAAGAACTTATACTGCAAATGCGATTGCCACACCTTCCCAACTTGCAAGGCCTTTTGACTCATGATTTCCACTGCTGTTTAGTTGTACCAACATATGTAAATCTCTCTGGCTGCACATAGTAATAAATGGGAATACTTTATAAACGTTTGTGGAAAAAAATCCAAATTTTAATTTTCATAAAACTGCATACATAATTATGCAAACAAAACTCTTATTAAAAGTAATATAAATGCATTTACAGTGCGGGAGGGTGGGAACTCTGGCTACGACCTTAATAAGATTTCTTATAATTCCGCATCCGTATCCTACATGTGGGGGAGGGTTGCAAATTTAATGAGTTTTTGTATGTGAAAAAGGGTAATAAGGTTAAGCGTGTGTTTCCTTTCTGATCTGTATTGTTTTCAGACTTGTAGTTACAAAGAATAATAATATTCTCGAAAAAAAGTTATGTATTTAAAAGAAACTTAACAGAATATTATAAAGGCATGTGGGGATAAAAATTACTCAACCGGTAAGGTTACACCTTTCCATTTCCCTTAAAGATATTTAGGAGACCTGTGTCCTCCCTATTGTTAAACTTACTGAGAAGGACCCCAAAACAACAAAAATCATGTCTAATGGGAACCGATGGTTCTCTGGAGATTAAAAGAAGTTTTTGCAAATGTTTTACTGTGTGTGGCTTGCTTGCGATGTTTTTCGAACACCTGCATAGTGGGAAATTCTCAATTAAACTGAGTTTTCGTTTGCATTTGGTTTGATAAATTTGTTAATACGAGAGTTGCCATTTATATTTCGGGTCCTGGCAATACTAGTGTTCCCAGATGCAAAGTGGAAATTTCATTGGAAAGTGTTTACTTTTTGTAGCATAAACATATATAGAACGTTTTCACCTACGACCACTATTTGTTGTATTTAGTGTGTGTTGAAAAATGCGTCTCGGTCAAAAAATGGAATTAACCCGTGAAAATTTTCAGACGATGATATTTTACGATTTTCGCCGTGGATTATCGTAACAAGAGTATCTCTATCAGCTTGGTTCGACTTTTGGTGATGAAGCACCTTCACAAACCACTGAAAATCGCCGGTACCAAGAGTTCAGTCTCGGACGCCTTTCACTCGAGGATGAATTTCGTGAAGGTCGGCCAACTTTGGTCGTTTTGCCGGAAACCATCGATGCAGTGCGTGAACTGATAAAGCAAGACCGACATGTGACATACCGTGAGATTGAGGCACCCTTGGGTATTAGTCTGACAAGCATCAGTAATGCAATTGCATGTCCATTTGGCTGTGAGAAAGATTTGTCCTTGTTGGATCCTACATAATTTGAAGAATGCTCAAAAAAGGCTCGTGTCGATTGGAGCAAAGAAATGTTGAAACAATACAACCGCGGTAACTCAAATGCTGTGTATAATATCGTCACAGTTAACGAATTATGGAGGGAATCATGCATATGAGCCCAAAACAAAACAGCAATCGACCATATGGGTCTTTCAATACGAGCTAAATCCAACAAAAGATGTTCGTGGAAAAAGCACATTGAAGTAAATTATCGCATTTTTTTCGGTATAACCGGTCATGGGGCCACAGTGCCTTCAGTGAAACGTAGGACAGTCTATTCTGAGTGGTATACCACCATCTTTTTGCCAATAGTGTTCAAAGAAATCAGAAACAACAACAAGAGAATACGGAGCATTTTGCATCAGGACAATGCGAGCTCATACATATCAGCCGAAACAATGGGCTATTTTAGCACTTAACATGTCGAATTGATGGCTCACCCGTCATACAACACTCATTTGTCACCAAATGGCTTCTTTTTCCTGCGTCGTCAACGTTTTTCGACGCCCGAAGCAGATGTTGAGGCGTTCAAAAACCATGTTTTGAAGGTGTCTCAATCGGAGTGGAAAGGTGTTTCGAAAATTGGTTTGAGCGGATGCAAAACATATTGAAAATATGAAAATATTTTGAAAAACAATAAAACTATTTCCAATGATAAATGATTGTTTTTTCATTGTTGCACCCGAAATATTTATAGCAACCCTCGTAACATCATTCCAAACAACCGCTGATGAAGATGTGTGGCTAGATCGGAAAGACCTCTACGGTTTGTCAGGAATCATGAGGATGCACTTTGCAAAACATCTTCTTTATCAAAACACTATATGCCTATTTATAGAGATATAGATGGTCTTGAGCTTGAATAATGAAATAAAAAAGTACCAATAAAAAGGCCGAATATATAAGAAATCATCCCTGAAAAGTATATTCTTAGGTCCTCTTTATAAGAATATATATTATATTTTCCCTAAAAGGTTCTTTTCTAAGGAGAGGTACTTTTCTTTCATAAAAACTAATGTTTTTTTTTAAGAAAATGTACTATTTTTAAGAAGAAGTACTTTATGGAAGAAAAAGCCATGAGTTTAATTTTTTTTCTTTAAAAAAGTACTTTTTTATAACACGTGCTGTTTAAACAACTTTTTAGGAAAAGGTTATTTTTTTAAAGAATTTCTTATTTTCAGAAAAGCTACTTATCTCAAGAAAAGGAAATGTATTATTTTATTTTTAAGAAAAGGTACTTTTAAGAAAAGGTACTTTTAAGAAAAGGTACTTTTAAGAAAAGGTACTTTTAAGAAAAGGTATTTTTAAGAAAAGGGATTCTTGTAAGAAAATGTATTTTTTTAAGAGTAGGTATTTTTTTTTAAAAAAGGGTTTGTTTTTTAAGAAATGGGAGTTTTTAGTCCTGTTTTCAAGAATATGTACATTTTTAATAGTACGTACTTCTATCACGAAAAGTTATTTTGTTTCACAAAAAAGGTACTCTTTTAAGAAAAGGTACTTTTAAGAAAAGGGATTTTTGTAAGAAAAGGTATTTTTTTAAGAGTAGGTATTTTTTTTAAAGAAAGGGTTTGTTTTTAAGAAATGGGAGTTTTTAGTCCTGTTTTCAAGAATAGGTGCATATTTAATAGTACGTACTTCTCTCGCGAAAAGTTATTTTGTTTCACAAAAAAGGTACTCTTTAAAGAAAATGCAGTTTTTTAAGAAAAGTTAATTTGTTATAAGAAATTGTACTTTGTTATAAAAAGGCAATTTGTGGTAAGATAAATAACTTTTTTAAGAAAAGGTACTAATTTAAAAAAAAAATTTTTCAAAAGTACTTCTTTAAGATAAGGTTTTTTTTTAAGAAAATGCACTTTGTTTAAGAATATGAATAAGTATTTTTATTGAGAAAATTTACTTTTTTTAAGAAAACGCACTTATTTAAGAAAATCTTCTTTCACTTTTGTTTTTCCAAATTTGTTTTATATTGGGTTCAAAACTGCAATAGGTATTAAATATTGGTTACAGGCTCCAGCTAGAAAACTTCCCATTAAACAAGAAATTTCCCAACATATTTGAGACACATAGATAAATAAAAACCATAGATGGTGAAATACAAGTGGTGGATTTGAAAGTAAAGGGACATTTTCTAGATGGCGCCAGGGTGGTGGATATGTGCAAATTTCACTAGAAACAACAAGTATTGAAGAATCTCCATAGCCATGCTTTTTTACCTTTTGAATTGTCAACAAATATCAAAAGCGATATGCGTTTCTATTATTTATATTCTATTTTAAAATTTAAACTACAGAATCGAAATAAAAATTATGTCTGAATGCTTTTTCGTCGCATCCCAGTGAAAAATGGTCGTATGGAGACATCATGTACCCACTGGTGAAAATGGTGAGCGAGCAAATGAATCATCTATGATTGTTATTTATCTATGTGAGACATCTAATTAGTCTAGGCAATAATTAGTGGGACAATAGTTGATAATAGCAGGATGTAGCATAATAATATTAAAACAGAAGTTGTTTAATTTTTTTTAATTTAGCCCCATCCCGCAACGTGCGATAAGAAACTTCGTTCCAGAAGTTTGTTAAGAAAAAGTGAAATTGATTATCTCGGTGGATGATTATTTCGGTGGATTATATGTAGCTATTTCGATGCGCACCAAGGCATTTCAACAGCTCCCGTTTCCGCAAGTATTTAGGCATATCATCACACATTATAGGGATAAACAATTTTCAAATTAATGAGAATTGTTTCAACAACTTTCAGAGCGAAAACATCCAAAACAATACTCAACCAAAATCATTAATATTCACAACTGTTTCTCATTGTAGGCTTTCATTGAAAACTGATGCATACATGCTGAAAAATAACGGCCTGTCTAACATATTTCCCCAAACATATTCTTCAGGAACCATGTATATGTTTGAAACACACTAAAAACATTCATATGTTTGCAGGTCCCAAACTTACTTGTATTGAAATGCAAACTGTATCATATTTACTGACAAACATGTATGCTTTTAGGTGAAAACATATGTGTTCTTCATCCCAAACATCCATATACTCACGTGGAAGCATTCGCGTGTTTCCCCCAAACCTACATATACTTACGTGGAAACATATGCAAATTTCCTCCCAAATATAATAATACTTAGAAACGAATTATTCTTCGATTTCAATATACAATATACAAAAAATTAATAGATCTAAAACGGCCCTTTTTACATTTATTTGCATTGATTATCTGTTTTTTTCATAAAATGAGAATCTGCTGCTCTTTTGCTTCTCCTTCCTTTGTTTGTAATTGACATGACATGACAATTTGCGCTCTTTTCCTTTCTTTGTTGTCTCTCACGTTTTTGTTTTCAGAAGGTTTCAGCTATGCGTGGGTTGTCACTATGCGTTGGAACACAAACAAGATATTTATATAAAAATCAAGGTCATACAAGCCAAGCGTGGATTAATTACTTGCGTTTTTTATTACACATATTTGACAAATGGTCCGCCGTTGCGATTTTCTCAGTAAAGGTTCGGACAGACAAAGCGCTTCACGTTGTTGCCCTTTCCAGTTTCTTTCCTCAAAATCACTTCTCACTTTGGTACCACACATAAATATATATACGATATACATATACAAAAACCAAAGTAACATCACAAACCATTTAACCGTCCAAGCGCTTGTTTATTCTTTCGATCAAGCGCTTTTGATATCCTCTGTCCGATGAACCATTGCCGTTTGAATACATGAAACTAAAACGCAATACGGAAGGAAAAATAAGAATCACTTCATCTTTAATTTACACGCCCATTCACTAATATTTATGACTCACTGACTGAGAGAATAATGCAAAAATACAGATACACACACTTACAAGATAGACTCTCTCGTTGTCCCTCTTTTATTCTCTTCCTCTCGAGAGAGCATAGACAGTATAACAAACACAGCTGTAGCGATATATTTGGGCCGCAAATACATATATTATAAGATATTAATTATTGTGTCTCAAACATGTAATATTGAATATCAAACACAATGTGTTTGAACACAAGTATATTATATTTGCGACAAGCTCCAAACACACTTTATATTTGCATCCAAACAACAACAAAAAGACAGATTTTCAGCGTGTAGATGTAGTAGTGTCAAAATAGAAACATCGATTGCCATGAGATTGGCGTTACAGTGTACCGTCTTCGTATTTCTTCTGATGTTCTTTTTATTTTATCGATCTTTAAATGTTCAAGTTTTTTCAATAATTATCCAGTTTCATTTTTAGAAAAATGTTAAATTTAAAAGGAGGATAACTTTAATGTGAACCCTTTCAAACGAACCTTTCAAACGATTTCACTAAAATGACCTAGAGCTAGGGTCGAAAAATGCAACTCGGTACCAAAGAAATCTGGCCTTCATATTTAAATAAATGGACACAATTCAGTTAACTTCTGTTAACGAGATTTTATCCAAAAGTTAGCTAAAACAAATATCCTTGTGTGTTATGTCAAATTCTAGGGGTTCTTTAAAAAACGAATTTGGAACGAAGTTCTTTCGCTATATATTATGTACTAATTAGTTCCAACACGCCTAAAGCGCCCGTTGAAAAATACGATAATTTACTTGTATCTTTAAGAAAAAATACTTTTTGTAAAATGATAAATTTTTTTAAAAAAATATTTTTTAATAGAATGTATTTTTTTAAGTAAATTTTTAGGTCCCTTTTGTAAGAATATGTATTATATTTTGTCGAAAAGGTGCTCTTTAAAGGGAGTTATTTCCTTTGTTAAAAGCTAATGTTTTTTTAAGAAAAGGTACTATTTTTTAGAAGAAGTACTTTCTGTAAGAAAAAACCATAAGAGTATGAATTTATTTTTACAAAAAAGTACTTTTTTTAAGAACAGGTACTTTTTGAAGAAGTTATACTCTTTTTACGAAAAAGTTATTTTTTAAGAAAATGTACTAATTTTCAAAAAGGCTACTTATCTCAAGAAAATAAAATAAGATGTATTATTTTATTTTTAAGAAAAGGTACTTTTAAGAAAAGGAATTTTTGTAAGAAAATGTATTTTTTTAACAGAAGGTATTTTTTTTTTTTGAAGAAAATGTTTTTTTTAAGAACTGGGAATTTTTTAGAATTGGTCCTTTTTCAAGAATAGGTAAATTTTTAAGAGTAGGTACTTATTTCAAGAAAAGTTATTTTGTTTCACAAAAACTGTACTCGTTAAAGAAACGGCAGTTTTTTAAGAAAAGCCAATTTGTTGTAAGAAAATTTACTTTTTTAAGAAAAGGTACTTATTATAAAAAGTACTTTACTTTTTACTTTTTCTAAGAAAAGGTACTTTTTTTAAGAACATTTACGTTTTTTAAGCAAAGGTACTTTTTTAATATAAGGTATTTTTTTAAAAAAATGTACTTTGTTTAAGAATATGAATAGGTTTTTTTTAAGAAAATGTACTTTGTTTAAGAATATGAATAGGTTTTTTTTTAAGAAAATTTACTTTGTTTAAGTAAAGGCACTTATTTAAGAAATGTTCTTTTTTTAAACTTCTTTAACTTTGGCTTTTCTAAATTTAAATTTATTTATAAACTACAATAAATACTAAATATTTGTTACAGGCTCCACCTAGAAAACTTGCCATTAAACAAGAAATTTCCCAACATATGTTAGTCTAGACACAAACCAAAGCAAAAGTACCCAATATAGTTGGTAATACTGGGTTGTAGCATAATAGTGTTAAAAAACGTTGTTTAATTTTTTTCATTTAGCCCCCATCCCGCAACGTGCGATAAGGAACTTCATTCCAAAAACAATTGGGAATATTAATGTACGATATTGAAAATATTCTGTTTTTAGCCCCAACTAACTTTAATATTTTATTTACTTTATGTTCTGATATTGTTATAAACTTTATTACAATTTTCCTAATTCTTTTCTATTTCTAGATAAAAATCGTAACGCCAGTCCATCCATTTCAAGTGATAAGAAATCCAGCCTTGTAGATGCCGTCGATCCAGCCACCAGTAGTGATGCTAAGTTAAAGCCCAGATCAAGGTAAATTTCATTCAGCTAATTAACTAATTCAATAGATGAACTAATTTTGGCCACACGTGTCTAAATGGATGTGAGAAAGTAATGTCGGCGAAGCAACGATTTTTTTTTTTTTTTTGAATTCGAAATATGACATTTTATCAACGAGAACCTTTCAAACTGAAGACACGGCAATAGCAACTGCTGTGATTTTCAAAGGAAAATTTCATAATAATGGCGAGAGTACATTTTTCATAGATACAAATTTAGTGCGGTTGAATTGCACTATGTACTTTTATATATAGGAATTATATATTATAATTATAATTAAATAACTTTGTATTCTCACAAACAGCATGGTAATAACAATACCAATTTAAAAATTATAATTTCCAATTTATGCATAATTTTTGTCCTTTTGATCCTTAGATCACTGATACGACGGGCATCACGTAAGACAAAACAGCAAATTAACAACGCTTCAGATGATTGTAATTTGCAGTAGAGGAGACTGAGGAGCCGTGGCTGAACCACAAATTGGTGGAGATGATACTGAGGATGGTGATGGCACTGATGATGGTGATACTGATTGACTTTAGTATCCAGCAGCTAGTACATGAAAGTATACGCCGCTTTGAATCCTTAACGGTCGTACAACATCAAATGGTTCGAGCAGCAGGCGAATGATGAAGCAACAAACAATTCCATTACAATTAATTAATGATTGAAGACATAAAATTATCTAGCAAATTAAAAGAGAAAATAACAAAACGTTTACATTTACACATTTACATACATAGAGTAACATTTAAATTTAATTGTAATTGTTGACAAATTTATTAAAATCAAAACACACAAACAACCAACAAAATGGCAAAACTCAAGACGATATTATTATAACTAATTATTTATAATTAAAAATCAGCTGGTGAACTTTTATAATAAAATTAATTAGTTTGAATGTGAATGGTGAAAAAGGATCAAACAACAGCAGCAACAAAAAAAAATTAAAATCAATTTATATTTACAGTTAATAAACATAATTCCAATATCTACTAATAACATGTAGTTAAGCAATTATTGCAATTATTAACTGAAATTGTAATTCATTATAAATGTTTTATTGCAAAAAAAACAAACAAAAAAAAACATAAACGCGTTACATGTAATGAACATATTAAAACTTTCTATGAAAAGTTTATAATTTTAAATTTATATTAAACACCCTAATTAATAAGTTGTCGATAAAGTTAATAATAATTACATATTTATTTTGTATTAAAAATAGAATTGTGATTATCACAGATATTAAAAATTATTTCCAAAATTTGGATAGTTATATGATATTTTGTATACAGCTCAAAATGTTGTAGGATGTCCCTTGTGTTTTACTTCAGGAGTTTCAGCATAGATAGGGTTAAGTTGTATTGGTGGTACCTGGAAACTATCATTCAATTTGTTTACATCTTCACGTTTCAGTGAGGTACAGAACCTTATTAATTGTACTGCGATTTTTCTTCAAAGTGTCCTCCAAGGGGAACTACGAATTTCACCACATTTCATTAAAGCAAAATATGTATATAATTCTGAATTTGAAAATTTGGCGCAGCAATAGTGGAAATGGGAAAATTTTCCTGTAAACAAAAACTATTTCAAAAACTATTTGACCATGCCTATTTTTTTGCCTTTTGTATTGTCAAAAAATATTATCCATATTTAATTTTCAAATTCAAACAAAAGAATCGAAATAAAAATTATGTTATATTATTTGTCGCATTTTTCACTCGGCTGCGACAATATAAAATTATGTTATATTGCCTGTATTTTTTCTACATCCAGTGCAGATCGGGTGTAAGTTGAGTGAAAATAAAAATCACCTGTTTCTTGGAGTGTGAAAAAAAATCAATGAGTGTTCGAACTCACGGATGATGTGTTAACACCTTTTTGCTACACGGTACCTGTTCGATTTCTATTAACACATTAGTAAATGTTACATTGGAAAATAAAAAATAATAGTTTTTTTGTATACACCGGGCAATGCTGAACATCAAATGACTCGCTTTGTTTTGCCATAGCAACAACAACGAAACAACCAAACACACAACATCACACATACTTTGTTCGAAGTAGCTGACGTATACGTGTGTCACATAACCACATGTTTGCCATATCAACAGCAACGAAACAGCCAAACACACAACATCACACATACTTTGTACGAAGTAGCTGACGTATTAGTGTGTCACTATAACGTCGACTGCGCAAGCTTGCAAATGAAATTTTGCGTGGCTATGCTTTATATCTCCGTTCAACAACAGCAACAGACACATGTACATACATACATTATTATGTTAATGCATACGCTCTAGACACAATTTCGTTTGCCTCACCCCTGCCACACCACTCTTTCATTGCTCTCTTGCTCGCTCATTTTTGTTTAACACGTCCATTATTCTCTTTCGCAGTCGCAGAAAATCTGGTTTTAGCAGCAGCATAAAATCTGGTTTTAGCAGCAGCATAAAATCTGACTTTGATAGATTTAGTACCTATACGCCGCTATAGATGTTAACACATCAAAAAAATTGTTCTGTCAATTGAAAATCAGTAATTTTAAATTGGTTGAATTACAAATTTTTTTTAAAGTAAAATGGAAAATATCGAAATGGAAGTGTTACAAGCCCTTTTGGAATCATCGACATCTAGTGAAACTTCTTCAGCAACATCAAGCAGTTCATCTGGTGCCGAATCATACACGAAACAACAAAAAAATAAAAACTTAATTTGTGTGGTACAAAGGTATTCCCAAGCTGAATTTAAAATTTTCGAGTACGAAGGAGCACTGCAATATAATTGATAGGTCAATGAAGAGTTTTAAACCTGATAAGCAAAGTAATATCATATTTTCCAGTCAAAGATAACCAATCCGGCTGGCTGCAGAAAGTTAGGAGCGGATGAGGAAGTTTACATGTTCCTTTGGTATATTGCTAATACGGAACCATATCGAACGTTAGGAAATATGTTTGGAGTATCGAACTATACTGCTGGGAAAGCTATTAATAGAGTTGTAAAATTCATCATTTCTACATCAAATGGCCATCAAATTTTAAACCAACAACTCAATCCTTTGAAAGCATGGCTGGAGTTCCGGGCGTTGTTGGCGCAATTGACTGCACAGACATCCGGATAGGAGCACCTTCGGCAAATAAAGAAGATTATTATAATAGGAAAAAATTTTATTCTTTGAAGCTCCTGGCAGTTGTCAATGCTAAAAAGGTATTTTTAGACATTAATGTTGGAGAGCCTGGATCCGTGCATGACAGCAGACCACTGAGAAGATCTGCTCTTTTCCACAAAATTCAAGAAAATGGACCCTTTTTCGGAGAAAGGTAATTAGAAGGAAATCGAAAATAGATTAAGTGAAGTTCTCAATGTGATTTATTTGCAGAAATTTTATTTGGGGTGACTCAGCTTATCCATGTACAAGCTGGCTTGTAACACCGTACAAGGACAACGGAAGACTCACTCGTGGTCAAAACCGTTTTAATGCAAGACTTTCAGCCACAAGAGTTGTAGTGGAAAACGCATTTGGCGTGCTGAAAGCCTGATTTAGGAGGATAGAGTTCTTCACGGAGCACACGTCGTTGGACAGTGTTGTTAATCTTATAACATCAGCATGCATTCCACATAATATGTGTATGATGAGTGAAGATGTAGAAATTGATTTGGACGGAGGACAGGAAAATATGGATGACAACAACGAAGCGCCACAGAGACAACGTGAATTGAGGGAAACTCTAGAAAACTGAATCGTTGTTTATACAAATGGAACTTTTAAATTTATTATAAATCGTTGTTTCTACAAATGGAACTTTTAAATTTATTATAAATAAAAGAAAATTAAGCTTTCTATTTGTCATTATTCAGTTATTTTTTATTTATTAAATTGGAAAGCAGTTTCATTTCTTCTCTATGGTGTCTTTCCTTGTCTTCGTTATGAAGTTCTAATTTTTTTTCTAAATAATCTTTTTTTAGTTTTAATTTATTTTCTAAGTGTTTAGTAGCTCTTTTATCTCTGCTGCCCGATTGCATCGAAATATCTACCAAGCTCTCTTCTTTTGATGAGGTTGCAAGAGCAGTCGTGGGTTCACCCAAAAGTGCCAGGCTATACACATGTCCAACAATCGGTCTGTCCCCAAACAACTCATCGAGCTGCTTTTCATATGGAACATAAGTTCTCCCAGCCCCAGTCCGATTGCCGTTGTCTTTTGCTTCTTTATATGCTCTAAGCAAAGACTTAATTTTTTTTTTTGGCACATTACAGCATTTACGGGTTCCATCTGAAATATTTGCATATTTAATTTTGGACAAAAACATAAGTTAAATTTCCTACCACTACAGTTTCACATCCTAAGTCCTCCGCTAGATTTTGCCATGCAAATTTCTTTCGTCTGGTGTGAGAAAATTTATCCTTGCTACAGTCTCTGCGTGCGACCAAACCCTATGACTTTTGCTGCGAAAAAGAAACAAAATCACATTTAGAACACAACATTTGCCTTATAATACATACTACCTTCCGGAATTGCTGCTGTTAATTTCTCCATCCAAATTTATTTCTCCATTTATAATTTATTGCGTCCATTTGATTTGTTGGTGTTTTAATTATGAGCGCGTGTTTTCAATTGTTTATTTTTCTTATTGACTGACAACATTTTCATCAGGTGCTGCCAAGTTAAGTTCTGAAACTGTAAACAACAACAGCTGACAGCATAATTATATTTCGAAATTGTGGCAACATCAAAATCCCTTTCCACTCAATATTTTTCTCACTCGACTTACACCAGAATTTATCGTGTGTTATTTTATATGGAAACTTACACCGGTGCAGCAGTAAAAATACAGCCATTGTTTGTCGCATCCGAGTGAAAAATTTTAGTACGAAAACAGCATGTGCCCTTTGGTAAAAATGGTGAATAAGCGAAAGAATTATCTATAGTATTTCTATCATCTTTGTTTATAATATAACGATATTGTTACGAATTTACTAATTCAACAACCCATTTCAACACTGTTTTATTTATCGTTAAGAAAACAAGTATATTTTTAATTTGCTACATGAATTACCATACTGTTTTTTTGTACTGTACAAAACTTAAGACTTAACAAATGTCACAACACTTTTACTGCATCTCGACTATTGGTTCTTGTTTACGTTTACAAAATGTGCCCCTATTTATATCAAGCTCATCTTTCAACAAAGTGAAAACAACACCTTCGGGATCTCTCTCGAAGATAGCGAAATCTATTACTCGATTCTCCACAAATTTTCTAAGCAAATCCATCAACCGTTCATGGTGAGATCATATGCATATTCGATTATTCACCATTCTCACGGCGGCAACGGCAGTTTCGGTACGAAAGACGTTAGAGATACCTATGTATATGGTGAAATCAAAGCTGATACATAGGCATAGATAAATAAAAAACCATAGATGGTGAAAGATAAGTGGTGGATTTGAAAGTAAAGGGAATTTTTCTAGATGGCGCCGGAGTGATGGATATAGGCAAATTTCCCTGGAAACAAAAACTATAGAAAAAAATATATAACCATGCTTTTTTACCTTTTGTATTGTGAACAAATATCAAAACATCGCTTTTTATTATTTATATTATTTATATTCTATTTTCAAATTAGATGATTCATTTGCTTAATTACCATTTTCACCACAGGGCACATTCTGTTTCCGAACGACCATTTTTCACTCGGATGTGACGAAAAATCACTCAAAAATAATTTGTATTTCGATTCTGTGGTTTAAATTTGAAAATAGAATATAAATAATAGAAAACCATATCGCTTTTGATATTTGTTGACAATATAAAATACCAGAAAACATGGTTATATAGTTTTTCCAATAGTTTTTGTTTCCAGGGAAATTTTACCATATCTACCACCCCGGCGCCATCTAGAAAATTTTCCTTTTCTTTCAGATCCACCATTTATCATTCACCATCTATGGATTTTTATTTATCTATGGCCGCATTCGAGCAAAGATGATAGAAAGAAATACCATAGATGATTCATTCGTTTATTCGACATTTCCACCGGGCACCTGCTGTTTCCGTACGACCATTTTTCACTCGGATGCGATGAAGAAGCATTCAAAAACCATTTTTGTTTCGATTCTGTTGTTTGACTTAGAAATAAAATATAGATACAATACAAAAGGCAAAAGAAGCATGGCAAAAAATTTGCCCGTGTCCACTGCGCCATTCCCTTTACTTTCAAATCCACCACTTATCTTTCACCATCTATGGCAATACGTATCAAAGCCACAAACCTCTACATATAAAATACTTTCAATACAGAATCGCCAGCATTCAAACAAATTCAAAACAATCAAAATCATTCCCATATTTCATTACAATTGCCATCCGATACCACAACCTGCATTTGCATTGCCTGAGCAAATGCAAATTAAATATATTTTTATTGCCATTGCAAACAATGGTAATTCTTTTGCATTTGCATTAGACAAAGTAATGCACTGCGTTGTAGGTGTTGAATTTTAACGAATATATCAGTCAATAAGTATATTTTGTCAGAGACTGTATTCATTCGATCTCTTTCACAAGTTAAATGAAAAATGACGTTGTTATTTATATTTCTGGTGCGAAATGTATATAAAGGCAACATGGAACATGGAAAGAATACTTATTTGGAATTCAAACAGAATTGAGTTTTCTTTGTTTATTATTTTATTGTTTTAAAATTATCGAAGTTCAATTGGCCTTGCGAAGTTCAGTAAAACGCAAGGCCAATTATTGGAAGTCTGTGGGATTAAACTCGAATTTTCCTGTTTTTCGCACGCTCAGCTGTACGTTGCATGTTCGCGTGTTGGCAACTCGTGTTTAGTGTTTGTTTTTCCGCCGAAAAATAAATCTATATACATTATTTATCACATCGCTCTCTACTCACCTCGATTCCATTCAAGTAAATCACATTGAAATTTGAACTATCTGTGTTTTATTATCACTCTGGAGTTTATCTGAAGGTGTTAAATTGGTGGCGAGACGAAGTTCGCCGGGTCCGCTAGTGTAAAATAAAAACTTGAAAATTCCTTTCGACATTTGGAAAAAAAAACAAAAAATATTGTTGCCTTTATATTCATTTCATGGGGTGTATGTACGATATACTCGTATAACATTTAGTTATTTAAATGGAAATTCTATACCTTCCTTCTATACCAAATATGAAAAGGACTTACGGTTAAACTGTGACGAAACCCAAATATAATGAAATGTTCCTTACCCAATTATATATGTACGTGACTGAGCTACGTCCACACACTGCAAACCATCAGCACCAGCAGTAGCCTTGAACAATAAAAAGGACATTATTTCATAATATTTTCTATTTTTATTTGCGTAACAAAATTTTAAAATCCCAAAACCTTATTTAAAAGTACATTTTACCATGGGGACCATATTTAATTTTAGCTTTTCTATTTACTACACCGAACAACACACATTTAACATCCTTAATTGTATTTCAGCCCTTATAGAGATTTTGAATACTCACCGCATCTCTCGCCGGACTGAAGAAAGGAACTTAACTGTCAGTAAATCCAATACTAGAAAGTTACAATGACAGGTTAAACGAGGACAGGTTATTTGTTTTGTAATGGCATGAAATTGGGCTGTTGTGTTACCAAGTACTTAATAGAGACAGGTAAAATTCACCCCTAGGTCCTTAAATTGTGTTAGCACAAAATAGAAGCCCTAGTACATATAAAGTATACAATAATAATGATCTGAGGACATAAATAGACTCTACCGCTTGCTGTGTTTTCCTGTCCCACATTTGGTCGATGTGTATTATATTTTTGTTATTGTTTTTTGTTTTCTATTCTATACTACTGTGTACAACAATAATGGCTAAAGATTTAATGGATACACTCTCATGTGGAATCGTATTACACATGAGTGATTTCCTTAGGAAATCACTTTAACGGAAATTTAACATGTTTCTACATGGCAAAGGGGGTTAAATGGATATAATGTATTTATACCTATTTTGCTGTGTATTGTTGTTGTTCAAGAGGTATGGCTGCGGTGAGAGTAGGACGATAATGCACAAATTAAGGATGAAATTTAATTTTTCTTTTTTTCCCTCCCCATTTTTATATGAAAGATAAACAATTTGATACGATTATTTTCAGTTGAGTTGATATATGAAAACCAAGTTATACTAATTAAAATCAAATATTTAACTAAATGTACTTAACAACTTGACGTGTTTTACATTAAGATTATACTAGAATTTTTAAGAAAAACAACAACAACAACACCAATTAATTGTTATATTACATTTAAAACAAACAACTACGTAAAGAAATTAAAACAAAAACACTTGTTATCAAATGAAATGAGACTTTTTTCTAAGCACTTTTATCTCACCAAGTATTTAAAGTAAATAAAATGTCCTTTACTATGTTTTTTGTTGCATTTGTAAAATGGTACTAACAGTTAAGCACGTTTAAAACTTTGTTCTTAGTTTTAAACACATTTTTTTGGAATTTAAATCTGCACAATAAAACTGTTGTTAGTTTTTAAGTACTTAGGTTACTATTACTCTGAACTTTACATGTATGTTTAAGCGTAAACTCCTATTAATTATGAGTACTAAATATGTATAATGTAGGTACTTTGATGATAAAGTAAAATTTAAAAAATTACTAATTATAATTTACATGTAATTTTAACTTTAACTTAGTTTATATGTAGTTGCAATGTTACCCAGGATATGGTGAAAATGTATAATATATTTGTTGATTTAGATATATTCACCACTTTACATATTGTTACGAATTTTCTTATTGCCCCTTTTCGCTCTGTTTTATTTCTCGTCAATAAAACAAGGTTTTGTTACGATTAGTACAACAGATTTTCTTTGCTTTGCTTGTACTGTACAAACATACAACTTTACGATAAGTATTTTTCGATAACACTAAGCCTGTTTTTTCTATTCCCTGCTAAACAAATTTTTCGACCACTTTGTATGGGTAGCTAACCGATATTAAGCGATTTTAAGCGGGTCTCCATACAAAGTCGTCGAAAAATTAGTTTAGCAGGAACTAAAAAACAAGCTTACTTACTCGACGATTGGCTTTAATTTGAAATAAGACTGTTCTCAGTTATGCTGTAAATCTGCTTTTTATACGAGTTCAGCCATTTCCAGAACCATATCGAAATAACTCTGCCTCTTCCCGATTGTTTTCGAAAATTTAGCATCGACTTAATGATTATTGGTGAGATACTATCTGTTCTCGATTGCTTAAAACGGTTCTTGCGACATCAGCAAAAATTCGAGGTATGTTACATATTGTTACAATTTTCTAATCGTCCTGTCAATAACACAGGGTTTTTTAAACTAAGTGAACTACAAAATTTTTTATTTATTTTTTTTTTGGTTGTACTCTACATTAGGGTGCCCCATCAATAAAAAATTTTTTTTTGCTCAAGTTTTATTTGAAAGCTTAGGGGGTAAAGTATTTTTGAGATTTTTCAGAAGTGGTTTAGAGGTCGCGCAAGTCGAATTTGCCCCAAAAATCAGGTATTCCGGCCGTTTTTTGAATTTTACTTAAAACTCGGTCAATTACGACAATTGTCTTAGTTTGTACGTACGTCAACATTCTTGAAGCTACACGTCCAAACCACCAGTTTGGAAATAACTTACCTCAATAAGGTACCATGTATTAATTTTTTTCGTAAATTTTGGGAAAATTTTGTAAATAACGCTTTATTACTTTTATAATTCCTATGAAAATTAAAATAAAACTAATGATGCAATTTAAAAGACGTATAAATTCCAAGCAATTTTGTAAAACAAATTTTGAGTTTGCGGTTACTGTTCCAGAGTTACGCCACTGAAAATTAAAATAAAACTAATGATGCAATTTAAAAGACGTATAAATTCCAAGCAATTTTGTAAAACAAATTTTGAGTTTGCGGTTACTGTTCCAGAGTTACGCCACTTGTATAAATCTAATAATAATAATACCCATTGTATGAATCTAATAATATTATAAACTGGTTGTCTTTTTTCATCGGGTTTGCTTTAAACATTGTATTATTGAAAAAATCTATGTGCACTAAGTAACGACAAAGAATTACGCGCAGCAAAAAATGGCCCCGGCAACATATTGCAGGAACCATATACATATATGATTGCTTGCTATGATAACACTAAGCCTGTTTTTTTATTCCCTGCTAAACTAAGTTTTCGACCACTTTGTATGGGGAGCTAACCGATATTAAGCGGCTCTCCAAAGAAAGTCGTCGGAAAATTAGTTAAGCAGGAACTAAAAAGCTAGATTACTTACTCGACGTTTTATGGCTTTAATTTGGAATAAGACTGTTCTCAGTTTTGCTGTAAATCCGCTTTTTATACGATTTCAGCCATTTCCACGACGATCTCGTAATAACTCTGTCTCTTCTCGATTAGTGACTAGTGGTGAGATACTATCTGTTCTCGATTGCTTCAAACGGTTCTTGCGACATCAGCAAAAATTCGAGGTATGTTACATATTGTTACGAATTTTCTAATCGTCCCGTCAATAAAACATGGTTTTTTTTAACTAAGTTAACTACAAAAGTTTTTGTTTTTTTTTTTGGTTGTACTGTACATTCTTAACAGTTTTTATTTATGCCTTTACTCGTTTGAAATGAGACTTGCCGCAGTTTCGCTACGATTCGGCTATTTTTTATACCACTTTAGCCGTTTCCAGAACCATCTCGTAGTAATTCTTTTCAAAAGACCAATAACGGCAGACTCGTTTGAAATGAGACTTGCCACAGTTTCGCTACGATTCGGCTATTTTTTATACCACTTTAATTCTTTTCGAAAGACCGATAACGACATAGATAAATAAAAACCCTTGATGGTGAAATTTAAATGGTGGATTTGAAAGTAAAGGGAAATTTTCTAGATGGCACCGGAGTGGTAGATATGGGCAAATTTCCCTGGAAACAAAAACTATTGTAAAAACCATATAACCATGCTTTCTGGCATTTTGTATTGTCGGAAAATATCAAAAGCGGTATGCATTTCAATTATTTATATTCTATTTTGAAATGTAAACAACATAATCGAAATAAAAATTATTTTTGAGTGCTTTTTCGTCGCATCCGAGTGAAAAATGTTCGAACGGAAACAGCATGTGCCCTCTGGTGAAAATGGTGATTAAGCAAATGAATCATCTATGGTATTTCGATCATCTTTGTTGGATATTGACCGAAGATTTGAAGATGAGAAAGCTGTACACAAGATGCGTGCCGCGCTTGCTTTCGTAAAGATGTTTCAGTAGAGTGTTTGGTGCTGTTTCACCGCAATAAAGCCGAATTTTTGCATCGATTTATAACCATGGATGATACATGGGTGCACCACTTCACACCTGAGACAAAAGAAGAGTCAAAGAAGTGGACTGGAATGGGAGAATCATGTTCAAAAAGGCGAAGACGGTTCCATCTGCAGGCAAGGTCATGGTGTCTGTTTTCTGGGATGCGTAAGGGATTCTTTTTATTGATTATATTCAGAAAGGAAACCCCATCAACGGCGAATAATATGATAATTTATTGCAGCGTTTAAGTGATGAAATTGTGGGAAAAAAGCATTTGGCTAAAAATAAAGTGTTGTTTCATCAAGAAAAATGCGATGGCCAAAATTAATTAACTAAAGTTCGAACTTCATTACGCACTTTGTTCGCCAGATTTAGCTGCCTTGGATTATTTTCTATTTCCAAACTTAAAAAAAGAGTCGCTGGTAAAATATTTGCAAAGAATGAAAAGGTGGAGTCTGCGGTTGATGGCTATTTTAAAGACGTTGACAGTTCTTACTATGAACAGGGTATCGAAGCTATTGAATATCGCTGGAAAAAGTGTATCGAGTTAAAGGAGATTGTGTTGAAAAATAAAGAAAATTTTTCCCAACATTTTTGTGTCTTCATTTAGGTCGGGTAGTTTTGCGACCGCCCTCATACCATTTGTTCTCGATTGTTTTATTGCGATATCATTAGTGTATTCGAAACTGAAACAGGTTAACCGGTTAACCGAGTAACGGCCGGTAAGCCGGACGTCGAGTTTTAAAAATTGCTAATTTTGAAGCACCGGTTTTACCGGTGATTTCAAGCCAATTAGCTGCTTTTTCGGTTTTTGCATAACTGATATAACAACGCAAAATTACAAACCTAAATCGCTTTTCATAGCTCACTATGGTTACTGACCCCACAAGACAGACACAGAAGCCTTTGCTAACTAATTATTGTAACATTTGGAATGTATCATTTGGAATTTTAACCCCCCATTATTTCGAAGAAGAGGGCCAGTTTGGCATTTATGTAGTGACAGGTTATTAGTTAAACGTTAGAAATTTTTCGAAATGGATCGCTTTACGCTTGAAGATAATTGGGAAATATTAAAAACTTTCACCCAAATTTCTGAGCCTTCAACTCAAACCGTAAAAAATCTACGACATAAAATCGATAGAAATAGAGTTTCATCAACTCCGGCTGTGGATAAATTTGTGAAGTCAGTTTGTCAAACCAGGTTCTTATCGAGCAAAAGAACTCGTTCACGTGCCCGTCCAGTGGAAAATATTGCCGCTGTAGCTAACAGTGTGCTCAAACAGCCATCAACAAGCAACCCTTCGCAGCATTTCAACATTTGTCGAACTTCTTTGTGCAGAATTTTGCTTAAAGACCACTATACGAAGGCTTATGAAGTCAAAATAGTCTAATAACCGAAGCCTTGTAGCCATCCGATTCATTTTCGCTCCGCTGAATGGACTGAAGATCAGAATTTTTAACGAAAAATCGTTTTTTCCGATGAAGCTCAGTTTCTCCTCGGGGCCACGTTAACAAACAAAGTTTTTGCAGTTGAGGCTCGGTAAGTCCACACGTCGTCGAGGAGTAGTCAATGCATCCACACCGTGTGACAGTTTGGTGCGGATTTTAGCATGGAGGAGGGTCTTAAACACGAAATACAGAATCAAACAATCGACAATATACTGACAAATTGGGTTGGCCGAATGAGGTGCTGTGTCTATATTAGTACTTTTTTTTAAAGCAAAATTAAATTCCAAATTTTACATGTCCCACACTTCAGTTTTCCATCACATGCCATGAAGGCATAGGCTTACACGCCTTGGGACCTGCAGTTTTACATCGGTTCCATCGGTTTTTCATAATAATAATAATTTTTTTGCATTTGAATTTTGTTGACCGATTTTGTTAGTTTTTTGTTAATGTATGAGAAATTCATACTACAAGCTTAGAAGTCATGAACATTTTTCGAATTGAAAAATGGTTGGTTTTTGTTGGAAATAATAGACAATTCAGTTTCAACACACACTCACTGGCATGACTTGTTTCGAACTCCGTGGCAAGTTCATCATCAGATGCTTAACTACTGTGCCTGAATTGATACCATCGGTTGATCATCAATCGTATATATACAAACTATTATTATTATATTATTTCCAACAACAATCAACCATTTTTCAATTCGAAAAATGTTCATGACTTGTAAGCTTGTAGTATGAATTTCTCATACATTAACCAAAAACTAACAAAATCGGTCAACAAAATTCAAATTCAAATAAATGTAACTGACACTAGCACAGTCTTCAAAAATGCTATACCACGGAAAAATACAACTCCGTGATATTGATTAAAAACTCACCTCAAAGCACTGCAATAATGTGAGAATGCATGAGGAAAAGAAGAACATGGTGGAAAAATTCTGTCTGTTCTTGTTGTTGGAATTATAGGCCTTTCAGTGATGTTGATACTTAGGGATCTTCGATCGATACTAATTCGCACATGTGAATTGCAGAATTGAGTTTGGATATATACGATTGATGATCAACCGATGGTATCAATTCAGGCACAGTAGTTAGGCATCTGATGATGAACTTGCCACGGAGTTCGAAACTAGTCATGCCAGTTAGTGTGTGTTGAAACTGAATTGTCTATTATTTCCAACAAAAACCAACCATTTTTCAATTCGAAAAATGTTCATGACTTGTAAGCTTGTAGTATGAATTTCTCATACATTAACCAAAAAATAATAATAATTAGTTTCCCATTACATCCTATGAAGAAATTGGGGATAGCTTCTCACAACCAGTGAGCTGGGCGCTTTCTAGTTTTATGCACACCGTTTGGAACCTACAGTTTTACTCCGATTCCGAACGGTATACTCGATAGTGTCGCCGTCACTATGCGAGGTGGCCGCCGCCGAAAGTAATTTATAGAATTCTTCGTATACATATAAATTTCTGCGTATACATAATATTAATTGTTATATTTAAATTCATCATACGCACGTATACTTAATATAAATTTTATTTGTATTTGTAATGTTATTCAAAAGTATATACTAGATTTTGAATTTTTCTGCAATAAACAATCATTGTGGTAGTATGCGCAACATTTTGCCTAGTGTTTCCCATATCTGTTATATATGACAGACGTCAGGTTTGATTAATTGTGAAATTTATAATCTAATATTATACATTTGCACCTACTCCATCTATAAACCACTAGATATAAATTATAAGATTTAAACAATTTATTCGTATGAATTATGTATCTAATAGATATTTAAACTTAAAATCCCAAAAAAGAACCATTATATTTAGGATTCGAGCTAATACAGGGCTTATTTTAAATAAAACAGGCTTTAATTAAATAAAATAAAATAAAATAAAAGAAAACCAATAATCACCCTTATCTACGTATATTTATTATAAACAATTAATTTTAATTTCATTTAACATCAACAAATAATGGTAATTTCCAAAAGTTTCCTTCAATCCATTTTGGTTCGTATTGAATGACATTTAAAAGATTTCAGTTTTCTGGAGCGAATTGGATATTGTTTTTAATCCAACTACAACATTTTGAAAAAAATTTTAAAAAATTCTATTTGAAATTTGAAATACATCATTTTAAATTTACAATTTCTATATGAAATAAATCAATTGGCATTTAAAAATTATCCATTGAAATTTAAATGGTATTAATTGTAATTTAAAATTGGTCAGTTAAAATTTAACCTTTATTAACCGATTTTATGTATTAGATTTTTAAATTTCAATTGATGTCTTTCAATTCCAATTGATGTATTTTAAATTGCAATTGATGTGCATTAAATTTCAATTGATATGTTTTAAATTACAATTGATGTGTTTTATATTCCATCAATTGATGATTGTTCTGAATTTAAATTGCTGTCTTGTAACATTCAATCTCCAACAGGTTTCATCCTTCGCCTTTTCTCGCCGGTTGGTAACACCAAGGATATTGAGGGATTCTTCGGCTTGGTCTTTTCAGCGGAGTCTTGGACGTTCTCTTTTCCTGCTTCAATCGGGCGCGTTATCGAAAACCTTACGCGCTGGCTCATCCTCATCCATTCTGATAACTTGGCCTAGCCAACACGGTTGGCCTAATTTGATTCGCCTAGCTATATCCACGTTAGAATACAAATTATATAGCTCTTGTTTCCAACGATGTCGGTATTAGCCGCTTTCTTTAACAGGATCATATATTTAATGGAGAAAATATATATATCCGCTTGCGATATGATCCAAGTTTGGGCGCCATATGCCAGGACAGGTAAAATGAGAGTCTGGTATCTGTGGACTTTTGTCTGTCGAGAGAGAATTGTGTTCTTAAACTGCTTGCTTAGCTCAAAATAGCACCTATTTGAAGGCACAATTCTCCTATTTATTTCCACGCTGACGTTGACATTGAACTTGTTCCTGGCGGATTCAAAGTAGATAAATTCATCTACCTCTTCAAAATTAAATCGGTTTTCGTTGTTCAAGTGGGACCAAGTCGAGAGTTTTGTCCAGTCGTTGATAGTATAAATTTTGTCTTGCCCTCTTGAACAGCAAGACCCACCTTCAATCTACACTGTCTTCTACAATCATTACCTCCTGATCTTCAGTGGAAGAATCTGAGTGGAGTAGTGCTGAAAAATGGTATCTCCACATTTTAAACACACACTGCGTATCTATCACCAGATTCCCATTCTCGTCCTTGAAGGAGGGCAACCCATTATTCAGCCCATTATTTGATCTTCTTACCCTCTGGGATTCATTATTTATCCTGTCCATTTCGATCTTTTCTCTCTCTGCTCCCACTGCCATTTTATAGCTGGTTTTCCTTCCTTCTCAGCCTCTAGTACCGCCCATTCGAAGCAAGCGTTGTAACAGACTGTCTCGTTGCCATACCTTCAATTTTATCTTCATCTTCATCAATTGCAATGCGACATTCTTCGTCGTACCATAGCTTATCCTTCCGAGGTTTTTAATAGCCAAGGTCAGTCCATGCAGCGGTTGCCAAAGAATGGGAGATGTGTTCTGCTCTAGCACGAGAGTGGGCGTTTGTTGATAGACTAGCTATTCCCGTGTTGTTAATAGACTAGCTATTCCCGTGTTCGGCTTCGTATGCTTTTCACCCAGCTCAGTCTTGTGTGAACTTTCGCAGTCACCAGGTAATAATCCTAGTCGATATTGGCAACTCGAATCACACGTACATGCATTACACTAGAAGAGTGCCTGCCATATATTACCAAGTGATCATTCTGGTTCTTCGTTCTCTGAGCAGGAGATAACCAAGTCGACTTATCGTGTGCTAGTAACTACCATGTTCTTTGAAGCGGCGACGTCAATCAGTGTTATTCCATCGTCTTTAGCCTCTGTCGGTGCGTGCACACAAATTAACGACATGTTAAAATATTTCGCTTTGATGGGAATTGTGGCAATGTGTTCACTCACTGGGTTGAACCTTGAAATTAGGTGTCGCAGTCTCTTGGAAACTATAAATCCGCACCCGAATTTGTGCTTTCGCTCATGGCAGCTGTAATACATATCGCAGTTTTTCATAGTGGTGCAACCATATCCTGTCCATCGTATTTCCTGGATAGCTGAGATGTCGGCTTTATATTCTTCCAGGACATTTGCCAGTTGAATAGTGGCACCCACCTTTTATAGCATTCTTCGTTCCAGATGCATATCCTTAAATCGTGGTCCTTAGAACGTTTACGAAGGTCGTCAACAGTTAGGGAGTTTGTTCGTTTATTATAATTATTGTGTATTTTTATTGCCAATATAACGGTGGCGGGAGGCAAACCCAGCCAACCTACTGCCAGGATCATCATTTTTCAGCTGCCCATTATGGATCAGACGCTGACAAGAATGAAGTGAATTGAACCTGTATTTTGGGCTGTTCAATTTTGATCCACCGTCGGGCAGGGGTGTGGACTCATCTGCCCTCATAAGACAGAAGAATATGTCCACTAGTTCAAAGAGCTTCAGTGATAGAGTCAACTAATAAGCCTGAGACGTATCACTGACCGCATAATCAATCAGGCGGCTCATTTATTACACCTTCTCACTCTAGCTTGCTTCCGCAGATTTCCGATAAAGCCATTGCCCAGGACATACTGCATGAAAGTACTGAGCCGCTTGGACTGCCCAATGAAGGAATCATTCCTGGTCACTTCCAAGTTAATGGCTATAAGAAACTTTCCACGAACAGTCCCATGTCCCACAGTCCTTATAGTCAGATGAAAAATAGATAAAATCCGCACAGTCTTACATTTGATATTATAAATTTTTAAATAAACTTTATCCTTTTTTTGGTTGCTAAAGTGGGAGAGACGTATGATTAATTTATTTATATGTCTTTTAACGTATACGCTCATACGTCTGAGTACTTTTAGGATTTTCTTCTCCACAAATCTTTTACTATTCTCTTAAGTAAGATATTTATGTGACAGTCCTTATAGTCATTCGAAAATAGGTCAAATTCACATTTCTTGCATTTTATATTATAACATTTCCTGCTGTTGTGACTTTTATCCGTTGTTAAAGTCGAAGCGACGTATGATTAATTTAATTACTTTTTTTATCACGTATACGCTTACAGCAAGGGTATGATTACTTTTAATTTTTATTCTCCACAATTTCTTCATTACAAATATCTGTATAAGGGGTAGAAATAGTATTTTCCAAGAGGCATGTCACCCATTGTGATGAAATTTGGTGGAAAGTAAGCCTATGCCACTACCTTCTACCAGCGACAAATCTAAGGACTTCTATTCCGAACAGGATTACCTAGGAAAAGTCACTGGAAGGGGATACCAGTAGTATCAGATTTGTTGGACGAGAGAATAGATCAAAGTTGGATGAGCAAGTAGGCTATGAGGTCCATTCACCGGACCTAAAAGTAAATATCTCCTTCAAGCTGTCTGATCACTGTAGTGTATTTCCGGCGGAAATTACCGCCATACTGGAGGTTGCTGAACTACTGAAAAGTAGTGTCAAAACCCTCCGGAGAATATGTATTTATACAGACAGCCAGGCTGCCATAAAATCCCTGGAAGCCATGTTTGCTACGTCCCTGAAGGTGAAATAATGCCACTCATCACTTAGGTTGATGGCAGAGTATTTTGACATCAGGCTCATCTGGGTACCGGGACACAGCGACATTCCAGGCAATTGCGTAGCGGAGACGTTAGCTAGACAGGGCACTACGGCACAGGTTCTTCCGGCAAAATAAGGTGGTAGTATGCCAATCTCTACCTGCCGTTTGCAGATCAGGCAGTGGGCCGATAATATGTTCAAGGAAAAGTGGAGACTTACTTCAACTTGCAAACAAGCCAGGGTCCACTGGCCACAGGTGGACAGGAAAAGGACTAGGCAACTGCTTACCTTGCCGAGAGGCAGGTTATCCACAATGATAGGAGCACTTACGGAACATTGTCTTGTAGGAAAACACGCCCTAAGATTGGGACATAGAAACTCCACTCTCTGTAGATGCTGCATGGAAGAGGACGAGGAAACGATGAAACACCTTCTCTTGGATTGCCCGGCTCTGGCAGGACTGAGAAGTAGGATATTCGGAACGCATCTAGTTAGCACCGTAGCCCTACAGGATATTCCTGTAGGTCTTATAGACAAATTTATTGAAAGGGCAAATTGGCTGGACGACTGCAGGAGGAAACTGCAGGTATCACAATGGGCTTATTTAGCCTAAGTGTGCTATAAAAGCGTGCTGTCTTGCAGCCTTTTCAACCAACCAACCAACCAACCTATGCCAAGCCTATGCCAAGAAAAGCTCAACCCCAAAATTGAAGCTTTTTTTGAGTTATTTTGTAGGATTTATAAGCTTTCAAAAGAATTAGTATCGTTTTTTTATTTTCAAATAAAGCCAAGAAGGGTAAAAGCTAGACTTTTGTAATTTTCCACGAATGAGCAGAAGTATATTGGCTTTAAAAGAAAATTTTTTGAAAAAAAATTTTAAATTTTTTTTGCAAAAAACATGTTTTTCAAAAAACTTAGCGTGTCAAAAAAGAGCCATCTTCCATTTTTAATAAAATATTTATATATATATATATATATATATATATATATACATATATATATATATGTTAAAGCGGCATTTGTGCCAAACATTTTGCGGAGTTCGGCATGTCGGAAGGGTGCACAATTAGGGAGTTATAGCCATTTTTGTAAGGCAACATCCCAAATTAAAATATACAAGAAAAATGCTCTAAACCAGTGGCAGTAAGATAGAGATAGTGTGACTGTACGTGTATGGATATTTCACAATTTAAAGCATTTTTCTTATAATTTATAATTCATAATTTTATAATTTATAATTCATAAATTCTATGTTTATAGAGAAGTCATTATAGTAAGTATGGCCTTTTTTGAAAATGTTAGTGCTTTTGTAAGGTTAGCTGTGATGTCAGCTTTATATTCTTCCAGGACATCCGCCAGTTGGAAAGTGGCACCCCTCCTGTATAGCGTTCCTACATTCCAGGTACATATCCTTAAATCGTCGTCCTTATAACGTTTGCTGATGTTTTTTAAATTTTAATTGATTGCGTTCAAATTTCATATAGAATTTTTGAATTTCAATTGATTTTTTTTAATTTCAATTCAAGTCGTTTTCAAATTCAATGTATTTTGTTTTTATTGTTTTTGTTCGTATATCTTTGTGTGAAATTTGACATATAGACTCATGAAACAAAAGAAAAATGCCTGTTGATATTGCTCACAATTACTACAACACCTACTGCTATTATCTTTTTTGTTTTTGCTTCTTTTTACAATTCAAACGTTTTGGTTTGTTAACATATTGGTGTCATACAAAAGAGTATATCCTCTATTTGTCGACAGAGTCCTTTTGGATACCAAAATACCAACATCGCTTTTCAATATACAAGTGATAGCGATTAATTTGAGAGTTAGCAGAACTCCACATTAGTATCAGAAAATTCAGTTTCAAACCAAATAACTTGAATTTTTATAATATTCTATGATAAACAAAAATTTTAGTATACAGGTATTTAAATGTATAGACACTTAATCATCACGAAGGCAATATTTATGTTCGCATGATTTCAATATGTCAATATGAGTCGTAAGACATAAACAGCATTGCAACCCTCGAGTGTCATTCAACTCGAACCTCTGTGAGTTCGAACGGAAACAGCAGTAGCGGTCGTCACCACATATGTATTTGCATTGTACTTTTTGGAATTATCCAAGTTTTACACTAATATCCTTTTTATTAAATTAATACATACAAGTATAAAGCGATTGTACTTATTAACTAAAGTATCATCAAAACATTTAAAGGATTGTACTACATAATACTATATCTGTACTATATACACAAGATATATGTATGTATGTATATGTACTCGTATGCATATATACATACATCTCTATATCTGTTTGTTTTCTGATGTACTAAAAACTTGTTGATCAAATTAGTTAGATATCATAATATATAAAATATATAAGTATGTAAACAGGAACCGGATGCATAAGAATAACTGCATGTGAAAAACAAAACAAAAAGAATTTACTGTAGTTAAGCGTAATTTATTGAATGCAAATTGTTTAAATTATTTGAGGAAAAAATAAACAAAAACACAAATATATTTAAATGGAATCAAAATATAAAATAAAGAAACTTTATATAAAAAAAAGTGAAACAATGCAAAAGTGAATTGTGATGTATGTTAGTAACTACTCGTAAACAATAAAACTTAAAGTTTAATTAAAAATAAAAATTTAATTGAAATAAATTATTTCAATTCCATTATGATAATTGATTGTTATTTTATTGGCAAGCAAAGGTAAATATTTAAAATATCAAATAAAGGGTTTTTCAACAGAGACGCTACAAGAGTAAATCGATAGGGACAGCAAACGACGCCATATTTTTTCCCGCTCTTTTGGCATTTCTCTTCAGTAAGGTTTGCCATTTCATCATGGAAAGATATACGCGCCAACAACGAGTCGAAATTATTAAAATTTACTACCGAAATTTGGAGTCAGTGGCCTCAACTTTAAGAGCGCTACTCATCTTCAGCGATGAGGCTCATTTCTGGCTGAATGGCTTCGTCAATAAGCAAAATATGCGTTATTGGTCAGACAGCAATCCACACGTAATCCATGAGTCATCATTGCATCCCGAAAAAATTACGGTTTGGTGCGGTTTATGGGCCGGCGGCATCATTGAGCCGTACTTCTTCCGTGATGATCAAGACCGGCACATTACTGTGAATGCGAATCGCTACCGTTCAATGATAACCGAATATTTTTGGCCCCAATTGGATAATATGAACTTGGAGGACATATGGTTCCAACAGGACACAGCGAATGCCACAATCAATTTATTGGAAACCAAGTTTGGTGAACGTGTTATCTCACGAAATGGCCCAGTCGATTGACCGCCTCGGTCGTGCGATTTGACGCCGTTAGATTATTTCCTGTGGGGCTACGTCAAGTCTATGGTCTATGCCAACAAGCCGGCGACGATTGATGAACTTCGTACGAATATCGAACGTGAAATTGCAGCAGTATCGGCCGATTTATGCTTGAAAACCGTCGAAAATTGGGTTCAGCGTCTGGACTTCTGCAAGCGTGCCCGTGGTGGCCATGCAAAAGAAATCGAGTTCCATACATAATGGCATCGAACGTACTTTCACAGGAATAAAGAATTTCATTGGTATCTAAAACCGGGTTTGTTTTATTTAAAAAAAAACTTTTGTAGCGCTCTTATTGAAAAACCCGTTACAAATAAAAAAACAAAACCAACTATGAAATGGACATTAATATTTGTAACTCAAAGAGAATTGTAGTGGTTGAAACAAAATTGTGGTTGTGAGTCCATACCATTGGGTTTGTATACTGGGTCGATTTAAAGTAATTACAAATAAACTCTACTCTATACTCAGTCATCCAACGTAAGAGTATTTGAAATTTTTAGACTATGATTTCAATTAATATTAATTTAAAATTATAACTTAAATATACCTGGATGGGTGGCCGTCGGTGGTGCAATGGGTAGTGTGCGCGCCTCTTGTACTTGAGATCCTGGGTTCGATCCCTGCTCTGACCACGATAAAATTTTCTTTCGGCAGCGGTCACCTCGCATAGTGACGGCGACACTATCGAGTATTTAGCCATGAAAATGCTTCTCAAAAATACCGTTCGGAAACGGTGTAAAACTATAGGTCCCAATCAGTGAGTATAAAACTAGAAAGCGCACAGCACACTGGTTGTGAGAAGCTCTCCCCGATTCCTTCATGGGATGTAATGGGAAACCATTTTTATTTCTACCTGGATGACATAAACTGAACATGAAGTCTAATTGAAATTAGTTCCATCATGTGCGTAGACACTCTTACTTATCGGGTCTCGTACAACCTTAGGGGGTTGGGGACCTTACAAAACGAAGATAACATATTTCGCCAACTAGTTCGATCTTTTGCCTTATCTCTCCAGTTGGCAAAACCAAGTGTATGCAGGGATTCGTCAACCCGATCCTTCCTTCGAGTTCGGTTTCGAAAACCCTTCGTGCTGGTTCGTTTTCATCCATTCGACTGGCATTACAGCGCAATCGCGTTATTTTAATCCGCTTAACTATGTCAACATCGGGATATGGCTCATACAGCTCATGGTTCATGCGTCGCCGATACTCGCCGTTGTGCACTATAGGGCCATACAGTTTTCAAAGTATTTTTCTTTCGAAGACTCCTACAGATGTTTCGTCTGCTTGTGATAACACCCAGGATTTTGCAGAGTCTGGTTTTTTTTATGCATTATTCTCGCAGTCAATGAGTCATCAATATTCCTAAATGTGCGTGTAAATTGTAGATGAAGTATTTCTTATTTTGCCTGATGTATTGCGTTTTTGCTTCATGTATTCAGTCGTTAATGGTTCATCGAACAGAGGATATCAAAATCGTGTGATCAGTGAAAAAAGAATAAAAGAAGACTCGGACGGTTAAATGGTTTGTGATGTTACTTTGGTTTTTGTATATGTGTTTCGTATATATGTATGTGTGCTACCAAAGTGAGAAACAATTTTGAGAAAAGAAACTGGAAAGGGCAACAGTATAAAGCCCTTTGTCTGTCTGAGCCTTTACTGAGAAAATCGGAACGGCGGACCATTTGTGAAATAAGTGAAATAAAAGAAACACAAGTAATTAATCCACGCTTGGCTTGTATGAACTTGGTTTGTATATAAATATCTTGGTTGTATACCAACGCATATTGATAACCACCGCATAGCTGAAACCTTCTGAAAACAAAATCGTGAGAGACATCAAAGAAAGGAGAAGCAAAAGAGTAGCAGATTGTCATTTCATGAAAAAAAACTAATGCTTTCAATTCACTTAATGTAAAAAAGGCCGCTTTAAATCTATTCATTTTTTGTATTAGTTATTTATAAATGTGGATTTATATAGTTAAAATTAATTATAATTAATAATACATATATATTGAAATCGAAGAATAATTCATTTCTAAATATTATTATATTTGGGAGGAAATTCGCATATGTTTCCACGTAAGTGTATGTAGGTTTGGGGGAAACACCCGAATGCTTCCACGTAAGTATATAGATGTTTGGGATGAAGAACGCATATGTTCCACGTAAAAACATGCATGTTTGCTAGAAAAAAAAAATTTTTTTTTTGCGAAGACCAACACTCAGGGGATGTCCCCTATAAATGCAGTGCATTGCATTGGACTTAGGAAAATGGGATAGGAGTAGGGGGAAAGAGAGAGAAGTACTTATTAATATTTGACTTAAAGTTGCTGATGTTGTAAGAAGTGGGGAATACACTTGCCGGAAGCTTATTCCACATACGGACTGTTCGGCTGAAGATCGAATTGTTTCTGTAATGCGCAGTTCGATCCAACGGCCAGGAAACAGAAAAGGGATGAGTTCCACTTCGTCGTATGGTTAAATACCCTATCTTCTGGTATGAGGCCATGTAACTCGGCGGAACACTTTCCATGGTAATACCTATAAAATACCGAGACACAGCTAATATTCCGTCGATGCTTCAAGGAGCCAACAGTGCTGGATACACTGCTGTCGCCTACCAGCTTCAACGCTCTCTTTTGCATGCGGTCTAGAAGCTCCAAGGTGGACGCTGGAGCCGCAGCCCAAATATGAATATACGTGGTGTAGATATTGAGGAGATCTGGTGGGGTGAAAAATCTTTTACACCGCTTTAAAAAGCCCAGGCACTTGAATGCTTCTTTCTTCTTTATTCCAACGAATGTCACATTGTATCTTCATGCCCAGAACATCAAGAGATTCCGACTCACCAACATCTAAACCACCCATTGAAATCATTGGCAGGGTCGAGTCACCAGTGTGCTTGTGCGATATTCTGCAACACTGTGTTTTGCGTGCATTAAATTCGACTCGGTTTTCCCTGCCCCACTCACTAATCAGATGTAAGTCATGATTAAGCGTGTCATTCATTGTTCGTCTCTTTCCTTGCACTACGGAAAAATTGGGTCGACGATCGAACGATTATGAGTGACATAAATTACCATCATCAGCGAAGGTATAGATGGGATTTGTAGTCTGATCCAGAAGGTCGTTGATGAAAATAAGAAACAGAGAGGGAGAAAGCACAGAGCCTTGAGGTACTCCCGCATTAATTGTATACTCATCGGAAGAGATACCATCTATTACAACTTGTATGGAACGGTCTCTGTGAAAACTTGAAATAAATCGAGAGAAGTTTCTACCTAAACCAGAAGCATTAACCTTTGATATGAGTGCCTGGTGCCAATCTCTATCAAATGCTTTAGAAATATCTAAGGCCACTATTTTGCTCTCACCCACTCTATGCACGGACCGATTCCACTGTTCCGTGAGGAACGCCATCAGGTCGCCAGTTGAACGGTTTCTGCGAAACCCATACTGACGATCACTGAGTAGACTGTTAACTTCCAGGTAACTCACCAAATGGTAATTTACCATTGTCTCCATCACCTTTGAGAGCGTAGAACATATCGCAATTGGCCGGTAATTATCGGGATTAAAAGCCTCTCCTTTTTTGGGGATCGGCTGGACATTTGCAACCTTCCAGCGAGTAGGGAAAATACCTGTACGGTATGACAGGCTGAAAAGGTTGAGCAGTGGACGGGCAAGCGTCGAAGAACATTTGCTCAAAACTAGTGCCGGAATTCCATCCGGACCCGGAGACTTTCCTACGTTGAGCTCCTTAAGGACCATTTTAAGTCCTCGCGTACGAAAAAATATCTCAGGCATAGAGCTAGATATATTCGCGATGACGGGGAGTGGTTGAGAGCTAATCGGCAGGGAGGAGTTTTCTACAAATATTACGGCAAAAAGGTTAGCTTTATCAACCGGGTTAGTATAAATTATGTCATTTTTAATTAAGGTTGGGATAGATGAAGAACTTTTATTGTTCTTAATTCTCTTGACAAATGACCAAAAGCTCTTACTTCCCCTGGGAGAAGAAAGAACTTTGGCGCGAAGACGCTGGTCATGCAGTAATTCTGCGCGTCGTAGTACCTTGACACAATTTGATCTAGCTAACTTGCGCAGCATATCAGTAGTTAGATTTTTATTCAATAACCAATTACTGAAAGCTTCCTCTTTGGATCTGATAGATTCTTTGCATGCCTGGTTAAACCAAAATTTATCAGAAGGTTTAATCGAAATTTTCTTAGATGGAATGAATATTTTCATTCCCGTTAAAATAATGTTTTCCACCATTTCTGCCGCAGCATTGACATCATCGTCTAGAAAACATAGTTTCCAGTTGAACTTCCTATGAAATTCGTTGAGCTCATCCCAACGAGCTTTTTCGTACATGAATACGGAACGCTTCATGACTGGCGTTGAAGCGACATGAAGATCAGAGTACGAAAAGGAGGCAGAAACAAGGCAGTGATCCGAATTACCAAGAGGTGCAAGGATGTTAACTTCATACTTGTTAGGGTGTGAAGTTAGAAAAAGGTCAAGAGTGTTTGAAAATTGCCCTTCAACGCACAGGATGTGTGTTGGGGCATTTACCATTTGCACTAGGTGATTGTGTGCAGCGAAAAGCTCAACGTAGTGACCCTCCGGAGTTGTACGGTTCGAATGGGTAAGCCAGGAATTATTGTGGATGTTAAAATCACCAGCAATGGCAATTTCACTAGCCGGACACTTCTCTAAACTTTTGGTTATTGAGTCAGAAAGGGCGTCGAAGCCATTAAGGGAAGCCTCCCTTTCTTGGTTGGGGCTTCTATAAAGGAAGCCGAAATGCGTCACTTGTTGATTAACCCGAAATTTAAGCCAAAGGCAGGTAAATTCAGGATCTGTAATGTCCAATTGTTGCATGAACTGAAACACAACATCGTCACGTACATATACCACAAGACCTCTGTGTGAGAAAAAAAATTGAATGAGTGTGATAACCAGGAATGTGAAAATCTTTGGGGTCAGAATCTTCACAAGCCTGGGTCTCAGAAAGAGCTCAAATATTTGGCCGATGAATTTGAACGTGAGCATATACTGCGAAAAAATTCGCCCTCAGCCCTCGTATGTTTGAAAAGTGTAAAGATAATTTACCCACCATCACAACATCAACAAGAAACAGTCAAACAAAACAAAAGCTGCCCTAAACACAAACAGTAAGTAAAAGTGTTGTTGTTGTTCCTTCAATGAGCAGTGTTATGCCTTGAACATTGAAGGGACAGACAACACAAGTAAGAACCGTTTATGCCGTACTTTGAGGGGAGAGGGAGAGGGGAGGGGACTATAGCAACTATGATGGAGTGACATATAGAGCCCTTCGTGTGATCGAATATGTTGCGTTGGGAACGGAGTGATGTCGCGAGCATTTGGTGTCGATTATTGTTGTTATTGTTCTTATTGGTTTATGTTATTGCACTTGTGTTTGGATCGTTTTGGTGGCACGAACTGATGGCGGTGTTTATTGTTGTTCTTGTTTTATTTGCTTGCACTTTGATATTGTAATGATGTTTCGGTTTTGTATTTAGGTATTTCACAAGGTCTCGCACTTGTCGTACTGTTGTAACTTCTCACAACAGTTGTACGAATTTTGTTGACGGCTTCCATATAAAACTAACTTACGACAAGTACAACATCGAAGATATGTTTACTGATTGTCGTACTTTACTAGTGCTGTTCTTCTTGTACCGAGTTTGTTATTACCGAATACATTTGATAAGTAACCTCACTACCATAAGAGCTGTTGTTGATATTTATTACTTACATATTTTGTGATATTATTATTGTGATCTTATTATGTTGCGTTATTGATGTTATTATTGATGTGTAAACATCTATACGCTGGGGGTAAAAATCTTTTTCACAATACAATCACAAATTTAGAGTAAGATGTGCGATGTAATCGTTAACCAATCGTAAAGCGTTATCAAATCGGTGTGAGCTATGTATGAGTGTATTAGTGTAATCATACGCTGCATACAATATACTCAACACCATCTAGTGTGCAATATTAGCTACTAAGGGCTAGCACAAGTGCATGTTTCGGTTCATTTAATTCATCGTGCAAAATGTTATGCTGTGTGCGTAAGGCCGACGCCAGCAGCAGTTCGAGCCATGCCATGTCTAAACGTAAACCCACTCATAGTAGTCATTGCGACGCAACCGTCGAGTCATACGATGCTATGACTACCCAATGATTGGGTTGAACTGTGTTGTGATACGTGTTGTACCAGCAATCTATGTACATATGTTTGTGACTGTTTTGCTTTTATTTTATTGATTTACTTTAGTAACATAAAAACGGAATTCATTACATATGCAAATGTAATTTCTGTAGGAAAAGGTAATTTTTTAAGAAAATTTACTGTTTTAAGAAAAAGCTGATTATTTAGGAATAGGAATGTTTTTTAAGAAAAGATAATTTTTAAGAAAAAGTACTTCTTTTTAAGAAAAGGTACTTTTGTTAACTAAAAATATTTTTTTAAAGAAAAGGTACATATTTTAAGAAAACAAGTGAAAAATAATTAATTGCGATAATTTAAACATCAATATTCTACATTTTCCCTTTTTTTAATTACAATCGTGCGCACACAAATCAAACGTTAGAATAACATAAATTCAGTGTGGGCGACAAAACGTCATCCATACAGTCTTGGATGAGTGGTCGTATGTACCATGCAACACTCAAGTAAAACGATTCATGTTCAAGTAAAACGATTCATGTTCAAGTAAAACGATTCATGTTCGAACACGTTGGATTGATGTACTTGAGTCGAACGTAACATTGCCGTCTAATTCCTATGTATACCAAGTAGTAGCAACATGCATGACATGACAATGTATTAGTGTCACACAAATCACAACTCAATCAATTCATCTCGCGCTAGCCTTTATTAGCTACTAATTTTCACTAATTGTCGTACATTATGTTATCGTAGGCAAATGAAAACAAATAAATAAAATGAATACAAAAAATTAATTTTAATAACTTTTAAAAAGATTTTTTGCACTTTTAATAAGAAATTTACTAAAACAAAGCAAAATAAGGAAAACTAAAAACTAAACTTGTCAAATATAAGGGAAACTAAAAACTAAGCTTGTCAAACTAAAAGTCTTCTTCGTCTTTAAGATTGTCATTCATACTTAACAGCTGCAAACAAGCACCATCTAGTGTGCAATAGTAGCTACTAATTTTCGAAAACCATTGCTGTAAAATAACTACATGCATTACATTTCAAAAAACAGCTGATTAATAACTTGTCTACCGCAACAAATACAAAATAATAAAATAATTTACAAAACACCAAAAAAATTATAACTCAGAACATAAAACAACACAAAGTGTATCAAAGCTGAATGGAGGTAATGTTAATTCTAATAAAATTTCTATTAGATTCCAATATAAATTAAGATTATAACATATCTTCATTACGTACTGTTGCCTTACACTGAAACTGGTGCACGACAATTGGGTAACAATCTCCATCTCATGCCAATTATTATGGGTGGAGATTTTAATACAAATTGTGCAAACCCACAGTCGCAAGCTTTATCAAAATTTTTATTTGACGTTTTCCACTTGCATATGAGCAATTCTCCACAAACCCCCACAACTAACAATTCCACTACTATAGATGCAGTTTTCCATAGATTTTTAAATACAATCGAGTCAAAAATTTAAATATGTATCTTATTTTAGTTACCATAAGCCAATATTAACTATTTGTACTTAAGGCATTTACAATAGATGGGCACTTTGCAGTACTACTACAATTTCAGTAAAAATAATTCTTTAACTAGTAAATTTTTACTGATTACTAAAATTTTTTTCAGCAATTTTTATAAAGTGCCTACATGATTACGATGAGGTGCATTGAATTTTCAGTAATCAGTACTGCCCGATTACTGATTATTATGAATACGGCCCTATTATTTGACTGGTAATGCAAATTAAATTTCATTATCAGTAAAAATTTACTGAATTTTTTCAGTAATCAGTAAATTTACTGCTTACTGTAATTTTTAATGCAGTACATATGTATATACTGCAGTGTGCCCATTTACTAACCAAATAAGTTAAATAAAACAAACAAAAACCAGCAAATTCCTATGTATTTACAATATTGAAAGTTTTGATACTTTTAATTGATTAATTAAAAAAATATACTAAAAGCATAAGTACTTCCAACTTAAAAAAAATGTTTCATTACTAGATGTTTACACATCTCCCCTGTGATCGGACTCACATTACTTTTTTTTTATCCTTTTTGTTTATTTTCATCATTTTAGTTTCAAAAAATGTTTTCCTTCAATCAGTTGTTTATGCAATCAGCTGGATATGTACGACATACAACAAAAAATGCAATAATGGTTGTTCACAACTATCGTACTTAGGCACGACAATCCAGTACAACATTACGACATTACCACAGCTTGTGAAAACCCTAATTATGTTTTCACTATTTGGATTGTGGTTATGAAATGTTTTAAATTTTTTTTTTCTATTCCGATTATGTTCAAATTATTATATATTTATTAAACACGACCGATTTTAAAATTTGCGATTCGTGACTTAACGACGCGCACTGGATATTTTAGTTTAACATTAAACATTGAACGGGACGCGGAGCACAACCAAAAACACGTCTGTACGGGACGGCAGACATTTAAACACAAGTAAGTTTGAATGTTTGAAGTGTATTCCAAACATATACATGGTTACTGCAGAATATGTTTGGGAGAATATGTTAGAGAGGACGTTATTTTTCAGCGTGCGGCAGATCCGAGCTATATAAATCCGTTCACCACTTCGAAATTATAACGGTTATCAACGTTCACGCTTTGGTCTAATCGCATGGAGGCCCTGTTCGTTGAAATCAATAATTTTTTCTTGTCCTCATTTACTGTCAGACCCACTTTTGCTGACTCCTTCTCAATTCTCGAAAAACCCGCAGTAACTTCTCTAATTGTGCACCCAATGATATTTATATCATCAGCATACGCGATCAGCATGTGCCTTTTGCAGCTGATGGTTTTGTTCCTGTTGACTGCATCTTTTCTCATAATGATCTCCATTAAGATGTTAAAGAGATCGCACGATAGGGTGTCGCCTTCCCTGAGGCCTCGCTTAGTTTCGAAAATTCAAAAAATTATGTACGACGGCGGAACACCGAAAAATTTTCTGTCTGCGTCTTTCTTGTGCACATGTGCAAAAAAGAGTACTAAGTTAACTTTGTTGAGTAAAGACAGCGTTGTCTGCGACAATTTCAAGTCAATTTCAACGAAATTGTCGTAAATATCTCAATTTCGTAGTTGTCAAAATATATGCGAAATTGAGCAATTTCAACTCAATTTCAGGCCAAATTGCGAAAGACTTCAATTTCGCGTCAACGTGAACAAGGCATAAGGGTATATATAATATGTCTCCTTCTATGCGTAACATTTTTTTCGTACTAAATGATATACACTCCGGTTCACTTATTTAAAGGCACTAAAAATTCCATGTTCAACAGCCTGTATCTTCATTATTTTTAACTTTATTATTTTTTATTATTTATTATTTTTAAAGTAAGCGATGATTTTTTGTAGGGAGCGTTTGTTTATTTCAATATATTAGATCTTAATCATTTTACAAGACAAAATGGCAAAATAAAAACCGCGCACTAGCTAAAAAAATTGGACGGAGCCCAACAGTTGTCGACAATTACATTAAGGACCAAGTGGGGTATGGGAAAAAAATTTAAAGGAAGGGTTTCATTGTCTTTATCTACGTATGAGAAAAGAAAAATCATCAGAATTGCTTCTAATTCTGCCTTATCCTTGTCAAAAATAAGAGCTCAAGCTGGAGTGGAAGCGAGCAAGTCATCAGTACGCAGAGTAATTAAGAGCTGTGTGTATTTTAAATACCTGCAATTCCTAAAAAAAAAGCCGCCACTTAATGCTCCTCGTAAGGCAAATCGGCTTCAATTCGCAAGAGACTACATGGTATGGGATGTGCAGCCAAGAGGTCATGTAAATGACTGGAGAACCGTTGCATTTACGGATGAGAAGAAGTTTAATTTGGATGGGCCTGATTGCTACAACTATTATTTGCATGATATGGGCAAAGAAAGCAGTTTCTTGAACCGACATCACAGCCGAGAGGGCGGCGTTATGGTGTGGGGTGTTATTACGTACTATGGCACCATCGATCTTGAATTTCAAAGTGCAAAAATGACTGGTACCAGCTATAAAATGTTATTGGAATCGGCTTTTCCGAAGTTCAGTGAACTATTTGGTCCCATATCTTGGATATTGCAACAGTATAATGTCCCTATACACAACGCCCGAGTAATAATTAGTTCATTGCAAGACAAAATGTTAATATTCTTGACTGGCCACCCTATTCGCCAGATCTGAACATTACGGAAAATGTCTGGGGTTGTTTATCTCGTAAGATCTATGAAAGAGGTAGACAATTTGATGACAAGCAGTCACTAATTCAGTCCATTAAGGACTGCTTGGAAACAGATTTCGCGGGATTACATAAATTCTCTTTATCTCTCAATGAAAACCCGTATATTTTAAGTTATTAAAAACAAAGGGGGTAGTACCCATTACTAATAGTTCCTAAATAAAGTAAAATCAATTAAAAAAACAAAACTGTTTTTCATTAAAATTAGTTAAAGTGCCTTTATTCAAGTGAACCAAAAAAATAGCACATTTTTGGACTTTTTTTTGTAAATTGCTCAAAAAAATTTTTTAGTTAAGACACCAATATTGTCACGAAATTTTTTATATCTCAAGATGTCTAGCTTTCATTTCCATTTTAAAATTCTGCAATCGGTTACAAATTGCAAAAGATACAGGCTGCTGAATATGGAATTTTTAGTGCCTTTAAATAAGTGAACCGGAGTGTATACGCCCATCCCCGTTGGTGAGGGTATAAAAAGGGAAATAAATTATAAAGCAAATTCCAGAATGGCTTCGTACCAAAGGACACAACTTGGTATTGTACTACGCAATTGAAAAAAATGTTTACAATAAATTTAAATTTAATTTATTCGTGCACATTTAATAGTTATAGCGGTTTTAATATAGTTTTATTGTTGACAAATACTTGACGTATATAACACAGAGGTGTACAACCACCGACGGTTCGTGCGAGGTGGACACTCATTGTTAAATTGTATCACAGCTTTTCCCATTAATTTCCATGAAGGGATTATGGAAAGCTTCTCACAGTCAGAGAGCTGTTCGCTTTCTACTTTTAGATCCACTGCTAGAGGCATTCACTTTTGAACCGATTCCGAACAGTGTTGACGTAGTGGCACAACATTTGGGTAGTGGCAACATATATCGAATCGATTTTAATAAGTTTCTTAGGTCAGGTTATCGATTCAAAAAATTAGATGCGAATTCTGAAAATAGCTAATGAAATACACATTTTTGATTTCCGTTCAGAGTCATATTAAATCAAGTGATATTAAATCAAGTGATCTTAAATCCGGTGATATTAAATATAACATAGATCCTTTATTTGATACGAGTAGACAACAAAAAGTGAAATTTACCCTTATTATCACCATCCCCAGTTATCATACAGTTACTGCTAACTAAAACTTGTAGTTGTCAGTTTTTATGGAATTTATAAAATATATCTCTCACTTAGTTCTAACAAGATATTGTGATAATGGTCCTTGTTCGTTCAAAATTTACTCTAGTAGTCTATTCAATTACGCACAGTGGGGCCGATTTCAAAAAAAGAGGTAATAATATCAGAACTTCTAAACTAATGGTCTGTTTGTTTTTGAATGTACTACACGCTGAAAAATCTGTCGTTTTTTGTTGTTTGGATGCAAATATAACTTGTGTTTGTTGCTCGTCGCAAATATAAAACACTTGTGTGCAAACACATTCTGTTTGCTACTCAATATTACATGTTTGAAACACAATGATTAATATATTATAATACATGTGTTTGCGACCCAAATATATATGTGTTTGTGATACAAATACAGCTGTGTTTCTTGCACTGTTTATGCTCGCTCAAGAGCAAGAGAATAAATGAGGGCCAACGAGAGAATCTATTTTGTAATCGTGTATCGCTATTTTTGCATTATTCTCTCGGTCAGCGATTCATAAATATTGCAGATGAAGTTTCATGTATTCAGTCGTCAATGGTTCATCGAACAGAGGATATCAAAAGATCTTGATCGGTGAAAAAAGAATAAACAAAGGCGCGTACGGCTAAATGATTTGTGTTGTGGGACTACAAGTGAGTTTGGGATTTGCAAACTTATGAATGTTTGAAGTGAGTTCCAAACATATACATGGTTAATGCAGAATATGTTTGGGGGAACATGTTAGAGAGACCATTTTTTTCAGGATGTATGTACTTGAGGAGACAGGCTTTCAGAATATGGTATTTAAAGACACCCTGTTGCAACGTAGGGTTTGCTATAGGATGTCAAAATATACCACCTTGGTGATGTTTAAACTTACATTATTTTCAACAATATCGATAACTTTTGCCCCATTTTTAATGACAACCACATTGGACATTTATATTGTTTATCACCGCAACGTTATATTATTATTTTGTGGTCGGTCATGCTATTATGTAGTATTTTGAACTCGATTTTGTTATACGAGTACATGAACGAGTTGCTAGCAGGATATTGATTTAATTCCAAAGTACCATTGTTTAATTATTATTAATTAATTTTTACATACATATATTTTCTACGAGATGTTATTAATTTCAATCAATTCTATATACATACATCATGTACATAGGACATAAATGTGTATGTACAATTTTGGAATTGAATTGAATTACTTACAACTGTCGAAAACATTGAAGCTACCAATAATTTATGTTAATATATTAAAAAGAATATTAACACAATTTAATATACCAGTACGAGTATTTATATATTACTTACTTCAAAAATAAAATATTTAAAAAATTTAATAGTTCGGAAATTTTTCTTAAAATTCTTCCTAAAATGGATTCATTCTTACTCGACAAGATCTCTATTTTCTAGCTACGATATCAAGTAAAACGTGAAAAAGTGAAAACAGTGAAAGTGAAAGTGAAACATTAAGCCCTAAATCACCCTACTGGACCTGTGCAATATATCAGTGGTTTTGTATTTATCTATGTCAATGCTTAATATCTGAAGGATATTATTCACCAGAGAGCACATGCTGATTCCGTACGACCATTTTTCACTCGGATACGATGAAACCCCATTTTTCGTTTTCATTTTTATTTCGACTCTGTTGTTTGAATTTAAAAATTAAATATAGATAATAGGAAAACATATCACTTTTGATATTTTTTGACAATACAAAAGGCAGAAAAGCATGATTAAATAGAAAGAAAAGAAAAATGGATGGGATGGGACCATACATGGGGCATATTAATTATTGAGCAATTATAATTTGTTGTTTAATTTGAATTTCCTGTCCAAATTGTACTTATTTTCAAAGCATTTCCTTCATATCTGGCAATTTTGGTTTTCAATTATTTTATACAGTACATGTTTATGAATTTGAAAGTACTACGAGGCCACAAACCTCTACATTTAAAATACTTTAAAAACAGAATTGCCAGCAATCAAACAAATTCAAAATAATTAAAAACATTCCCATATTGCATTACAATTGGCATCTGATTCCACAACCTGCATTTGCATTGCTTGAGCAAATGCAAATTCAAAATTTTTTAATTGCCATTGCGAACAATTGTAATTCTTTTTCATTTGCATTAGATAAAGTAATGCAAATTAAAATCCAATGTAAATTAAAAAAACCCATGTATGGATGGGACCATACGAACACATTAATACATATGCAATATCTTGAGCGCTATTACCCCGAGTGGCTTGAAGTTTGGTGATTATCAGGTCAAGGAAGGTCCGGATTTAAAATTTTCGATTTGTTAGCGAGTTTTTTAGAGGTACAAGGCTGAAAATTGGTATGTACTTATATATTACTGACAACGGAGAAAACCAGTTTAAAGCCGAATTTTAGATTTTTGCTTTATGGGCAAAGTCGCAAACTTATTTTAAAGAGCTAGAACGCTGAAAATTGGTAGGGGACATCCGTATACGTTGGGGCACCGGTTGGGACAGCTTGTTTTCTCTTTCTCGAATATTAATCTTTATAGTAGACCTATAGTAGAACCGATTAGTTCATAAATAATTCCGTATTGGTCCACACATGAGCGCTGACTGTCTCTAAACTATAAAGATATATGAATGCAAATTTAAATAACTAATGATGCACTTTAAAGGACGTATAAATTCCAAAAAATTTTGTAATAAAAAATTTGAATTTTCGGTTACTGTTCCAGAGTTATTCCATTTTAAAGCCTTTTACCCATAGTATGAAACTAATAATATTATAATCTGTTTACTATTTTTGCATCGGATTTGCTTTAAATTTCTATGAAAATTTAAACTACTTATGATGATGCACTTTAAAAGGTGGGTAAATTCCAAGCAATTTTGTAAAATACAATTTTGAATTTGCAGTTACAGTTGCAGAGTTATGCCACTTTAAAACTCTTTATCCATTGTATGAACCTAATAATATTATAAACTGTTTGCCTTTTTTCATCGGATTTGCTTTAAACATTGTATTATTGAAAAAATATACATGCACTAGGTAACGACAAAGAATTGCACGTAGCAAAAAATGGCCCCGGCAACATATTGCAGGAACAATATATATGATTGCTTTCTTATAAATCATTACTAATTTATCCAAAATTTACGAAAAAATGTAATACGTTGTACCATATTGAGTAAAATCAGTGCCAAACTGGTGGTTTATGCATATGCAATAAAAGTTTGAACGCTTTGCTTTAAAAATGTTCACTAACAAACTAAGAAAATCGTGGTTATTGGCCGAGTTTTAAGTAAAATTCAAACAACGTCCGGATAACCCGATTTTTGGGGGAAATTTGACTTGTGCGACCTCTAAACCTCTTCCGAAAAATCTGAAAAAAATCTCAAAAATACTTTACCCTATAAGCTTTCCAATTAAGCTTGAGCAACCATGAAAATCGAAAAAGAAACATTTTTTGGGACACCCTAATGTACACGCTAAAAAAGTCTGTCTTTTTTGTTGCTTGATTGCAAATATAACGTGTGTTTGACGCTTTTCGCAAGTATATTATACTTGTGCCCAAATACATAGTGTTTGCTATTCCTGTTTACATGTTGAAGACACAGTGTTTACATGTTGAAGACACAATGATTAATACGTTGTAATATATGTGCTTGTGATCCAAGTATAGCTGTGTTTGGAACATAATTACAACTGTATTTCTTTACTGTCTCTATTTTGTCTCTATTTGTAGCAAGATCATAAAAAAGGTAACGGGTCCGCCAAATAATTTTTTTTTTGAAAATGCTATAAAAAAAAACTACTGAATATTTTCCCAAATTTCTTTTTTTATTTGAAAGTAGAATCCTTCCAGTAAATAATGGAAAATAATTTCATTTAAATGGCTGCCTCGGCTGGCCATGCAGTAGCCTACACGATCGGTCCAATTTTTAAGCACATTATCGATTGTGTGCAGCTGTATTTCACCAACGGCTTCACGAATATTGTCCTTTAAAGCGTCAATTGTGTCTGGCTTGTCGGCGTAACACTTATCTTTGAGGGCACCCCACAAATAATAGTCCAACGGTGTCAAATCACAGCTCCGAGGTGGCCAAACGACATCAGCTCTGCGGCTGATAATGCGATCTTCAAAAACAGGGCGCAAAACATCGAGTGTAGCTTCGGCTGTGTGGCACGTAGCGCCGTCCTGTTAAAACCAAATGTTGCCAATATCCTCCTCTTCAATTTTTGTGAACAAAAATTCGTTCAACATGGCCCGATAACGATCGCCATTGACTGTAACGGCCACTCCTTGCTCATTTTCGAAGAAAAATGGCCCAATTATGCCTCTGGACCAAAATCGGCACCCAACAGTGACTCGTTTTGGGTGCATCGGCTTATCAATGTATGCGCGAGGGTTTTCTGTGCCCCAAATGCGACAATTTTACTTGTTTACATACCCGCTAAAATCAAAATGAGCTTCATCTGAAAAGATGATTTTTTTGGCAAAATCGGCATCTTCTGTAAGTCGATCGCAGGCCCACTTAGCGAAGCGATAATGCATTGGATGGTCAGTTGGCTTCAACTCCTGAACCAATTGGACTTTGTATGGCGTCATACCAAGGTCTTTATGCAAAATTCGTCTCAATGATGTATCCGAAATGTTCAATTGTTGAGAACGACGGTGAATTGATGTTGATGGCGCTTCACTCACACTTTCTGCCACAATGATGTATCCGAAATGTTCAATTGTTGAGAACAACGGTGAATTGATGTTTATGGCGCTTCACTCACTCTTTCTGCCACAGCAGCAATATTCTCGGGTGTACGCACTATTTTTGGCTTTTCACGCTTTGGTTTATCGATGAGGATGCCAGTTTCTTTCACTTTTTTCACAAGATAACGAACATACGGAGCTGACGATGCTTCTCTTCTTCCAAAAGCCGTACGCAATTTTCGCACACATTCTGCAACATTACCATGATTTCCAAAGTAATGTCACAATATTTCCCAGCGTTGTTCAAGCGTATACACAACCATATTCGTTCAACGGAAGGATAAAACTAATTATCTGTCAAATCAGACACGAGCTAAGTGTTACCATTCACGAAACAAGCACTAGTTGAAAAAAAGGCGGACCCATAGAGTAATCTCAGACTAGAGAGAATATTTGGCTCATCTGACGTTTCCTTTCACACTGGGGTTGATGTGATAGAGAGATGTTTGACGAAAAGTGATATACACCAGGTGGAATTACAATAACTTCTTGCTTTAATTTTTCATTTTGGTGAAAAACTGTGAAATTTAAATGTGTTTTAAACTTTTTTATTGACTGTTATTGTTAGCATACATTTGTGTTGTATTTAACACAATAATTTTAACACACAAAACGAAATGCGTTGTTGTTATTTTGTTCGTTGTTTTGAACTATTGCCTCTATCTGGTATTAGTAAAGCAATTCTTTTCAACATCAAACGTAAATATCACACCAGGCCAAATGTCATAAATTTGGTGGGAGAACTAGTTGATCTACTCTAAGTATTAATCTATGGGCGGACCCTTCACAAGGAGAGATTATACACATTCAAAGTTGTATTTGCGTATCTGCATTTTTGACTTATTATTCAGTCAGTGATTCATAAAAATTCCTGAATGCGTGTGCAAATTGTAGATGAAGTGAGTATTTCTTACATCTGTTGCCTTTTAAGCATGAAACACATAGACGACGACAGGCTACATGAACACACGACTACAAATGCCGCTGACTGCAAATGTAGACGTGTGGCAGCTACTGAATTATTTTCAAGACGGCAACTGCAAAGTAAACAGCTGATCTGTAATGTTGACGTTTGTGTTATTGTGTTATTTGTGTTAGAAGAAAATAAAATGTCTGGAGAATATTTAATAAATATTATTACAAACATAACAAAAATTGTGAAAACAGTTGATTATTCTGTCAGTGGTGCCACTTCAGGCATTGACAGCTCTAACCTGTTGATTGTCGCCCACACAAATAGAAATTAGTCTAATTCAACTACAGCTACATAAGTAGCATAGACAACAACCTGCAGTCGTGTCGCCTTGCCGTCGTCAAAATATTTACTTGCATATAAACGCATGTATTTTATTTTTGACAGGTTGTGGTCGGTAGCCTGTCGTCGTCTATGTGTTTCATGCTTTAGTTTCATGTATTCAGTCGGCGGACAGATGTATAGTGTCACATTCGGCCAATCTACCGGGACAAAAATCGAAAAATTAAAGTCGTTCAAATGATGTGAAATTTTTTTATATAATAAAAAACATTCCCATTAATACAGAAACTAACATTATACTGATAATTTACAGATATTTTTCACAATATAGGAGCTCAAAGGTGAGCATTTTAATCTTAATAAAATATGTATGTACATACGTGGTGATAGTTTTTGATGTGTTAACATCTATAGGCGCGGGTACGGCCTAAATTCACAAAATGAATACATCCAAACACAATTTGTCCGACTGCGCTCACACAGATTGTCCGACAGCGATCACACACTGTTTGCAGTTAAACTCCTCCGAAACGGGCTGGGCCGATTTGTATGAAATTTTGTGTGCATATCGGGTAGGTCTCAGAATCGGCCAACATCTATTTTTCATACCCCTAAATGATAAGGGTGACCCACCCCTATATAGAACACAGATTTGACGCCTGCGAAACACAGATTGTCAGACTGCAAAAAAACCACACACTGATATAACGGCAGCGAATAGTTGTATAGTGTGGGTGCAAAGCACTCTCAGAGCAAAGAGAATAATGACGTGGTTATGCGTATATAAAAATGAGATAGAAAGAGAGCAACGAAAATTGTGAACTTGTGTAGCGTATATACGAACATAACCATAGATTAATACTTAGAGTAGATCTACTAGTTCTCCCACCAAATTTATGACATTTGGCCTGGTGTGATATTTACGTTTGATGTCGAAAAGAATTGCTTTACTAATACCAGATAGAGGCAATGGTTCAAAACAACGAACAAAATAACAACAACGCATTTCGTTTTGTGTGTTAAAATTATTGTGTTAAATACAGCACAAATGTATGCTAACAATAACAGTCAATAAAAAAGTTTAAAACACATTTAAATTTCACAGTTTTTCACCAAAATGGCATGAAAAATTAAAGCCAGAAGTTATTGTAATTCCACCTGGTGTATATCACTTTTCGTCAAACATCTCTCTATCACACCAACTGCATCACGAAGAGTGTGAAAGGAAACGAGCCAAATATTCTCTCTAGTCTGAGATTACTCTATGAACATAACAATGTATGTATGTCATGTGTCTGTTGTTTTGCATTCTCTTTATTTTTTGTGGGTATAAAATAAAAGGTATTAAGCAAGAAATAATGACACTTGTCTTTAAATATTTTTAAGGGTTATTAAGTATTAATATTATTTAAATGAAACGTCATCCATCATATGATTGAACGCCTTTTTAAATTCTTTATATTAACTTCACCTGTCTGTATGCACAGTACCGAAAAAATTTTGGATTGATTTTTAACCCTTTTCCCGTGATCCAATCGAGCTGAAACTTCGCAGGCAAACTAATGGCGACGACAAAAATAAACTATCAAAATATGGGCGGGATTGGATAAAGGGGCGTGGTACCTCTTATACTAAGCACAAATTTATTTATTTCTTTATTTTATTATTTCTGCTCCTCTTAACGGTATTTGAACAAAATTGAGTATGTTGGTTAGGTTTACATATTCTAAGATATGCTGCAAATATGGGCGGGATTGGACAAAGGGCGTGGTCATATATGAATAATTTATAGTCAAAAACTATGTTTTTTACGGGTTGGTTTTTTATTGTCGTGAAAGGTAAGTCAAATAAAATGTGGGTGCGGAGCACTCTCAGAGCTAAGAGAATAATGACGTATTATACGTATATACAAATGGGATAGCAAGAGAGCAACGAAAATTTTGTGAACTTGTGTAGCGTATGTACGAACATAACAATGTATGTATGTATGTTCGTGTGTCTGTTGCTTTCCATTCTCTTTGTTTTTTGTGGGAATAAAACAAAAAGTATTAAGCAAGAAAATAATGACACATGTGCTTGCACTTGTCTTTAAATAATTGTAAGTATTAATATTTTTTAAATGTAGCGTCATCATATGATTGAACGCTGTTTTTTATTTTCCAATATATTCATAGATATCGAAGAGGTACCGTGTAACAAAAAGGTATTAACACATCGCCCGTGAGTTCGAACACTCATTGGATTTTTTTTAAATATAGAGGAAGTTTCAACGCTCGTAACTTGTTATTCCTTCACGTTTTCTAAGTGATTTACTTTATTTATTTAGAGGCAATTTCTGGTATTTACACTACACATAGTTCTATTCCATGTAAACTAAAATGTGTATATACGGAGTCATGTCAGATTGTTATTGTTGTAATCTTTATTTCATTGATTATGAGGAAACGGCGAGATAACTTTTTTTAAATTTTTTTTGTAGGTAAATGAAGATGCTATCTTTCGTTTGATATACATTTCATATTGATTGATATCTTCCTAATATTAAAATTTCTCAAATGAAAATTGTTTAAACACATACACTCAAACATATGTGTGGTGTTTGGTTGAGTGTTTGAGTTTGTAGCGTGAACACAAACTATGCTGCTGTTTCAGTGTGGACACAAACCTTCGGCTGTTGTTTTGATTGATGAAATATTGAAATTTCGTATATTTACTTATGTATTTAAGTGAAACAAAATGTTAAATGTGAATTTGAATTTAACATGGATATATAATTATAAAAAATATATGAAAAAATTAATTCATACATTTTTATGTTAAATGAAAGTACTGCCAAGTAAGCAAAATAACAATGCTGTTTGTTGCTGTTTGACAGCAGCTGACAGTTGACGTTTAGTAAATTAAAATAAAAAAAACATATTTATCCTATTTTTCCTACCATAAGCATATGTACCTCTGAAAAATAATTATATGTGCAATTCAAAAAATTGAGTGGCATAGAACCTACCAAGTTTTTTAAAGTTCTAATGTCAATATTTTGCCATTCTGACAATATTGCTACCTTAAGTTCTTTAAGCGTAGTATATTGTGTTGACCTTGAAAAGACCTTGGCAGAAAGAATACCCCAGAGATCTTCTATTGGATTAAGATCGGGACTTACGGCTGGCCATTCCAATACCGGAATGTTGTGCGCACTCAAAAAGTTTTTTGTCAAACGAGCGACATGGACCGGAGCGTTATCTTGTTGGAATGTCCAATCATCACCATATAGCTCACCAGCAAAGTCGATCAAATTGTTCTCCAACAAATCTGCATAAATTTCAGCATTAGTGGGGACGAAGCATATCCGAGACTTTCCTCGAGCTCCAAATGCAGCCCATACCATGAGAGATCCGCCACCGTGGTTGCGCTTGTAGCATGTTTGCCTAGGATTTCTCGGATCTCGCCAATATTTGTGGTGACCATCGGGACCGTCCAAGTTAAACTTTTTTTCATCACTAATTATGACGGTTTCAAATTCCTCCTCCCAAAATTTATATTTTTCTGCGAAGGCAATACGCGCATTTTTATGGCGCTGAGTTAAACGTGGTTTGGCAATTTTATTCTCGTAATTCAAACCTATATCGTCTTTAATTAATTGTTGGACACGCTGTCTTGTAACATGAAGGCCTAGTTCCACCTTTATCTGCCTGCAACTCATGTTTTCCCGTGTTGCCAAGTTGCGAATACGCCGTTTGGTCCTCTGGTCGATAGTTGGGATGCGTCCACTGCGCTTTGTACTGCCGTAGTTTTCGGGGTCCTTAAGGAAATTTGAAACTGTGTTACGATGCCGATTTATTTCAGCTGCAATTTCACCTATTCCCTTGCCTGCAAGTCGCATTCCCTTAATTTTACCGCACTCCGTTTCGGAAAGTTCAGATCCACGGGGCATTTTCACCAAAAAGCAAACTATAAATTTTTTTTTTCCCTCAAAATATACACATGTGTCAGATGTTTTTACTCACCTGAGTCCCGATCTGTATATTAACCACAAAAAAGATAAAGCAGTTCACGGTTACACAACAGAAACGCAAATGGTACCCGATGCACATATAATTATTTTCTACTGCTTTAAAATAACTAAAAACCATAATCTCAGATAACGGGACCACAAATGAAGTCAAAAGAAAAATATAATTATCATTAAGAGAGTCTAACATAAGCAAAAAAATTTGTTGAAGAAAACAAGAAAACAACCGTTAGTTTCGAAAAAGAATCAAACAAACAAGTTTTAATATTTTTGCACATATACTTATTTGTCAGAGGTATATTATCAAAAGTAACTATCAAATAAATAAATTCATTTGCTTATGTTATTTATCATTTATTGTTAAATATGTTTTCTGTCTTATCGGATGGCGTATACTACGTTAAACTTAATGGTCGTGTCTCTGACACAGCCTGCAGGGACAGTCCGTGGCCGAAGGCCTCGGACAACTGTCTGCTGTTTTTTTATTATATTTGATAATCACCGAGCCCCATCAAATTTTTTTAACTGGGAGTAACAATTAGATCTCCTCTGCTAACAAAGGTCAATTTTTTTGCGCAAAGTAGCGCCAACTTACGGAAAAGTCCACTTTAAAAGATTGCGATTTTATAAAAATATCCATTGAATTAACATTGTGTACATTAACTAAAAATAATAATAAAAAGGCAGCAAGATTTTTCTATCACATAGACAAAATGCAAATATCTTTGCGAATATACTATGTGCATTAGGATGGCGGTAACATTTTTTTGTTTAATTTTGTGGAGTGCCGGGAATTTAATTCTACGTAGCTTAAATCTTATATACAGTGTGGCTGATGAATATTGCTACATTAAGAAAAGCAAATAACTTTTCAGTGTATGGAATTCATTTTTCTTTTATTCATGTTAAAACTCATTCAATTTTATTAAATATAGCTTAATTAGTTTTAAAAATAATGGAATTTAAATGCCCCCTGCTCGTTGATGCATGTGCGGCATCTTACCAAAAAGTTGTTCATTACTGCTTGGAGAGTTGATACAGGAATAGCCGCAATTGTTTCTTGAATGGATCGCTTTAGTTCATTCAAATTTGTTGGTTTTTCTTTGTAGACTTCCTGTTTGCAATAACCTCACAAGAAAAAGTCAGGTACAGTAAGCTCATTTGGCCTGGGGGGCCAGCGGAATGTGGAGTTTCTGGATATTGGGAAATTTTCGTCGCAATTCTGTCATAACAGGCCGGGCTATGTGAGGAGTTGCACCATCTTACTGAAACCACACAGAGTTGGAAGAAATTCTCATTCGGCGTAATTCTGGATAGAAAAACTCTCTCAACATGCTCAAGTAACGGCCTCCAGTAACCCTAACGGTGTGAAAGTTTTCTTCGAAGAAGTAGGGTCCGACAAAGCAGCGTGATGAAACTGCACACCACACTGTGACACGAAGTGGATGCAATTCCGTCTCATGGAGTATCTGTAAGCACTCCATATTCGACAATTTTGTTTGTTTATGTTTCCGTTTAAATCGAAATGGGCCTTGTCAGACATGAAAAGATAGTTGAACATGTTCCCGTCCTCTACCACCATTTGAAACATCTTCTGGCAAAATTTCAAGCGAATCGTGGAGTTTGCTGCGTTTAGTTTGTTGGCCATTTAAATTGTATATGGGAATAAGTCCAAATATTTGTGCAGAATTGACTGCAAAGACTGTCTGCTTATACCCATTTGAGCAGATAAGCTTATTGTCGAAACTCTTGGATTGTTTTGTATGGCAACAGCTACAGCAGCGATTGTTTCCTCCGTCCGAACTAAAGGGTTTCGATGGTAAGGTATTCTGTTGACTGTCCCATGCTCGGCAAAATTGTTAACAAGTCTCATTATGGTCCTTCTGCTCTGAGGATTGCCGCCACCCGTGCGCCTATACTCTCTTTGGACCGAAACTACGGACTCCAGTGCGTGATAGTGGCGCACAATCCAAATTCTTGTTTCGGTGTCCCAGTTATCCATTTTTGTTAAATCTAAAAATCAATCTGCTAAATAAACAAAAATTAACCAGATTCATTAAATAGAAAAAGTTATTAAATTTTTTTTGGTAGCGGCTGTCATCAGCCAACCTGTACTAAAAATTTGAGGTAAATCGGACAATGGGAACACGTAGTGCATCGAGCTGAAAGTTCTTGGTTTTCGGAATTTTAGTAAATTTCTTGTGTTTAGCCGAAAATTTTAAGTATTTAGCCTGTCCGAACAAAAATGTTAAATACCATACTCAGTATGTTAAGGCGGCAAATTTGGGGGAAGTCTGTTCACATTTAGAATCATTCTTATACAATGAAAGAAATACTTGGTTTTTTAAAAAATCAAAAAAATGTATAAGTATAAGGGTACGTAGAATCAGATTCCGCCTGGAACTCCTTAAATTTTAAACAAAAAATTTTTCCCTACAAAATACTGCTATTCTAATGTACATACGAGTATTACGTACCAGACAAGTAAAGTTGTGCTTCATGCAAGTTCGACCTAAAGGTTTTCGTTTTGTGTGCACAACTTGAATTAAGATATAGCTAACGATCGTTGTGTTTGATTGTATTCAATTTTCAGCGAGGGTGATCGAACATGCGCGACCGCGATTAAATCCGCTCTCTGTTACATACATATTACCGTTAATCGCTACGCAATGTTAATAACTAAATAAATAAATAAATGGTTTCCCATTACATCCCATGAAGGGACCGGGGAGAACTTCTCACAACAACTGAGCTGTGCGCTTTCCAGTTTTCACTCACTGAATGGGACCTACAGTTTTACACCGATTCCGAACGGTATTTTTGAGAAGCTTTTTCATGGCTATATACTCGATAGTGTCGCCGTCACTATGCGAGGTGACCGCCGCCGAAAGAAATTTGAAGGTGGTCAGAGCAGGGTTTGAACCCAGGATCTCATGTACAAGAGCCGCGCACACTGTTAATAACTAATGGGTGTTTTTTTTTAGAGGTTTGTTTTTCGAATAGAGATAAAACTGGCATTTTGTGGTCCAATCTGGCAACTCTAATGTCATTTATGTTCAGTTTGGTTTGCCATTTCATCATGAACAGGTTGACAAAAGAACAACGCTTGCAAATCGTGAAAATTTATTTCGAAAATAATGGTTCAGTTCGCGAAGTTTACCGCAAACTCCGTCCATTTTCATCGCAAAATTTTGTTCAGTGATGAGGCTCATTTTTGGTTGAATGGCTACGTCAACAAGCAAAATTGCCGCATTTGGAGTGAAGAGAATCCACATGAGACCCTTGGGACGCCATTACATCCACAAAAACTGACTGTTTGGTGTGCTCTATGGGCTGGTGGAGTCATTGGGCCATACTTCTTCCGAAATAATGCTGGAGAGGCAGTTACCGTTAATGGAGACCGGTATAGAGCCATGATAACCGACTATTTTGTTCCCGAATTGGATGGCATGAATGTGGATGAGTTGTGGTTCCAACAAGACGGCGCTACATGCCACACAGCGCACGTCACAATCGATTTATTGAAGGAAACATTCGATGAGCGCATAATTTCGCGGAATGGACCTGTCAATTGGCCACCAAGATCGTGTGATTTGACACCATTGGATTATTTTCTTTGGGACATGTGAAGTCACTCGTCTACGCCAACAATCCAGAAACGTTAGGGGAATTGGAAGCCAACATTCGTGGCGTTATTGCCGACATACGGCCCCATATGCTCGAAAAAGTGGTTGAAAATTGGACCTGTAGAATTGGCTTTATTCGAGCCAGCCGCGGCGGCCACATGCCCGAAATCATATTTAAACATTAATGGCATAAAATTATCCTTCCAATAAAGCCAAATTGATGGACATTAAAACGACTTTCTTGTGTTTTATTTCAATTCGAAGTTCTATACCCCTAAAAAAAACACCCGATATAAATAAAAAATTTAGTTTTGGGACATGTCACGAAGGTCAAAGTGGTTCGAATTAGATAACTGGATGATTTGAACGCTGACCTCATTCTGATTTAAATCACCAGTCACACATCACATCACACATTCACATCTTTTAGAAAAGTGGTTAAGTAGCAATGATACTAATAAATCGGAATGATTATTGAAGTTTGTAATAGAAGTAATTGGAAAAGATGTTGATGTAGTAAATTTGCAACAATTTATATGGAGAGAATGTTCCAATTTCAAATGTTTGTTTGTTTTGACTCAGCGTGTACATCGTCGTTATTTTATTGTGCGGATTTAATAATCTGCGTTCACCGGATTTACCGCTCCAGATTGTTTCCTTGGGGGATATTTGAAAGGAAAGGACTATATTAATAAGCCTAGTACATTCCAAGCCTTGAACCAAAAAAATACATGAGGTGTCAGGGGACACCCGGTTTAAACGAAGTTCATTTCGCTATATGTTATGTACTAGTTATTTCCAACACGCCTAAGGCGCCCGTTGAAAAATATACAATTTAAATGGATCTTTAAGAAAGGATACTTTTTGTAAAATGATACTTTCTTTAAAAATTTTTTTTTTTGTTAGAGAATGTATTATTTTAAAGAAAAAAGTATATTTGTAGGCCCTTTTTGTAAGAATATGTATTATATTTTCCCAAAAATTCCCTTTTTCAATGAGAGGTACTTCTTTAACTAAAAGCTAATATTTTTTTTAAGAAAAGGTACTATTTTTAAGAAGAAGTACTTTTTGTAAGAAACAGCCATAAGAGTATGAATTTTTTTACAAAGAAGAACTTTTTTAAAGAATAGGTATTTTTTAAAGAAGTGGTACTCTTTTAAGGAAAAGGTTATTTTTTTAAGAAAATGTACTTATTTTGTGAAACGCTCCTTATCAAAAGGAAAGAAAAGGTATTATTTTATTTTAAAAAAAGGAATTGATCTTTTTCAAGAATATGTACATTTTTAAGAGTAGTTACTTATCTCAAGAAAATTTTTTTTGTTTCACAAAAAGGTACTCTTTAAAGGAAATGTAGTTTTTTAAGAGAAGGCAATTTGTTGTAAGAAAAGGTAATTTTTTAAGAAAATGTACTTTTTTAAGAAAATGTACTTTTTTTAGAAAAGGTTCTTATTTAAGAAAATGTTCTTTTTTAAACTTCGTTCACTTTGGCTTTTCTAAATTTACTCTTTATTAGGTTCAAAACTACAATATATATTAAATATTGCTTACAGGCTCCACCTAGAAAACTTCCCATTAAACAAGCATTTTCCCAACATATGTTAGTATACGTAAACACAAACCAAAGCAAAAGTACCCAATATAGTTGATAATTTAATTTTTTTCATTTAGCCCCCATCCCGCTACGTGCGATAAGGAACTTCGTTCCAATATAAGGGACGAAATCAACAACATAAAACCTGAAGTTTTGCGAGAGGTTAGGGAAATTGTTTTGGAAAGAGCACGAATATGCGAAGCAGAAAATGGCCACCTCTTGGGAGATATAATTTGTTATAATTCAATTAAAAATATTCTCCATTAATACACTGTATTTAAAAAAATATATATATAATAATTATGTCTTAAATAAAAAGCTATAATGAATTCAAACCCTTTCGGGAATTTTACGCCACCCTGTACATTGTCAGTCACATAATCCTCACATTAGTCATGGAAGTACATACTTCCAAATTTCAAATTTGTTGTTACTAAATTTTTGGGAAGTAACGTACTTGACTTGAGGAAGTAATTTGCTATGTACTTGATACAGAGATTTTGCTCATCTTCTACATATAGGAAAATTGTCCTACAAATGAAGACATCTGTACTTGCACATCCAATAATTGGTCAATGTTTAAGGAAATTTGTGTTTGATTCCAAGATTTTCCTTAGTTTAAGCCCATTCGTGCTTAATTTAATAACAAATAAACTTTATTTGAGGAAATAATTTGTTTGAAAGTACTATTAGCATTTTTGAAAGAAAATGTGCCGCTTTGTCTCTTTCATACTTTCTCCTCCCTGAATTACCAACTTTATAGTACATCAATGTGTCTCGCATGTGAGTGATCCTTATATTATTTCTATTATCCCCTCATTACCCCTTCCCCGCCTCCTCAAACAAACAAAAACTGCAATGTAAACACTTGCTACTGTTTAGAAAAAAAACTTACCTTTGCTTCAATTGATCCATTGCAATACTCTGTCACTTGATACATAAACAACATACACTACACACACACCCACACACATATAAAACAAACTACCGCTATTCTTCTTCTTTTCTTTTTTTTTCATTTAACACATGATATTTTGTGATTTACTCTGCTTTTGTTGAAGAAATTTAGAAACTTTAAACGGCCTTTTCTTGATACAATAATTAACTTTTCTTTGATATTTCTACATTCACTTATGGTGAAATGGCTGCACTTTAGATTTATACACTTTGCGTTGGGTTTTACACATAAATTAATACACTTTTTGCAACATTTGTGACACTTTATTATTTTTGCGATCTTCACTTATTCTACCCGTATTTGGCACTGAGGAAATGGAAATACGATAGAGATGATTAAGTATGTGGGGTTGCCAAATTCTGTTGAATGCTTATTGGATAAAAAAAAATTACGTTTATTGCAGTATTCTCTCTCTCTCTCTCTCTCTCTCACTTGATACATAAACAACACACACACACATACACATCAAATTGCGGTTTTTTTTTTCTTTTGCATTAATACAAAACATTTTGTGATTAACTCTGCTTTTGTTGTACAAATTTAGAAACTTTAAATGGATTTTATTAATGAAATATTTAACTTTTCCTTGTTATTTTCTCATACACTTGTGGTGTCATAGTTGCACTTTAGATTAATTAACTTTGTTTTGGATTTTACACGGAAATTAACACACTTTTTAGCAGTTTATAATTTTCGCGATCTTCACTTGTTCTGCTCGTATTTTGCACTGAGGAAATGGAAATACAATGGAGGGGATTAAGTGTGTGGGGTTGCCAGATTCTGTTTGAATTCTTATTGGGTATAATTGTAGCAATTCAAAAGTTTTCTGAAAAGTGTATTTCAAAACATTGTACGAAATTAGTAAACTTAATTGATTTAATAGAGATGATATTGATTAATATTAGCGATAAAATCTGTGCAACACAAGTCGAAAAAGAACTTAATTTGGAAAAGCTAAACGAAGGTTTTATTTTACATTGAGCTCAATCAATGAGTGAAAACTGGAAAGCGCACAGCACAGTGATTGTGAGAAGTTCTCCCCGTTCCCTTCATGGGATGTAATGGGAAACCATTTATTTTTTTTTATTTATTCAATGGAAATTATGCTATTGTGTAGGTAAAATTCGCTGAAAAGTCGAAATAATCCGTAAACACCATATATGTTGGTTATCTACGAAAATAACATAATTATAATGTTTAGCATATTGTTACGAAGTTGGAATATTGAGTCGATTAGAAAAGTTAATTTATAATTTTTAAATCGTTCTCTCTTTACATTCAAAATCAATCGCTTTAACATCGCTTGGGCTATATAATACTCCCAAAGGCTGCAGTAAACAAGTGCTCGAAGAAAATTAAAGGCTAAGTGGTCAATATGAGCTTCAAACGAAGTGTCGTGACGAGCATATAAAACAGAAAATATTGTTTAAATTCTGCCGTAGTATATTACATAGAGTAAAATATAGTATGGATTTTATTCTCCCAATAATGTTAACTTCCAGGTAGAGGCATTAATACCAATCATTCAACACGACAACATCAACGGCATTTAGTGTTTGTGTGGGAAAATAGGTGTGTAAAATACAACACAAATATGTGGTCACAAGTCATAACAGCCTAAGTCGATTCTAAAATTTTTCAGGGAGAGTAGTTTAAAGTTTAATATCTTTACTGGAAATCAGGAGTCGGAGTTTTTGTGATAACTTTGTTACAGATAACAAGGAACGAATTATTTTACTTACTTCTTAACAAAAAAAAAGTTGCTTATTTTTAAGCACGGTGACCTCAAATTTTTTTTTCAATTTTTTTTTCAATAAAAGTCAACAAAAAAAATGCAAAATATATTTAAAGTTCAGTTTTATACCAAAACGATATGAAAAAGTTTAGTCAATCATTCTTGTAACGTACAATAAATATTATTTAAGATAATAGATATGCAAAATTTAAAACAATGCAGACCTGAAAAATATATTGCGCAAATATTATAAACAAATATTTTTATTGTCCAAATATATATGTATGTATTTTAGAAGTGGGAACTTCGCCATGAGAACAGAATTATTATAATCATACATAACATATCGTCATAAATGCAAAACAACGTAACTACAATTTCCATTTTGTTACAGAAGAATTGAAAAACATTAAAAAATGGCGAAGAACACTGTTTTGGCAGCTATTTTTTGCGACTTTTGTTCAAAGTAAGACCTTTCTTAAGGTAAGAACCGAAAGTGTGGCTGCCAAAACTACATTCCTTACCATTTTTAAACGTTCCTTTTCTGCTCCTGTACACACATGATAATTGAAGTTACGTTGTTTTTCATTTCAGCTAACGATATAAGAATGTATTTTAGGGACAATATTTTGGTGGCGTCATATTGAATTCTGAAGATAGTGGATTTTTTAAAGTAAAACTATAAAAATTTGCATAATGTTGCAACTTCACTTTAAAATTACACGAATAGTTTGAAAATTTAAGTAAATAATAATATTCTACATTTTAAAGAATTTTAATGTAAAACAAAACAAACATGTAATATATACTTGATCTGGATTTCTGAAATAATATAAAATATTTTCTGTTGCTCGCATTAACACCTCGTTTCAGGCTCATATTTTTTCGGGGACTTGTTTGTTTATATTGCCCTACTTGTGAACTCACCAAATTTTGAATGTAAAGGTAGAATGATTTAAATAATTTTAAGTAACTTACCATAATAAAACATTAATGAAAAAAAATCGAATTTTTAGCCAAGTATTTATTTGTAACGGCATAAAATAGCCCAATTACCATTCAGCTCAATTTAAAGTAAACCCGTCTTTTAGCTCCTCTGGATAAAGTTATTATTTGACTTGTGTTGCACAGACTTTATCTGCCATATTAATGAATATCACTACTACTAAATCAATTAAATTGATTACTTTTGCACAATGTTTTGGAAAAACTCCTTAGCAATCTGTTGAACTGTAATAATTATTTTAATACAACAAGAATCCCCATATCCGGTTATTGAATTAGAATTCAACAGAATCTGGCAACCCCACATAATTAATCTCCTCTATCGTATATATTTTTAAAATTATCGAAATGTCAAAATTTCGGTCCCAAACAATAACTTTGACGTAACAACCCTGTAATTGCTTACATAAAAATAAAGAAAAAATTATTGGGGACCACGTTAAGTGTTGAAGATAGAGGGTAGATATGTTTAGAGAAATTGTTGTGGTTGCAAAAATATTTGGGGTCATATATTTAACTCCTCTAAGGTCACCCTTGGGGCAGTTAGAGCGGCAGAAGCAGGTAGGAAGGTATGTTTGGAAAAATATTGCAAGGGAAAAAATTAGTGAGCGTCGATCATACATTTCACCACTCTAGGGCCGACTTCGGGGAAGTTATGGGTCTGGTGTATTTTCCCTCCTTCACCTCCTCCATTGACCCAGATGCCCAGCCAATTGCCCCCACACCACCTCCCCTCATTTTTAAGCTAATGAAATTAGTTTTTCAAACCTCACAAAATGAAAAGGTGACTCGTATCGAAATCGAAAAATCATGCACTATCCCACTCCTAATACACGTACAGAGGTTTTATTAATTTTAATATAGTTTTTTTTTATACTCAATACAAATTTTTATATTTTCTTAATTTCAACTTGAAAAGTTAATGAACTTCGAGCAATGCATTCCATGCATTGACATTTTTAGGATGTAGCAAAATGGCTCGCTGTATAAGTTTCAATGAACGTTTTGCATCAATGGGTTGTAAGGCTTTACTGGCAACCAATAAGGTTTGAGAATCTTCAACTGCGTCACTCCTGCAAAGTGGTATACAATTAATGTAGCATATTGTTTGAAATATAAAGTTTTAAAGTATAAAAGTTAAAATTCAAAATTGTGTCATGTTTTTCATGAAATATCAAATAACTTACTTCTTCGATTTGTTGGCATGTACTAATGTTATTGCACTCAATGCTATTTGGCTGGTGGCAGTCTGATATTGGCGTTTGTTGCTATAATTATCCAATAAGAAATTTGCCAAAACTTTACGAAGCTGAGCACAATTAGGGAATATGTGAACACGAGTCATCAGATAAGTCAACGCCTTCCGAGATTGATTCTGTGAGAAGACAGTTTTAAATCAACTTTTTAAGTGAATGAGTCATGTGTTACTTACATTCACCAAATAGTATTGAGATGTAAGATATGCGATATCTGCCACATACTCTTCTGAACTTTCATACTTTTTCAACTCCGACAATATGGTCTCCGATAGTTGAGTGTCATTGTGTAATATACCCAAAGCACAGGCTGAAAATAGCGCTTGTATGGGAGAGTCTTTTAAAAGGATGCTAAAAAATAAAAATTACCAATTTATATTAGCAATAAAGTGCTGAAATTGGAGAGAGTCGATAATCTTGAAGACGTTTCAATATTTTCCTATCAATGTTTTATTATTCAAGACTACGTTGAAAGAGATTTTTAGACATAATCGAATTTTCAAACTAAGATATTAACTCAAATTAGATCAATGGTACAAGTTTGTCTTGACTTTCAGAAACATCAAGCCATTTTTTTTCTTTATATTCCCTATCACTTACAACATACACTTTATTGATAATGCCCAAGTTTTAGACTGTTTCCTAATATATAATATATTTATAAAATCCCAGCTTACCATTGGTATAATATAGTTTTTGTATCCGCTTCACCCTGAAAAGCATACACCATTGATGCCATTGCCACTAAAATCCTCGAAGCCTTGTCATCTTCAATGCCTGCTACACTTTTCAATACAGAATTATACACCGAATAAGATTCTTGATGTTGTCCGGCTTTGTAATATGCCAAAGCCAAACCAATAAGTGGTTTAAATGAAGCATGAGCGACTTTATTGAATGCCACTATAGCCTCATTAGGTTCATTTAATTTCAGATGAACATAACCCAAATTGGCGTACATACTATCTCGCTCTTCGCCAGTGCACTTTTCGGCAGCTTTAGAGTACGCCTTAGCCGCTAGCCTAAAGTGATTATGGCGTTCGCTTAGAAAACCTAAAAATGACCATCCAGACGATGATGTATCTGATTCTTCCTTTATTGCATACCAATTGATGGCATCGTAAGCAACAACATCAGCATACCCTGTGTCAATGGCATGCCTGTAATTGAGAGATTTACATTTCTCCACATTCGATAAGATGTTACAAACCCAATGAGCATAACCCAAAGACGATTCAGGATGATATTCAAATTGTTGGCAATGACGAAACAAGTCAACTGTTTCTTCCTCCTCATGTATGTATTCGGCAATCATAGCTTGACCAATCCAAGCATTTGGATAGATTGGTGACGACTGTTGTGCCCTTTGGAATGCATGGTTAGCAAGTTTGATTTCGTTAAGATTTAAATACAAAACACCCAAGTTAGTCCATGTTGTATACGATTTGCGTTCTAAATTGAGAGCTTGCACAAAACAATGCTGGGCGAGAGGAAGGTTATTAACGGCTGTAATGAAAAAACAAAAACGTAATAATTTTAAATTTGTTTCATTTCATAAATTCAATGCGGAACAGATAATTTACATGGCCTTTAACATTGACCTCAGCACAACGTTTATTCTAGAAACTAGAGTTGGGAATTTTAGTTCATTAAAGTGAGCGATATTTTTAGTTCAGCTCTACAGAATGAACTCGTTCATTCATTTAGTTCACTAGTTCAGAATGAACTAGTTCATTCATTTAGTTCACTAGTTCATTGTATAATTTCAGCTTAACAGTTCGCATGGGCCGTGAACTAAATACCTCATTTCAGTACAACTTGGAGTTTTAGTTCAATCGGAGCGATTAATCGCGAAAACGGTCTGATTTTTGCAGATTTCTAAAGTGTTATACTAAATTGCCCTATTGAAGATCGGCTTAATGTTTGGGTTATTGTTGTTTCCGTATGTTTTTTTGTAATTAGCGCTTTAGTTATTGTGTAGAAAGAAGTCTGTTACATATATTCCACAAAGATTGTAACATTAGGAACTTTTGTGCAGATTGAGTGAGACAAAAAGCATGAACTAGAAAATGGCGGAGGAGACTGTACGACAGAAATGCAAAAAAAAAACTGCTGAAACAAGTGAACTACTTAAACAAAAGACCGGAACAGTGTGAACTAGTTCATCTAGTTCACAAATGTGCATCGTTCAATTGAACTAGTTCGTTCGTGAACTACACAACTGTACTAGAAACCGCACAGCTCACTGCTTGTGAGAAGCTCTCCTTAAACCCTGCATGGGCTGTAATGGGAAACCACATATTTTACTTTCACAACATGTTTTTCAAAAGTTGTCCGCAAACAAATTTTGTACAAGAAAGTTCCTTCAATTTATTTACTTTCATATAAAAACTATAGCAACAAGTCCGCTTTAAATATGTAGCCAGTGAAACATCTATCTAATATGATTTACCTTCGTGTAAATTGATGACACCCAGCAAATTCCAATTATACCATCTCGTTGGCTCTTCTCTAATGGCCATTTGACAGGCTCTGGTAGCCATTTCTAAATGTGATTCGGTCTCTTCGTTTAAATAATAAGCACAGTGGTAGGAACACAAAGCTAACTCGTACCACAGGTAGGTGTTTTGTTTAATTTTTAAAGCACAAGTGTAAAATCTATCAAGAGAAAGAAACATTGTTAAAAGTTAATAAAAAAAGCATTTGAATGTTCCACTTTACCTGACCGCTAAATTTAGTAAATCTTGTCGTGTCAAAAAGGCTATATCTGTCTCACGTTTTGCCAATTTCCCGCTTACATCTAAATTGGCCAATGATTCAGGCATTTGGGCAGTCAATGTAAAAACATTAGCACACAACCGCCATAGCCAAACCATATTCAAATTTTTTGGGTTTAAAAAACATCTGGAAAGAGAAATATTTCCAACACAATATAAAAAACATATACATATGCATATTATATAGCCTATATACCTTTGTAGCCTATTGACAGCCATTTGAAAATGATCTTTTGCACGTCCATAGCGATATTCTTGTTTTAGGTAATTTGCCAAACCTATGTGGGCTTCTGCTGCTCCTTTAAGAGCTGGCAAATAGTCTTCGTGTTCCTGTAGCAAATTATCGAAATCTTCTATAGCTTCTGAGTACATGCGTATGGTTGTTTTCATAAGTGCTATCTGAAGTTTGGCGTATACATTATCGGGTTGAATTTCCAGAACTTTTTGAAATACTTTTATGGCAGAGTTATATGAACCTCTTTCGGCGTAAGCATCACCCAAAGATTCCCAATACATCATGCAGGAGGCGTCGTTTTTAATAGCAGCGCGAAAGCATTGAATGGCCTAAAAAGGATTATATACATTTAGTTTCCAGACGACTAAGACACAAAATTTGACTTCAAAAAAATATATAATCGTATTTAGTGGCTGCCGTATTGCTGTCTCTGTACATTTACAACTTGGAGACTCTTTCCCCCCCAAAATACTACTAGGAGGATAACGTAGCTTCTTTGAGTTTTAACATAAAAAGTCACAGAAATCTAAATTAAAAACTTACCTCGTCGCCATTCTTTACACTTAGATAGTGCAAGCCCAGCTTGTAGGGAATGTGTTTGAACCTAGAGGGATTCTTAATACGTTTCATCGTATTCAGCAGCAAAGCAGCATTCAAGTCCTTAAATAAATTACAATGTTGTACAGATGTTTACAAATCATATAAAACCAACAAACCTCTTCGCCCAACTCTTGATAGATGGTCGACAAATTTTCAATTGCATCTTCATTTAACGGATTCAGGTTAACGCACTTTTCAAAGCATTTACGAGAACGTGTTATATCTGCTGTAGCAAAATAGATTTTACCCAGATAATAAAAGCATTCTGAGCTGTATGGCCTTAGACGGGTGGCTTTTAAAACACACGTCAAAGCTATGCTATAATCTTGTGATTCATAGTATAAACGTCCTCTTAACAAGTGAGCCGGAAATGTATCAAAATCCTCCCAAGATGAGCCTAGAAATGCAACAGCCTCCGAGGGGGAGTCGGAGCTAAAGGAAGGTTGAGAGATAAGTAAAGTTTAGAAAAAAAACTACATGTTAATTTCCAATAATTTAGAAACTTACTACATGAATTCAGCTTTACAGAGATCGCTCATTTTTAAATTATTAAGGCTGCGGGCATCGCTTAATTTAAAATAACACCTACAAACCGGAAATAAGGCATTTATTTTTAAGACGGATCCATACTAATCTAGTCAATTACCTGGCTAAAGCTCTAACAGTTTCATCATTCGCCTCGGCATTCTTAAGCACTGCAACAGCTTCAGCGACTTTTTCCATATCATCGCCATAAGATATACATATAGCATGATCAATGTTATTGCTTTCATTTAATTGTTGCCACAACGGGGCGGCTAAACCGTATGCTTCCAAATGCATTTCCGTTAAAGCTAATAATTTTAACATTACTGCGTAATTGGGTTGAATAACCTGAGCTTTATACAACAGCTCTCGTGAGGCTACATACTGCTCTGCCTGGTACTGTTTAATGGCTGTAATTATCAAAGCTAGACTTGATTCCGGATTTAACACCGCTAACTGTGCAGCATATGTGTCTATGGGGTCTTTTAAGCTATTCAAACATGAGCTATCATCCATGGCATTATATTGTTCACAATATATTTTACAAATCCATTCATATGCATAAATGTCCCGGGGATATTGTTCAACCAATTTACATGCATGTTCCAAACATAATGAAAGATCCTGTTGTTTGTACAACAGCTTCAGGTAACGCTTATATGCTGACAAATAGACATCTAAATCTGTGTCCGTTAAAATTGTCTCCAAACTAGATTTGTGCTAGAAGCAATAATTTCCTTAAGTTTACATTCAAAAATTACTTTTGGATTGTGTTAGTAGTTACCAAGTCTTCATCTTCGTCCTCAATTGTCAGCTCCTTTTGTATCAATATCCGACCAAAGTATTTTAATAATGTTGTTTTATGTTGCCCGTCCTGCGATTTTTTGGCAAGGCGCTTAAATATTTCGAAACATTCCAATGCAATTTTTGTATTTAACGCAATGTTGTACAATTTGTCACAGTAATCCAATTGTTTTTCTCTAGTGGACACAATAGAATGAATGAATGGTACAACAATTAGATATATAATTAGTTTTAAAGCTTTAAATTAATGTTTCAATATATGACCTGCTATTTTAATATAGAAAATTGAGTAAATTATCCCGCTAAATCGAATTATTTTCGGTCAATGCTTTCTTTTATTCGTATGGAATTAGAAGTCCACAGCTGTTATTCTAAAGGTCATACATCTAAACAAAATCTCTTAGTAGTGTTTACTATACCATTATGTTTACTATACCATTTTAATGGATGGCGTATTTGGCGAAGTCACTTTATGAGGGATACCCCCATTGAGAAAGAAATACTTGTCATCCGCTTCTGAACTATTAAAAATTGAGAGAGTAGTAATAATACCGCGATTTCTCATTTTAATTTTCCTAAACAACTGAGTGTTGTACGAAAAAACATGTTTGATGGGTTGAAATCTTGAAAATCGTGATACACCTGACGTATCGCTTGAATAAGAATAATCAAAAGAAGGAAGACCCATCGCAAGCATTGCAAATTTCCCACTTGGATGTAGGTTCATCATCGGCTTCGCCGTCTCGAAATACTGTTGTTTGCTTAGGACGTGCGAGTTTAACTGAGTATACTGTCGAATTTTGAGGCATCAAAGTTTTCTGCCAATACTTGAGCAGTTTCGGGGAATATTTCGTTAAAAGCTCCCGGAGGAAAATTTTGAAAAAATAAAGGTAACAAATCAAATTGAAAAGGAGAAAAAAATATTCCGCGTGAACACATTTACAATTATGGCGTAGTTGGAAACGGTTTTCCTTTGCTCACGAAAAATATATAAACAAATATATACAATATAATACAAATATGTGACGATAATCGCCCAAACGATATAGTCATGTCGATAATGATGGCTCATAGAGCATTTGAAATACTTGGGTTCTTAAAACTTAACTACCAACAAAACGATAATGAATTCGGTATCGTTTCTTACATAATTAGCACCATGGTTTCCATTTACATCCCATAAAGAAATTGGTGAGAGCTTCTCACAACCAATGAGCTGTGTTACACTGAGTGATTGGGACCCAGTTTTGCATTTTGAGAATCTTTTTTTATGGCTAAATACTTGATAGTGTTGCCGTCGCTAAGTGAGGTGCCACCATACAAAGAAATGTAAGGTGCTCAGAGCTGGGATCGAATCCATCTTGTCATGTATAAGAGCCGCGCACACTACCATTACCCACCCAAAAAATATACCCAGAAGAACTTTGTTTCTTCCAGGTGCTGTAGTTTATAAACTAAACTTCTCTTGGTTACCATTTTACACTGTTTGGAATTTCAACACAATTCTTTGTCATACTTACGGTACCAACTCTATCAGTTGTTCATAAATTTTTGGCAACTCTTCAGGGGGTGCACAATTTGACAGACCCTGCAGTGCAACAGTTGGTGGATGTGGTGGCGAATACTCAACGGCTTTGCGTAAATATGTTGCTGCCTCTTTTTTATTGGAATTTTGATAGGCAGCACCCATCAGCAAATGACCCATATAGCTGGTAGATTCAATCTTGAGAACTTCCTGCATAATCAATGAAAAACAAACAAGCGGATAGGGAAAGTATAGTGGGCGAAGTATGTCATTCACAAATCTCTAACAAAAACTTACTTCACATCGTCTGATAGCATCTTGATATTTTTCAGATTTTAATGCTTCGCGTATTTCCTTCAACAATGGTTTTACTTCCTTGGATGACATTTTCGAGAAGAGTTTTGGTTTATTTCTCCTGATAAAACCAAAATTGCAAATGAACAAAGCCGGCAGAATGAAAACAAATAAAAAAAATAATTCGGCAGTCAGCTGTTATTTTTTTAGCACCCACAATAGTGTTTATGGTCATTCACAATGGTGTATAGAGAAGAAATGGAAATAGAGAAGAAAATTTACTCCTGGAATTGAATGCTAACAAAGAATATGTGTGAAGCGTCTCGTTTCTCTGCCCAATCCCTTACTCTCTTCGTTGAATATTTCAATACACGAGCAGTTTTCTGATGTTGTTACAGTATCTAAGTATAGAAATTTCAACCATGTTGAAGTAAAATTTCATAAACTATGTAAAAAGTATGAAATAATCAAGTTATGACGCAAGAGAGAAATGTCTTTGACTGAATCGGGTTCCTTTTTGGTTGGGTTAAATTGGGTTGCTAAATAAAATCACCATCTGGTAGCCCTGTTTCTTAATTGCCTGCCAAACTTATTTTCGAGAAAGAGGATGTACAAGTAGAGAAGAAAAAACCGACGCAATTTGGCAACCCTCTCTCGTTTCTCTGCTCTCTCTCTTACTCTCTTCGTAGAATATCTCAATACACGAGCAGTTTTCTGATGATGTTATTGTATCCAACTATAGAAATTCCAACCATATTTAAATAAAATTACATAATGTATGTTTGAGTGAATCGCGTCGACTTTTTTGGTTCTCTTCTACTAGGGTTGCCAGATTGCGCCAGTTTTTTCTTCTCAACTCAAAAAATAAAAACTGTTTTTTTGATTGAATATAATACTCCAGTTCCTAAGGTAAGCTGTGGAATGAACATACTTCGGATTTTATAAGGTTTTTTTGTTTCTCCTGTAAAATTTTGAAAATGAGGATTTTTTGGACATTTTAGGTGACGATATATTTCATTAATAATTCATCTCTGCACTCCATTCTATTTTTAGCGCAAGTGGTATTACTTTAGTTTACTAAAATAATCGAAATGTCAAAATTCCGGTGCCAAACAATTGTTTTCGGACGAAATAACTTCGGTAATTTCGCCAATCAAATGAAAAGTGAGCTAAATTTTATGTTCATGAAATTTTCGTTATTTTTTATAATACCGGGCTTCACGCTTTGAATAGCCAAGTGGCATCTCGCAAACAAAACTCATCAAGATTTAAGCCCCGTATGCAGTTCTTGCGAATTTTCGTAAGACATTTTGTCATTTATCTCTAAAGAGAATATTTTGTTGTGGAAAGTTACCACCTATCTTTGATTTACCTTGCAAATATTTTTTTTAAATTCCTTTAAGCACTCCGTTTGGTTGTTAAAACTATCAAAATTCCGGTCCCAAACAATTGTTTTCGTACGAAATAAATGGCGTAACAGCCCTGTAATTGATTTTGCCTACGATATTTTCGGAGAGCTGAGTACCAAGCGAATGAATAATGAGTGAAATTTCTGCTTCATGAAATTTTCGTTATTTTTTATACAACTACTTCTTATGGCAACGGAACTTTCATATAAACTGAATACCGGGCTTACTTATAACAGACTAAAGCCAGAGTTGTAGTTGTCACATATTTCGTTCAAATGAGCTGTTTTAATGTTTATAGATTTATTTTGAAAATAACATCTGCTGTTCCCCATATCGTGATATGGAGCTAATTGAATTGTATTTTTTTTTAATTCGTAATCTTTCCCAAACTATTATTTGTCATCTCATTAAAAAAAAATGAAAATAAACAAATAAACCAACTTTGTAGTTTATATATCCGTTCGTTAAGAGTTCTATGGCGGATATATTAAATGAAATGTATGTCGTTCCGGTTGCACAATTTTCAAAACACTAATATTTAATTTAATTCTATTCACTCCATTCCTTGCAATCAAATAACATATTTTCGGTGCGAAATTTTTCTTGTGTATTTTGGTAAATTAATTTAAGGAAACTTCAATGTTATAGGGGCAGAGACGTATACTATTATAAATATGTAGCAGTAATAATATTTTTAATTTGTTTTAAACCAATTAATGTTAACATTTTTCAAAAACATCAATGTTGTTGAGTTGTGCCTTTTTCACTTCAAATGAATAAAATGCCACTTATCGACTGAAATGAGAAAAGAAATAAAGTAATAAATTGTAATTCATGGTATAAACTTGATGGCGGTAATCCCGCTATGCTAGTTGACTTCATATTTTTTTCATGTGTTGGATTACTACTTTACTCAAAAGTATTAACAGACATTTTGACTTTTGATGAAGTATCTTCACTGACAAGTTAAGTACGAATCAATGAAAGCGTACAAGCAATGAAAAACAGACAAGTCAGCTGTTGTAGTAAGACAAACTATATATGTAAATACGCCTCGATTACTTGCATTAAATATTAAAAGAAAACTAATACTTTATTTACAAAATATTACAAAAATAATAAAAGTTTACAAGAAAAAATGAAATAAAACTAAATAAAATAAAAAAAAATAATAAAATAAAAAAAAAATAATAAAATAAAATAAGATATATAAAATAAAAAAATTAATAAAATAAAATATATGAAAGATATATAAAATAAAAAAAATTAAAAAAGAAAATAAAAAATATATAAAATAAGAAAAATATATAAAATAAAAAAATAAAATAAAAAAAATAAAATAAAATAATAAAATATAAAACAATAAAAAATAAAAAAAAAATAAAATAACAAAAAATAAAATAAAAAGAATTTATTGTAAAAGTATAAAATAAATAATTAAAAATAACAATTAAATGAAAAATATATAAAATAAATTATAAATATGAAATAAAAATATACAATAAAAAAAATAAGAATAAAAAAATTTTAAAAAAAAATGTAAAAAAAATTTAAAAAAAAATATAAAAAACAATATAAAAGAAAATAACAGATATAAATCAATGCACGTACAAAATTTGTACTTGTTCGATTTATGGAGAAATGTTACAACAAAATTAATTTCATGTTAAAACAAGGAATTGGTGGCAAATTTTTTGGAAGACAGTGGTGCAGAGAGACATTTGTGTACATGAGAATAGAGCCAATGTGTGATATTATAATTTGGAATTGGTTTTATTATCCAAATAGTAAATCTTACCTATATCGGTAATCTCTTCAACATCACCACCTTCTGTTGCCTCGGTGATGATCTTTTCAGCCTCTTCGGGATTTGTAAGGAATGGTGAATCGGTCACAGTTGTATTCAGACTTTTTAATCATACAAATTAAATAGATAAACAATCATTTGTCTACACAATACAAAAATAATATAAACGTTTGCCTACCGAGAAATAGAGCCTCCATCCAATTGTTTGCTGATTAAACCTTGCCAAAACTTATGAGTCTCAGCCACAACATTAGTGGCAAAAGCAGCATTTTTGGCATCACCATTGAAAGCAAATTGATTTTCGGGTTTGCCATCGGGTATTTTATAAATTTTGAACCATTCCACTGTGGCTCTCAGCAGTCCAGGGAAATACTTATCAACATCCGCAATATCATTCATTTTCTCAGCCAAGGGATCGTTGACATCAATACTAATTACCTTCCAGTCTGTTTCGCCCTCATCAATCAAAGCAATGGTACCCAAAATTTTCACTTGCACCACATCACCACGTTTAGCAACGCGATAACCTATTTCCAAGACATCAATAGGATCATTGTCACCCTTACAACCAGTGCTGGGTTCAATGTGATCGGGATTCTCCCAGGTTTGTGGCAAAGCGCCATAATTCCAAATGTAACCTTTGTGGGGGAAACAGTTGGCCACAAAACGCAGTTTACCTTTTTTAACGTCTTGTTTAATGGGATTCAAAGGATTTTTCAAACTAATCTACAGGAAGGACCAAAAACACGCAATTGAGTAATTTCGTTGGAGGGGGAAAAAGGAGTGTAGGACGTTTGTATATTTACCTCCATTTTAGCATTTGTCCAACGTGGTACTTCAACCACCATATTATAAACCGTTTTCTCTTCATTGGCAAATAAGGGGATATCGTGTAATGGCGAGACACCTTTACCACAGGCGGTTTCTGCAACGTATTAACAATAATTATGAACCTTTGTATTAAATTGTAGTATAATAGGCAGGTTATACAGGGATAATAATTAGTCTGACCTAAATGAAACCGAGCAAAAAAAATTGTATATAGTATTGAAAAAACAAACTGCACTAAACTGTGTATAGTTACACTGGTAGGTGGAGCTGGAATAAACGTGTGTTTAACAGCTTTTTTGTAAATCCGTATTCAAAAGGGTTTATGTGCAAGTCGGGTCTTGGCATAAAGTTAATGTAGTCCCTGATCTACACAAAAATTTCACCACTATAGACGTGGCTCAATACGTTTTTACCCCTAACTTAATTGTAAATAAACTTCATCATAGGCGTTACTTTCGGAAATATCCTACATATAAGTATATGTATTACATATTTATATAATAAACAACAAAGTTCCAGAATATAAATAAGCAATGAGTGTTCAAAATTCATATGAATAAACTCAATCCGGGAAGTGCCCAAAGTCCGTATCGTAATACAAACTAATCAAACGCATACATATCTACATACAGTACATACTTATGTACTGTAATAGAAAATTATAAGCACCTCTATGATAACACCTTTGGCACATGGAAAAAACAAAAGGCACCTTTATATACGGAAACCTTTCGAATTCCCAAAGGTACCACCGGGAGCTATAAACCCTTTTTAATCACAGATAACACAAAGCTACCATCACTGCATGATGATGTCTTATCAATCCTCGCAAACGTCCTCACAATCATCCACGTATATACGCAACGGGGGAGGGGAAGTCGAACCAAATTGCATAAGTAGATTAGGAACGGCATTATTTGCCGGGTGTGTACGAGCCCCATTCACCACCAGTTAATGCAGATAACGGCAACAACAAACACTTCAACTATTAGCAATAATTAAACAAAATGTTACGGTCAATGTCATTTCAATTGTCACTTGTACGTCCGTTTGTGCAAAACTCATTGATTTTCCGATTTTTCTTCGTTTGACGGGGAATACTTACTATAATAAATGCTGTAGTTGGTAGAATTGGGTGCACCCTTTTCAATTATCTCGTACTTTGACATTTTCCGGTATTTATTATCTTGTTTTGCAGCAAACTGTTGGAATAGAACAGCGGTGGTGACGACTAATCGTTTATTCTGGGATGTTTGAACAAAGTTTGCTGACGAGAACAATTTTCCGAAACGAGACGCCGCGGTAGCCGGTTTACCAAACACGTTGTGTAGTGCGATTGAAGGAATTTTTGTGAACAAAAAAGTTGCCATTCTCTATTTCGTTAATTTTCTTTTCTTGGTGGCAAGATGTACTTATAAGGTGGAAGCATTAGAACAATCATGGTAAAATGAGTAAGGTAAACTCGTTAGAACAGCTGATTTCAACATATTTCTTGCTTAGGTGTTACTCTTATGTCAAATTCACATGCATTTTGTTTGTGTACTTTTTTGTTTACTTTTACAGTAGATACACACATGAAGAAAATTTGACAGATTATGGACACCAAACAAAAACAAAATGCCTGTGTTTGTTGTAACAATTCCTAGTGCGTTTACCTTACTTATTTTACCATGAGAACAATAAACACAAAAACAAAATACATTCATAGATGGTGAACCCATAAGCACAGCTGGTTTGCTTTATTTACTTTTGAAATCACTTTTGGAATGTCAAATTCGCATGCATTTTGTTTTTGTGTATGTCTGTTTACTTTTATTGTTGGTAGACATATGGGTTGAGTTTGTTTCAACGAAAGCATGACACAATTATCTATCGGGTAAACGCGTCAGTCCAGCTGATTTGTGGTTTTTCATCTTTTCCGTGGGTAAGCTGTCAAATTCGATTTTCTTTAGTTTTGTTAATAAAATTAAACAATTTCACCCAAAATGCAATTTAATAGCATATACTTTGTATCAAGTAAGACAAGCTTATAAAAATTTTCACATTTTGTGTACATAGTGTTTTTCATTACTCAGCTAATTTTGACAGCGTAACCACGGAATTGCTAATGCGACTACCTCATGGTAAAATAAGTAAGGTAAACGCAGTAGGAATTGTTACAAGAAAAACAGGCATTTTGTTTTTGTTTGGTGTCCATAATCATTCAAATTTTCTACATGTGTGTATCTACTGTACAAGTAAACAAAAAGTTACAAAAACAAAATACATGTGAATGTGATATAAGAGAAACACCTAACAAGAAAACTGTTCAAATTAGCTGTTCTAACGTTTTTACCTTACTTATTTTACCATGGACTACCTAATAGATAATTCTACCATGAACGAAAGTGAGCAGCAAAAACAAAATGCCTGTTGTTTTTGCTATCAAATGACAACAACACCTCCTGTGTCTACCACAAGTAATTTTATCATGCACAAAAACATGGTACAATAAGTAAGGTAAACGCACTAGGAATTGTTACAACAAACACAGGCATTTTGTTTTGTTTTGGTGTCCATAATCTGTCAAATTTTCTTCATGTGTGGACCTACTGTAAAAGTAAACAAAAAAGTACACAAACAAAATGCATGTGAATTTGACATCAGAGAAACACCTAAGCAAGAAATATGTTGAAATTAGCTGTTCTAACGAGTTTACCTTAAGCATGAAACACATAGACGACGACAGGCTACCGACCACAACCTGTCAAAAATAAAATACATGCGTTTATATGCAAGTGAATATTTTAACGACGGCAAGGCGACACGACTGCAGGTTGTTGTCTATGCTACTTATGTAGCTGTAGTTGAATTAAACTAATTTCTATTTGTGTGGGCGACAATCAACAGGTTAGAGCTGTCAATGGCTGAAGTGGCACCACTGACAGAATAATCAACTGTTTTCACAATTTTTGTTATGTTTGTAATAATATTTATTAAATATTTTCCAGACATTTTATTTTCTTCTAACACAATAACACAAACGTCAACATTACAGATCAGCTGTTTACTTTGCAGTTGCCGTCTTGAAAATAATTCAGTAGCTGCCACACGCCTGCATTTGCAGTCAGCGGCATTTGAAGTCGTGTGTTCATGTAGCCTGTCGTCGTCTATGTGTTTCATGCTTTACTCATTTTACCATGCACAAAAAGAAACAGAATGGTCATGGTAAAATGAGTAAGGCAAAATCGTTAGAACAGCTGATTTTCTAAAGCCATAAAGTCGTCGAAACATTAGTTTAGCGGGAAATAAAAAAACACGTTTAATATACAGGGTGATTTAGGAAGTTCCGGACAAAATTCTCCAGCGTATTCCTTGGCTCATTTCATGAAGAAAAGTCCACTAGGACCATGTCCGAAAATACAAGGGTGCGAAATCCCAGCGGGTTCAAAATTTTCGAATTGGCGGTCGGAGGGTAGTAGGGTAAAGTTGCTAACTTCTGAGCCAGTGGTCGAATTTTTTTGTTTTTGGGCTTGTTGGTCTTTAAGAGGCCTTTCAGAATCAATAAAAAAAAGTAGAAAAAAGTCAAATCGCCGAGATACAGAGCTTTCGGAAAAAAATTAAAAAAAAATTAACATAACCTCAATTTTCCACACATGCACATAACCACACATTCACATAACCCTTGCATTTTCGGACATGGTCCTAGTGGACTTCTCTTCATGAAATACGCTGGAGAAATTTGTCCGGAACTTCATGAATCACCCTGTATACATGTAAAGTCGTTTGTACAGCTGATTTCATTTTTTTATGTGATATTACGCTTCAGTTGTCAAACTCATACATATGTATCTTGTGTTTGTACTTTTTTGCATTGAATGTTATCGGCACAATTATACTTCGAATGACCCAATTATTAGGGCACTTAGTTATTATAATGAATTAAATCGTGAACACACTTTAGAATTCAGTGCGTCAAAAGAAAATTTTAAAGAATTTTTAAGGTCCCATATTAAGTATTAAATATTAATTAATTTTAAGTTATTAATTGATGTTAAATCAGTATTATTACGAATTGTATGCAATAACTATTAAAGGTCTGTAATGAGTTTTGTTTCTGTAGACTTAAATAAATAAATATGATTTATAATATTAAGCCTGTTTTTTTAATCCATGCTAAACTAATTTTTCGACCACTTTGTATGGGGAGCTAAACGATATTAAGCGATATTAAGCGGCTCCCCATACCAAGTCGACGAAAAATTAGTTTAGGAGGAATTAAAAAAACAAGCTTATTATTTATAAGTATCTAAAGAATATAAAAATAGTGTTTTTTATAAAAAATTTCGATATTTACTCAGTGCGCTCATCACCTTTTATTTCGATATCTGACTAGAAAATTAATTTGCCTCAACTGGTTTGAGAGTGTAAGGGCAAAGTCAAAGTTGATGTGAAATAATCAAAGTTGATGCCAACTTGAAGTCGACAACATTTACTGAGATTTCATGAGTCATATCATATTTTTCCTGAATATGGAATACTTTGTTATACTTTATGAAGTAAAATCGTTGGATATGCAAATTATATATCGTCAGCTGAGAATTATTTATGCCTAAAGCCATTTTTAGGAAAATGGAGTTAGGTATTGATTATATATAATTTAAGTATGTTTTTTTCTGATTCCAAAATCCGTTTTTCGATATATCTCACCAATTCTGAGATATTCTGTATCGACTTAGATCTACATCCACATTTTTAACGTTTCAAAATCATTTCTCTGATGCATAGGCCGCTGTTTGGCGTATGCGTCAAATTTTGCATTCAAAACTTACAAAAAAATACTTTATATTTGTTTTGGTTCACGAAACATGCACCAAAGCAAACGCTGGCCGTATTAGTTAACGGCATTTTAAAAGTAGACAACGGCGTTGGACTACACCATATAGCAGTCTACATAAATGCATGTATTTGGGCCCACGTCTAACAAAAAGATCAATTTTTAAAAAGAAGGTGCCTGCCTATGGACCACAAAACCAGAAAATGTTATATCAGTAAAAGCTTAATAACTTTTGAGATATTGTATATAATTGAAAGATAATTTACATTTGTGTTCAAGATATGCCCCAAACTCTACACAAATATATACCAACAATACACGAATTCAAAAAAGTATAAAACGAAAATACATGTGATTTTGACAAGTGAAACGAAACATGACATGGAAAAAATTTCATCACCTGTTTAAACGACTATGGTTGGTTGGTTGGTTGAAAAGGCTTCCAGACAGCACGCTGTCTAGCAAACTTTGGCTAAATAAGCCCATTATGATACCTGCAGTTTCCTCTATAGCAACTACTGACTAGTCGTCTAGCCAATTTGCCATTTCAATGAATTTGTCAATAAGGCCTACAGGATATCCTGTAGCTGGATATCCTGTAGGGTTACGGTACTAACTAAATGTGTTCCGAATATCCTACTTCTCAGTCCTGCCAGAGGAGGGCAATCCAAGAGAAGGCGTTTCGTCGTTTCCTCGTCATCTTCCATGCAGCATCTACAGAGAGTGGAGTTTCTATGTCCAAATCTTAGGGCGTGTTTTCCTACAAGACAATGTCCCGTAAGTGTTCCTATCATTGTGGATAACCTGCCTCTCGGCAAGTTAAGAAGTTGCCTAGTCATCTTCCTGTCAAACTGTGGCCAGGGGACCCTGGCTTGTATGCAAGTTGAAGTAAGTCTCCACTTGTCCTTGAACATATTATCGGCCCACTGCCTGAGTAGAGATTGGCACACTAACACCTTCATTTGCCGGAAGAACCTGTGCCGTAGTGTCCTGTCTAGCTAACGCATCCGCTACGCAATTGCCTGGAATGTCGCTGTGTCCCGGTACCTAGATGAGCCTGATTTCAAAATACTCTGCCATCACCCTAAGTGATGACTGGCATTCTTTCACCGTCAGGGAAGTAGCAAACATGGCTTCCAGGGATTTTATGGCAGCCTGGCTGTCTGTGTAGATACATATTCTCCGGAGGGTTGTGACACTACTTTTCAGTAGTTCAGCAACTTCCAATATGGCGGTAATTTCCGCCTGAAATACACTACAGTGATCAGGCAGCCTACTTGCTCGTCCAACATTGATCCATCCGTGAAAAGTCTGTTACCACTGGTATCCCCTTCCAGTGACTTTTCCCAGGTATTCCTGTTCGGAATAGAAGTCCTTGGATTTGTCGCTGGTAGAAGGTAGGGGATACAGTAGTCCGTTTTTACGGGAATAGAGTTGATCCGGTATAGTAATACAGCATGTTCGGAATGTCCCGATATCAAAACGCGACAATTCCTGAATCTCACCAGGGATGTAACGGCTACCGATTCGGCCACGATATCAGGAGTACAGACGTTCAGGATAGCACTAAGTTCAGTGCCTGACGTCGTGCCCATTGCCCCACTAACGCTAATCAGTGCTGATCTTTGAATTTTCGTCAGGGAATTCAGAATATATTTCTTTTGGAGGGACCTGCACCAAACTACGATGCCATAGAGAAGTATTGGTCTAACTATTGCCATATAAATCCACATGGTGATCTTCGGAGACAGTCCCAGCGCTTTCCTATCACCCCTTTACAGTAGTAAAGAGCAACAGACGCCTTTTTCACCCTCTCCTCCACATTCGGTTTCCAAGACAGTTTTCTGTCGAGAATTATTCCCCGATACTTGACCTTTTCCGTCAACTATAATTGCACCCCATTAACTGACGGCAGTTCAAATGCGGGTATTTTATATTTCCGAGAGAACGTTGTTAGCGTTTCAGTTCGAAATCAGACTAATTAGGCTGGTTGAACGAATGCTAAACAAAATGAGGTCACTACCCGTACAAATGATAGCAATATCAAAGACCTGGCATTCGGATATGTCCAATTCAAGAAGCAGTTCTTTGACAGAAGTTAACCATAATAGTGGAGACAGAACTCCCCCCTGCGGTGTCCCCCTGTTAACGATCCTAGCAATTGTAACACCACCCCATTTAGCTTTGACGGATCTATCCACCAGAAGTTTCCCAATTAGTCGTGTCACTAAGCTGTCGACTCCTAGAATCCGTAACGACTTGAGAATCTCCGAAGGTTGAATGTTATTGAAGGCTGCCTCTATGTCCAGGAAGGTCCCCAGAGCGAAGACCATATTCTCAAGAGAGTTTTCTATTATGCTGAATATAGAGTGGAGAGCAATCTCAGTTGACCATGCTGAGAACTTGATAGTAGATTCTGTGGAAGATTACTTCGAACATGAATGTCCAGTAACCTTTCAAATGTCTTAAGAACAAAGGATGATAGACTGATTGGTCTAAAGTGCTTTGGTTTGACATGAGAGCATTTGCCCGCTTTCGGGACGAAAACCACTTTGGTTTGCTTCCAAATGCTAGGAATGGCTCCCAGCATAAGGAAGCCCCTGAATATTGCCTCCAACCAACCACAAGATAGGTATAGTGCCTCCTGTAGATGCGCGGGAATTATCCCGTCTGGTCCGGCTGATTTATAGGGCTTAAAGCATCTAATGGCCAATATCAGATTCTTTCTGCTCACTATTGAGCGAACGTTTTCTAAGCTAGGTGTATTTCAGCCTAACTCTTCTGGCTGATGACCAACACTCCTGTCATCGTTAGGAAAGTGAGTATCCAGGAGAATCCCAATAGACTCTTAAGATGAATACGTCCACGTTCCATCGTCTTTCATTAAGAACCCGGCACACGGTGGGTTTTTAGCGAGCACGCATCTTAAGCGTGCAGTCTGATTGGTTCCCTCAATGGATTAACAGAAGTTTCGCCAGGATTTCCATTTGGCCTTCCTGATTTCACCTTTATATAGATTAAGACTAATCTTGTAAACGTCCCAATCCCTTTGGTGTCGCTCTTTTTGGCCATGTTGAAAAGCCGCCTAATCGACGATCTTAGATCCTGAAGTTCAGCGTTCCATCAATGAGGTTTTTTGTTACCCTTGGCGGCATTATAACCACTGGTCCTACAGGATTCATTGAGCGTGTTCCTGCACGCATCAGTAAATTTGCCAACTCTGGCATATTAGTCGGAATATTCGGATGGTTACCTACGAGTTTCATTAGGCGCCCACGATAGGCGTTCCAGTCCGTTTTCCTATAATTTTTAAAAACTTCCTTTATCAGAGGTTCAATTTTTATTTAGAACTGTAGATATCTGAATGAATGAATGAATGGTTTCCCATTACATCCCATGAAGGGACCGGGGAGAACTTCTCACAATCACTGAGCTGTGCGCTTTCCAGTTTTCACTCACTGATTGGGACCTTCAGTTTTACACCGATTCCGAACAGTATTTTGAGAAGCTTTTTCATACTCGATAGTGTCGCCGTCACTAAGCGAGGTGACCGTCGTCGAAAGAAATTTTTTAAGGTGGTTGCAGCAGGGATCGAACCCAGGATCTCCTGTACAAGAGGCGCGCACACTACCCATTGCACCACCGACGGTCAGATATCTATGATTAGAAAATGAGTGATCAGAAAGTACGCTCCAATCGGATACAGTTACATAGTCGTAGCCAGGTAGTAAAGTTAGGTCTAGTACTTCCCTCCTAAACGAAGTTATGAAGGCCGGTTCCCCGCCTCTAATACATATAGTCAAGGTTTCGCATATAATGAAATTAAACAGAGACTCACCTCGATCATTGGTGCCGGTACTCGCCCATATTGTGTGGTGCGCGTTGGCGTCGGCACCTATAATGACGTTACAATTCCGTCTTTTTGCCACCGATACAATATCCCTGACGCACTTCGGAGGGGGTGATTCAGTACAGTCCTGCGCCATGTACGATGAAACTAGCCAGATATCCCGGTGGCCCTTTTCCAGCGAGAGGCTGATGGCGGTTGTATCGCTATCACTAAAATTCTGCAATAAAAGAGCATTACATTTGTTTTTAATGAGTATTCAAGATCTTGGCCTACCTGGGGTTGATAGGACGAAGGTCCTGTATCCATTGCACCTGATACCACATATACGATCATTGACCGTCCATGGTTCTTGTATCAGGGCCACATCGGCTCCACCCTTCGCAAGATGGAGCAGATACTGCCTTACTGCGATGAAGATTTATCTGCAGGACTTCCATCATCTACAGAATGTTCAACGCAGGGTACCTCGATCACGGTTGTCTCATGATCACCCTTGATAGTGATGGACAGGTCAATGATGCTGCCACTGTCGTCATCCAGTAGTGCTTCTATTCCTTGGTGTGAACTGGTCAAAGGGAGTCGGCTCTCCTATCACTTAAATCTAACAACACTGCATCTAAACTCGTTAGTGAATGTAGGGAAAAACTTGTCGAGCTAGGTCGACTGACCAATGTGGATTTTACTTGTATACCAGGCCACAAGAGTCTCCTAGGGAACAACTAGCCAGGGCAGGATCCTCTTCCTCCGAACCCCAAGTTGTGTTCGTCGCAACGCCTACAGGGTCGGTCAAAAGAGGTATTTCCTGCATTACCTTGAATAAGCAAAGGTCAGATGGCATTGAACGAAAACGTTCCGCGTTTACAGAAACACGTGGCCAGAATATAACATTCACCGGACTAAGTCCCTGATTAACCAAAATCGGGGGAACATCTCAAGGCTAATTGCCGTGCTGACCGGGCACTGGCCAATCGGTAATGACGCAAGACGGCTGAAACTTCCATATAAAGAAGAGGAGGAGACGGTGGAATATCTCTGCCGATTTAAAAAAAAGTTTACGGAAGTTAATATTTTCCGAAATATAGGTCTCCAAAGCTTCAATGTATAATCGCGCATAACTCTGGCATTTATTATCCGATCCTGATGAAATAAATTCCATAAATCGTTAAATTTATATTCGTGCGTATTTACCGACTATAGCGGTATCCGCATTTTATCCATCGCGTATAAGGTATTGTCGAGCGTATTGTGTGAAAGACTAAAGCCAATTATTGAAAACCTGATTGGACCTTATCAGTGGGGTTTTAGACCAGGCAAGTCCACGACTGACCAAATATTCACGCTACGCCAAATCCTGGAAAAGACCCACGAAGAGCAAATCGATACATACCACCTTTTTGTCGATTACAAAGCTGCTTTCGATAGCCCCATACGGGGAAGACTGTACGAAGCTATGTCTGAACTTGGTAAAACTGATTCGCCTCTGTAGAATGACGCTGACCAACACCAAATCAGCAGTGAAAGTGGGGAAAGACCTCACTGAACCATTTTGGACCAAGCGAGGACTGAGACAAGGTAACTCACTTTCGTGCAAAATCTTCAGCATCTTAATGGAGATAATAATGAGAAAGGCTGCAGTAAACACGAACAAGACCATTAACATGAAAAGTCATATATTTCTGGCGTATGCTGACGACATAGACATCATTGGGCGAAATTTGCGAGAAGTTACTGCAGTATTTTGAAGAATCGAAAAGGAATCAGCGAAGGCGGGTCTTGCTGTTAATGAGGGCAAGACAAAATTGATGGTGTCAACGACTAGAGAAACCTCTCGACTTGGCCCGCACTTGAACGTTGACAACCGATTTAATTTTGAAGTGGTAGATGAATTTGTCTACTTTGGATCCGCCGTGAACAAGGACAAAAAGGTCAGCCTGGGGATAGATAGGAGAATTGTGCTTGCAAATATATGCTATTTTGGGATCAGAAAGCAGTTTAGGAAAAAAGTCCAGCTATATCAAACTCTCATTTTACCTGTCTTGACATATGGCAAGCGGATGAAAAACACCTGCGAGTATTCGAGAGAAAAATTCTCCGTAAAATATATGGTCCTGTTAGGGAAAACGGTTAGGCCATCCGCACCTGCGGCTTTATTAATCTTAAGGCGGGAGATCGCCTTTCTAATCTCGTCTTGGTTGGGGGGTGGGAGGGGGTACAGTCTACACTATCTTCCACTATCATTACCTCATGATTTTCAGTGGAAGAATGTGAGTGGAATAGTGCTGAAAAATGGTATCTCTACATTTTGAGCACACACACTGATTTGACGGTATTTATTAAAATTTTAGTCAAGATTTTAGTTTTGTTACGTCTATTGATGAAATTTCATCAAATTAACCTACAATTTTGTTGATTTCACCACCCCATTTGGTTCAGTGTATCAGAAAATATTATTAATTTTCAAAATATCAACATCTGCTATATGTATATCGGTTACAAATTTGTCCAGTTCCATGGTAGAAGAAGTAAGGTAAACTCGTTAGAATAGCCGACTTTACCTTTTTTCTTGCTGAGGTGTTTCTTTTATGTCAAATTCACATGTATTGTTTTTGTAATTTTTTGTTTACTTTTACAGTAGATGCATACATATATATATAGAAAATTTAACATATGACACCAAATAAAAACAAAATGCCTGCTCATGGTAAAATAAGTAAGGTAAATTCGTTAGAACAGCTGATTTGCATATTTTTCTTCCTTAGGTGTTTCTATTATGTCAAATTCACATGTATTTTGTTTTTGTACTTTTTTGTTTACTTTTACAGTACAGATTATGGAAACCAAAGAAAAACAAAATGCCTGTTTTTGTTGTAACAATTCCTACTGTGCTTACCTTACTTATTATACCATGTGCCTGCTTTTGTAGCCTACAATTATAACAATTCCTACTGCGTGTAACTTACTTATTTTAACACACTGAACCAAATGTAGTGGTGAAATCGACGAAAACGTAGGTTAATTTGACGAAATTTCATCACTATAGACTTAGCAAAAACTGGATGTTAATTTGACAAAAATTTTATTAAATTTTTCGTTTTCGCTTGAGTAGTAAAATTGACGAAATATCGTCAAATTGAATAAAACAAAATATTACATTTTACTAATAATTTTATTCAATTTGACTACATTTTGTCGGCAATGAATCCCAGTACAAATGCTTTTTATACACATATATTCTTTTTTAATATAATTGTATTGATTTTGTATGTGGCCGTCGGTGGTGCAATGGTTAGTGTGCGCGGCTCTTGTACATGAGATCCTGGGTTCGAACCCGGCTCTGACCACCTTCAAATTTTCTTTCGGCGGCGGTCACCTCGCATAGTGACGGCGACACTATCGAGTATCTAGCCATGAAAAAGCTTCTCAAATTACAGTTCGGAATCGGTGTAAAACTGTAGGTCCCAATCAATGAGTGAAAACTGGAAAGCGCACAGCTCAGTGATTGTGAGAAGTTCTCCCCAGTCCCTTCATGGGATGTAATGGGAAACCATTTATTTTATTGATTTTGTATATTATAATGAGACAATGTAAAATAATATACAATTATATAAAATTAAAAAATTTGTGCATATTGAAATAGAAACACATATATGTGTGGTTTCCCATAACATCTAATGAAGGGATTGGGGAGAGCTTCTCTCCACTATATTTCCAAAAAAACACTTATTTTGTAACCACAAACCGCCAATTAATTTTGAATTCCTTTTCCAATATACCTGAAAAGAAGTAAATCTACACGTTAATATTTTATTGCAAAATATTTTATTAATATTGCTGACTTTAAAGAAATTTATTAGTAATTACAAGAAATGTTGCTCTATTCCCAAATGACGCGCACATATACTATTACTAAAACTGGAACAGACCTAGTATAGATCGGCACGTCCAATTTTGTTGTTTTTTTTGGGTGTAGGGATCGTTATTTTAAGTAAAAAGTAAAATAAAAAATCGGGGGGGAACCCCTATTTTGGGAGTTACGGGCCAAGTAGGCCTTGCAGGGACCTATGTTGCTCGTACCGTGTGGTAGAACTTTTGGAAAATCGTTAAATTTATATTGCAATTAGTCAGGCTCAGGCAGGGTAGTTAAAATTCCCTCTGTACCTGAAGTCGATGTGTGGCAAAATCCGAAAAATCACTCGATTGTTTTAAAAAAAAAAATATTTTCTGGATAGTTTTAAAAATCCGATATGTGGATAACTAAGAAAGTTATCGAAAAAATGTATTTAATTTTTTTTGTTTATATCGACTCGTTTTACACAAAAATGTTGTGAAATCGGTCCCATAACACGGCACCACACTCGTAGTATCATCCTGTATGTCCGAACTTTGGGGGCCCACAACTCCGAAAATAGGCGTTGCCCCCGATTTTTTTATTTAATTTTTTTACTTAAAATTAAAAGTTCTATCCAATGGTAATAATTCGGAGCCGAAGCGAGTTGCCGACCTATTCTAGGTTTAAGCCCTAAAACTTCTCTGTATTTGTAAATGGGGCTCACACTATTATATTTCATATTGACGAAATTTTGTCAATTTAACAAAATTTCGTCAACTTGAATAAATAAATTAGTTAAAAAGTTACTAAATTTGTTCGTTGATTTAACCTACGACAATTGGTTCAGTGCATGGTCCAGTTCTTAGTTGATTAATGTTATCAGCTGCTCGACAAGTAGCATGCGATGTGGCATCTCCGTTTACTTAACCAAAATACTGAGGCAAAGAAAGAAATTACAAGTCAAGAAATTACACGACATTCACATTAACAAGTGAAGTTTGCATTCATCGTACGAAAATTGTTACTGAAACTTGAAACTATTCCCAAATTTATTAATAATTGCAATCACCATAAGAAACTGTGTTATAAATAGACAGTGTATCACACTTCGTATAATCAAATACAACAGATCAACCGAAAACCACAATAATCGGAAACCATTCTTTGGCTATCTGGCTGACATCCGAGGCCATAGTGTAATAATATAAGTGGAAGCATAAGCCCAGCTGATCAGGCATTTTGTTATCGGGTTGTTTCTTTTTATCATTCTTTGTTTACGTAATACACTCGAAGTGTCAAACTTGTCGCATCATTTGTTTTGAATCTTCCTTGCCCTCTTTGCTTACGCTGGTCGTTTCACCGCCTGTAGTTTTTTTGATGGCTAAAAATTTATAGAAGAAGTAACTAAAATTACCTACATACATATGTATGGACTTACTGATGGATACTTACCAATTTGGATCTTAAATGCGTTCCAACTTTCTGCCTATTACTTTTTTTTAATACATGTAATTCTATGCATGTGAGTATTTTCTTTGGCGTTTTTCCTTTGCCTCTCTTCGTATATAAAATGATTTTGACATATCGAGTGTATTGCCATAACAATAGTACAACAAAATTCTGTCAAAATCGTTTATTATTACAACAACACGCCACGCGTCGACTTATATTATTAGACTATGTCCGAGGCATAGAAAATAACTACTTGTGTATGTGTGTGTTTGTGACAGTCTGTTCACGTCATAAAATCTGAAAGAAGGAAAAGAAAAACAATTTGCACACGTTTGTTACGAAAAGGAACAGCAAAGCTCTTCATCAAAGTTGGAAAACTCTGCATCAAAACAAAAATGAGTAGCGACAAGAAATCCATTAAAAAATCTCAGGGTGGAGCCAACAAAGGGAGTGAAAAGATTGCAGCTGCTGCAGCCGCCGCTGCTGCCATTGCTGCAGCCAATGCGGCCACCACCATTGATGACAATGCCTGTGTTGTCTGCTTTAAGACCGTGGAAATATTTTCCATTGGTGAGTGCGACCACCCTGTGTGCTCCGAGTGTTCGACACGCATGCGAGTGCTGTGTGAGCAAAATGAATGCCCCATCTGCAGAGCGGTCTTATCGAAGGTAACAAATAATCTTTTGTCCGGTTGAAAACGTGCAAGATTGTAAATCTAATAAGAATATTTCGATTGTTTTCTAGGTTATCTTCACTTACGAAAAACTGCCTTACCGTGAGTTGGAGGCTAGAAATCGTTCTGAATTTTATAGTAAAAAGTATAAAATCAGCTTCTACAGCAGTGAAATACAGCAAAAATTCTTCGAGCTACTCGATCATCCATGTCCCAAGTAAGATTGTTAAGCCAGCGACAGTGTTGCCAGGGTTTGGTATGGTAAATGTGCTATAATGTAGCATTCTCTCATGAGGAAGAAACTTTTGGCATTTACTTACATGGTGGTTTGCATTATGTTTAAAGAAAAGAGAAGCTAAGCTCAATGCTAAGAACCCTGTTGTATAAGAATAGTTTCAAATACTACGTATATACGACAGCTTATATTGTGATATTTGTTTTTAACTATTTGCGAACATTGCAAAACTCGGAATACTTATTTATTTTTTTCATTTATTAACCGTTGCATAAAAAGATTACACATTTTTGTATGTTAGATAATCAAAGATGAAATGCCAAACTGGTAACACTACCCATTGGTTTATTGAGCTCTTAGTTGGTCCATACTTATTTATCCGCTATACATGTGTTGTATTTCCCTCTCCTGCAGATGCAATTGTCCCCCTTATCGCACTTTCCAAGGTCTTCGCAATCATGTTCGCAAGGAACATGACCACTTCTATTGTGATCTGTGTGTAGAGAATTTGAAAATATTCACGTTTGAGCGACGATCTTATACCCAGGCCGAGCTTGGTATACATCGGACTAAGGGTGATCCGGACAATCGTTCCCATCGTGGCCATCCATTGTGTGAGTATTGTAACAAGCGTTATTTGGATCGGGACGAACTCTTTCGCCATTTGAGACGTGAGCATTATTTCTGTCATTTCTGCGATGCGGATGGATGCAATGAGTTCTATCGAGATTACGCAGCATTGGCTGAACATTTCCGTCAGGATCACTTTTTGTGTGAAGAGGGCAAATGTGCTACGGAAGAATTTACAGGAGCATTTCGTACAGAGATTGACTACAAATGTCATGTGTCGAATGTGCATGGGCAGGGTATGAATAAGCAGCAAGCTAAGCAGACGCGTACGCTGCAGCTGGAGATTACATTGGGACCAAGAGGTCGCTCTGGACAGGCTCAACAGGGCATTGCCAATATGAGATCCAGAGGAGGAGGGTGAGTACAAAAAACAATAGCGCATTTTACGACGTTTTATCTTTTAAAAGATACATCGGCTGCTGATGACTTTTGTTCTGAAAATTGTTTCAATTTCTGTTAAAATTGTTTTTTCCACGGTAAGACATGGCTATTATTCTGTGGTAATACTTTCTATTCGTAATACAACAAAATACTAGCAGAATCCAGACATCTAAATTCGAGAGCCATTTTTCATTTGAAGAAAATATTTTGTAAAAAACAAGGTCAAGTCAACACACAGGGGCATCATTTTCTTCAAAATTTGAGTTTAAGAAACATTATTTAAATTTTCTAAATCGCTTTGATAACTTTCCTTTCCAGCAACAACGAAATCCAGCAGGAAGTTGAGGAACCCACCTACCAACAACCAACTCAACAACGTCAAAATATAAACCCATGCAGCGAACAGGAATTCCCTTCTCTGGCTGGAGCATCGACCGCCCCTAATTTGTCACTGACCCGTGCGCCACCCTCTAATATTGTCAATCGCAGTCGAGCCTCTGGCTTGGCAAGGACAACAGAAAATTTCCCCGCATTAGGAGGTAATTCTGGCATTACTAGTACAATTGCTGGCGGCATTAGCAGCGGTGGCGGCGGTGGAGGTGGCGTCCCAACTAAGTCTCAACAAGCTTTTCCACCTATATCCTCTATGTTAAAAAAACAACCAACATCTGCAACCGGGGCTATACCACGCACCACTACACCCAATAATATGCCTACAACGAGTAGTGGAATGGTTATACACGTATCCAATCGACCAGCCAGCAGTGTCAATACCGCGGCTACTAAAAAAGCCATTGTCTCCGATTTCCCAGCGTTGCCATTGGGTAAAACGAAAAAAGGGAAAGCCGCGTTGTTGAACGAAGATTTGCCTTCATCGGGTGTACATTTGCCGGCGGCTTCAGTGTCCGCCAAACACCGCACTCTCGTAGATGATTACGTATCAGTAGCAAATCCAGTTAATTTCCAAAAAATACAATTGGTCCAGAAGGAAGAACTTGAGGCCAAGGCTCGTAAAGAAGCCGAAGCTCGAAGTGCCCCAAAATTGAACACGCAAAATTTTCCAACTTTAGGTGGAGGTTCCCATAACGCTCCAAGTCCTCCAGCGCCTGCACATACATGGCTCAAGGCTGTAGTCAATGAAAGAAAGCAAAAGGAATTAGAAAATCGTAAGAATAAAGTTGCTCCAGCACCCATACTACCAAAAGCGAACAGTAGTTCCTCCGCCCCCAAACAAGCTGCTGTGATTACTAATGGAAACATAGCGAATCATAATAGTTCTCAAAATGCAGGTAGCAAAAAGGAGAATAAGAAACCTAAAGAGAAAAAGGTTAAGGAACCCAACAACAACACCAATGGCAATAACAACAACGAAAATAAAGCAAGTAATAATCTAACCAATGGCAACAGCGTCAGTAATAACATTATCGATCATAATAAATCACTTCAAAGCCAAACGGGTTCAGCACGATCCTCCAAGGCAGCAGCACCAACACCGGAGTATCACTCAAATGTAACCGTTAATTCGGTGGCTAAGTCACCAAACAGCTTAACGTTTACCAGTTCGATGGGGGAGAGTTACAGTATTTTGCCAGCTCATATATTTATGCCACCAACTGATGCTTTACTACGTAATCAGGTATGTAATTAGGGCTTAATGCTTAACATGCGTTTTATGTATTTATATGAAAAGATGTCAGGCACTCTTGTTATAAGGACGAGCAAAATTTCGTTGCTTCTGATGCAAATGTTCGCAGCTTTTTGTGTCTTATACAACAGTATCACATAGATAACTCGGCATATTCAAAAGCAAAATATTTGCTTGGTTTATTTCCAATATCAAAACCGATAACATTGGTTTCTGTGACACCTAAAACCGACATAAATGCTAGTTCGAATATAAAACCGATAACATTGGTTTTCATGACATTTGCATTTGCTCTTGTTGTTTTCAAAACCAATAGTGACAACATTGGTTTCTGGTGACAGCCGTCATTGTCACTTTTAAACTTGGTAGTAATTCTCGCCGTCGATGGCACAATGGTTAGAGTGCGCGGCTTTTGTACATGATAACGAGGGCTCGATCCCTGCTTTGACCATAATACATTTCTGCTCAAAATACTATGAAACTAGAAAGCGCAAAGCTCACTGATTGCGAGAAGCTCTCCCCTATCCAATCATTACATATAATGGGAAACTATATATGTTTATTTTTAGTTATCACATTGCACGTTTAAAAAATAAAAAATACATTTTTAAAACAAAAAGCACTTGTGGTTACAAACGCAATAAATACGACAATAGGTACAAACCTTAAACATTGACAATATTTTCTAATTTGATCAATGAAAAATATATGTGATCTCAATTCCTTCATGGGGATTTGTAGAACTAAAGCAATCGTGTTAAGCTACTACAAATGTATTTTTCTATTGTAAAAATAATGCTTTGTTGCTTGCTGTTCGAAACTGGGGTTCAGCGAGACTAATAAAGAAATAGACACAAAGTGCAATGGACGATCGTAAAATCACCGTTTTTGTTTTACGTACACTTTTTAACACTCTCTTTTTCTCTTCAAGCGTTTAATCTATATCTTTAGGGATATCTTACAATCAATGGAAGCCTTGGAAGAATTTCGTCATGTATCACAAATCTTTCGTGATAGCCTAGTTAATGCTGATTCCTACTACGAACATTGCCAAGCAGCCTTAAAGGATAAGTTTGACGTTGTTTTCCCGGAACTTTTAGTGCTGTTACCGGATATCAGTAAACAGCAGGTATTAAATACAACTAAATTGACGTAATTATCAGCATAAGAATGATATTAATAACGTTACTTGTTGTCATTCAAAGGCACTATATCTGGTTCATCAACAACGATTGAATGCGTTAACGCCAACTCAACGTAAAGTACTGCCTAGTTTGGACGTTTGCTCGACCTGCAAGCAAGTGTTGCTACCCGTCGATATGGAAACTCACCAGAAAATGCATGAAATTGTACAAAATTTTCCTGAACTGAGCGGCAATCGCAAATCTACCACCAAAGCATAGTAAATGCATCTAAAATGATCCGTAAACCAACGTTATTTGGCTTGACAGTGAAAATTAACTTAAAAACATGTGCTTATAGCTCAACCGTTTTTGATTTCTACGATTTTTAATTACCCTTAATCATATGCAAGAAATTCTTCACACGCATCCATATATATGTGTGTATATATATATCATATTTTTTTTAAATTCAAATGAGTTCAGACTCATATAAGTGAATTATGTGTTTATTTAAACAACCTGCATTTGGTTAAGACCGCAGGTTACATTCTATAACTAATATTTAAAAGCTTTATAAACTTTACATCTCTCGTCGATCAAAGCTTTATAACAACGGGTTTTGCCACAAAAACCCAGACCCACGATTTTGTTTGAAACAAATGTAAAAGTTATTTCTTAATGAATTTATATCAAAATTTTTTTTTCGCGTGCGTACATTAATACTGGTTCGCTTTTTTTTTATATGTTGTATAATTTTAATTTTTACTACCCTATTAGTCAAATTGTTTTCCTGTTTTAACAAGGTATGAACCAGAAAACGTAAAAACAAAACAGAAGCAACTCCTGGACACAATACACTGCAACCAATAGTGATTACAATGAAACAACAAAGCAAATTGTTTATGCAAATAAAACATAGAAGACAAAATTAACACCAATACCTGTCTATCTTTAAAAGAGAGAGTGTGTTTGGATTTTTTTTATATAAGTCTATATACTATGTAAAAAAAGAAACAATGAAAAGTTATTTGATAATAAACGAGAAATGTTTAATAGCAGAGAAAAAAAACAATACACTTTAAAATTAAAATAAAATGTATATTATTGTTTTCTTTTATAAAATGCTTAAATATACATATATATTTTTTTTAAACAAAATCTCATATATAATTTGTAAATAATTTAGTTTTTTGGTGGTATCGGTGTGATGGGCATTCCAAGTGCATACATATATTTAGTAAAATACTAAATTAGTCTCCATACATAGAGCCTTGCCAAAGCGTTCATACGAAAGCGAATTGGTTTCAAGCTTTAAGTTTTCGTAATTGGGGGATGCGAAAAATCTTATCAACAGAGAGGACTTCAATCGTCAATTCGTAACGTTTTTCTTCTGTTTCTTCATCTTTCGAACATTTTCATGTAAACGGAATAAATGTGAATCTCCTTTTTTTTTGTTAAACATGTGATAACTATGAAATAAAAACTGTTATCAGCATGTAGATTGTACGATCGCGGTGCATTAGAACAAGATGGATATTTATCCGTGCAACAGTCTTCGCGTGATAATGAAGTGATTTGAACATATTAATTATATCTTACTCTATGATTTTAATTATAGATACTCCGGCATGTGATGAAAATCTAATGACTATTGACTATTTAAACGAATTTTATTATTATATTTCCTAATATTGGGGAACGAATATTATTTTAAGGCAGAAAATCAGTTTTTTGTACAAAAAACATCATTATTCCGGTATATGATGAAAATCGATCAAGACAAAATTGAATTCGATTTGATAATTCAAACGAATACATATGGGTAATTTTATTTTTTACCTTCATATTATTAAATAACAGAAAAATAAAAACAAGTTAATTGATCCCCATTATACTGCTAAAATAGCTTCAATATTTAGCGTGTTTTTTTATTTCCCGCTAACTAATTTTTCGACGACTTTGTATGGGGAGCCGCTTAATATCGCTTAGCTCCCCATTCAAAGTGGTCGAAAAATTTGTTTAGCAGGGAATAAAAAAAACAGGCCTATTATGTCAAATCTTATTCGATTTAAATCGATCCAATCCCATCACATACCGGAATATATAAACATCAGGGGTTTCGATGACAGCTTGTCGACCTCTTAACTGAAAATTTCATACAGGATAAAATTTCAAGAGAAATAAAGCGAATCGAAAATACTGACTATAAATTTGATTTTATTTGCACTTACAACTTTTAAAATAACTGTATGTGCAATAAATTGGTTTTAATTTGAAGAACACAAGTTTCTGTAATTTATCATTGTATTACGTTCAAATTCTGCCAGAAAAAACTAAAAAATGTATCAAAACTGTTATTAGCCCAGTGACTTTCGACGAGAAATTGGTGGAACTGAAACACATATGCACACTCTTTATATCGTTCTCAATGTATAAAGAGTGTATCCACAGCTGGTCGACCTCCTAGCTGCAAATTTGATACAGGATAGAATTTCAAAAAGGACGAGCTATAGGCGAATTGAAAAAACTGATTTTAAATTTGATTTTATTGGAACTTATGACTTTTAAAATAACTTTATATGCAATTAATTCGAAGAACACTTTCGACGAGAATTTGTTGAAACTCGCATGCAAACTCTTTATAACTTACTCTATGGTTTTAATACAATTTGCGTTAATGCCAGAATTTGGACGTAATACAAATAATATAAAACTGTGTTACTTCAAATCAAACCCCATTTATTGCATATTTTAAAAGACATAAGTGGCAATAAAGTCAAATTTAACGTCAGTTTTTTCTATCGCTCATTTTCCTTCACATTCAATCCTTTATGAAATTTCTAATTACCAAAAGGTGCATAATACATTTAAATTCCACAATTCTATACGAAAACAAAATGAAAAAGTTCAAGTCAATAGTTCTAGTAACGCCACCTGGTGTAAGATAATTTTCGTGGAATATCTCTTATTTGCACAAACCTTCGACGAAGAGTGTGAAATGAAACGTCAGATAAGAGAATAAAATTCTCTATTCTAAATTACTCTATGATCAAAACATATATTTCAGTGTTGGAAAGTTCAGATGTTATTCTGTGTAACAGGGTGCTAGGGTTTTAATTGTGTTGTCTTGGATATGGCATTTGCTGAAAGTGAAGTCATACACCAGCGGCAGAAGGTAAGTAGTTCATGTAGAGTTTCCGTGAGTGTTTTAGTTCCACCAAATTATTGTCGAAAGTAACTGGCCTAATTGGAGTTTTGGTACAGTTTGTTTTTTTTTGTTGTCAAATTTTGTAGTATTAGTTCATATCAAAACTCATTTATAGCATACATATAAAGTTATATTAAAAGTAATAAGTACTAATTAAATCAAGTTTAAGGTCAGTTTTTTTTAATTTGCTTATCGCTCACACATTCATCGCACATTCTATCCTGTGCCTCGTTTCTGTAGTTCTCGAATCGAAAAAGTTTTCACATGAAACATGTGAATTGAAACAAAAACGCTTCGAATCGGTACAAAAACTCACTTCTCACATGTGACTGTTTCTACAACATTTGTTTTGCGAAAACTTTCTGTCACGTACTGTTTTTTTCATGTTTATTGGAAAAATGCGAGAAAAAGAGTTTCTAAAAACTAGGGAGTCGAACAATTTTAAATTTGAAACGTCAAAAATACTCACAAATTAAAACGGTGCGAGATTTTAATGGTGTTTCTACAAAAAGGCTTTTAGGAAATTAAGAATTTATATATTAAATAGAGAAGGCTAGAATTATACCATTTTGTTATGTATTTCAATTAATTTGTCCTAAATATTACAGTAAAATCAAAACAGAAAAAAGAAAATATAGTTGAATGCATGTCATCTACTTTAGAATTTGCAAGAGACAATTTGGAGGGTGAAATTACAACACCAATTGTAAGGAGCAGTGGGAATCCCTTCAAAAACTTTTGTTTGTTGTTCTTTTTCACAATAGTTTATTTTGTTTGTTTATATTTTTTGTATTACTTGACAGCTTTCTTGGAATATTCCAATAAAAAGGTCATCAGTGTTGCCTCTTTTCGCATTGATATACAGAAACACTTTTTACTCACAAATCGAGAAACGATGGAATTTTTTGATTCATGTTTAATGTGAAAATTTTTCGATTCGAGAACTACAGAAACGAGGTACTGCATGCAATTTCCAACTAGGAGGTCAATCAGCTGTTAATCGAAGATATAAGAGTGTGCATATGTGTTTCAATAACACCAAATTCTCGTGGAAATTCACTGCGCTAACGACAGTTTTGATACAGTTTTTTATGCCAGTTTTCTTTAGTCATAATTTGCCGCAATATAAACAAAAATAAAAGAAAATTGTTGTGTTCTTCAAATTAAAACTAAGTTATTGAATATCTAGTTATTTTAAGTCAAATACTGTCGTGTATCAAATTTGCAGCTAGGAGGTCGAACAGCTGTTTCATCGAAACGCTCTAGTTACGAATTTGATACAGGATAGAATGTGAGGTAGAATGAGAAATAGGTGAATTGCCAAAACTGACTTTAAATTCGATATATAGCTCGTTGGAAAGCTCGTTACAATAGCTTCCAAATGGCATATATATCGTATATCCGTCAACCCATTGCGAGCTAGCAGCCATTTCTAAATTTATAACCCTACTTTTGAAGAAAAGCTAAATAACTTAAAATGTGTCCTATATCAAGGTAAGTATAGAGAAATATACGCTAATAGTCAAGACTTTAGGCGTTAATTTGAGCCAAAATAAGCCTACAATATAAAAAAGCAAACCATTAAACAAAATATCGATAAATCGCTTGGTCATCGAGAAATATATAAGAGAAAGCCCCAAAGGCCCGCATCTCAGTAAACTTTAAACATAAAAAGACTGTCGCATCCGGTTTTATACCCACGTAAAAAGCTATAAAACATATACTATACCGAAACCGAGAAGTATGTGTGGGACCAACTCCAGAGCAGAAAGTTCCTAAGGCCTGCCACGCAGAAAGCTTTATAATACCAAAATATTGCCGAAGCCTGTGTTGGATTTATCCCAACCTTGGATAAATTTAAACCTCATCTTTTTAAAACAAAACCAGAGAAATTAAGCATGTTTTATTTACTCCGCTAAACTAATTTTTTCGACGAGTTTGTATGGGGAGCCACTTAAAATCGTCTAAAATCTTTAGCTTCACATACAAAGTGGTCGAAATTAAGTTTACTACTTGATAAAATAACAGGACTACTTTTATAAGTATTTTAAACTTTGATTTATCGATAACTCATCAAGTTTTTGAAACTTTAATTTTATTTGTTTGGTGAATAATTAATATTCTCAAAATACCGTTCGGAATCGGTGTAAAACTGTAGGTCCCAATCAGTGAGTGAAAACTGGAAAGCGCACAGCTCAGTGATTGTGAGAAGCTCTCCCCTATCCCTTCATGGGATGTAATGGGAAACCATTTATTTTTATTTTTTTTAAAACAATTTACCGCCTTGGCAAATTCGATATTTCAAAGTAGGTAAATCTTTCCGAAATCAAGAAGAGAGGGGGGGGGGGTGGGCTTAAATCTTTTCGAAACATTTTGGGGAAAAAATGTTCGGAACTTTTCTTTGATATTTTATACCGTAAATCAAACTCTAAAATAGTTCCCAGGATTGTACAAATAAAACTAAATAAAATGTGAACATTACATGTACATTACACATATGTATATATATATATATACTCACGGATATGAGTACCAAAATGTTAAATTTTGACCTTTAATATCTCCGATTTATTGGGGCAACAGCTGCATCAAATGAAAGTCTTGGCTATTAATTGATATTGAACCAATCATATTAAACCAAATTTAGGATATGTATGAAGCGAGAGAACAATAAACAACCAGAAGCAAACCATGCAGCAAACTAAGTCTAAATAGTGTTTGATTTAAACTGATGACAGCTTAATTATGGTTTATGTTGGTTGCATATACGCATTCCCTTTTATTTCTGTCGGTTTTATGTCCAACCAACTATTATTTCTGTTGTCCTTGGTTGTAGTTTTTACACCCCAAAATAAAAAAAAATTATTTCTAAAAACTCGCGCGATTTTTCTGATTTTGTCACCCATCGACTTAAAGTACAGAGGGAATTTGATCCCCCTACCTGAACAGAACGGACGGCCGGGCGACTTGGTGGAATATAAATTTAACGATTTCTGAAATTTATTTCATCAGGATCGGATAATAAATGCGCGATTATACATTCAAGCTTTGGAGACCTATATTTCGGAAAATATGGACGTCCGCAGACTTTTTTTTTGGATCCGCATTTAATATTTAATGCTCTACTTGCAAAAAAAATCCAATTTTTCTGCTAAAAGAAATTTGCTCCGAAACTTTTGCCTATTGCTGTACCAAAACTCAGTTAGATCAACCATTTTCGACGAGAATTTGGTGGAATTGAACCACTTATGCCTACTATTTATCGCTCTTAATTTTCACATCACAATCCTGAAAAAGCAGTGTTGTAAATATTGTAAAGCTCATAAACAGCGATAACAGGGCGATTCTGGCATTTTTTGGCATTGGCTTGGATTTTGACGTACGCTAAAAGTATAGTCATCCACCATCGGAGAAAGCAAGTGAAAAAATTGAAAAAGATTAACCAACAGCAGTTTCTTCGTGTGCATTTTTATAAAAATAATAAAGTTTATTAAGTAAAGACAAGCATATTGAATTGAGAGCGTTTGCAAGACACTGAAGAATTATGGCTGCGGTGGACCAAGACTTACTTAACCAAAAACTAAAAAAACGACGCGTTTGTCGTTTTTGCCTATCTATAGAGCCGACGAAACTTACGAATATTTATACGCGAGACACACGCATTAAGTGCTCGGCCCCATTGCCCATACAAATAATGGCAATCGCATCCATTGAGGTAAATATTGTCGAAGGGCGTATTGTATCACCAATAACTTACTGCTACTATAACTATTGAACGAGTATGCGAGCGGTAGAAGAGTCACGGCTTAGCGGAAGCACCATTTATTGCCGCCATTCGTGTGGCGGCTGGTGGTGTGTTAATTGACTAAAATGATGGAAAACTTAGGTTTGCTAAAGGGAAAATAACGTATACGAATGCTATGTATTTGGCAATATAAAAGAATTTGTCTGGCCCTTTGTTTTATATGGCTTGGTCCCGTTTGCTATGTGTAAGAAAAAGTGATATAGGATTAGGATTAATATCTATAACAATTTTGGATTTATTACGTCCACCGTAAACACTAAACAAGATGTACAACATGTTATGTACCGCTTAAAGACACTAATTCGCACAGAATATTCAATAAACTTTCTCATTCTTGCACTGTCTATGTCCAGCCACATATACGGACTATAACTACCAAACTAAGTAGGTATATGTTGCATTTTTTTTATTATTAATTTATCTGCAAATTATTTTCCTCCAAATCAGATGGTTTACCCGATTTTCTGAGTAGCCTCTGATCATGCGAGCAAACAGTTTTCTTTAGTTTATTCCTGCCACTTAACTTCACCCTATTTGCAAAAAGTTTGCCAAAAAACACTCATTCACTTCACCCTGGGCCTTTGTTACAATATAATTTTAACTTCGTGTTTTGTACTCTCATATTTGTTAATAAACACGCTACGTCGAAGATGGACTTTCTTGTATTGCTTCAAATGGTTTTGGTGTCATGATATTGTTATTTTCTAATGTAGGAATTTGTATTAATCCTTTATGCATTTTCAATATTTACAGGCATTTGCTTCTCTTTGTCCTAAAACAATATACATATATCTTTCTGTGAAACAAATTCTTGTCCTAAAGTTTTCCAATTCCGTTGAAATGTGGACCTATAATTTTGCCTCTTTACGAAAAGATGTTACAATTATTTATCTTTTTATATGCTCAGTTTAGGGATGGGAATCATATTAGGCCGTAGGTGTGTTTGGACCGAATTCTTTTTAGGACTTATTAAGGTGATTGGTGCCGGGTGACTGGCCAACACGAAAACTGCCGCCAATCTATACAGATCACAACGATTTTTTTACATTTATAAATATTTTAGAAAACAAAGTTTGGAATGAAAAATGGAACCTAAGGTCACCCTACTTTTGTTACCTCTCATACAAATCGGCAAAGCAATTACAAGACCTTGTTTCTAAAACTTTTACCCGATTTACATATCATCACCTCAGTATTGGAGTGATACATATGCAATTGAAATCCTATGCTTTTAAATCACTCAATAATGAGGTAACGATATGTCATCAACTATAATTCAGATAGATTTGGTAAATATTCTGCAAATGTTTACTTAGCTATAGAAAATCGACGAATTAACAATGCCCTTTCCGGTAACTCCCGTACAAATACTGACAGTCGGCCAACTATTCGCCGCGATAACGCTGGAAAAACAATCAATTATAAGCATATTTCGTCAAGCGCTTGTTATCTGGTAGAAATTGTGATTTTGTCACGCCGATTATGGTACCATACATAGAGAAGTTGCGAGGCCCCCGGTTGGTCGACACGATGACTTACAAAATTGCCGTCAAACGAAACTCTATTGCGAATTATCGCTTTTTCCACACCCAATACCTTTCATGTCGAAGGTGAATTGATTCAGTCTGATTGTTCGACTCGATAGCTCCCATAAAAAAATCTTGTTAAAATTCTGCACTGGGTACTTATGTATAATGGACGATTTCGCCATACCCATTTTGGTATCTTCCATACTTATGTTGGGCGGGTAATAGGCTGGAAGACACGTTTAGAGAACAGATTCTAATTATATCAAATTTGGTATTAGAAAACATTTGCCAAAGATCACCCCAACCCGCTTGCAATTGAATAATGTCAAATTAGTCAAGTCCTTTCGGATAACAGAAGGTTTATCGGCGGCTTTGGGTGGGGATATGTTTAGGTAGGTTTATATGACTGAAAGTCGGTCTACACACTCTTTCATATTATCTTATTTGTAGATTGATTTTTATTTCATAAATTAATGGAAAAGATGCATCCTTACTTGTATGCAAAATATATCTTTAAATATTGTTTGTTTTTAATTTAAATAAGTTTAAAAAAAACAACATAACATAAAAAATTTAAGTGAGAAAAATTAAACTTTTACTATGTCGATACGTTAATAATAAAGGTCCCAACTCGCGAATATCGTATTTTACAAGAGAAAGAGTAAATTTATAAAATTGTATATAACATATGTATAAAGAACAGCTTTTTGCATCCATATTTTGCATCCGGTCTGCGTTAGATTTTAATAGTAGATGTGTTCGAATCAGGGATTTAGAAAAATTATTAGTTACAGTCTTTGTATATTAAGGCAAGGGTTATGTGTTTCACATTTTTTTTTTTAATTTTTGCTTTAAAACTTAAGAAAATAATGTTATCACTCTTTCAATAAATTTATAACTTTGCACATCATTTTCAGGTTTTCAGCAATGATGGCATGCCCAGTTTTGTATGTTCCGACTGTACATCCGTTTTTGAATACAGCTATCAATTTAAACAAATGTGTAAGATAGCTGACAATTTATTGCGGCAATATCCGTTAACTGGGCAATGGCCTAATCCCTTAGAGAAACCTGTGTTAGCCCAACAGTCAACAGTGCAGACAGCACAAGCACCAAATATTTTAAACTTACAACGTACTCTAACTACACAAACTCCTCGATTAAGGGCACTGCAAAATTCAACTCACGAGCCTTTGCTACAGAAGAAACTTATCTTGAATGCAGCTCCATCTTCTGATCCCGTGCCGCCACAGCCTGTACGAGCAAAAATTGAACCAAACGATGAGGAGACTGATAAATACAGTTTGCTTTCGAAAATTGAAAACAATGATGAATTATCACTTGATGATATACATCAGTTGGTGGCCGAAGAAGATGTGGAAGAAACTGACTTTGATAATATGGATAAATTGCCGGTGGTAGTAGTTGATTCTGGCAACAAAACAAAACCTAAATTATTGAATAAATCTTCGGTGCGCATTTTGAACAAGGATGTCGCTTGTGACAAGGAGCCACGTTTAAGTTTGCCGAAAATAAAAAAAGGACAAGATGGTAATATGGAGATAGTTGCAGAGATTCTTGACTATGACGCACCATATGAACATGAGCCTGACCCTAAAAATGCCGAAGTTATTGATACAAACGTTTATCCATGTCCTCATTGCGAAAGATCTTTCCCTTTGGTGCAGTTGAGAGATATACATATACGGAACCACAGCAGAGACAGAAGTTTTCAGTGTGATGAATGCGATAAATGTTTCTTTTCTAAATACGATTTACAAAGGCATGCATACACTCACAACGGAGCAAAGCCATTTAAATGTTCTGCTTGTGACAGAGCTTTCTCCCGTGCCAGTTTGCTGCAAAGACACGAGAAATCTCATATCGACATACCAAAATACATCTGTATAACATGTGAAAGGCCTTTTATCTCCAAAGAGACCATGGAAAAACACGCAGAGCGTCACAAAATTAACCGCCCGTTTCAATGTAAAATATGTAGCAAAGGTTTTGCATTTAAACAGGGCCTGGAACGTCATGAAGTTATTCATTCACGCCAGCAGCCTTTTCCATGTCAATATTGTGATCAAAGCTTTTCAACTACAACTAAGTTAGCACGCCATCTTACCGCTCACGCCGGTGAAAGGCCATACCCTTGTAAATTTTGTAAAAAATCTTATTTGCTGTCACATCATTTGACCCGTCACATGAGATCACATAAAAATGGTTTGGATACCACAACCGAGGTATCATTCATGTGCAGCAGATGCGATGGATGTTTTGAGAATCGCGATGATTTAATACGACACTCCACCCAACATGCAGATGAACAAAATCTCTCGTGCCCATTGTGCAAAGAGAGTTTCGATAATATTGAAATGCTCACCGGGCATATCAGACAGCATTCAGATGGAGACGCATTTGCCTGCGAGTTTTGCGATTTGATCTTTATGACAGCCGAAAAATTGCAATTCCATATCGATAAAGATCATGCCCAAGAGATGGAGGCATACCTCGAAGATGATCGTGTCCAGGCCGAACGAATGCAAACCAACATTCAAAATGATTCGGATATGAGTGAGGAAAGTTTTCAAACTACTGTCGATGAGATTCTACATGATGACTTGCAAGGCACTGAAAAGGAAAAACCGAAAATAACACAAGTAATAAAACAAGGTAAGCATATGATTTACACTTTAATTCTACCAATATTTTTGAAAAAAAAAAACTACCTTAAGGAAGATGAGCTTTTGAGAAGAAAGTTGTAACCGCTATGTCCAAAACGGCTGCATTATTTATTTATTAATTTCAATAACTAAGCATTTAAGGCCAAATACTGTTACAAACTTCTAAAATATAATTTTTTCAGTTGCTTAAATTATTTAAAATAACTAACATAAATATAGATACAGTGAAATTCCTCATAATCGCACACACACACACACACACACCGTCGCAGTGTTTTTGTCCAGTTATGGGAGATGTCCGCTTATGGGGGAGACCACTAAAGATTATATTTAAAATGCGTTCAAGTGATCAGAAGTTGTCGTTTATTTAATATTTTGTATGAATTTATGAATATTTAATAGTGAATATTATTGAGTTGAAAGTGTTTTAATATACTTCAAGTTGACAATTACATTTAATGTACATGTTAAATAGCAGAGTTGCATAAATATGTAGTGAAGTTTATAAAGTAATAAAAACTATAAAGAATATGTAAAGGGTGTTTGAGTATTTCATTAATTTCTAACAAATATTACATGTATAGATAAAGTTTGTACATACATTGTACAAGTCTTTACATTTTAATACTACTTTGGTTGGAATAGATTTGTTGTTGTTGATTGCTTTATTTGTTTTAATTTCGAATATTAATTTTCAAAATGACAAAAATTTTGTAATGTGTTGAATAGCTACAAAGTAATTTTTTTCAAATTCTTTCCAATGCACAGCAAGTGTTAACGCTTCACCGTATGATGTTATAGGCTTACTTAATTCTTCGTTAGGGGTTTCTTCTGAATCACTTAAGCCCATAATATGGCTTTGTTCTTCAAATATAATCTCTACACTGTTGTCTTCAGTACAGACATTTTTATCTATTTGAAGAAAATCGTCGAAATCATTTGGCCAATCGAGTCCTTCCTGAAATTTAGCATAGATTGCCAGCGGAATGTCATCTTCAGGATCAAAATCGGGAAGCAGTTTTGGATTGTTGTTGCTGCTACTTTATTTCAAGATGCTTTGATGAAATAAATAGCTTCAAGCACATTAATAGATTTCGACAGCTCTGAATCTGAACTTACTGAGTCAATTTCACATAATAAGTATTTTAAATGTACGCTTCTATAAAAATTGTTAAAATTTTGGATTACTCCTTGGTCAAGTGGTTGGCTGGCTTACTGCCGTTGTTTTTGGATGAAAAAAACTCTGTTTACATTAGCTAAATTTATTTCCATGGATGAGATGCAACGTTATCCAAAAACAAGGGAATTTTCCGATTCGGGGCCCTCATTTTCCTATTGAACTGCTGCAACCATTCAGTCATTACTTCTCGAGTCATCCATGCTTTTTTATTCGATTTCCTATTTACTGGCAGTTCTGTGATAGGAACATGTTTCAATGATCGAGGGCGGGATTGCTTTCCCTATAACCAAAAGCAACTCTTTCTCTCCAGCCATGTTTGCACAAAACAAAATTGTGAGTCGCCCCTTGAGAATTTACAGCCAATGCGTTTTTCAGACGTAAGAGCGAGATTTCTGTCAGGTAATGGTGTTGTCTATAGCTTTATTTCCGCACGTACTATTTTGCTATTTTTCTATTTTGAATGAAACTTGTTTAACGCAAATATAATTCAAAATTGCTATAATGGTGAAACTGTAGACTCCAGTTGGAACTATGTTGAAGTTTTAAATTCGATAGTATAATTCCATTAATCTTACATGTCATCGTTAATAGTTTTTGCATATTTAAATTTTTTAATCAGTATGTATGCCATTTGAAATTACATATAATCTATTGTATAAAACTAGTATAGGCTTCAATGTGAAGATTTAAATTTATGTAATATATTTTTTTAATAATTTGTCATATACTTGAAGATATGTTTAGTAGAAATTTGTAACCACATTTGGGCTAGGTTATTGAAATAAGTAAATAAATAAAATAAAATTCGATTATAGCGAATTGTTTATTCGAATTCGAGATATATAGTGGCAACAATCCGTTTTCGTTTTATACATATACTATATTAAATTATGTTTCTTTGTTTTCAGAACGAGGATCACCCAAAATAGTAAGCCAAATTGTTGTTAGTGCCTCTCGTATACCAAACAACGATAGTACTGACGACAATAGTCTTCTTATTCCATTGAAACAAATGAAATTCGAAGCAGCTGATAAAAATGTTACGTCTCAATCACCAATGAAATCTAAAACACCACAATCTTCAACACAACTTAGACGTAAAGTAGCAATGCCTGCAATTTCCAATTTCCCAGTTAGAGCCAAAAATCAACCATCAGTTCAGTCGTTGCTTAAACTGCCTACAGGTATTACCTTAAAGAAAACGACAACAACCAAAACAGCCCCGGAGGGAAATGCACTACCAACTCAACCTAGTGTATCGCCCAAACTTAACCAAAACGTTGTTAAAATGAAAATTGGGGATAAAAACGTAAAAGTTCAAAAGATACGTGTTACAAAAGCCGAAGCTGCAGCTATGGCTAAAGAGGGCCGTATAAAAATAAAAGATGGTCAAATTATATTAACGCAAGAATATAAATAACTTATTGTATAACGTCACGTTGGATGATTTTTTTTTAATTATATAGTTTTATTATATTTAAATTATTATATAATTTTTTTTAAACATTTCATTACAACTGTATGTAGGTCTTGATTATATGTATTTATAAGTATACAAAAATATGATTATACTTTATTTGATTTTTATTTTATTGTCTTTCGCAATATATTAATATATATATAAAAAATAAATCGTGTTTTTGTTTAAAGCATAAAGGTCACGGAGGTGTGCTAGTCTTATTGGTTTATTGATCATTACCGCTGTTTGCAATTGATTGATTGGCTTCATTGTAACTTAAACAACATTGTGCTATTAGACTGAGACACAATCGTCGTAATACATTTCTTATTTAAATTATACATTTCAAAATTGTTCCTCGCTTTGACACAAACTACTTTACTCAATTTTGTACGTACTATTTACCGCCTGTATGTGGAGATGAGAACTTTATGACTTATTTGTTAAGCGTAGAACTCGCGTTAACATTGATGTAAAACAAGGCATTTGTTTTTTGTAATCCATTTGCGGTTCGTCGGGACAGAATGATTCAAAGTCGATGGCTATACGTTGGTTAACAAATGTCAATATGGAGAAAATGTCATAAATCTCAGAATTATCTTTCAGCTCCTTAATAAGTGCCTGTATAAAGCATGAACCATCGACGGGTTTACGCCAGGATACATAACCTAAAAATAAATTTTGAGATTAATTTATATGTGTACATAAACCCAACAAGAAAAAATAAATAAATAAATAAAATAAAGTAACTACAAATTACCATCCCTGTACTGGCTTTCGCTTATTGGTGGAAGTGAAACGCTTCTACGCAATGGGTGTGTCAACTTCCACTTTCGACATAAATTTGGCAGCTATGTTCGCTTGCAAATGCGGGTTGGAAATAAAGTGAAGCACTTTTGAAAGAAATATTCACTATGTAAAAATTAAATTAAGGAATAAAGTTTAACGAGTTTTCTATTGATTGTGTTTCATCAACATCTTGTTTAGAACAATTTACTATAATAATAAAATGTTTTAAGAAAAGTCCACCCTCATTTCAACCCCTCTTTGTTATATTGCGTCAATTAATTTTTTGTTTCAATAGTCATCCATTTTTGAGTTTTTCTTGCACTAGATGATTTTGTAAATATTCGAAAAATTGGAGTACTACCATTAAAAAATAAAGAAATTTGTGTATTTCGAGAAATAAGTTAATTCTAACCAAATTGCGAAATTGGTATTTCATATGAAAGCTATCAGAGGTAGTAACATTCACTTTTGTGAAATGAAAGTGAAACGAACAACCTGTTCTATCTTCCACCGTGAATTTGATTCGCTTGACATATTCATTTCACTTAGATGGATCCACCATGTTCTACATTCCATATGGAATACTTTTGTCGAGCTTATTTTGGAATGTGAACATATTTTTTTAAACGTGTTTTTTCTACCAGAAAACCAGACATTGCTAACATTCATAGTTCATTGAACTACGAACGAACAAACACAATCATCTGTTTAGCATAATTGAACCAAAGTGGATGAACACGAAGAATAGCTATAGTCTGGGCAACATAAAAGAAAACGGTTACAGAAAATTCAATTTCAATTCACGTAAAATTATCATCCGGTAAATGCATTTTTTGAATAAAGATAATTATAATACATAGAAAAGTGGTTCCATTTTACTTCCACTGAGTTATGAAAGTGAAGCCCTTACATGAAATTTCACGTGAAAGAGGAAGTTGGACCATGGCCTCGCGAATTTGTTCCATTTTCACGTACAAACGGAAAATATAACATGGGTGGAAGTGAAAGCGTAAGCTATGGGTTCCGACAAAACCCAACCATTTTTCAATTAGAAAAATGTTCCTGGCCTTGTAAGCTTGTATTATGAATTTCTCATACATTAACTAAAAAATAACAAAATTATTCACAAAATTCAAATAAACATAACTGACAGTAGCCTGGTCATCAAAATTGCTATACCACAGAAAAATACAACTCTGTGATATGGACTAATCTCACCCCAAAGCACTGCAACAATGTAAGTATGCAAGAAGAAAAGTAGAATATGGTGGTGGGTTCTTGTGTTGGAAATATGGACCTTTCAGTGTGTGTTGATACTAAGGGATCTTCGATCGATACTAATTCACATATGTAAATTGCATAGTTGAGTTTGTATAAAGTATATACGATTGATGATCTACTGATGGTATCAATTCAGGCACAGTAGTTAGGCATCTGATGATAACTTGAATTGTCTATTATTCCAACAAAATCCAAACAGCTTTCAATTAGAAAAATGTTCCTGACCTTGTAAGCTTGTAGTATGAATTTCTCATATATTAACTAAAAAATGGTAGTTAACCTTGATTTGGTGCTGGACAATATTTGAAAAAGTATGAGCGGTAAAAATTATTTCTCGCGAACGAACTTACTACCACCCATACATTATTAATTTAGAACCTCTTTTATCTTCGATAAATTAGTTGTCCCTCCTAAATTAGCTCTAACAATGACTTTTTGCAACTTTAATTTTGTTGAAAAAATCATTTAATAATAGAACACTTAAGTGGTCTGTGGCATCCCATGAGTTATTCTTAAGTAGACTATATTTTTGACGTTTATAAAAACAATATTGAAATTCTAATATGTATGTACATATGTATCAGAGAAAATTAGAATAGAGAAGTGTATTCTCTCAATATTTTTAACTTGGTGGAAAGCAAGGACTCTGTTTTACGTAGATTTTACTCTACAAAAGTGTTTCTGCCTCTTTGGGTTAGGTGTAGACTTGCAAATGCTTTACTCATGCCTCAGATTTTATATGGGATTGAATTGGTATCGGGTACTAATGCAGAAAACTTATTGCGACTAAATCGAGCTGTTAATGTAATTACACGTTTTGTCTATAATGTTCGAATATCCGTGTTTGTAAATGGGTTTTTAGGATGCTGTTTTTCAAATTTCGTTGAGTACAGAAATTTATTATTATTTTATAAAGTTATTATTTATACCAGAGCCCTTGCGTGATAATTTTTCTTTTTCTCACTCAATTAGGCGGACTCAGATCGTAATACCGAGAATATATAATTCCTTATTTGAGAAATCTTTTGATATTCGTGTTGCCCGAACCTGGAATCAACTATCAAATGAGTTGCGGCTTTTTTCCTATTCGAATAATGAATTTCGATCAAAACTTTTTGAACATTTTTCACGTCTATGAAATGAATGTTGGGATACTTATTCACGTGTTTATTTGCTGTCTTTTATGCAGTTTAGGTTGGAGTTGTTGCTCATTTTCAGGACTGTCATGATCTCTTTTATTGTTTTACATTATTATGGCTGGGGAGCCAACAGGTTACAACTACTTGTGGAGTTGTATTATTTTCTATATAGACATTTAATGAATTTTTATATCTATTTAATTGTTAATGAACTTATTTTATTCAGGTACTTAAGAATTGTAATATGTTATATTGGCCACGTGGCTTGTGTATTACAAATGAATTTCAAATAAAATAAAATAAAAAATAGAGGCACTAGTACAAAACATCCAATAAGACAACACCAACCGCATTTCGTGTTTGTGTGGCAAAATAGTTGTGTTAAATACAATACAAATGTACACTAAAAATAAAAGTCGACAAAAAAGTAAAAAATACATTTAAAATGTAGTCTTCTATACCAAAGCAACATGAAACAGTTAAGTTAAGTAACCCCACCTGGTGTAAGTTAATTTACATCGAATATCTCTCATTTGCACAAACCTACGACGAAGAGTGAAATGAAACGTCAGGTGAGAGAAATGGATTCTCTATTCTAATTTACTCTATAATATGTATGTTTATGTTTAATATTTCTAATGCAGAAAAACAAGCAAGAACTAGACACAGATTCTGAAGGATCCAAAACGAGATTTTTGGGAATGAAAGCGATAACCTTGAAAGTGGCGCCTTCTTCACTAATCTAGCATTGTATTTTAATAATACCCGTGTGTTTTGGTACCAAAAGCAAAACTTTTTCCTATATACGCCCATGTGCTGCATTTCGATTTTAGTCGAATGTGAAACATTTTCCCATTTTTGGTGTTCGCCATTCCGAATACCCAAAAAAATACCCGAAAAAATCGAATTAGAAATGTTGTTTATGCTCTCCCTAATCTCTTCATGGGCTGTAACGGGAAACCATTTATTTATTTATGTCTTTTAATTAGCTTATACACACATTAAAAAACGACTACAGATTTAAAATGGTTTTTGTTTAAATTTGTAAAAAAAATTATTTAATAAAATAAAATTAAATAAAAAATTTTCATTTTATTTGCAAATGATTCTACCGTAGATTAATTTATATACATATAGAACTGTTATCCTTCTCATCTGAAGTTTCTCTTTGCGCCTCTTCAATGAGGAAACGAACTTGTCAGCTGTTTTGCTGTTTAATACAACAATTTGTGCGAACATCGGACGAAATCCTCCTTTTCAGCTGTGTTTATCAAACCTGAGCGACAGAATTTTTCTCTTGACATTCAAACTTGCAACTTCCACAAAGTTCGCTGCCCTTCAATCATTAAACTAATGAGCGAGTTGATAAATTTATATATAAATTAATCTATGGATTCTCCTAATTTTGTATGTTCGAAAACGAATTGATGTCAGATTATTTAAAAATAGGTAAAGTTTTGAAATTGACCCCGACTGTTGTTTGATTTTAAAATGTTTCTCCATATAAACATACGTTTTATTTTTTTATGAACTTATAGCTGAAAAGCCCGATACTTCGCTATCGGTAGTTTTATGAACTTTTTTTTAAGAGTTTTCTGTGTTATATATATAGTAGTACCACACCAGGGAGTAATGGCATATCCGAATTAACAAATATTGAAAATTTCAGATTTTTAGCCAAAGGTGTTTGGGTAGGCCGCCATGGGAGAGACCCCGTAGGAATTTCCAAAAATCCCGTCTTAGCGGACGTCAGCGCTAGAGGATGGACCTCCATGCGAAATTGCAAGTTCCTAGCTCCAGCGGTTAGGGCTGGGCGATGTTGAGTCAGTCAGTCAGTCAGTAACGTTATTCTTTTATATAGATATGTATATACATAGATTCATTGAAAAATTAAAAACATAAATGATGATAGCACAAGTTGATTAATCCGACAACACAGAAAAAGGCGCCGCATGATTAGACAAACGACGTTTAACACTTGCCAGACTCTTCGAGTTATAATTGTCGCCTACGAGTTTCATTGAAAGCAATTACTAAGCCAGCAGGCATTTTTTATTGAAATTTTTGTAAATAAAAAACAAGTGCATGGTAAAATAAGTAAGGTAAACGCACTAGGAATTGTTACAATAAACACAGGTATTTTGTTTTTGTTTGGTGTCCATAATCTGTCAAATTTCTTCATGTGTGTATCTACTGTAAAAGTAAACAAAACGGTACAAAAACAAAATACATGTGAATTTGACATAAGAGAGACACCTAAGCAAGAAATCAGCTGTTCTAACGAGTTTACCTTACTTATTTTACCATGAACAAGTGTGTTTATGGCGCTCTGCTGTAAAACATATGGTTTGTGTTAATATGTATTTAACACAGTCCGTGACATACTGAACACATCAAAAACTATCGAAACACATGGGCGATAGTCTGAAATCATTTCCTTGCGGCAGTTTTTAGTTGGTCTGTTTATTTATTAGCTTTATATTATTTTCAAAAATCGAAACTATCGAAACACATGGGCGATAGTTTGAAATCATTCCCTTGCGGCATTTTTTAGTTGGTCTGTTTATTTATTAGCTTTATATTAATTTCAAAAATTTCGAGTACAAAAATTGTTTCAATGATACCAGGGCTGTCTGTTTAGCTATTTCGGATCTTGCCAAGATCTTCATCAGCAAACGTTTATAGTATATACACCAAGCTAATAAATAAGCTTAATAAATTTAAAATATTGAAGTTAATTAATTTAAGTTTTTGGTGTATTTAATAATTATCATTCTGACAGCTTCAAATATGACAGACTGACAATGCTACAAAATTTTTCCGCTTATTCTTGTCAACTTAAGCTGAAAAGTCTGTAACATGAAAATTGGCTTAAGTGTGACATAATACTTTTAGTGTAGATTCGACTTTAGTAAAACTCGCATTAGTTCTGAATAAAGATTTGAGACATTAAACATAACTGTGAAATTTATCTGTAGGATGTCTTCGAACTAGGGATTCGAATTCAGGCCGGTTTATACATTCCTGAATAAATTTATTAGGTCTGTGTTGTATTCCCTGCGAAACTAATTTTTCGACGACTTTGTATGGGGAGCCACATAAAATCGCCACTTAAAGTTGTCGAAAAATTAGCTAACTAGGAAATAAAAAAACAGGCATAATGTCACGTATGTCAGGGTTCAAAAAACCCAGTACTTGTATGTGTATACAACTCGAATACTGTACTCTACAATTTAGAAAGTGTACTGATCTTTAAAAATACCCTACTTTGGTACTTTTGGAAAAAATTAAACAAATGTCTGTATCTCGGAAACGGTGCGAGCATTCAAAAGTAACCGTTGATTAAGTGGTCCAATTCATATGCAAGAATTACGCCATTAAATTTGAATTTTATGTAATAGTTCAAAAAGTGGTAAATACATATCTTCCAAAACTACGGCATCACAAAGTCAAATGCTGCTGTTGTTTGTAGGAAGAGGAGGAAGTAATATATATATGTTACAGCAATACTGCACACAATTTTCAATTGAAATTCTAAAATATTAATTTAATTTTAAAATATATCAATTGAAAATAAAAAGTGTCATTTGAAATTTAAAGTGCATTAAATGGTGGTGCAATGGTTAGTGTGCGCGGCTCTTGTACATGAGATCCTGGGTTCGAACCTGGCTCTGACCACCTTCAAGTTTTCTTTCGGCGGCGGTCATCTCGCATAGTGACGGCGACACTATCGAGTATCTAGCCATTAAAAAACTTCTCAAATTACCGTTCGGAATAGGTGTAAAACTGTATGTCCCAATCAGTGAGTGAAAACTGGAAAGCGCACAGCTCAGTGATTGTGAGAAGTTCTCCCCAGTCCCTTCATGGGATGTAATGGGAAACCATTTATTTTATTTATTTTTTAAATGAAATTTAAAAGACAGCTGATATTTGATAAACCTTGATAGAAATTTAAACTACATCAATTGAAATTCAACTACCATTTATTTAAATTTAAAAGGCATCTATTGAAAAACATCAATTGAAATGCAAAAATAAACAATTGAAATTAAAAAAAAACAATTGGTGTTATTTCAATTTATAAATAAAATATCAATTGGTGTTAATTAAATTTCAATTAAAATTTTTAAATTTAAAATGAAAATTATGAATTTGAATTGATGTATTTTATATTTCAAGGGGAATTTGAAATTTTTTGAGAATCTCAATTGGAAACGATGTAGTTCCAAACCCACAGCTAATGTTCGGGAATAGTTAACTATTCGTTAGAGTAAAATATAATTCGCTACATACCCGGCATCGTTGAATACGCTATTAAGAAATCCGCATGCAATGGTATGCGATAACTCATATCCGAATATGATGGCAGTCCATCTGTGCCAACTTGACGTCCTTGAAGTGTTACACCCTTCTCCATTTTTGTACCGCGACATGCTTGTATTATAAAGATTTTTGGTTTACCAGCCAATGAGGGGCATTGATCGGCAGTGAAATATTGAAAAATACTATCCAAACAATATGTGCCATTACGTGCGTGAATATATCCACCTCCATCGCCATGTGAACAAATCGCAATTAGTATACAATCATGATCAGTATGATCTCTTTGGGCAACTATTCGGGAAAAATGGAAAACTTTAATATCTCTAATAACACTAAACAACAAAATTAAGGACATTTTCATTTAGAGCTGCCACATAATTTTTTTTGATGCGGTTTGGTCTCCTAAGCACGATATGTGACATAGAAAAATGTTGAATAGTAGAATATTTCAAGAATACTTTTATATTTATGTGCATTTTTCAAAAAAATATTTTTATATTTTTTGCGACTTAAATCACAGATCACAAAAAAATCTTAAATAATTCTTAATAAAATTAGCCATTAAAAGATGTATGGTTGCATTAGCGGGTTTAGAAAATATTGACATTTGTTTTTTGAAAATAATTTGTATTGTTTTGTCAAAAATAATAAATAATATAAATACATTTTATAAAAATCGTTTCAAAATCTTAGTATAAATAGATCTGACTGTACTAAAGAAATTGAGACATTGCTAGTGTCCAAAAAATCGGAATTTTTTAGAAAACGGGTTTCGGTTTGTTCGAAAAATCAATTTTTCAAGAAACCGGTTTTCGGTTTTTAATTTTAGCAAAAACCGGTGGAACCGATTTTTTAGGTTTTTTTGCTTTAAATGAAATTACACATGTAGAACTTACAATACATTTTTTATCGACACTTTAATATTTCACAACTGTATTTAATTAATTACGCTTTAATTTTAAATAAAAACTATATATGTACATACATATTTAAAATTAAAATGTTAGTGCTTTCGGTCTATTTTATTCTTCAATAATTCTCTACCCATTGGGTAGCATCGTCGGAAAGATAAACACAATTATTAATTAAAAATAATAATCGTGTTTATCTTCCTAACGATGCTACCCAATGGGTAACAAAATATTGAAGAATAAAATAATTTAAAATAACGTTCGAACAATATCATCGAATAAATCATCACATTTTAAAAGATATTTATCATATTGCAATTTGCAATGCGTGTTTAATATAAAATTTAAAATATTTATTCAAATTCGCATTAAACTGATTTAAAGTCGAAAATAATATTCAATTTTGGAAAAGATTTTCATGTATGAAAATCTTATTAAGTTTAAAACACTTAATGATCAAATAATTTTAATTTTGAAATTTGATAAAAAAAATGTTCTTAATTAATTTTTAATTAATTCTAATTCAAGTAATAAAATCATTTTGAAAAAATTGTTTGGATATGCCATTTAGAATTTATTGAAGCATATGATCATATTTCACAATAGAAATCACGTTCCTTAATTCCAAAATTTCACTAAAATTCGAAAATCATATCATTTATTATTATTATTTTTAAGGATATTAACACAAATTACTTAAAATCCGATTAACCGCAAAAAACCAGCTTCCGATTTGTTCGAAAATTCCTTTTTTTTAAAAAAACGGCACACGGTTAATAGCATAAACCCCGGTTAACCGGTTTTCCCGGTTTTTCGATTTCGGTTTTGGACACTCTAGACATTGCTTGTGACGATCGATTAAGAAACAACATAGGTACAGACATTTTAGAAATAATAAGTAAAAAAAAGCGTCAAAATATTTTTTGAGAAATTTTACTAAAGTGATAACTTTATTGTTAATAAATTGTTATAAACAATAACTCAATTTCCTTGGTTCTACTGGATACATCTCCGTGGGAAATGCCATCATTTTCTTTAATCGCTAGGCATTTTTATTTTAGCCATTTTCATGTTATGGGTATTTTTTTGATAAAAATTTCTTAAATGGAAATGTAACCACTTTATAAAAAACTTCTAGAAATCCTCAAAATATAGGTATTTTTTCGATTGGACTTTCGGTTCCCGAGATAAAACGCCGATAACGTCCATATTAACCATTTTTTATCTGACAAAAGATTAGTTTTAACGATGTTTTTAACAACATAGTCTCCTAAGGAGGTCAAACATTTATTATTTTTGCAATTAGATGCACCGTTGGGTAATGTGCCCTCACGAATAATATAAATACGAGTATCGAAATATCGGGGAAAATTAATACAAGAACAGCAAATCTAACCTCAAGCTCGAAGAATATTGATTATTTATTGATAAATATATTTTTTAAATCTTTTTTTTAAATCTTAACCAAGGTTCGTATTTAACTACCCATTACTTTCCCCATACCCTATGGCTAATGGGTAATTCCCCATAGTCGTGGGTAACTACCCATTATTTTCCCCATACCCTGTCGGTAATGGTCAATCTGTAAATAAAATAATACTTTCCCAATACGTTGTGGGTAATTGGTAAACTATCGTTACCCATTCCCCAAGACGATGGTTACTGGGTTACCCAGAGTAAGACATTACCCATGAAATACGAACCTTGATTAAGATGTTACAAATTTATTTTTATTTTTCGTGAGGGCTTAAAAATGTAAAAACCAACCGATTGCAGTAATACATTTGGTGGGTGGCTTCATTAAACTTTTTTTTAAATGTTTTTGGAGAGTGATCCGTGATTTAATTCCCAAGAAATAAAACAAAAACTGCATGTACAAATTTGAAAAATAGCAAAAAAGTGACAGTTCCGAACGAAAAATCGTGTTACCTTAATCTTCAAATTTACCTTCTTTTGTATGCTCTATAACTTCATTTGCCGTCTTATCCCAATGTGCGGTAACTTCAAATCCTAAACGACCAAATGTTGCTTTAAGTCCTTCAAGATCTTTTTCAGCACCTTCACGAGGGGGTATATTTTTTTTATCGAACTTCTCGTGATTGAAGATTATAGCTAAGCCGCGCTTTTTATGATTCATGTTGTATTCGTGTGCATTGCGGGTGGTAGGCGCGGATATTGGTGAAGCCACTCTAAAGCAAACATATTTATGAAAATTCACTTAGTAGATATTTAAAGTGTTAGGAAAATAAAAAATTTGCTACATAAAATACTGAGAAATTTTTGATAGATAAAGGTTTACACTTTTATTAAGGTTAGGACCGGCAAACTTATCGATCGTTTTCGTAAAATTATATGTTCATTCTTACACAAATTTGTTCTTGCTAAGTTTTCCAATACCGTCCATCATTAAATTCAACTTGCTTCGATGATGACCACAACTAAACTGAATGATATTGAGAGAAAAAGAGTTGAGATACATTGGGAGTTGAAATATTCTTGTCTACCCTACTGACATTTATTGTAAATGTTCGTCAACCGAAGCATATGTAACAGTAAAAGTGGTATGTTTTTGAATTGATTTCTCGTTTCTAACATTAGTCCTGGTACTAAGTTCGTTCGCGTGGAATAATTTTTACAACTAATATTTTTTATATTCCGTCATTGCCCAGTAACTAATCAGGATTGGCTACCATATTTTCTGTGTTCTTAAAATTTTTTTAACAGGAAAAATAAAGTTTTTCAGCAAATTTAATGAGAATTGCCACATGTATCATTTTCACCGATATTGCGCAAGCATTTTTTTGTATGGAGATTTGTTAAATTTCACGTGAAATATCGTACTTAGTACCCAGCTTAAGTCTTGAAAGTGTAACTAATTTAAATAAAATTCTGTGACTTCAATTATTGGAATTTTTTTATAAACTGGGTTTCGAATCATTCAAAAATTTTAATTTAAGAAAAAAACGGTTGCCTTTTATGAAAATCACAAAAAAACATTATTAACCGGGTTTTTACAATATGCCAAATCCAATTACACATTCAAATTTTAATTTTATTTAGTGGAAAAAAATATGAAACAACCGTAACAATTCAATGGTACAAATCATGATTCGTCTACTACAGGTTGTGTTATAAGAACAACTGAACAAATGCATTTTTTTTGTACTGTTTTGTTTACTTTACGGGAAAATACTTAAATAGCATTGCATTTGGTTTCAGATGCAACAAAATCTGTTTTCGTTGCATTTGGACTCCAATTAACAAGATCTAATTGTTAACAAATTAATAAAGTTAAGAAATTATTACTTCAGTCGCATTACTGAAATAATTATGTAAAAATAGGTCTACTGTGTTCCAGTAAAAAATATCCAGTAACTATTTTTGAAAGAGTAAGATTGATTTTACTCTTCCAGTTAAAAATATCACAAAACGTACACAGACGACATCCAGTAATACGAACATTTGTATGTAAACAGCTGATTTGCAATGTAAATATTTTTTTTAAACGTTTATTAATTCTTAATTCAATATATTAATTCTTAAACTATAATAAACAATAGTTAACAATAATTTACAATATACACAGTAGAGGCCCCATAAATGCAAAAGTTGATTTTTTTTCGCTCCCCGCGACTTTTCTAAATCCTTGGGCTTAAAAAATAATATCTGCCTCGCAATTTTTCAAATCTTGTTTAAACCGACCAGTCCCAATTGACCTAAAGGCTAAAAACCGGCCATAAAAACACTTTATTGCCTTTTTGGCCTTTAACTCCTAAACAAACGATTTTACGAGGTTTGTTCACATAAGCTATTTTGACCAAAATAAAAAAGCGGACATTTCTTCAATACAAGCTTTTAACATATATCTAACCGTTAATGGCGTTTTCAACTATGAAAAGCAAAATTTTCCAAATTTTTTAGGCTCTTTTTTTCTTTAAAAATGTGTCTTTTGCTGTTGAAAGGCGGTAAACGTATAGGATGTAGCTTACTAAATAGAAAATTAAATAATGTTTATAATAAAATCAAATTTTTTGAAATATGTTAATTTTTGGTGGATTTATGGGATCTCAGTCAGAAAAAAAATCAACATTCTGGATTTTTCTTCAAAGTATTTATTTTTTAATAAGTAAACTAAACCATATTAGTATTTAACAAAACGGTGGAAGAAATACACTTACGTTTTTTCGAATGATATGTTGTGATTAAATGAGAGCTTCGATACGTTGCAAAATTTCACGAAATCAACACCTAAATTTCCCATTACATCCCATGAAGGGACAGGGGAGAACTTCACACAATCACTGAGCTGTGCGCTTTCCACTTTTCACTCACTGATTGGGACCTACAGTTTTACACCGATTCCGAACGGTATTTTGAGAAGCTTTTTCATGGCTAAATACTCGATAGTGTCGCCGTCACTATGCGAGGTGGCCGCCGCCAAAGATATTATTTTTTTTAAGGTGGGCAGAGCAGGGTTCGAACCCAGGATCTGCGCACACTAACCATTGCACCACCGACGGCCACAGTTTAAGTGCTATAATATCAACAATATCACCTTCTCACATTTTAACGATATTTTAATTGCTCCACTTAGTAAATCCAACACATCATAATGTATATTCTTGTGTTGTTCCAATTTAGTAATTTTTGAATAACAAATAAAATCTATTCTAAAAAAAAATCCAAAATGTTGATTTGTTTTCTGACTTTGAGATCCCATAAATCCACCAAAAATTAACATATTTTGAATTTATTATAAACATTATTTAATTTTCTATTTAGCAAGCTACATCCTATACGTTTACCGCCTTTCAACAGCAAAAGACAAATTTTTAAAGAAAAAAAGAGCCCCAAAAATTTGGAAAATTTTGCTTTTCATAGTTGAAACGCCATTAACGGTTAGATATATGTTAAAAGCTTGTATTGAAGAAATGTCCGCTTTTTTATTTTTGTCAAAATAGCTTATGTGAACAAACCTCGTAGAATCGTTTGTTTAGGAGTTAAAGGCCAAAAAGGAAATGAAGTTTTTTTAAGGCCGGTTTTGAGCCTTTAGGTCAATTGGGACTGGTCGGTTTAAACAAGATTTGAAATATTGGGATGCGGATATTATTTTTTAAGCCCAAGGTTTTAGAAAAGTCGCGGGGAGCAAAGAAAGCAATATACTTTTCTTTTTCATATATTTTGTGGGGACTCTAATACACAGTCAGTAAAAAGGGCTCTCAAGTATTGTAGATAAAATGTAGATTTTGTTTCATAAAACATGTTAAGTTTCTTATCTCAAATGAGTAATATACATACATATATGTGTTTTTATTTATTGCAATGAAAAATATAATAAAAACATTGCTTCTTGTATTGAAAAAGGTTTAAAATAAGGTCTAGGGGTAAAAATTAAGCAAAATACGTGTAGCAGTTTACTGCGATAACCACCATAAGTGTTTCATTTTGGATCTTTGCAAAAGGCATTCTATACTGGCTATACTGATATCATATCTGAAATCATTTACTATAGTATTACAATTAACTGATTTGATATTAGCCCGTCTATAATTATGATAGAACACTGGGGTGCCATTTTCATTTTTTATGACTACCGCAATTTTAAGAAAACTTTACAAATCTCTATAACTTTCCTCCTTTTTAAAATAAATTTTTAAAGGTTAATTACAGAGCGTTAAATAATCAGTTTTTCTTTTAGAAAGTAAAATTTCTTTGATTAATTTGTTATATTATGGCTTTCTATTTCCTAATTTTCCTATATGACTTAGAAAATCGGTAACACACATTACAAAAAGCAAAAAAAAATTGTTATTATATACTTTTAGATTAACAAAAAAAAAGAAGAATAACTAAAAAATTTTATATTTTTTTATAATTTTTTTTCTTTGATTAATAATCAATATTAATTGATTAGTATGCGAAATATTTGACTTTTATTATGTCCTGTATGATAAGACTGAATAGCAAATACCCATTAACAGCTCCCAAGTTTCCGAAACGAAGTGTTCTCATCACTCTCCCTTGGTGAAATAAAAAGGGACAGTACAACCGATAATTCCTGTTGATTACAACAAAAAATGCTCAAGATTTATTCATTTAGGTTATAGCAGCAGCTGTCGATGTAATTAACATTGCGAAAATTGCGTAATGAAAACAATTAAGTCACCTGTGCTACTGATATAACCTGAAATTATATTTCTTACTCCATCGTTGCTGGCATTTCGGTGTGAACAGACAACATCCATGAACAATTTGTACAAAATGATACGATCAGGGATGCATTTGGAATGAAACCAAAAAAATGACACTAGCAATATTTAAATAAAATTTAAACACAATTATCTGTTGCCTAGTTAAAATACTCATTATGAATACGGTACTAATGAAATTGTACGCTAAATTGTAAAGCTTTCAATGACTGAAGTATGTTTTACAGCTACTTTTATGAATAAGGCCTTTAGTCTTTGTGCACAATTTTCATTTTTCTCTATTCTATTTTTTTTTTACTGTTGTATATTTACATTCTTCGAAACTGACAGTGTAAATCGAAAGCAGAATGATAGTACGATTTCTTTCAAATGGAAGGGAGTTTCATTCAATTTCACTGATAGTCTAAAATTGCATTTACAAAGACTTAGGGCGAGTATCACACTCGTCATTTAAAAGCTCAATTTAAAAGTTCACAAAAATTGTTCATATTAACCCTCTAATGGCTAAGAGTGCCTTAAGGCACTCTTCACAAAAGACATACTGATAGCAAATGGATCAACTTTTTTAGTAAGGAAGCTTTTTTTTACAGTTGCTAACAGATGTAGCAATATATTTGTAAAAGCTTTTCAAGCTTTTAAACTCTCCCTTTTATCATTGTTTCCCCGTTTTGTGTTAGGCACATGGATTTGCGATAAACTTCATTTATACTGTTCGCATCATAAAAATTGTTAGTTTGATTATCATAACCGAAAATAAACAATGTGTTTCTCAATTCTCAAATGGTCTTGTAATTAATTTCAAATCTTCTCAACGAAACCTAACTTACAGTATTCATTAAAAATTTACTATATTTTTTGCCACTAAAGCCCCAAGAGTGCCTAAGGTACTTATTTACATTTTGTCGCATTGAGGGTAAACGGTCGTTCGTAATGACTTGCAGATTATTTTTTTGAAATCAGGGGCCCCCATTTATCCATACAAAAATTATTCTCATAATTTTTACACATTATTTTAGAATCCAGCATTAGAGGGTTAATTGACATTTAAATAACAAGCATCGGGCATTTAAAGTACATTTAAATGGAGAATTTTCAACTATGAAACTGGCCATTACTTACGTATTTACACATTTAAATTGTACGGAGTTTATTTTTTTTGAGAAATTTAAAGTTAATGAGATATCTATACAAATGTACATACAAATATTTATAGTCAGACCGGTTTTATATTGTATATAAGTATGAGTATAAACCTGCACTCGGGTTTCTATTGTCATATCTTGTTACGTATTAAATTTACGTTGTGAACTTCTTTGTGACAAGGTTTCGTGGTAAACCCCACCAGAATGGTCCCACAAAAAATCTTGTTTACCGGTTTATTATATGATAACATGTAAACAGATTTACATATTTAAATTTGAACTCCTAAAATCTTATAGAATTGTATTTTTTTTAATGTTACCTCATTTCAATAAAGATGCCAAAGCCTATCCAGCAACGTTGAACACGATTACCTCTATATAGGGTATATAAGCACTCACTGTCAATGCCCAAGTTGTTATCAGAGTTTGGAATCTATGCATGCACACATACATACATACAAATTTAACCAAACCAAAACTCAACAACGTGATTCATAGTACGGTTGCATTGGTTTACTACTAGTATGTGTAAGTAAACAAAATCGCTCTTAATGCCAGCATGTATACGACAATGAAACGATATAAACGAATTACTAATATTGGAGTTAAAATCATCCTGAAGAGCGGGAAATTCCTGAATTATTCCCAGCAGGGAAAATACTAGTTCAGAACCAGTGTTGCCAGAGACCGGCTAAAAACTTATACCAAATGTTTACAAAACCATTATGCTAAAACGGGTTTTTTAGTCTTTGCTCTAATTTTGAACCCAAACACACATACAATCTTTCCAAGAAATGGATGCTCATCTCGCCTTTAAACAGATGCTAGACGTTAGCCGTTCAACTTAAAAATACGTAGTATTATAGTTTTAATTTATTATAGCCTGTATCTAATTTCATACAAAACACAAACTTAAAATATTTAAAGAATTTTTACAACTACAACGAAATTTCCCAAGTTTTGAATAAATTCTTTTAGAATACGTTTCACTTGTCCTAGAGGACAGTTTTTATATCTGGTCATGGGACACGGGACTGTCCGTGGAGACTGGACTGTTTCACTCCACTTGGGAGTGGCCACACACAGGGAAAAGATTAGTTGTTTGAAAAGGTTTCAAGACAGCACGCTGTCTAGCACACTTAGGCTAAAGAAGCCCATTGTGATACCTGCTGTTTCCTCTAGAGCAACTATTGACTAGTCGTCTAGACAATTTCCCCTTTCGACGAATTTGTTTATAAGACCTACAGGAATATCCTGTAGGGCTACGGTGCTAACTAAATGTGTTCCGAATAACCTACTTCTCAGTCCTGCCAAAGCAGGGCAATCCAAGAGAAGGTGTTTCGTCGTTTTCTCGTCCTCTTCCATGCAGCATCTACAGAGAGTGGAGTGTCTATGTCCCAATCTTAGGGCGTGTTTTCCTACAAGACAATGTCCCGTAAGTGTTTCTATCATTGTGGATAACCTGCCTCTCGGCAAGTTAAGTAGTTGCCAGGTCCTCTTCCTGTCCACCTGTGGTCAGAGGACCCTGGCTTGTTTGCAAGTTGAAGTAAGTGTCCACATGCCCTATAACATATTATCGGCCTACTGCCTGATCTGCAAACGGCAGGTAGAGATTGGCATACTAACACCTTATTTTGCCGAAGAACCTGTGTCGTAGTACCCTGTCTGGCTAACGCATCCGCTTCGCAATTGCCTGGAATGTCGCTGTGTCCCGGTACCCACATGAGCCTGTTGTCAAAATACTCTGCCATCACCCTAAGTGATGACTGGCATTCTTTCTACAGTAATCAGGCAGCTTGAAAGAGATATTTACATTTAAGTCCGGTGAATGGACCCCATAGCCTACTTTCTCGTCCAACTTTGATCCGTCCATGAAAAATCTGATACTACTGGTGTCCCCTTCCAGTGACTTTTCCCAGGTATTCCTGTTCGGAATAGAAGTCCTTAGATTTGTCGCTGGTAGAAGGTAGGGGACACAGTAGTCCGTTTTTACGGGAATAGAGTTGATCCGGTGTAGTAATTCAGCGTGTCCGGAATGTCCCGATATCAAAACGCCACAATCTCTGATTCTCACCAGGGATATAGCGTCTGCCGATTAGGCCATGATATCAGGAGTACAAATGTTCAGGATAGCACTAAGTGCAGTGCCTTACGTCGCGCCCATTGCTTCACTAACGCTAATCAGTGCTGATCTTTGAATTTTCATCAAGGAATTCAGAATATATTTATCTTGGAGGGACCTCCACCAAACTACGATGCCGTAGAGAAGTATTGGCCTGACTATTGCCATATAAATCGACATGGTGATCTTAGGAGACAGTCCCCAGCGCTTTCCTATCGCCCCTTTACAGCAGTAAAGAGCAACAGACGCCTTTTTCACCCTCTTCTCCAAATTCGGTTTCCAAGACAATTTTCTGTCGAGAATTATTCCCAGATACTTGACCTTTTCCGTCAACTGTAATTGCACCCCATTAACTGACGGCAGTTCAAATGCGGGTATTTTATATTTCCGAGAGAACAAGATAAGCTCGGTTTTAAGTGGGTTAAGTGATAGTTGTTAACGGTCCAGTTCGAAATCAGACTAAGTTGGCTGGTTGTACGAATGCTAATTAAATTGAGGTTTCTACCCGTACAGATGATAGCAATATCATCGGCATAGGCAAAGTCCTGGTATTCGGCTCTGTCCAATTCAAGAAGCAGCTCATTGACAGAAGTTAACCATAATAGTGGAGACAGAACTCCCCCCTGCGGTGTCCCCCTGTTAATGTTCCTAGCAATTGTAACACCACCCCATTCAGTTTTGACAGATCTATGCACCAGAAGCTTCCCAATTTGGCGTGTCCCCAAGCTGTCTACTCCTAGATTCTGTAACGACCTGAGAATCACCGAAGGTTGAATGTTATTGAAGGCTCCCTCGATGTCCAGGAAGGTCCACAGAGCGGAACTTATTCTCAAGAGAATTTTCTATTATGCTGACTATAGAGTGGAGAGCCGTCTCAGTTGACCTGCCGTTGATATAGGCATGCTTAGAACTCGATAGTAGATTCTGTGGAAGATTACTTCGAACGTGAATGTCCAGTAACCTTTCAAATGTCTTAAGAACAAAGGATGATAGACTGATTGGTCTAAAGTCCTTTGGTTTGTCATGAGAGAATTTCCCCGCTTTCGGGACGAAAACCACTTTGGTTTGCTTCCAAATGCTAGGAATGACTGCCAGCATAAGGCAGTCCCTGAAGATTGCCTCCAACCAACTACAAAAAAAATTTAAAAAAATTCATCTAGCCGTTTCCTCAAATTCAATGAAATAAAGATTACAACAATAAAAACCTAACATGACTCCTCATACCGTAAGGTAAGACGTATTCTACGTCAAAAAATTGCTAACACATACATGTGTGTTTTAGCGATTTTTTACTTGAAAATGTTAGTTTAACGGATTTTAAGAGATGCCATTGGTTACAGCCTCTTCAAAGGTAAAAAATTTATTATTTTAGCATGGACGCACCAAGTTTTTCCAAGTTTGGCCACTTTTTTATTTTAGCGATTTTCTTATTTTGGCGATTTTTCCTTTCCCGGGAAACCGGTATTGATATATTCCCGGGAAATAATAAATGACTTTCTTCGGTTTGTTAAGCAAAGATGCACAGAGTGGCTTGAAATTTTGCAGAGATTATAAACAGACACTTCGATATTTTGTACCAAAAAATTATGCCATTTGATGGAACGCTGTTCAAACGCCGGTCCGGTAACGAAGAAATTACTATTTTCATATATTTGTATATTTATTGTTTAATTAATTCAGATTACACAATAATTTGATATTGATATCCAAGAGTTTAGTTACGGATTATAACTTTTCTACATAAACATTTAGTTGACAAAGTAACAATATGTATATACATATATTTAATAGCGTTTTTTGCAAAAATTTTAATACAAAACCCATGATTTACTTAAAATTAAAGAGGTCCAGTTATAAAAATACTTTTATTAAGGACATAGAGATCGAATATGACCATACGACAAATATGAACATTTATCAAAGAATTTCTCAGTAATAGTATATATTTTATCTTTAACTAATGACAGTATGTACTGTGAATGGAGACGTGATATTGAACCAGTATATAAGTTTCAGTCGGGTGAACCGACTTAATCATACCCTCACCTTAAGTCATCCATTGCGTGGGAGTTCTGTTAAATAAAAACGCCCATACTCAGAAGTGACCATATTCAATAGCAGATTGACATTGCGCTAAATATTATTGAATACCCAAATTAGTTTCCCTCCCAATATTTATATGCGAGGTACAAAATTGGGCATGGCAAGTTGTTGCCAAAATTTTGATCAGTACCAAATTTTATTAAGATCGGTTATGATATATTGGAGATATCGAGTCGGCAAACCCCAACTACGCCCATCTTTTGTATGGGAGGTACGAAACTGGGCACACAATAAATAGTCAGTTATCAATTACACAGTAGCTTTTAGCAAAATATTGCCTAGTACCGAATTTTTTTAAGATCGGTTGCAGTTTATGAGAATTATCGTGTCGATCAACCGGTCATCCGCCCAACTTTTATATGGGAGGTACCAGCATGGGTGTGACATTTTCTATAGGAGAGCTTTATTTGGCTAAATACTGACTAGTACAAACTTTCATAAAGATTGGTTTGGTTTTGCGGGACTTCTCGTGCCGAACACCCAGACGGCCTAACAACTTTTGTATGGGAGGTACCACAATGGGCGTGGCAAAATGCGCCTTGTTTTAATCGGTGATTGGCGTTTGATAACGTGAAGCCTTATACCTAATTTCATTACGGTCGGAAGTGTTTCACGCGATTTATCGGATTGACAACCCGGACGAACACCCTGTTTTGTATGGGAGGTACCTGAACGGGCGTGACAATCTCGCCCATTTCCTCCAGTTATGTAGGCATTTACAGATTATTAACCGGTGTGAGAGTTAAAGCTAATCACATCTACCAAAAGAAAGGTTTGAAAGAAATATGATTTTGTACTAAATGTGTCGATTTGTATGGGAGGTACCAGAAGGGGCGTGGTCACAACGCCCATTTTCAATCCCAAACTCAATATTGGCAAATAATAGTCACTGACAAAATTTCATTGTGATCTGTAAAGATTTACGGCAGTTATCGTGTTGACCAGCCAGCCAAACAGACAGACGGACATGGCTCAAACGTCTTAAAAAGTCCTAAAACGAATTTCGTCCGAAGATACTAAGGGTCTAATACGGCTCCTTCTATGTGTTACATTTTTTTACGTATTAAATGATATATACCCCCATCCTATGGTGAGGGTATACAAATGATATGGCAAATTGTCCATCATTGTTAAAATTTTATTTTGACTTATTTGCAAACGTTTCAGATGACAATTTGATACATCATGCAATAATGGAGCGCCATATAAAAGTATAGCTTGAAAAATTACTTTGAAAATGATAAGCTTGTTCTCAATACTTAGTTGAGATCTTCTGTTAATAAAAGGATATAACATTTTGGTGGTGATATTTACTTCATTTAATGTGTAGCCTACGTGTTCATTAAATAAAATTTATTTGTCAAGCATTATGCCTAAATATTTTGCTTTTGTCTCCCAAGGGACGTTTATTCCGTTAATAGTTATAGTGGAAGATGGCAAAAAGCAATGTTTTATTTTTCTTGTAAAGTATATAGCCTGTGTTTTAGTTGGATTTACTAAAATTTTCCATTTATTAAAATAATTTATAACAGCATCTAGCGAATTTTTAAGTTTTCCCGTCTATCCCGGACCGACGTTTCTAAAATACTTACTGTTATGACTCGCTGGTTGCTTTTATGGTTTTTATGAAAATGTGGCAACTCCATTCTCTCAATTGAGAGATTTCGTGATAGCGCCGCCAAGAAATTAAAAAAGATTCTATTCTAGCGGTGAGTCGTCAGACCCAGCGGATTTTCGTCACGATTTTTCCCTTCCATAAGAAACTATGAAGAAACACGTCGTCGTCTGTAGCGTGTTTGATTATGTTTGGACTTTGAATCGTGACTGTTTTGGTGCCTGGTTCTGTTTGGACTCTAACACAAGGAATTTGTGCCATTTGCAAGGAAAATGTTGATTGTGTTCTGTGATTTAAAAAATTATTGATAAAAATGTTTTGCAAAATATGTAAGTATGTAGTTACATGTAACCATAGATTAATACTCAGAGTAGATCTACTAGTTCTCCCACCAAATTTATGACATTTGGCCTGGTGTGACCAGATAGAGGCAATTCATAGAGTAATCTCAGACTAGAGAGAATATTTGGCTCATCTGACGTTTCCTTTCACACTCTTCGTGATGCGGTCGGTGTGATAGAGAGATGTTTGACGAAAAGTGATATACACCAGGTGGAATTACAATAACTTCTTGCTTTAATTTTTCATGCCATTTTGGTGAAAAACTGTGAAATTTAAATGTGTTTTAAACTTTTTTATTGACTGTTATTGTTAGCATACATTTGTGTTGTATTTAACACAATAATTTTAACACACAAAACGAAATGCGTTGTTGTTATTTTGTTCGTTGTTTTGAACCATTGCCTCTATCTGGTATTAGTAAAGCAATTCTTTTCAACATCAAACGTAAATATCACACCAGGCCAAATGTCATAAATTTGGTGGGAGAACTAGTAGATCTACTCTAAGTATTAATCTATGATCCCAATAAGCACAACGGATCCGAATCGGCTCCGACTTCTCGGAGATGATTTCGAGAACGGATCCGTTCTCGGATCAGCGAGCGGGAGAAATTCCTCTTTCGTTCTCGAAACGAGAATTGCGTCCGATCTTGAAACGAGATCGGATCCGATAGCGAAATGAATTCGAATCCGATAGCGAAATGAATTCGGATCCGATAGCGAAATGAATTCGGACCCGATAGCGAAATGAATTCGGACCCGATATCGAAACGAATTCGGACCTGATAGCGAAATGAATTCGGACCCGATATCGAAATGAATTCGGACCCGATATCGAAACGAATTCGAACCCGATAGCGAAATGAATTCAGACCCGATATCGAAATGAATTCGGATCCGATAGCGAAATGAATTCGGACCCGATAGCGAAATGTGCTCGGATTTTAAATTATTACGATGGGGTCCGAAATCATTTCGATATTGATTCCGATCTCATTTCAGAATAAAATAATCAAATTACATTTTACATACGCATTTCTGAGACTAATTTTTTTTCATTATATTTAATTTTTTTGGTAACGCGGTCTTTTGCATATTGGAAGTATTTCTTACTTCCACCGTTTCTAACGGATAATTTGGGCATTTCCGCTGAAATGTCGCTGAAATATAGAATTAAAAATCTATATTAAAATCAAATGTAAAAATTTAGGGCCTACTTTTAGCTTACCTGTGATATCTGATGCCACTATTAACTCTTAAGCTGCCATTTTCTCTTTGGACCCAAACCAAGTCAAGTGCTGCACCACTTCATCATCAAGGACACTGCGTCAGCAGGTCCTTACAAATTCGGCCGCAGACTGGCAGGTAAATATAGAAGAATTGTTTTTGCTTTTTTCATCTGTTTTATTTTGACAGATGGTTAATGATAAATAAAAATGGTGTAGCTGAACAAGTGTTATCATGAAATTAGGTAAGTGTTTGGGTGACAGAATGAGAGTAGTTAATTTGTAAATCCTTTTCGAATAATACTCCAACTGACGCAGATTTCAGCAGCAAATCATATTCGGAAAATCATACTAAATTATCGGATATCGGACTCAAATCGGATCCGAATCAGATTAGTGGAAGCTAAATCTGACACATCGGACTCAAATCGGATCCGAATCGAATTAGCGAAATCTGACATATAGGACTCAAATCGGATCCGAATCGGATTAGCGAAATCCGACATGTCAGACTCAAATCGGATGCGAGTCCGACGTTGTGCTTATTGGGATCCAAGCAAACCAAATGTCCAGAGTTCGTTAAAAATTTAGGGCGAATTTCTAAATTAGGCCATATTCGTCCCTAAAAATATATGAAGTGTTTGACACGAACTCTAAACGAATTTTCGGATATAATTGTGATTGTTTTTCCAATTTTTCTTAACGATTTCATACCAAATTCTGAGACACGCAGTGAATAAATTTTTAAAGAATTCAGAACATCCGCCTGCCGTACCACTGTTTTTAATATATAACTATAGTTTCATTTAAATTGCTTTATTTAAATACTATAATAATATAATTTTCACACTCAAAGGAAATAAACAACACACTATCGCCCGGCTCATTTGTTCTCCGATAACTGTCAAACTGAAAGGAAATAAAACGCATGTTCTATCGTCCAAACACAGAGTTCAGAATTCTTATCGAATTCGGTCAAAAAGATCGAAATAACTGTAAATATCATGAAGCGGTTGGAAATGAATTTGAAAAAATATCACATGTTCCCACTTCAGGAAATGTTCAGAATTTCATTAGAAATTTGAAGAGATTTATAAAGAATTTTCTTACCGAATTCGATACGAAAAGACTAAGAATTTTCGTGAGAGCTTTGAGATTGTTCAGAATTTTGTGACATAAGAATTTGTCGGAACATTTGGTTTGCTGGGATATATTCGGTTCATTTAAACGAAGAAATGACTTTTGTATCGTCGGTGGTGTAATAGCTAGAGTGCGCGGCACTTGTACGGGAGAACGTGGGTTCGATGGTCCAATCAGGTCAGCGATAATTGGTTTTAGTCTTTCACACATTATACTTGATAGAACCTTATATTCTACGGATAAAAGGCTTATTCCACGGTAGTTGGCACAGACTCGGGTCACCTTTTTTAAATATGGGACATAGTACACTGAGACTCCAATCGCCGGGCATGCATTCATCTAACCAAATTTTGCTAATGAGCTGATGCATGCACCTTACCAGTAGCGCGGAGAAATGATCTCTCCATATTCCCAACATGCTCTGCACATCTGCGATGAGATTTCCGTTCTTGTCTTTACAGAAGGGGGGGCCCTGAACCATGTCCATTTCGGGCTTCGTTCTTCCTTCTGTATGTCTCAATTTTCTCACTCTCGCGCTTTCTCCACTACCGTTTCTTACGCCTAAAGAGACGGTTTACCTCCTTACCGCTCAGTTGCAGCTCGAGTTGCAATTGACTGAAGCATTGCCATACGTGCAACGTTCTTTTCATCATTTGCAATGCGACACTTCATCGTACCATGGTTTATTGCGAAGCGGTAAACCATGGATTTCCAATGCGCATCAGGATCGTCATATGGAGGGGGTGGGTTCTGTGCCAAAAGTTGGGAGAGCTTCTTTGAGTAGGCTGTGGCTACCTCTGGTAATTGCAGCTTTCCGATGTCCAGCTTTCTCTGTGTCTGGTTTCGTAAGATATTCACTCTACATAATCTTGTGTGAACCTTTGCTGCTACCAGGTAGTGATCAGAATCGATGCTAGCTCCTCTGATCACTCGTACGTCCATTACACTGGATGAGTGCCTTCCATCAATTACCACGTGATCAATTTGGTTCTTCGTTCTTGTTTATGTCTTTATGCTGGAATCTTGTACCGCGAATGACCATGTTTTCTGCCGCGGAAAATTCAACCAATATAAAAATATTTCGCTTTTATGCGGATTGTGGCTATACGTTCACTGACAGGTTTGAACCTAGAGTCTAGATGTCGCAGTCTTTTGCCAACTACAAATCCGCAACCAAATTGATGTTTTTCGCATGACAACTGTAGTATATGTCGCAGTTTCTTTTTCTTTTGCAGCCATGTCCTGTCCATCGCATTTCATGTATAGCGGCAATGTCAGCCTTATAACTTTCGAGGACATCTGCCAATTGGATACTTGCACCGGATCTATATAGAGTTCTTACATTCCAAGTGCATATCCGTAAATCGTGGTCCTTATAAAGTTTGCGGGGTCGTTAACAAATATGGGGTTGTTTATGTTTTCTTTTTCGTTTTTATACCCTCCACTGTAAGTGATAGAGGGTATATATCAGTTTGTCATTCTGATTGTAACATATAGAAATAAGGCTTTGCGACCCCATAAAGTAAATATATTCTTGATCCTTATAACAACCGGAGTCGATATAGCCATGTCCGTCTGTCCGTCTGTCGAAAACATTCTCACGACTTCAATCGGCGATAACGCGGTTTGGTTTTTGGCCAGAATGTTCCACGTATTCCTGAGCAGTTTGGTATTGAAAATCATCGAAATTGGTCCATTGGAAAAAATTTTATGATTGGAAACGTAAAAAAACTCATAAAATTTTCACATTAATTTTTGTAGTTTTATACTAAACTACTCCTTTTGCCGTGTGGTGAATTTCCATGTTGGAAATCTTTGTTGTTCTTTATAATAGGTAAGTACTTTAGAATGTTTAGATGTACTGTGTTCATACATTTATATGAATTTTGTCACACTACATCTAAGGTCGCTGTGGCCTGATGGGTAAAGGGTTGCGCGTTGGAGTCTGAGGGTTGTTGGTTCAACTCTCGTCCCAGCTTTTTTTTTTAAAAAGTACATTTTCTCAAAAAAGGTCCTTTTTAAAATTTAATATTTTGCTGGTTAACACTAAGGTGGAGGGTATCAAAGATTCGGCACAGCCGAATTTAACACTTTTACTTGTTGTATATTCACCACCGGGATATTTGATTGCAGGCGCTCATTATGGATCAGAGGCTGACCAGGATGCAATATGTCGAACCTGGCTTTTCTTCTTTTGGTTTCTATCGGCTATTGGCCCGTATGTTTGCCTCATCCGACAAAAGAATATGCCCGATAGTTTGATGAGCTTCAGTGACATCAGTCACATACTAAACCTGAGACATCAATTTTTCAATTTCGCTAAACTTTTCCTCAAATTATTCAATATGTGTAGTGAAGACAAAACGTCATGTGAAATTGCGCAAATTCTTAATCGATCGAAAAAACTGGTCTATAATGTTATTTATCCCATTAAAAATTATAAAATTTTTATAATGAAAAACAAAAATGAATCCACGTAGCAAACTGAAAAACTGAAGCAGTGGACCGAGCTATTGTCCGGGAGTACAAGTTGTAGGGCAACAAAATATTAGTACAGTAGTATCCCGATTATCCGAATTCATTCGTATCGGCTCTAGTTGTCAGTTTAACAATGTTTTGACGGTGCAACGAGACATATTACGACAAGTTTCTTCCCAACTCCGACAGTGTACTCCCGCTCTCATTTGTTTTCGAGATAGATAGTGTTTGTTATTGTTTCATTTGTAATTCATTATCTATCATTATAGCTCGTTTTTGGCGTAGAATACGTCTTACCTTACGGTATAGGGAGTCATGTCAGATTGTTATTGTTGTAATCTTTATTTCATTGATTATTAGGAAACGGCGATAACTTTTTTTAAAAATTTTTTTGTAGGTAAATGCAGATGTTATCTTTCGTTTGATATACATTTCATATTGGTTGATATCTTCCTAATATTTAAATTTCTCAAATGAAAATTGTTTAAACACATACACTCAAACATATGTGTGGTGTTTGGTTGAGTGTTTGAGTTTGTAGTGTGGACACAAACCTTCGGCTGTTGTTTTGATTGATGAAATATTGAAATTTCGTATATTTACTATTTAAGTGAAACAAAATGTTAAATGTGAATTTAACATGGATATATAATTATAAAAAATATATTATATATATTATATATTATCAAAGTAACTATCAAATAAATAAATTCATTTGCTTATGTTATTTATCATTTATTGTTATATATGTTTTCTGTCTTATCGGATGGCGTATTCTACGTTAAACTTAATGGCCGTGTCTCTGACACAGCCTGCAGGGACAGTCCGTGGCCGAAGGCCTCGGACAACTGTCTGCTGTTTTTTTTTATATATCGTATTATCTAAACGACGCTTGTATCTAAAACCCATTACATACATAATACAAATTTATTAAAATTTAAATATTGTTTGATTTGCTTTGAAATCGATTATCCGAATTTTCGATTATACTGAATACCCCTGGTTTTACTTGATTCGAATAATAGGGATTCTACTGTACCATACTAGTGCTGAACTAGTATTTTTTCCTACTGAGAGGTTGATCCCAACTATTGCGGTTTAAATGACACATCATATCTTTGTAAAAATTCGATATATTAACGTCGTCACTGTTTGATGTATATCAGATGATTACCATTGCCTATGTTGGTGTGGCAATCTTTCATCTTTGAATCTATCGACGTGTTCCTCTAATCCCTTACAAAAGTGCCCCGAAATACTACTATTTTGTAATGAGCTTCAGGAGTTAGTCCCACACTAATTAAGAACAGTTTTGAAATTGCGATTAAAGTATTGTATCAAATATAATTGTTGCTTTGTGTAATTGTATAACAACTTTAATATCTTCCGCTTTTAACAATAATCAGTGGCAAATAACTTATGTTAAGCTCGATCCACAGTTGTATTGTTATTCATTTTTAAATCATCTCGGAAATTTTCGGCAGGTATAATACTAAAAGCAATACAAAGAAAACGACAATTAATTTATGTTGAATTCATATTCATATATATTTATATATTAAAGATTTTGTTTTCTTACAAAAAGAAACTTAAAATTTAACAAATGGCAACCATTTACTTGTGGAAGGCAATTTTGGGAAATGTTTTAAATTACAATAAAAAAGTTATATCAAAATTGATTTACTTAAATCAAAACAATTACTGTTTCCAAGAGATTGATTTATAATGAGAATTATTTTAATTACACCTTAAAGTTTGCAAATAAAAAGTCGATAATGACGAAAAGGCAAGTCTTCAATGCAACTGAATTTCAGTTCAAAGTTTATATAAACTTTACAATTACATCTATGTATGTAAATACAAAAATATTTTAAAATGCTTAACAGTAATACATATTGTACGTATGTATTATTATTCTTTAGAAATGCATGATGTGTACTTGTAGTCGTATATGTAATTAAGTAGAATTATAATTTCTTATAAAGTTTGTTCTAGTGCAAAAATATCTTTTTAACATTTTTCGTTGTTAATAATTTCAAAATAGAAATTTGTTAGTTTGTGTTTTTGTTTTCGTTTTGAAATATTAGTGTAAATTTGTACGTAACATTGTGACACTTTGTTAAATGATATTTCCAAGAAATTTAAGGTGAGAAAAACGGTTGAATTCTTAACCAGCAGTTTGGTTTTTATCTGTGAAACGTAAAATACGCGTTAACATGGAAGTTATACAAGGTATCTGTTTCTGTTGGTCCATAATAGGTCGAGACGGTACACATGATTCGAAATCCATAGCCACACGTTGACTGACAAATGTCAATAGCGTAAGAATATCATACTTTTTGCCATTTGTAGTAAGTTCGTCCACCAACGATTGTATGTACCAAGAGCCATTTGTGGTATTGCGCCAAGAATAAAAACCTATTTGAAAGAAATTTTATTATAAGTACATGTGTATGTATGTTAAATTAACATCACAGTCTGTCATGTTTGATTCTAACTTACCTGGTATTGTTGAATATGATATAAGGAAGTCCGCATGCACCGGTATGCGATAAGTCATATCAGATGGTGTCTCACCATCGGTTTCAGTCTTTTGTAATTTGATGCCCGGATCTAAACGATCTCCACGACACGCTTGTATAAAGAACAACTTTGGTTTACCAGCCAATGTTGGGCAATCGCGGGCATTGAAATAGTGCCAAATTGTATCTAATTTGTACATAACATCTTTGGCATATAAATAACCATGTTCACCATGTGTAAGTATTGCAATTGCGATGCAATCATGGGCGCTGTGATCTTGTGAAGCAGCTGAAAGTAAAAAAAAAGATAGAAAATATCAGTGTTTTTAGACAATTATTGTATACAAATTTTTATTATTGACGTTTCTTAATTTGTATGTAAAGTATAGTGTGCATTATTGGTTAATGTATAAGAAATTCGAACTACAAGCTTACAAGTCAGGAATTGAAAAATTGTTGGTTTTTGTTGGAAATAATAGAAAATTCAGTTAAGCACACTCACTGGCATGGCTAGTTGCGCACTCCGTGACAAGTTCATCATCAGATGCCTAACTACTGTGCCTGAATTGATACCATCGGTTGATCAAAAAAATTAATTTTTTGGCTCAGAAGTTAGCGACCGACCGCCAATCCGAAAATGTTGAACCCGCTGCCATTTCGCACCCTTGCATTTTCGGACATGGTCCTAGTGGACTTTTCTTCATGAAATGAGCCAAGGAATACGCTGGAGAAATTTGTCCGGAACTTCCTGAATCACCCTGTATACAAACTCAATTATTTTATTTTGTCTGCAATCAGCTGCTTCCAATTAAACAGCTGAGAGAGCAGTGTTGCCTGCAGTTTGCTAAATTTTGGTATTTTCCAATAGAAAGAGCTTTTAAAATCAACAAGAATAACACATTGGCAACAATGTACTTTGACATAAGGGCAGCTAGTAAACTCAGCTTTCACTCCCGGACGAAAATGGAACAAAAACTCAAATATAAACTTGATTGCCTGGGTAGCACTAGACGACCAGAAGATGTGCGCAACTTGGCAACCCTGGTAAAAGAGAACCAAAAAGTGCTAGGAGTTCACTCAAACGCATTTCTCTCTCGCGTCATATCGTGCTTATTTCATACTTTTTCCATAGTTTATGTAATTTTACTTCAACATGGTTGTAATTTGTATAGTTATATTGAAATATTCAATGAAGAGAGTAAGAGAGAGAGTAGAGAAGTACTGGGGTTTCACTCGTTTTGTTTGTTGGCATTTGAGTGAAGAGAAATTTTGACTGTCTACTTGTACATCGTTTTTGGGTAGCAATCGCACGTCTGATTAAACAAAAAAGTTCGCTGAACAGGCTGTTAATCTATATAACAGAGTTGTATTTTTTCGTGTTATAGCTTTTTGATGACCGGGCTAGTGTCAGTTACGTTTATTTGAATTTGAATTTTTATGACCGATTTTGTTAGTTTTGGTGTGAAATTTTTGTTGTTTTGTATCTATTACAAATTACGTATAATTGGGGCATTATCGTCATGTCTGGTTAGAGTTAACCAATAGTTATAGATCATTAGCTATAACCGCTGGTTAGCTTTAATTTTAGGCTAAGCAGAGATGGTGATAACGGGGAATAATAAAGTTTCCAATTCAAAAAAATACAATTTACTTTCAATTACGTGTACTCTATTTATCTATCTCTTATTTGAATAAGAAGTGTACAGTATTATAAGGGGGATTGCCCTCAATTAAATTAAATTAAATTAGCAATTACTATTTGATTAGATAAATATGAATTTCATCAGTCGTATTACACATTTTTATTGTTTTGGTGTCTTTTATTATAATCTTATAAATATTAGCTATCTGATGCCAAAGTGTCTGAAGCAAAAAAAAGTCGGAAAAGCATAACAAAGATAAGAAAAATACTTCCCCATATAAAGCAAACGTTATACAAAATATTAAAGTGCTTTATTTAAAACTTACTCACCCTTATCGGTAAGATCCAGTATTTCTCGTAATTTACAATCTTTATGCGCCGAAACGTCAAAGTCCAAACTTTTAAATGTCGTCTTCAATTTCTCACAATCGACATTGGTACCTTTACGCGATTCCAAAGAGGGTATATCGTAAAACTCATGATTGAATATTAATGCCAGTCCCCGTTTCTTATGATTCATATTGTATTCCATAGCATTTCGTTCAGTGGACATACGTGCAACCACGGATTTGTAATCGCTGCTTATAAAGAAAATTAGGATTATTTAAAAACTGAAAGGGCTAAGAAGTCTTCTTAAAACTAAATAGCAGTTATAAATTTTAAATAAATCTTACATCTAATATATTTTAGTTACCTTAAACTGTACTACAACTTGAGATGGTGATAAAGGGGCAAGTCAAAATTTAAATCAAATTTCGGCAAAAATATTTTGAACAATTAAGACTTCATTAAGAATGTATATTGAAATCATAATTTTTTATTTTGCCTGTTGACTGTGGCCATATTTTTAGATTTAGATTTTCGATCTGACTACACGTACATACAAGTCGTTACTGCAAGATGTTGTACCTGTAGAATTTTGACAAAACAACCTATTTGTCACAGGAACAAATTAAAAATATAAACAACAATAAAAGAAGAACCGTACTAGGGGGACACGGAAAGACATTGTTGCAATTCCCTACAGCCGTAGAATAGAAGATCAAGGGCGAAGTATGGAGGAGTTATTAAGGACAGTTCTGTGGTGACAATACATAACAGCATAACTCGAGTTATTCCAACGATGACAAAAGGTTTTTTATTATAATTTTATAATCAGGACCGAAAATAATTGTTATTGGTTACATTTTGTACTAAAATAATCATTGTGAAGAAAATTTTATAGTAATATTTAATGTGGGCCCAACACGTTTGTTATGACTTGTTATGACTCTATCTATCCAATTACGCAATAAACTTTTATTAACTGATTTTTATGATAAATGTTAAATTAATGATTATTTTTGATTTTTATAATATTTCTGCGCAAATAATATTTATTTCTGATTTTTATTAGTGATATTCCATAGACTAATACATACCTAGATAAACTTATTCTCTCATCTGACGTTTCATTTCACACTCTCATCGTAGGTTTGTGGAAATGAGAGCAATTAAATTTAAAATTATCTTACACCAGGTGGAGTTACAAAATATGTTCACTTAACTTTTTCCTGTCGTTTTGGTGTAGAACTGAAAAATTTAAATATATTTTGACTTTTATCGTTGGTATACATTTGTATTGTATTTAACACAACTAGTTTGCCACAAAAACACGAAATTCGGTTGTTCTTCCTATGTTGATCGCTGTATACTATTGCCACTATCTGGTATTATTGAACCCATATTTCTACCATCCAATGTTTACTTTCCATCGTACCTATGACGTTTAATTTATTGAGCGAATAAAACCTTCTATGGTATGTGTTATTCTATGGTGATATTCATTCAAAATCAAATGCTCGAAACCCCTCGAAAACTTGCATAGCAAACGTCAAAACAAAACAAAAATGTTCTCATACAAAACAACCAACTGACTTACATAACTGAATTTTTTATTTTTTCAAATTGAGTTAAGGTCACCAGCGGACTCCATTAATACTTGTACATCATATGTGCAAGTTTTATAACTGTATCTTTGACCGTTATCTAAAAAATAGTTAATATAAACTACGTAACAGCGAAGAGAACATATAGCAAGAAAAACTTAAAAAGTATTCTGTAAAATCTCCATTACCTGTGAAGTCAAATTCATTGTATGATATCACCTTACCTTTGCAGGTTGGACATGATCGAAAAAGGCAATTCTCTGTTATAAGAGGGCACGAAAGTGTTTGAATTATATCATTTGCAGATACGCCAGTTAGTCATGACAGCGATGAAATGTCAAATGAAAATTAATTTTTATTCATTTGTGCAAGTGGTTTTGTATAAGAAAAAATTTTATTTTGACGTTTGCTGTGCAAGTGTTCGAGTTTCAAGGATTTTGCGGGTTTATATGAATACCACTCTTATTTGCGTTTCTTTGTTTTTATTATTCGATCTTTAAGATGTTATGCTTATTAATAATTTTTTGGTTCAAGATCAATTACTATGAAAAAGTAGCTTTTAATAGAAAATATTTATAAAGATAAACTGTGAAATTGATTATTATGGTGAATGATTGAGAATGATTGAGAATATAGCTATTTCAATGCCCACCAAGGAATATCATCAGCTTTCTTCTCCACTATTATATTTTGTTTTCAAAAACAATTATTGAACACTTTTCAATCAACAATTATTGAGAGATTTTTAGTTAATCACACAAAACGTAAAAATCAATCAAAGATTTTTATTTTTTTTATAATCTCCTAAAGACTTTACTACTTCTAGGCTAAAATATAAGTATTTTATATTTATCGGTTTTACTCTTATTGCTAATATAACAAAAGTACATAAACGCCAGGTCAGAATTAGTTCCATAAAACGAAATTTAAAAAGGAAAATATCAAGTATTGTAAGACTCAATTTATTGCTGTACTTTGTACAAATATTTCCTGAAAAGTGGAAACTACATGCAATTAGAAACGACGACAAAATCAATGTTTTATTCCCAATTTTACAGAAAAATATAATAAAATAATACTAAAGAAGGGTAGCCCTTACATTTTACGACATCGGTCAATCTCCGTGGTACACTTTCTACCAAAGTCCGGCATCGATCACAAACTTCCTTAATATTTCGAAAATGTTCGTCACTATTTCTTGTGGTCCTTGTTTTTTAAACCTCGTTCGAAATCTGCCCATAAGTTTTCAATTGGATTTAAGTCCAGAGTTTGTGGTAGCCAGGCCAAAACGTTGGTATCCGTAACGTATCCATAAACCATTGCTTCACAACTCGAGAAGTATGCTTAGGATCGTTGTCCTGCTGGAAAATATATGTATGTCACTGACATATTGTCAAACGTTGTTTCATTCTACCATCTATTCGGTGTATAGGATTAACGTCATACCAACTAAATGCATCCCGTATCATTACATTTCCTATTCCGTGTTTAATAGTATTGATGGTGTATCTAGGCTCCGACGATCACCGAGTAACATTAATAAGAGCTTGCAACAGCTGTTTCATGTGCTAACAATGTCCGGGGAAGACTTGGAAAGCATATTGACAATGTGAGGAATCTTTAATTTTAACAAAGTCCGTGTTAATTGGGATGTACACAAATAATTTTACTGATTTTATATTTTTTATATTACATTTTGATTTTTTTCACTGAATATCCCTTTTTTTTAATCGATTTAATTGGCAAAATTTACTCCCAGATGATGTGTTTTGTACTTTTGGCTTGACACGCCGTTTCTTTGTTGAAAGCATTTCCTCTATAAGTTCTCCAAGAACTAACTTGAACAGCCGTCTCATTGCAGTGTTCTCTGAAAAGTAGTACTTTTGTTCTGCTTCAAATTATTTTGCTGTGGTTGAATGTTTGATGTTTTGGTTCTCAGTTATTTTGCATTTTGTTTCTAAATGAATGCTCTCATAAATACTAGTTTGTTTTGTTAGCAGTGAATGTAGTATTTGACGCATTCGCTTTTGAAGTGAATGTTTTGATATGCCATTCAAGACATTCATTGCAGACGTTTATTACTTATAAGTACCAATCAGTACACTTAAGTTTATAACTTTTTTAAACCAAAGACGACACTTAAAACTGGCTTAGATTAGTAGATTTGGAATTATTAAAACCCCAACTAGTGATGTGCGGTTCCGCGTATATTCAGAACCGGTTCTGTCGAGTCCAGTTCCTAGAAGAACCGGGTTTTTGGGCCGGTTACGGTTCTCAGCAAATTACTGTCTCAACGTGGCTTAAGTGAAATATCTTATTACAACAATATACAATTTGATAAAAATACATATTTTCTGTTGGGTCCGGTTCCGAGAAGAACCGGATTATTTGGACCAGTTCTCACCAAATTGCTGTCCCAAAGAGTCTTAAGTGAAATATCTTATTAAAAGAATATAAAATTTGATAAAAAATACACATTTTCGTACCCTCACCCTAAGGTTAACACTTTTGGTTCCTATCGGAAACGAGTCCTCTTATTCATGAACCGTTTTACGCTTCTTTTCAACCCGTTTTTCCTTCCTTAAAGGAACGTTTTCGGTTCATTTGGACCCGTCTTTCGGTTCCTGTAAGCCCCGGACCGGTCGGTTCCTGTAAAGATTTTGGTTCTTCAATTCTGTGCATGACCCATACTGACCCAACGTTCGATAAATCGAACACTAAGTATTACCTTTCTCCAAATAGTGAATATTAACGTTAAGCATGACGAAGCTGCATACAATTTTATTACCTGTATGAATTGTGTTGTCTTTTAGACAATAATAAAAATCATATCTATTGGGAACCGATGGTCCTTTCAATAGTATCATTCCAAACTACCGCTGATGAATATCTGTGGCTAGATCTGAAATAGCTATACGGTTTGCCGGGAATCCTGTGAATACATTTGGGAAAACTTCTTTGTGAAAACTATGTCTCTATTAAAGGCCAAGTTAGAGCAGAGGATGGAATAGTGCAAACTTGAGGAGAACGATATGCAGTAATTTTTTTTAACAGATTTGTTAGATTCATCTCATTTTGATTTTCCTCAAAAAATTATGCCAACAGGGTTGCATTTTAGATGACCCAAACAAAAACAACAACAAAAACGGCAATAAAACTTGTATTTTGTCACTTTTTTCAAATGTTTAATTCTTGTTCACAATTTATTTTCTCCTCTATTCTATTTTTATTTTATAACAATTGTATCTTGTTTGTCACTTTGCAGGCAGATGTTTTTGCATTCTCCAAAGTAATAGTTAAATCGAAAGCAAATGATCGTAAGATTTCTTTCATGTGGAATGTATTTTCATTACATTTCTCAACCCGCGAATCGTTCTATTTGCAATAACAGCCTAAATGCGGGCTTAATAGAGATGTAAAAAATTGAGCTTGAGTTTGAAAATTGTCGATCATAATTTTTTTTTTATTTTCTTGAATCATGTGGGTTGTTGGGACAGTTGCCAACTATATTTTTTTTGTTTGACCCTTTGCCTTCTAAAACCATGAATGAATAAATCCATTTGTTTGCCAATATTATTACAAGGTTGTAAAATTATAAAAAAAATATATGAAAACTAGTAAAATAATGGCAAGTTTTAAACTTGCGATAAAGCTATTATCTTTTTTCAAGAAGTCATTGAACTTTGGATTAAAAGTTGTGTCTGTTTAACATTTTTAATTTTTATTTTTGTTTACTATATTTTTTTCGTTCTTTTATTACATTTGGATACAAATTATGGTATCTTTGCTTGATCTTCAGATAACTACCAAAAGCAAGTTGGTCTAGGAGGTGATGTAGCTCTTCGTTTTATCCAAAATGTAGAGTATCCGAGTCGCCACATGGTATATTTTGATAACTTTTTTACATCTTACTACCTCTTGTTTTGCGCAAAATAAAATATAGTTCATTAAAAAGATTCGCAAGGTGATATTGCGTACTCCCATGATGTCAGGCGAAGATGAATCAAGCCTTGCTGATCTCCCGAACCCGAAATAAAGGCCAGCATCTTCAGTTAAAATCAACGAACATAAAATTTGTTGAATTTTTTCTTTCATTTGGAACACAATAAAATAATTTGAAGTACCCGAATATAGGTTTCTTTTCATCTGCTATCCGTTCTATTAGTAGTAAAACATGTTTCCCAAAAATTTTTTTTTTAAATTTTTGCTTTCAGTTTTGAATTTCGTGGCTCAAAAACATCTGCTACACCAATTTTAGTCAAAAAAATTTTTTTTTGATTGTTTAACCTATAAAGAACCAACAATCTTTATAGGTTAAACAATCAAAATTTGGGTTAAACAATGACCGATTTGTTAACATTAGGGTCGAAGATTAAAGGGAAACAGAACGATATTTATTATTTGTCATATTCAAGGAAATTACATCTTAGGACGCAGTTTTAATTAGACATTCATGAGCTTTCTTTATCGTTCGCGTATCACGTTTCAATAGACATTGTAGACAGTTTGGGAGATGAGGCAGGCCACCGTACTAATGAGTCATTAAAATGCTTTTGCTGTTAGAAAATTCCGGTCAATATTATAACAAATAACATTTTTGATTCTATGGTGATATGCAAACGATTATGTTGAATGCGTCAAGTACCGGAATAACATCTTTTAGTGTTGATTATCGAAAAATGAAAAGCCGGTCGGTCAAACGTAAAAAACAAATACTGTTTTTCAATAATTCAAAAATGGGCATATTATTATAAACCGGTATACGTGAAAATCACCATAATCACATAATCACAAACTTATATTATAAAAAAAACTCTACTTATTTCCCCATTACACTACCTGGTAGGGATAGTTGTCCGATATCTTTTGACGTAGAATACGTCTTACCTTACGGTATGAGGAGTCATGTCAGGTTTTTATTGTTGTAATCTTTATTTCATTGAATTTGAGGAAACGGCTAGATGAATTTTTTTAAAATTTTTTTGTAGGTAAATGAAGATGTTATCTTTCGTTTGATATACATTTCATATTGGTTGATATATTTCTAGTATTTTAATTTTTCAAATGAAAATTGTTTAAACACATACACTCAAACATATGTGTGGTGTTTGGTTGAGTGTTTTTGGTTGCTCAACATTGCTTAGGAACATGTATCTAGTAAAAAGTGAAACGAACAGCAAGCTAATGTTGCTTGGCAACATGTATCTAGTAAAAAGTGAAACAAACAGTAAGCTAACGTAATAAAGCTTTTTTGCGAAAGCTTCAATAAAGCTGTTGTAACATTAATTTTGAATTGTAAAGCGTAAAGCTTTCACACAACGCTCGAATGCTAATGCGAAGACTCGATAAGGTAAACCTTTTTTAATATTAGGGCGGCCCTCTCAACATTCGCAGAACTTATTTCAATAAAAATATTAATTAAAATACATAAATTAAATTAAAATTTAACATAATATTTTTTTTTTTAAACGGACTTGAATCAAATGCCGTTGGTAAATATAAAAATTACAGCAGACAGTTGTCCGAGGCCTTCGGCCACGGACTGTCCCTGCAGGCTGTCTCAGAGACACGGCCATTAAGTTTAGCGTAGAATACGCCATCCGATAAGACAGAAAACATATATAACAATAAATGATAAATAATATAAGCAAATGAATTTATTGTTATATATGTATGTTTTCTGTCTTATCGGATGGCGTATTCTACGTTAAACTTAATGGCCGTGTCTCTGACACAGCCTGCAGGGAAAATATTTAGGTTTTTTATAAACCTTTTTCGAATTCCCAAGCAGAAGAAACCAGCTTTAAATAGAAATCCACAAAAACCTAGTTGTATAATTATCGCAAAGGGATATAATAAATTTTCGATTTGAATGAACCAGGGACCGTAATGATTATAAGTTATATTATAAATGTCGCATTTAATTATTACTGATCGATTTATATACATATTTGGGTTACTATATACTGTGCTTTGATTTTTATTAATTTCTCCAAAAATAATGATTCTCATTCGAAATTTACAGCTTGTTCCTCGATCTCGAATGAAAGCTTTCGTTTCTATACAAGTAGAAAGAAAGTTGATTTGGGTTTCACAATCTTGTCATTTCAAGTCGAATGAAAACGTAAAATATGTATATCAAAACTTTTCAGTACAAATTTGGGTTCTTCTATTTGGAGTCTGCTGTCACTGGCGAACAAATATTGAGTCAGTCGAATGAAAATGCCGACTTAGAGGAACTCAATTGGTTTCGAACGTGAGTGACTGGCTTCCGTCGCTTAGCTTTTCATTAGAATCTGGGAACAGCCAATATTTATTGCTCAGACGATAATCATTATTTTTTCATTTTTATATTTTTTTAAACAATAATGATTTCATGATTTCAATGATTAGAAAATAAAAACTATTTCCAACACCGACGGTCACAATAACAAACACTATCTCGAAAACAAATGAGAGCGGGAGTACACTGTCGGAGGCGGGAATAAACTTGTCGTAACGTGTCTCGTTGCGCCGTCAAAACATTTTTAAATTGAGACGAATGAGTCCGGATATTCGGATAATCGATGTTCGGATAATCGGGATTCTACTGTACCTGAGATATGAGCGATTATGTACTCAAGCTTTAAAGGGATACATCTCAAAATGTTGGACCGATCGCGGTGGAAAAAACCTTTTAAACTCAGCGCAGAAGCTTTTGACGGTTGTGAAATTTTGGTGTAGATCAGACAGTTGGAGCTAAAGGACGTCTCAAAAAAAAAATACAACCCAAGTAGTGCACTGTGATATTGTCCGGAATTCGACGAAGGACCCTTTCCTGTCATCACGTGAGATTGGGAACGAAATTAACTCTGTTTAGATTAAATTCAGCTGTTTGTGGGCGCAAGCCGAAAGAAGCCACATCTATTAACAAAAAATATGGCCAAAAGTTTTCTCGCACCCACGAGCCCCTATGATATGATTTCGTACTTTGCTCTTTCGCACTCCAGTTTCTATACTAGTTGTCAACACACGCTGCGATATTCGTTACCAAAGCAATAATTTCAACCGTTCAATATGATCCCGTTAATATTTGTGGCGAGATTTCATAGAAAATTCCAATATTGTGGTCACAAAAGTAAGTATGCGACAAGTGGTTATCCATTCGGTAATTGACTTTAATCAACGAAGTTTCTCTTTTTATGGATTCCGACGAATCTGTACAAGCTATAAGCTCCACAAAATAAGTCTGAGTAATTAAAGTCAATGTCCAATTTTTGCTGCTTAGGCACAATGAGGCAAAGAACTGTCTCAGGATTTGAAGGATCTGATAATAAAATTGTACAAAGACAATAATTCTTTAAGAAAAATTGGCGGCATTGTAGACAAAAGTAGTGCTACTCTATAAAAAGTACTAGAAAACTTTAAGTCTGAAGGCTCCACGAAAAATAAGCCGTGTTCGGAGCACCCGAAAGTGTTTAACAGCCAAGAAGAAAAGACTATAGTAAGAAAAGTTACGGCAAACCCAAAGAAAGGTGCACCAAAAATACAAGCAACAATTGAAAAAGAAGCAGGAAAATCGTTCCATTCGGAAACTATTCACCGTGTGTTGCACAGACATGGTCACATAAACCGTCAAAAGAGAGTAAATTTCACAAAAGGGTATATAAACCACCCCAAAAACGTTCTGGAACACTTATTATTTCTGGTGAGAAAAAAAATCTTCATGGATCTGATGGCCGTTATAAAGTATAGAGAAAGCCCAATTCCGAAATGGAGTCAAAAACCATGACTGTACTGTAAAGCACGGCGTCGTTCCGGTATTAATTTGGGGATGCATGGCAGAAAACTTGTATTTATTGACGGAATTGTGAACAAGTATTTATACCTCAAGCGCCATAGAATTAGGACACTTTCATATTTTAACATGACAATGATCCGAAGCATACGTTTCTCATTGTGAATGAATTGCTGTTGTATCACGCAAAACAACTTAAAACTCCTCTCAATCGGCAGATGTACCTTTGGGATCCCCTTGATCGCCAAATACGAAAACGGGATATAAAAGGGAGAGATGATCCCAACAATTTTACAGTGGAATAATTGTTGAAAATTCCAAGTTCTGTAACCCCACAGTTGGTAAATCACGACGTCATGAAATTATAAAATATAGAGGATACCCTACTAAATATTGATTTTTTAAAATATGGTAATTGAATCACATGTATCTTTAATACAAATCAAAATATCTTACGTACTGCATAATAACTATTGTGATGTTAATTTCGTTCCTTTCGAGCTTTATCCCTCACAATTAATTAAATACATACACGAATCCCACTTTTATTTAAATTAAGGGTTGGGTACAAAATTCTGTTCGACGAAAATTCTGTTTCACAAAATTCTGTTTGTAATTGCATTTTCAGTTAAATAAAATATTATTTGAAAAAAATCGCGCGATTTGTTTCAAATAATTTTTTATTTAACTGAAAATGCAATTACAAACACATACATAAAAATAAAACAATTAAGAAATCACTTTGCCCTAACTTTCCCTTACATTTTAAAAAAAATACTGTTTAAAAAAACACTGCTGCAAATTTAAATAAAATGCATCACATACACTGTGTGTTTGGTCAAAAATTATGTTCCAGCATTTTATTTAAAATTAGCGCAATTGTGTTGTTTAATGTGTCGTGTTTAAAAAAATAAAAATGAATAAAGTGCAATTAATAAAAACCAATAAAACTAAAGAAATGTCTCAACGGATATTTTTATTATTTGGAAATGAAAAGACAAAAAGGAACCTTTAATTGGACGTGCTCGAGAAGAATTCCAGATACGTGTTCCTCTCGAATAATAACAGCAATGGAAAATAACGAGCATGTTTTAATAAGATATCCCAAAAAGCTACCCACGAACCTATTGCTAGTGCAGTGGAAATATGCAGAACAAATACTTTTGTAAAATATGCCGCTATAAACAAACCCCTTAATCCAAGTCAAATAGTGCAACAATCGGTGGTAATTACAAACCAAAAATGTCGCGATTACCTTACCTCGAAGTACGCGCAAAAGCGAAAAATAGGATACACTCGGAATGAAATGGGACTTTTCAGAGAGCCGCAAGCAATAGATGAAATAGATTACCCTCTAAATCTATACGTTTTGGATAACGAATTATTTATATTGGCAGAAGAGAAAGTGGGAGATGAATATATGGTTATATTCGGCACAAAATCATCAATTCAACTTCTACAAAAAAGCGATAGTTGGCTCGTTGACGGCTCTTTTGATGTTGTGCCCACAATAATGCGCCAACTCTTTTCTGTTCATGGAAGGATTGAACGAGAGGTCGTCCCACTCCTATTATGCCTAATGTCCAAAAAATCTGCAGTACTCTATGAAGCATTTTTTAAACGCGTAATTCAAATTGCTTTGGAATATGGAGTTTTTTTTAAGCCTAATCGTATTATATCTGACTTCGAAGTTGGTCTCGTGTCAGCAGCTAGAAAATGCTTTCCAGATTCGCAGATACGAGGGTGCTTTTTCCATTTTTCCCAGATATTGTGGCGCCGTATTTAAAAAGAACGGTAAGAATTTTTAATAACTTTTATAATTTATAGTAATGAACTTGTAATATGTACAACATTATCATTTCAGATTGGTTACTAAGTACGGAAATGACGAAAATTTCTCACTGCAAGTAAGATGTTTAAAAGCGCTTGCGTATGTTCGTCCAGAAAAGGTAGCCAAATATTATTCGAAGCTCCGAAGAACATTTGAAGACGAAGATATTATTAAATTGGCCACCTGGTTCGAGGCCAATTATGTCTATATAACGCTCGTTAATACCCACCTGAATTTTGGACGGTATTTGATTGCGAGTATTCTGAAAAATACCCGAAAACTACAAACAATGTCGAGTCATGGCACCGAGGTTTGAGTGTTGTAGTTGGACGAAAAAAAGGCGGACTCAACAAAATTGTAGAACATTTAAAAGGAGAATTAATCTATTCTCAAAATATTGTCTCAAAGATTGAGAATGGAGAATGGAAAAATAAAAGAAATGTAAAAAAAAAAATATTTCACGTACTGTAAAAAAATTTAATCGTTTAAGAAAACTACAATACTTAAAAAGAATAGCAAACAAACTTAGTTTATAATTAATTAAATATTGTTATCAGTTAAATTGAATTGCTATGATTTTTTATTATTTTTAACTTTGTCTTAATTTAATTGATTTTTAACTAATTTGTGTTTTTATTTCATGTTTGTTATTTTTTTTCTTTTAAATTAATCAGCCTTATTACGAATGTCGTTCTCGTATTTCGACTACGACAGTTTTGTAAAAGATTAAAGACAAAGTTGGCGTGTTATTAGGCTGAATATGTTTTTCAATATGCATTTTTTTAGATCGATTTTGAAAATCCATTAATCTGTTTAATTATTTATTATATATTTCATAATTTGTTTCCAACGAATAAATATCTAACCATACACATACGTTATTATATGTATTATTATATTATATGTATCATTTCTTATTCATAATAAACTGGCTTTAATTCTTAATAAATAATTTAAGGGCATTTTATTTTTTTTTTCTCATAATGAAAGGGGAATAACATATTTCAAAAACCAGAATTTTAATAGACAGAATTTTATTAAAAACAGAATTTTGTAAAACAGAATTTTAGTCAGACAGATTTTTTTTGGAAAAAAACAGAATTTTTGTAAAACAGAATTTTGGAAAACAGAATTTTGTGGCTATCCCTTAAATTAATATTGAATACTTCGTTCGTTTGTGTTTTTATGGAATACAAATATTTTGTTGTGTTTTAAATAACTTATAGACATTTTTTTAACAAAATGTATAGGGTTTACAGCTGTATACTTACTTTTGTGATACACTGTATATTAATATTTAAAATATATCGTTACTATTCCAGATTGTTACTATTTGTGCTATTTTACTGTCAAGCCTATGAGATATTGCTGGCATTAATGAGCAGACGATTGGAAATTTCGTCCAAGTTTTGTTTTTTTTTTTAAATTAAAGAAGAATATGCATTTCAGTTTTTATTGAACTAAAATACAATAAAAATATGATGGTTTTTAAGACCAATATTCTTTTACATAAACTGTTTTCCCAATTCCGTTTCTCTTACTCGTCTTGTTTGTTAATTTGCTCGTTTCTGTCCAGTCGATCTCAATTCGTTGTTTCTAATGGCCTACACCCGTGCGGTACATTACGGTGTTCCTCAGGGCTCTATTTTTGGTCCAATACTGTTTATGTTATATGTAACTGTGTGTTAAATTCTGAACTTAGTATTTATGCTGATGATATTCAGTTGTTTGCAACTAGTTCTACAGGCTCCACCGCGGATTTTGTTAGGGTCTTGGATTCTGACATCGGCCGGATTTGTGATTGGAGCGATCGTAATAATATCAGTATCAATGTTAGTAAGACTAAGCGTATCATGTTTCATTATGGGCGGGCGCAATCGTCGGTATCGTCCATAAGGGTTCAAAATAATACAGTGTTTGCATCTGATTCTGTGTCTTGTTTAGGTTTTGAAATTGACTGTGGACTGAATTTTACTGACCACATTGCTCATGTCTGCTCAAAGGTTAATATTTTATTAAGGCGTCTTTACAGTCTTGATGTCATATTACCGATTGATGTAAAATACAGATTAGCTCATGCGTTACTTATGCCGAACATTTTGTATGGTCTTGAGATTTATACTGGTACCAATTTGGCTAACTTTCGCAGACTTCACACATGTTTTCATGGTATCCTAAGATTTGTCTATGGTCGCCTCTCCCGTAATAGTTATGCTTCATATTGTTTTCAGCTCTTGGGTTGTTCCTTTGAACATTTCTTGCATTTCAGATGTCTATACTTTTTCTTCTGCGTTGTACAGTTTAGTCTCCCCTCGTATCTTTTTAATTCTATCACTTTTCTGCATTCCAGTAGAAATACTCAAGTGCTTTTAGAACCTTTCTCTCATACGGTGTTGGAACGATCATTTTCTGTGCGTGTGGCTAGGTTATGGAATACTTTTAACCCTTCTGCACAAATTCAGATTATATCCCTCATAAACAATTTGTGGGTCAATTTGACCCAATATGAAAAACACATCCGTATAACGGTTAATTAATTTTTTTTTTTTATTATTGTAACATAAAATATACAAATTCAATATTTATTTTAAGACAAGAAGTTTAATTCTGGGTGTTTATACTTATACACAACATGTTGTTTGCATAAATTGTTTTTGCATGTATTGCGACGGATTGAGTGGTTGTTTGAGTTTTTGGTATGTGGACAAACAAAAGCGTCTTTGTCTTTTTCCCAATTACCCAAAAAGCAGGAGGTAGAATCTTGAAATTGAATGATCTTCGATGAACTGGGAGTGTTGGCTACTACAGCTTCCTGGATCTTTGCCAAAAAGTTTTCCCAGAAGGCCCATAGGGCATTCGCGAGCATTGGTGGTCAAAATGACCCACAAATTGTATACGCGTAGGTAAAGTATTTAAAATGTAATGAAAAAAAATTGGCTAGTCGCGAAAAAATTATTTTTACTTAAAATCCATCAGAAGGCCCTGACTGAGGATATGAAAAAGTTGTATAAACTTGCAGCCATCCTAAGACATGATTTTCGACGGTTGTTCTTCAAAATTGGGTCATTTTGACCCAATTTGTGCAGAAGGGTTAAACGTAATTTGCTTGATTATTTTGCTTATTTGGAACATGGTCAGTAATATTGAATTCTTGTTCACTGAAAATTTTTTTTTCTTCTATTAACATTTAAACTTTGAAATCTTTTTTTTAAATAAAAGATTGTGCGTTAGGATTTAGTATTAAGTTCTTTTTTGAGTTTGTTATACAGATACATTTTTGATGGTTTTTTTGTTGTCCTTAAGGGCGTTGGTTGATTAATATAATATAAATAAATAAATAAATAAATGTTATGTGCTAATTTACTGCACATGGCTGTATATTACAACCATATATCTGTGCCGAAAAGGAAAAACGACTTATGTGCATTTCCAACTTTTTTAGGTAAGCATCTTTAGGAGGTACTTTCTATGAGAAGGTCTGACATTTAATTAGATATGTAGACATTATCTGGTATATGACTTCCTGATACATAAGTCAAATTAAACAAAAACTGGATCTGGAGGTAATTGAGACTCCAGTGGTTTTTGTAGTGCACTTAGTCATTATTTTCCTAAGTGCACTTACGACGTTTTTCCTTTTCGGCACAGATATATTAGTTTCTGCAGCAAATGCATTTAACTCGGAATGTGACTTTATTACTTGATGATTTATCCGACCTTTCGTATTGTATTCAAAAATTAAATTGTTCGAGCGTTTGGTCGTATTTTTAATAAATTTTATTCTTCGATATTTCGCTACCATTTGGGTAGCATCGTCAGGAAGATAAACACAATTATTAATTAGAAACGAAAACAATTGATAAACAAAATGTTTTCTTTGTCATTTTCCTTGCGTATCGATTTTTCATTGAAAAAGAAAAATAACTAAAATAAGTTGTTTAACAGAGGTGTGGTAATCCGTCCAAGTTGAGGTCTGGTAAGTAAATTGGTTGGTGTCTTTGCTATTTTAAATACGGATTTATCTTACTAATTCGCATGTGTAGATTTCATGTTAAAAAAAAAATAGGTTAGCCGTTTTGGGGTTGACCAGTCTACGAGTTACTCGAATGTCAGCCCATCACTGACCTAGCTGACCGTCGCCGAATAATTATTATATTTAACTGGATAAAACTAAGTACCCAGGATTGAAGTTGGACAATCACTGTACTATATGCCGCTAAAGAGTATTCACAGATTTTACCATATCAAAAATATATTTTTAATTTTTAGACAAATTGAAATACCGGAATGAATCACGATACAAACCACTGCTGTTGCCGTGCAATGTATTTTGTTATTGTAACAACAAAATCGCAATGAATTGTTTTTATTGTAACACCAACAAAATACATTACAATTTGTGTGCGACACGATCTTAACTGGATTCAATCAGTTGTTAACATCTATAATCATAGCTTTTAAAGGCTGCCAAAAATGCAAATCTTACATAATGCTCAGTAAAAAGTTGTCCTTAGGATAATAATTAAGACAAACAGCAATGTAATGCGTGAAAAAGCGAACGTAGCTAATAGGGTTTATCAATTAGCTTTTCAATACTGAATCAAATTATAAAGCGGCGTTCGGGTGGGTACCTACATATATCGCGATTTGGAAATTTTCGAGATTTCCAACATTAGACAAATGTGTACCGCCTTGGACAAAATCATGCTGTTCTTGAACACGGCTTAACAATGATATCAATAGAAACAAAGGAGCTATTCCAAAAAATAAATGTTAGACCTATCAAGGAGCAGAATAATATCTTCATTACAGCAGTGACATTAACTTTCGTAATGACCCTAAAACTATTAAAAACATGAAAACTCAAACATGAAACTCAATAAAAATACGCATTTATTCATACTTTCTAACCGCACTTACCTCGTGGCTCCATTTGTGGGATGTGAACCATTCGCCTGGACTTTGTTCGCACTGTTGGATTCCTCGCCACATCCCATGCCCAAAGCGTCGGGCCGATCTCCATCGAAATCCCCATCACAAGCGCTGACACGACTTGAGGCATTCATTTTTAGTGTAGCACTTGTGATATATTCAACTGTGGCAGTAGTAGTCATTGTCGATGTGAAGTCGTCGGTCATGTTGGTGTTTGTTTGTTACTTCGGATTACTGTTAATGTTCTCTTTAAATATTTGTTTGTTGTTTTCTTTTTGTAAATAAGTAGTGCAATTACGATAATATTGATTAGTGTTGTTGTTTCAGTTTGTTAATTCTTTTTTTAGTTTGTCAATGATAAGACCGAGTGTAGAGAACAAAAAGACTGCGTGTGTATATGAAAATATGAAGACTTATAGTTATTGCGTTTCTATTGCTTTTATTCCGTGGAAGAGTTTGTTACAAATCCTAATACACAACCTACCAACAACTACATGAACTATGCACTTTCTTTCGTCCCTATTTGGCTTTTACTACAACCAACACCAAACCATGCAGGCTACCTGCACGCTTACCATCATACGATGAAAACACAAAAACCGACACCAGACACGCCAAGAACTTCAAACCCAAACTACTGATGGTCAAGGACAATGGTGTTGCGAGTACCGTACGGCAGTCAGCTAATGTATTTCGTTAGGTGTTTTTGTGGTAATGCACCGCAGCTGTTCTAATCTTAAATATTGGTTAGCAACTCTAGTGATGGCTACTGCTATTTGTCACGAATCGAACTGTATTATTTTTTTGTTTCGTTACTTTTTTGATACAAATTGTTTACAAATATGGGCAAAGCGGCTTTTATTGTTGTATTGCATATTTTTGACGTATTATTTTTTGGAGGTTATACATTTTTTTCATTCAATTACTGCCGTCGGCCAGTTACACACAAACATTCGTTGCATCCACGGACCGCACTATCATTCCCATCACTGAATTTCGAATGCGCTTTCTTGTTTTAATTTCCTTTTTGTGTCTAATCGTTTGCTTGTACTGCGCGCACTTGTTCACTTATGTGTTGTACATCGCGTCGATGATTCAATTCGTTTGGTATATCAAAACAAAAGTAAATATAAATTCTCGACGAGTGCATCGTAAAAAAATGACGCTGAGATTGATTGATATTGTGGCTTGCAGTTGCGGTTGTTTGTTTTCGTGAGAGATGCAGATGTAAACAATAACAATTCATTCACAATTGTGCATTGCACAAATTGCCTGGCAAATGGTACAAATACACAATAGTAGCAGGAGACTTTGTTGTAATTGTGGGCAACAACAACAGGCATTTTTTTTTTGTTGAGCTCTTAGCTCCCGTCAAATTAACAACAGGTGTATACGAACAACAATAGCTCTGTCCGATTATTCGAAAATTTGTGCAAATTTTTATTGAATCGCCCAGTAAAATATATATGGATTAACACGGAAATCGAGCAATAAAGGAGTAATGAGAAAGTAATGACATTTGGAGTAATAAGGAAACAATTTTCCTGGAATTAATAATATTTACAGAGCTACTTATATACTGCAAACAAACATAAGTAGTTCACTTTGTTTACTTAATTTTTCAGTTTACTCTTTGTTTTCAAAATTTAAAGATATGTGCATGATAAAAAAACTCATGGTAGACACAGGAGGTGTTGTTGTAATTATGCCAAATTGATGGCAACAACAACATACATTTTGTTTTTGCTTCTCACTTACGTTGTGTCAAATCCAACATATACGTATACCAACAATAAATGTAAACAAACACATACAAAAACAAAACACATGTGAACTTGACAGTTCGAAAGTGGTTTTCAATGTAAACAAAGCAAAACAGCTGTGCTTATGCGTTCACCACCTATGAATCCATCGTGGATATGTGCATGGTACAATAATATTACATGGTAAAGTTTAGCTGATTTAAATTTGTTCATGGCATTATTCGCTTCATTTGTCAAACTCTATCGGCCTTATTCATAAAAAGTTGTGAGAGGTTTGAGAGACGTTTTTTGTATGATAAATCGTCTCTCAAACGTGTCACAACTTTTTATGAATAAGGCCCTTAGGGCCTTAGACTAATAGTTATTGTAGACCTAATAGTTCTCCCACCAAATTTATGACATTTGGCCTGGTGTGATATTTACGTTCAATGTTGAAAAGACTTGCTTTACTAATACCAAAAAGCTAATACCAGATAGAGGCAATGGTTCAAAACAACGAACAAAATAACAACAACGGCATTTCGTTTTGTGTGTTAAATACAACAAAAATGTATGCTAACAATAACAGTCAATAAAAAAGTTTATTATAAGCAAACTTTCGGCTAAAAGTGACTGGTAAGTTAAAGGGTACCCAGTGTTCCCTTTAACTTTTAACGTAAGGTTTATCTTTTTAAAGATGCCACATTTTCCGACCTATGCAGAAGAAAAAATTAGTTTAGCTATGGAAACAAAAAGTAAAAAATGGAAGACCAAAAAAGCAGAACCTATTTGTTACATAAAAACCAGCTAGAGGTTATTTTTGAAAACTCGTAGCTGCTGCTTTGTCGAATAAGTATATAAAATTCCCTTCCGATGCAAGGGGAATGCTGCAACCAGCGGCAGACTTCTTGTTCATAAATCTACAAATTTTTATGGTTTGCTTGTAAAGAAATGAATAAAAGTACGTTGCCACTACGTTTTTTTTCATATGTTTTTCTTTCATTTGGTTAAGAAATGAATTTAGCTATGCACATAAAAAGTTAATAAAAATGGAGAGCAGACCACGTTTATTTTATTTGCACGAGTTAGAGGATATTTTTGAAAACTTGCAGCCTAAAAGAAGAGCTCCTAGAAAATATCGCAAGCAAGTGGACTATGTCGAATACTACGACGAAATTGAATTTGTACAAAGATTTCGACTATCAAAAAATACATTTCAATTTATTTTAGAAAAAATTCTCATCTCTTTACAGTCAAATAGTCAGAGGTTCGTACCAATATTTATATATGCAATTTGCATAACAATTAATAAATTTACTTCCAGGCATTATTCCATATCGCCTCAGACTAAATTATTAATAACGCTAAGGTTTTATGCAAGTGGCAGTTTCCTAATTACAGTGGGCGACTTTTGTGGTGTTAGCGTCTCCACAGCAGGCCGTGTAGTTAAAGAAACATCATTTGCATTGGCTGCTTTAGCGAAGGAGTACATAAAATTCCCTTCCGATGCAAGAGGAAAGGAGCAAACAGCGGCAGACTTCTTTGCAATTGCAAAGTTCCCAAAAATTATCGGATCCATTGATTGCACACATATTCGTATTCAATCCCCCGGAGGAAACAACGGAGAAATTTTTCGTAACAGGAAAGGTTATTTTTCCCTCAACGTTCAAGCAGTGTGCAATGCAAAGCTCATGTTTCAAGATTTGGTTGCAAGATGGCCTGGATCAGCACACGACAGCAATATATTTAAAAACAGCCGTTTAAAATTTCGTATGGAAGACGGCCATTTCCAAAATTATGTTATTTTAGGTGATTCTGGGTATAAGCAATGCAACTATATGATGACCCCTTTGCTGAATCCACGGACAAGACCAGAAACCCTTTATAATGAATCTCAAATTCGTACTCGTAATACGATTGAGAGATGTTTCGGAGTTTGGAAGAGACGTTTCCCAGTATTATCAATGGGTTTGCGGTTGGCTAATGATACTAAAATGGCTGTCATTGTGGCATGTGCTGTTCTTCACAATATTGCTATTATTTCAAAGGACCCACTTCCACCATCGGAAGAAACATTGACAGCAGAATCTCCAGAAGAATTTGTCTCAGATGAAGAAACCCATGTTTTTACTAATGCTAATTCAAGGGCAAGAACTATTTTAATAGAAAACTACTTTGCAGAGTAAGTTTTTCTTACATCGAAATATATATTAAATATTTTCATTAACACATTTTTTATTATATTTTCAGTCTTTTACAAAATTCATAGGATGACTTTAACGGCGACTACATTAAAAGAAAATATCAATTAAATCCATATAAAATAAAAAAAAACAACTAAAGAAAATTCACATTTTTGTTAAAAACTAAATTAAACATATAAATAAAATCGCTGTTGTGCCCATAAACTTAAACGATAACATGACTTAACGCCAATGGACTAAAGGGCCATGGGCGTTATGACCGGCTTTGGGTGGTATGGGCCTTAAGTTCATTGGCGTTAAGTCATGTCACCTTTTAAGTTTATGGACACATCACCGATATTATTTTTAAGTTAAGCACTTGATTCTTTTCCCGCCAATTCCAGCTGTAGTAGCTTATTTTTATATTTAAGGGACTCGAGCTCATGCTCGTGCTTCTCCTGGGCACGGGTATTTTCGTCCCTATAAAAATGCTGCTGCAGAATTATCAGCTCCATTCGTTCGTCTTCTATATTCCGTTTTCTTTTGACACCAACTACTACAAGCTCTTTAGATTTTGGCTCTTTTAAAGTCGATGGCCTCCAACTTGACCAGTCAGTTTTTTTCTGTATTGTGCCACTCGCTTTTCCAAACTGAAAAAATATACAAAAGTGTAAATAATATGTACTTAATAAATATTAGTCAAACATACTTGTTCATTGGTCATTTCCTCGTGGCCATGGTCCACGATTTCAATAGAGCTTTCAAATACAATATCATTTTCGTCATCTGTTTCAAAGATAATTTCTATTAATGCAAATGTAAAACAATAATTTCTTTATAAATATCAAATACGAGAGTCACAATCAAACGGATTTTGCCTGGTTTGATATTTACGTTCAATGTTGAAAAGACTTGCTTTACTAATACCAAAAAGCTAATACCAGATAGAGGCAATGGTTCAAAACAACGAACAAAATAACAACAACGGCATTTCGTTTTGTGTGTTAAATACAACAAAAATGTATGCTAACAATAACAGTCAATAAAAAAGTTTATTATAAGCAAACTTTCGGCTAAAAGTGACTGGTAAGTTAAAGGGTACCCAGTGTTCCCTTTAACTTTTAACGTAAGGTTTATCTTTTTAAAGATGCCACATTTTCCGACCTATGCAGAAGAAAAAATTAGTTTAGCTATGGAAACAAAAAGTAAAAAATGGAAGACCAAAAAAGCAGAACCTATTTGTTACATAAAAACCAGCTAGAGGTTATTTTTGAAAACTCGTAGCTGCTGCTTTGTCGAATAAGTATATAAAATTCCCTTCCGATGCAAGGGGAATGCTGCAACCAGCGGCAGACTTCTTGTTCATAAATCTACAAATTTTTATGGTTTGCTTGTAAAGAAATGAATAAAAGTACGTTGCCACTACGTTTTTTTTCATATGTTTTTCTTTCATTTGGTTAAGAAATGAATTTAGCTATGCACATAAAAAGTTAATAAAAATGGAGAGCAGACCACGTTTATTTTATTTGCACGAGTTAGAGGATATTTTTGAAAACTTGCAGCCTAAAAGAAGAGCTCCTAGAAAATATCGCAAGCAAGTGGACTATGTCGAATACTACGACGAAATTGAATTTGTACAAAGATTTCGACTATCAAAAAATACATTTCAATTTATTTTAGAAAAAATTCTCATCTCTTTACAGTCAAATAGTCAGAGGTTCGTACCAATATTTATATATGCAATTTGCATAACAATTAATAAATTTACTTCCAGGCATTATTCCATATCGCCTCAGACTAAATTATTAATAACGCTAAGGTTTTATGCAAGTGGCAGTTTCCTAATTACAGTGGGCGACTTTTGTGGTGTTAGCGTCTCCACAGCAGGCCGTGTAGTTAAAGAAACATCATTTGCATTGGCTGCTTTAGCGAAGGAGTACATAAAATTCCCTTCCGATGCAAGAGGAAAGGAGCAAACAGCGGCAGACTTCTTTGCAATTGCAAAGTTCCCAAAAATTATCGGATCCATTGATTGCACACATATTCGTATTCAATCCCCCGGAGGAAACAACGGAGAAATTTTTCGTAACAGGAAAGGTTATTTTTCCCTCAACGTTCAAGCAGTGTGCAATGCAAAGCTCATGTTTCAAGATTTGGTTGCAAGATGGCCTGGATCAGCACACGACAGCAATATATTTAAAAACAGCCGTTTAAAATTTCGTATGGAAGACGGCCATTTCCAAAATTATGTTATTTTAGGTGATTCTGGGTATAAGCAATGCAACTATATGATGACCCCTTTGCTGAATCCACGGACAAGACCAGAAACCCTTTATAATGAATCTCAAATTCGTACTCGTAATACGATTGAGAGATGTTTCGGAGTTTGGAAGAGACGTTTCCCAGTATTATCAATGGGTTTGCGGTTGGCTAATGATACTAAAATGGCTGTCATTGTGGCATGTGCTGTTCTTCACAATATTGCTATTATTTCAAAGGACCCACTTCCACCATCGGAAGAAACATTGACAGCAGAATCTCCAGAAGAATTTGTCTCAGATGAAGAAACCCATGTTTTTACTAATGCTAATTCAAGGGCAAGAACTATTTTAATAGAAAACTACTTTGCAGAGTAAGTTTTTCTTACATCGAAATATATATTAAATATTTTCATTAACACATTTTTTATTATATTTTCAGTCTTTTACAAAATTCATAGGATGACTTTAACGGCGACTACATTAAAAGAAAATATCAATTAAATCCATATAAAATAAAAAAAAACAACTAAAGAAAATTCACATTTTTGTTAAAAACTAAATTAAACATATAAATAAAATCGCTGTTGTGCCCATAAACTTAAACGATAACATGACTTAACGCCAATGGACTAAAGGGCCATGGGCGTTATGACCGGCTTTGGGTGGTATGGGCCTTAAGTTCATTGGCGTTAAGTCATGTCACCTTTTAAGTTTATGGACACATCACCGATATTATTTTTAAGTTAAGCACTTGATTCTTTTCCCGCCAATTCCAGCTGTAGTAGCTTATTTTTATATTTAAGGGACTCGAGCTCATGCTCGTGCTTCTCCTGGGCACGGGTATTTTCGTCCCTATAAAAATGCTGCTGCAGAATTATCAGCTCCATTCGTTCGTCTTCTATATTCCGTTTTCTTTTGACACCAACTACTACAAGCTCTTTAGATTTTGGCTCTTTTAAAGTCGATGGCCTCCAACTTGACCAGTCAGTTTTTTTCTGTATTGTGCCACTCGCTTTTCCAAACTGAAAAAATATACAAAAGTGTAAATAATATGTACTTAATAAATATTAGTCAAACATACTTGTTCATTGGTCATTTCCTCGTGGCCATGGTCCACGATTTCAATAGAGCTTTCAAATACAATATCATTTTCGTCATCTGTTTCAAAGATAATTTCTATTAATGCAAATGTAAAACAATAATTTCTTTATAAATATCAAATACGAGAGTCACAATCAAACGGATTTTGCCTGGTTTGATATTTACGTTCAATGTTGAAAAGACTTGCTTTACTAATACCAAAAAGCTAATACCAGATAGAGGCAATGGTTCAAAACAACGAACAAAATAACAACAACGGCATTTCGTTTTGTGTGTTAAATACAACAAAAATGTATGCTAACAATAACAGTCAATAAAAAAGTTTATTATAAGCAAACTTTCGGCTAAAAGTGACTGGTAAGTTAAAGGGTACCCAGTGTTCCCTTTAACTTTTAACGTAAGGTTTATCTTTTTAAAGATGCCACATTTTCCGACCTATGCAGAAGAAAAAATTAGTTTAGCTATGGAAACAAAAAGTAAAAAATGGAAGACCAAAAAAGCAGAACCTATTTGTTACATAAAAACCAGCTAGAGGTTATTTTTGAAAACTCGTAGCTGCTGCTTTGTCGAATAAGTATATAAAATTCCCTTCCGATGCAAGGGGAATGCTGCAACCAGCGGCAGACTTCTTGTTCATAAATCTACAAATTTTTATGGTTTGCTTGTAAAGAAATGAATAAAAGTACGTTGCCACTACGTTTTTTTTCATATGTTTTTCTTTCATTTGGTTAAGAAATGAATTTAGCTATGCACATAAAAAGTTAATAAAAATGGAGAGCAGACCACGTTTATTTTATTTGCACGAGTTAGAGGATATTTTTGAAAACTTGCAGCCTAAAAGAAGAGCTCCTAGAAAATATCGCAAGCAAGTGGACTATGTCGAATACTACGACGAAATTGAATTTGTACAAAGATTTCGACTATCAAAAAATACATTTCAATTTATTTTAGAAAAAATTCTCATCTCTTTACAGTCAAATAGTCAGAGGTTCGTACCAATATTTATATATGCAATTTGCATAACAATTAATAAATTTACTTCCAGGCATTATTCCATATCGCCTCAGACTAAATTATTAATAACGCTAAGGTTTTATGCAAGTGGCAGTTTCCTAATTACAGTGGGCGACTTTTGTGGTGTTAGCGTCTCCACAGCAGGCCGTGTAGTTAAAGAAACATCATTTGCATTGGCTGCTTTAGCGAAGGAGTACATAAAATTCCCTTCCGATGCAAGAGGAAAGGAGCAAACAGCGGCAGACTTCTTTGCAATTGCAAAGTTCCCAAAAATTATCGGATCCATTGATTGCACACATATTCGTATTCAATCCCCCGGAGGAAACAACGGAGAAATTTTTCGTAACAGGAAAGGTTATTTTTCCCTCAACGTTCAAGCAGTGTGCAATGCAAAGCTCATGTTTCAAGATTTGGTTGCAAGATGGCCTGGATCAGCACACGACAGCAATATATTTGAAAACAGCCGTTTAAAATTTCGTATGGAAGACGGCCATTTCCAAAATTATGTTATTTTAGGTGATTCTGGGTATAAGCAATGCAACTATATGATGACCCCTTTGCTGAATCCACGGACAAGACCAGAAACCCTTTATAATGAATCTCAAATTCGTACTCGTAATACGATTGAGAGATGTTTCGGAGTTTGGAAGAGACGTTTCCCAGTATTATCAATGGGTTTGCGGTTGGCTAATGATACTAAAATGGCTGTCATTGTGGCATGTGCTGTTCTTCACAATATTGCTATTATTTCAAAGGACCCACTTCCACCATCGGAAGAAACATTGACAGCAGAATCTCCAGAAGAATTTGTCTCAGATGAAGAAACCCATGTTTTTACTAATGCTAATTCAAGGGCAAGAACTATTTTAATAGAAAACTACTTTGCAGAGTAAGTTTTTCTTACATCGAAATATATATTAAATATTTTCATTAACACATTTTTTATTATATTTTCAGTCTTTTACAAAATTCATAGGATGACTTTAACGGCGACTACATTAAAAGAAAATATCAATTAAATCCATATAAAATAAAAAAAAACAACTAAAGAAAATTCACATTTTTGTTAAAAACTAAATTAAACATATAAATAAAATCGCTGTTGTGCCCATAAACTTAAACGATAACATGACTTAACGCCAATGGACTAAAGGGCCATGGGCGTTATGACCGGCTTTGGGTGGTATGGGCCTTAAGTTCATTGGCGTTAAGTCATGTCACCTTTTAAGTTTATGGACACATCACCGATATTATTTTTAAGTTAAGCACTTGATTCTTTTCCCGCCAATTCCAGCTGTAGTAGCTTATTTTTATATTTAAGGGACTCGAGCTCATGCTCGTGCTTCTCCTGGGCACGGGTATTTTCGTCCCTATAAAAATGCTGCTGCAGAATTATCAGCTCCATTCGTTCGTCTTCTATATTCCGTTTTCTTTTGACACCAACTACTACAAGCTCTTTAGATTTTGGCTCTTTTAAAGTCGATGGCCTCCAACTTGACCAGTCAGTTTTTTTCTGTATTGTGCCACTCGCTTTTCCAAACTGAAAAAATATACAAAAGTGTAAATAATATGTACTTAATAAATATTAGTCAAACATACTTGTTCATTGGTCATTTCCTCGTGGCCATGGTCCACGATTTCAATAGAGCTTTCAAATACAATATCATTTTCGTCATCTGTTTCAAAGATAATTTCTATTAATGCAAATGTAAAACAATAATTTCTTTATAAATATCAAATACGAGAGTCACAATCAAACGGATTTTGCCTGGTTTGATATTTACGTTCAATGTTGAAAAGACTTGCTTTACTAATACCAAAAAGCTAATACCAGATAGAGGCAATGGTTCAAAACAACGAACAAAATAACAACAACGGCATTTCGTTTTGTGTGTTAAATACAACAAAAATGTATGCTAACAATAACAGTCAATAAAAAAGTTTATTATAAGCAAACTTTCGGCTAAAAGTGACTGGTAAGTTAAAGGGTACCCAGTGTTCCCTTTAACTTTTAACGTAAGGTTTATCTTTTTAAAGATGCCACATTTTCCGACCTATGCAGAAGAAAAAATTAGTTTAGCTATGGAAACAAAAAGTAAAAAATGGAAGACCAAAAAAGCAGAACCTATTTGTTACATAAAAACCAGCTAGAGGTTATTTTTGAAAACTCGTAGCTGCTGCTTTGTCGAATAAGTATATAAAATTCCCTTCCGATGCAAGGGGAATGCTGCAACCAGCGGCAGACTTCTTGTTCATAAATCTACAAATTTTTATGGTTTGCTTGTAAAGAAATGAATAAAAGTACGTTGCCACTACGTTTTTTTTCATATGTTTTTCTTTCATTTGGTTAAGAAATGAATTTAGCTATGCACATAAAAAGTTAATAAAAATGGAGAGCAGACCACGTTTATTTTATTTGCACGAGTTAGAGGATATTTTTGAAAACTTGCAGCCTAAAAGAAGAGCTCCTAGAAAATATCGCAAGCAAGTGGACTATGTCGAATACTACGACGAAATTGAATTTGTACAAAGATTTCGACTATCAAAAAATACATTTCAATTTATTTTAGAAAAAATTCTCATCTCTTTACAGTCAAATAGTCAGAGGTTCGTACCAATATTTATATATGCAATTTGCATAACAATTAATAAATTTACTTCCAGGCATTATTCCATATCGCCTCAGACTAAATTATTAATAACGCTAAGGTTTTATGCAAGTGGCAGTTTCCTAATTACAGTGGGCGACTTTTGTGGTGTTAGCGTCTCCACAGCAGGCCGTGTAGTTAAAGAAACATCATTTGCATTGGCTGCTTTAGCGAAGGAGTACATAAAATTCCCTTCCGATGCAAGAGGAAAGGAGCAAACAGCGGCAGACTTCTTTGCAATTGCAAAGTTCCCAAAAATTATCGGATCCATTGATTGCACACATATTCGTATTCAATCCCCCGGAGGAAACAACGGAGAAATTTTTCGTAACAGGAAAGGTTATTTTTCCCTCAACGTTCAAGCAGTGTGCAATGCAAAGCTCATGTTTCAAGATTTGGTTGCAAGATGGCCTGGATCAGCACACGACAGCAATATATTTGAAAACAGCCGTTTAAAATTTCGTATGGAAGACGGCCATTTCCAAAATTATGTTATTTTAGGTGATTCTGGGTATAAGCAATGCAACTATATGATGACCCCTTTGCTGAATCCACGGACAAGACCAGAAACCCTTTATAATGAATCTCAAATTCGTACTCGTAATACGATTGAGAGATGTTTCGGAGTTTGGAAGAGACGTTTCCCAGTATTATCAATGGGTTTGCGGTTGGCTAATGATACTAAAATGGCTGTCATTGTGGCATGTGCTGTTCTTCACAATATTGCTATTATTTCAAAGGACCCACTTCCACCATCGGAAGAAACATTGACAGCAGAATCTCCAGAAGAATTTGTCTCAGATGAAGAAACCCATGTTTTTACTAATGCTAATTCAAGGGCAAGAACTATTTTAATAGAAAACTACTTTGCAGAGTAAGTTTTTCTTACATCGAAATATATATTAAATATTTTCATTAACACATTTTTTATTATATTTTCAGTCTTTTACAAAATTCATAGGATGACTTTAACGGCGACTACATTAAAAGAAAATATCAATTAAATCCATATAAAATAAAAAAAAACAACTAAAGAAAATTCACATTTTTGTTAAAAACTAAATTAAACATATAAATAAAATCGCTGTTGTGCCCATAAACTTAAACGATAACATGACTTAACGCCAATGGACTAAAGGGCCATGGGCGTTATGACCGGCTTTGGGTGGTATGGGCCTTAAGTTCATTGGCGTTAAGTCATGTCACCTTTTAAGTTTATGGACACATCACCGATATTATTTTTAAGTTAAGCACTTGATTCTTTTCCCGCCAATTCCAGCTGTAGTAGCTTATTTTTATATTTAAGGGACTCGAGCTCATGCTCGTGCTTCTCCTGGGCACGGGTATTTTCGTCCCTATAAAAATGCTGCTGCAGAATTATCAGCTCCATTCGTTCGTCTTCTATATTCCGTTTTCTTTTGACACCAACTACTACAAGCTCTTTAGATTTTGGCTCTTTTAAAGTCGATGGCCTCCAACTTGACCAGTCAGTTTTTTTCTGTATTGTGCCACTCGCTTTTCCAAACTGAAAAAATATACAAAAGTGTAAATAATATGTACTTAATAAATATTAGTCAAACATACTTGTTCATTGGTCATTTCCTCGTGGCCATGGTCCACGATTTCAATAGAGCTTTCAAATACAATATCATTTTCGTCATCTGTTTCAAAGATAATTTCTATTAATGCAAATGTAAAACAATAATTTCTTTATAAATATCAAATACGAGAGTCACAATCAAACGGATTTTGCAAGCCAGTGGCTGAATCTCCCAGCATGGAAGCTATTTTGGCGGACACCGTGCTAACTTTTGTGGACGCCACTCCACCACCTGTACGATATGTCTCCAATTTCTGGTCCGCCATTTCTCCTTTCGACTTGCGTTTAATACTTTCGTATTTGTCCCGCAGTGCCTTCCAGTGCCGGTGTGAGCCACTTTCTGCTGCAAACTTGTCTTGTATATTGCGCCAAGCCTCTTCTTTCTCCTTCCATATTACGGCGCCAGATTTTTTGCTTTCAATGCAATTTTTATATTCCTCCACCAGATCTACCAACAGTACCTCTTCTTCTGGCAAGAAGTTTTTGGCCCGTTTTCGCAATGTTGAGTTGTTTGGCGTCGTCATTTTATCATTTGGCTTGTCAACAAAGAAATAAAAGTACGTTGCCACTACGTTTTTTTTATTATAAATCATTTGGTCAAAAGTAATCGGTGTTTTCTTTGGTATTGCCACCTTATCAAAAATATTCATTTTATTTTGCTAGGAAGTTGTAATTACGAAAAACATTTAATAGTGACTTTATTGCTCACTTCAACTAAAGTTACCTTTTACTAACATTGACTTTAAAGGCAAGTTGTAATTATGGCCCTTATGGTATACAATGTAGAGTTTGACAACTGAAGCGTATGAAACAAAATACTAAAAATACCTATTGTTGCTGCCTACAACTACAACACCAAAAATGATGTACAAATAGACAGTCAAAATTTCTCTTCACTCAAATGCCAACAAATAAAACGAGTGAAACCCTAGAACTTCTCTAATCTCTCTCTTACTCTCTTCATTGAATATTTCAATGCACAATCTGCTTTTTGATAGTGTTATTGTATATAACTATACAAATTCCCATCGTGTTGAAATAAAATTACATAAACTATGCAAAAAGTATGAAATAATTAAGATATGACACGAGAGAGAAATTCGTTCGAGTGAGTATCTGGCACTTTTTGGTTCTCTTTTACCAGGGTTGCCAAATTGCTCTCATATTCTGGATGTCTAATTCTTGATCGTCTTTGACAACACCAAAGAACAACACGCGCTGCTATTACCATGTAGATATTATTGTACCTACGATATAGACGAATATCCCAGCGGGCAAAAAACCGAGCCTTAGCGAGTGTTACGCTAAATGCTCGCAAACGGGCTCAGAAGCGAGTATTTACCGGACCAAAACCGGGGGAGAAATTAAACTCGCCCAAATATTCGCAAACTGTTTGGGCTCGCTTCAGAGCCCGTTTGCGAGCATTTAGCGTAACACTCGCTAAGACTCGGTTTTTTGCCCGCTGGGATAGACCATAGACTAATACATACATAGATACATTTATTCTCTCATCTGACGTTTCATTTCACTCTCTTCGCCGTAGGTTGGTGGAAATGAGAGAAATTAAATTTAAAATTAACTTACATTAGGTGATTTCATTTCACACTCTTCGTCGTAGGTTTATGGAAATGAGACAAATTTAAAATTAACTTATATTAAAAATATGTTCACTTAACTTTTTCATGTCGTTTTGGTGTAGAACTGAAAAATTTAAATGTAGTTTGCACGTTTTGTTGACTTTTATCGTTGGTATACATTTGTATTGTATTTACCACAACTAGTTTGCCACAAAAACACGAAATGCGGTTATTGTTCCTTTGTTGGACGTTGTTTACTATTGCCTCTATGTGGAATTATTGAACCCATGTTTTCCACCATCCAATGTTTACTTGCAACCATACCTATGACGATTAATTTATTGAGCGAATAAATGTGTCTATACCTATATTCGTCTATGACTTTTATTCGGTAAAATCATATAATAATACATACATAGATAAACTTATTCTCTCATCTGACGTTTCATTTCACACTCTTCAGCGTAGGTTTGTGGAAATGAGAGTTACATTTGGAGTTACAAAATATGCTCACTTAACTTTTAGCTGTTGTTTTGGTGTAGAACTGAAAAATTTAAATATATTTTGCAGTTTTTTGTTGACTTTTATCGTTGGTATACATTTGTACTGTATTTAACACAACTAGTCTGCCACAAAAACACGAAATTCGGTTGTTGTTCCTTTGTTGACCGCTGTATACTATTGTCACTATCTGGTATTATTGAACCCATATTTTCCACCATCCAATGTTTATTTCCCATTGTACCTATGACGTTTAATTTATTGAGCGAATAAAAGCTTCTATGGTATGTATTATTCTATGGAATTAGTAAAAAAAATGTCACTCATGCGAAAAATATGATTTTAAAAAATAAATGTTAATTCAGTAGTTGTTTGTTTCTTATTTAAGTAAGCCACCGACACATCCGCAGTCTTATGGTTAGGGGTATATGGTCGGCCACGTCCCGCATTGATTTTTTATAAAGTTGGTCGCCTTATAAATTCGCCCACTACCTCCAAATTATAACGGTTATCAATGTTCACGCTTTGGTCTAATCTCGTGGAGGCCCCGCTCGTTGAAACCATTAATTTTGTCTTGTCCTCATTTACTTTCAGAATCACTTTTGCTGACTCCTTTTGATATCTATATCATCAGCATACGCGAGCAGCAAGTGACTTTTCTTGCTGATGGTTTTATTAATGTTGACTGCAGCTTTTCTCATAACGATCTCCATTAAGATGTTAAAGAGATCGCACGATAGGGTGTCCCTTGCCTGAGGCCTCGCTTAGTTTCGAAAGGTTCGGTAAGATCCTTACCAACTTTCACTGCGGATTTGGTGTTCGTCAAGGTCATCCTTCAAACACGTATGCATTTTGGAGGAATACCAAGCTCAGATATTGCTTCGTAGAGTTTGTCCCGTATCGGACTATCGAAGGCCGCCTTATAGTCGACAAATAGATGATAGGTGTCGAATTTTTCGTGGGTCTTCTCCAAGACTTGGCGTAGCGTAAAAATCTTTTCAGTTGTCGATTTTCCAGGCCTAAAGCCACACTGGTATGGTCCAATCAGGTCAGCGATAATTAGTTTTAGTCTTTTGCACATTATACTTGATAGAACCTTATATGCTATGGATAAAAGGCTTATTCCATGGTAGTTGGCACAGAGACTCGGGCCACCATTTTTAAATATGGGACATAGTACACTGAGACTCCAATCGCCGGGCATGCATTCATCTAACCAAATTGTGATAATGAGCTGATGCACGCAACTTATCAGCTCAATGCTTCTATCCTTAACTGCTCCGCCGGTAATCCATCGTTGTCATTAACCGGGCAATAGCTGTTCTGAGTTAAAAGTTTTTCATAAACGTATTAACTTTGTTTTTTTTTCAGTATTAATAATCTAGATGTAAGGTTTTAAATAGATCATTTATTTGTAGTAAAATTAGATAAATTGAAAAAAATATACTAATAAAATTATAACGAAATAAAAAATATTGTTAGTATATATTTGTGTTGTATTTACACAAAAATTTTAACGCAAAAACGAAATGCCGTCACTATTTTATTGTTGGTTGGTTTGAGCCATCGACTCTATCTGTTATTGTTAAAGCAATACGTTCCAACATCCAACCGCCCTTCTGTAACACACCAAATGTGATCAATTTACTGAGAGAGTTGGCTACTCTATACGTCACTACTCTATGTATAATGACTCTGGACTTAACTCACAATGTATCTGTTGCCAAGTAATTCTTTGAAGATGCATATATGCTAAATATTTGTGACAAATTTTATTGTTTTAAAAATACTGACAATGTTTACCAGACAAAGAACAAAAAATGAGTATAAGTATATATAAAGTTTCTTCACCTTATTCACTTAGGCTTGTCAGATATAAAATACATACATATATGTATTGGCAAAGCATAGATAAAAACTTATATTCGCAGTTGATTTCATAATCAAATAAATCGAGTCAGTGATGGTGGTAATATGTTTATGTATTTTTGTTTTTTTTATTGTGACGATTTCATGTTCGAAAAAATTTAACATTTTTTGATGTAAAATTATAACTATCGTCTTCACATTTATTCAAGCGCACTATCATTTTATATTTAATGTAAAGCTTAGTCATTGGCTTTAAATTATTTTCAACAAAATTGAGCACAAAAGTTTTCCAATGTCAATGTTTTCCAAGACTAGTGTGTATCGAAATACTTATCATATTAATGAGAATTCCTTCATACATACTCTTGAAGAATGCCCGGCATTAATATTGGAAGAACTCGCCTCGTAAAAGTTTGAAAAGTTTGGCGTAGAATACGTCTTACCTTACGGTATAGGGAGTCATGTCAGATTGTTATTGTTGTAATCTTTATTTCATTGATTATGCGGAAACGGCGAGATAACATTTTTTAAAATTTTTTTTGTAGGTAAATGAAGATGTTATCTTTCGTTTGATATACATTTCATATTGGTTGATATCTTCCTAATATTTAAATTTCTCAAATGAAAATTGTTTAAACACATACACTCAAACATATGTGTGGTGTTTGAGTTTGTAGCGTGAACACAAACTATGCTGCTGTTTCAGTGTGGACACAAACCTTCGGCTGTTGTTTTGATTGATGAAATATTGAAATTTCGTATATTTACTTATGTATTTAAGTGAATCAAAATGTTAAATGTGAATTTGAATTTAACATGGATATATAATTATAAAAAATATATGGAAAAATTAATTCATACATTTTTATGTTAAATGAAAGTGCTGCCAAGTAAGCAAAATAACAATGCTGCTTGATGCTGTTTGACAGCAGCTGACAGTTGACATTTAGTAAATTAAAATAAAAAAACATATTTATCCTATTTTTCCTACCATAAGCTTATGTATATTATCAAAAGTAACTATCAAATGAATAAATTCATTTGCTTATGTTATTTATCATTTATTGTTATATATGTTTTCTGTCTTATCGGATGGCGTATTCTACGTTAAACTTAATGGCCGTCTCTCTGACACAGCCTGCAGGGACAGTCCGTGGCCGAAGGCCTCGGACAACTGTCTGCTGTTTTTATGACCGTATAACAACGTGTTCGTTTACTCCAAAAGTCCAGTAAATGAGAGCCAGAGAGCGAACATTTTGACAATTCGATGTTGAAGATCTTGCACATTTTGGTTGGAGGAATTTTAGGCAACAACAATTTGCAATATAGAACAGGTGTATGTTTTATGTAAACCATAGTAAAATAACCAAGTAGTAGCAGTATACGTTGTTGTTGTTGCTGTAGGTAGCAACAACAGGAAAATTGTTTTTGTTTCAATCGCTTAAGTTGTAAATCTATACACGTAGTATACCAACAACACAGGAATATAAAAAAGTACAAAATCAAGGTACATATGCATACATAAGTTTGACCACTGAAACGATCAACCACAATGAAAAAATTTAAAACAGCTGTTCTAACGAGTTTAACTTCCTTATTTTACCATGATGTAAACTGTAATTAACTGGAGCTGCAAGAATTAACACTCGAAGTGAAAGAATTCTGGGGATTAAACCCCCCCCCCTCCACCACGAAAATATTTATGAAATTTTTTTTATTTAATTTTGTAAATTGTTATGTGTGTTTTTCTATAATTAAACAAGTTGGTGCAATGGTTAGTGTGCGCGGTGGTGCAATGGTTAGTGTGCGCGGTTCTTGTACATGAGATCCTGGGTTCGAACCCTGCTCTGACCACCTTCAAATTTCTTTCGGCGGCGGTCACCTCGCATAGTGACGGCGACACTATCGAGTATATAGCCATGAAAAAGCTTCTCAAAAATACCGTTCGGAATCGGTGTAAAACTGTAGGTCCCAATCAGTGAGTGAAAACTGGAAAGCGCACAGCTCAGTGATTGTGAGAAGTTCTCCCCGGTCCCTTCATGGGATGTAATGGGAAACCATTTATTTATTTTTTTATTTTTGACAAAGCCAATCAAACTAGATTTGCGTTGTCTATACCAGAGAATAGCAGAATTACTCTCTTGAGTATACTTAAAGTAATTTTCAAAAAAAAGTAGAAGTAGCTGAAGTAGCAACAACCGATGAGTAATACTTCCACATACGCATCATGTATGAAGTGAAATGGTTGCGAGTGTCCGTTGTCGTTGGTCACTGTAAATTCTTCACACACGTTGGTTTGATGACGTATTTCACTTCGAAGTAAACGAAAATACTGGAGAGTATATGAGTATACTCAGTATACAGATATGATTGAGAGCAATGTTCCCGCATGTGTTCAGCAGCAGAGAATTATTGTTTACAAATTTATATGAAGCCAAAATATTAATGATTTTGATGCATTTTAAAAATGTTTATAGACTGAATAAAAAAATGTAATGGCGGATAGATTTGAATACAATATTTTTTTCCAAATAAAACTATCAATTTATGTGAAAATGAAATTTATTTTTATAAAATTAAGTCAATTCAGGTACAAAATTAAAATAAATTCAGGTAGTAATGTAAATCATAAAATGTAATTGTAAATGAAATTTATTTTTAAAATAAATTTTTTTAAAATTAAAGTCAATTCAGGTACAAAATTAAAATAAATTCAGGTAGTAATGTAAATCATATTATATACGAAAAATATAAAAAAAGTCGAAATTAACTATTCAGTCTTTTATAAAAACTAAAAAATATAAATATAAAAAGAGAAAACTCCAAGTAATATAATATAAAACAGTTTCACCAAAGATTTTTTTTACACAACGAGTTTAAAAACAATATACTGTCGACTGTTTTTGGCACTAACCTATTTCTTTTTTCTGTTATTATATTTCCGGCCAGCGAAAAAACTCGCTCCGATGCTGCGCTACTACCAGGAATTGATAACAAATTTATGGCCATTTTCGATAATCTTGGATATTTTCCATCATAATTTTTCCACCACATTATTGGATCGAAATTTTCGGTAAGCCTTACAATTTCATTCGCGTACCGCTCAACTTCATCTCTTGCCGTTTCTCTGTTAGTGGCATCTCTTACAAGAGTTGGAAAGAACAAGCTTATCTGAACAGATGGGGAATCTTGTGGCGTTTGTGAAATAGGAGGGCTTATCGAATATCCAGATGGTGGTGTTTGCAAGTTTTGGTTATCTTGTACAACAAGTGGATGATTAATTCCGGAACAGTCTAACAAGGTTTCATCGCAATTTTCCTTTAACAGTTTTTCAGTGCAAAAATCTTTTACTTCAGTTAATTCACCTTGTTGCAAAGATATAGCAGGAGGATGTAAAAATAAGGCTGCCTTATGCCAAATACTTAGGTTGGATTTCCATTTATCTAAGTGTGTCATTATATTCTTCTTTAGAGCTTTTATCGGAGCTTCGTCATTACTCTGGTTTGTGCAATTAGTTTCTATTCTCCTAATACATGGTATTACAAAACAAATTGTTGGAACTGAACTATATTGCAGCTCTTTAAATACAATTTCGAATTCGCTGCACAACTCGACCAATCTGTTCAGCACAGTCACATTAAAGTTAAGTAAACGACGTCTCTCAGCATCATCCGCTAGAATTTCATTGACCTTGGTATAATTGTCAGAAATCGACTTAAATAGCACAAAATTGGAGTTCCATCTAGTCGGACAACTATTTTTTAATGTTGTTTTCAGCATCTGTTGTTTACCAGACTTTTTAATATATTTCACAATTTTTTTACATGCGTCTGTTATTTCTCTTAGCTCAATCGTCGCTTCAAACGCATCGCTTAACACATTTGAAAATAAATGTGCGGAACAGTTAATTCTATTTAAATCCTTTAGCGCGCTTTTGACGTTGCTTCCTCTATCGGTAACGAACACAGCATTTGAGATATCTGTCACACCGAATTTTCCAAACAGGTTATTTAATTTGTCTCGAATGTTGATTCCTGAGCTTGACAATAAATCCATTGATTTCATCCCAAGAGTTATTTCGACTAATTCGGAATTTAGGTGGAAATGCAATGTAGCGCAAAGGAAATTTCTTTTAATAAAATTGTCTGTCCATAGGTCAATAGTTACAGCAGCACAATTCTTAGAAATCAGATGTTGAATAGGAGGCCCTATTTCTTGCTTTTTTTCTTCAGCTATGACTTTGCATTTCCTAGACAACGTCTGTGCGCAGGGAGTGAGATGATCTACATCGACATTTTCACCATATTTTGCTCCAATTTTAATACATTTTGAGATCAATTTCTTGAAGCCCGAACCTTCGACAGTACTAAATGCACGACAGTCTTCTATTATAAAGTCCATAAACGCTTGAAAGCAAGAATTTCGGTCTTCTGTATTTATTTGTATTGGATCTTTTTCACTTGGTTTTGCATGTACGCACTTATGTTTAAGTAAATTAGATGTCTGTCGCCTTGTAAACTTAAAAAGCTTTTCACAAAATTGGCAATATACTTTTCCGTCTAAAATCGAACCGTTATCCTTTTTAATTTCAGAAAAGGCAGCCCACATTACACTCTTAGCCCCTTCTGGTTTAAAGAGTGAATACTCGCCCTCTTTTATTTTCCTTACAATTTCGTTTTCGTTTTCCATTCTATTGAGTAACACTATTCTGTATATTTCTTATTGAAATTGAGTAACACTATTCTGTATATTTCTTATCTCGATTTCTATCTATATTTATTATATATTATATTTAGAAATATAATAAAAACCTTTTTGAATTTACCAGAATCCAAGCATAAACTAAAAGCGAAACAATAACAAACAACTGATCATGACGCTTATTTTGCATTTTCATATACAAACATATATACGAATACAGTACTCAGAGAATACTCATGAAGTATATGGAAGTAGATAATGGACTTGAATGTATATGGTAGTAGATAATTGTACTCTCAGAAGTAGGAGTGTATGTATGCATACAAACTGAGAGTATTTACTTGAGTATACTTCTTTGGCGAGTACTTCATGTTTCTCTCTGGTCTATAGGTACCTCGGCTTTTTTTACTTGTAATGCAAATTAAATTTCAGTATAAGTAGAAATTACATTTTTGGGCTGAGCAAAAAAATAATATACATACATATCACATCGCAAAGTCATATTGATGGTTAAACATAATTTTTGCATTTATTTTTGGTAAAGGGGTTAAACAAATCCCCCCCCCCCCCCTGCCCACAGAAATAAATTCCTGCACACGGCCCTGCCTGGTACGATTCTTTTTATTTATTATAATCGACCGGTTTAATTCGCATTGCTTTGGCAGGCGACTAAATAAAACGGCGACAAATTTTAAATTTGTTTAAATAACTTTATTGTTCCATATTCTAAATGAAAATATTCGAGCTTTGGTTGTTTTTTTTAATAATTTTATTCTTCGATATTTCGCTGCCCTTTGGGTAACATCGTCAGGAAGATAAACACAATTATTAATTAAATACATATTTTCTGTGTATTTTCTTTGCCGATATAACGGCGGCAGGAGGCAAACCCAGCCCACCGTGGTTTGCATTTTACCTACTGCCAGGATGATTATGTTTCAGCCGCCCATTATGGATCAGATGCTGACCAGAATGCAGTGTGTCGAAACTGGATTTTGGTTTCTTCAATTTTGATCCGCCGTTGGCCAGGGGTGTTGGCTCATCCGACTTCAAAGGACAGAAGAATATGTCCACTACTTCGAAGAGCTTCAGTGACAGGGTCACCTAATAATCCTGAGACGTATCAGTGATCGCATTACCACTCAGGTTGCTCATTCGTTTCACCTTCTCACTTTAGCTAGCTAACGGAGGTTTCCGATAAGCCATTGCCCAGGACATATGATGAACAAAGAAACCCCCCAACTGTTGACGACCCTCGCAAACGTTATAAGGACCATGATTTAAGGATATGTACCTGGAATGTTCGAACGTTATACAGGACTGGTGCCACTTTCCAACTGGCGGATGTCCTCGGAAAGTATAAAGCTAACATTACAGCGATCCAGGAAATGCGATGGACAGGATATGGTTGCACCAGAAAGAAAAACTTCGATATTTACTACAGATGCCATGAGCGTAAGCACGAATTTGGGTGCGGATTTATAGTAGGCAAGACTCTGCGACACCTAGTTTCAAGGTTCAACCCAGTGAGTGACCGCATAGCAACAATTCGCATCAAAGCGAAATATTTCAACATCTCGTTAATTTGTGTGCACGCATCGACAGAGGATAAAGATGATGAGGTCAAAGAAACATTTTATGAGCGCCTGGGGGAAGTATATGAACGCTGCCCTGACCACGACATTAAGAATATTCTAGGCATGGAAAGTGTCTTTCGAGCAACCATCGGCAATCACAGTCTACATGATACCACCTCCGATAATGGAACAAGACTGATAGACTTCGCCGCTGCAAAGAACATGGTAGTAAGTAGCACACGATTCCAGCATAAGGACATTCATAAGGCGACCTGGATATCTTCTGATCAACGGACGAAGAACCAGATTGATCACTTGGTAATAGATGGCAGACACTCTTCTAGTGTACTGGATGTACGTGTGATTCGAGGTGCCAATATCGACTCGGATCATTACCTGGTGGCTGCGAAAGTTCGCACGAGATTGAGCAGGGCGAAAAACGTACAGAGCCGAACACAGGAAAAGCCGGATATTGACAAGCTGCAAATACCGGAGATATCAATGTCCTATCGACAGAAACTCTCTCTCCTGCTGGAGCAGAATACCCCCCTCCCGAAGACCCAGATGCGCAGTGGAAGCACATCTCCCATTCTTTGGAAATCGCTGCAATGACTGAACTTGGCTATCAAAAACCGCAGAAGGATAAGCCATGGTACGACGAAGAATGTCGCATTGCAACTGATGAAAAAGACGCTGCACGTATGGCAACGAAACAGTCAGTTACAACGCGTGCTGCGAGTGAGCGGTACAAGAGGCTGAGAAGGGAGGAAAACCAACTATTTAGGCGAAAAAAATGGCAGTGGGAGCAGAGAGAGAGTGAAAGAACCGAAATGTGCAGGATGAATGGTGAATCGCGAAAGTTTTTCCAGAGGGTAAGAAGATCGACCAACGGGCCTAATAATGGGCTGCCCTCCTGCAAAGACGAGAATGGGAATCTGGTGACTGAGAAGCAGTGTGTGCTCAAAATGTGGAGAGACCACTTTTCAGCACTGGTCTAATCAGATTCTTCCACTGAAGATCAGGAGGTAATGATAGTGGAAGATAGTATAGATTGTACCCCCCTAACCAAGACGAGATTAGAACGGCGATCTACCGCCTGAAGAATAATAAAGCCGCTGGTGCGGATGGCCTACCCGCTGAACTTTTTAAGGCAGGTGGCGAAGGACTGATAGCCCACATGCATCAACTGATATGCGGTATATGGCTGGGGAAATCTATGCCCGACGACTGGAGTCTCAGTGTATTATGTCCTGTATTCAAAAAGGGTGATCCGTGTGTCTGTTCCAACTATCGCGGTATCAGTCTTTTATTCATCGCGTATAAGGTCTTGTCGAGCGTATTATGTGAAAGACTAAAGCCAATTATTGAAAACCTGATTGGACTTTATCAGTGTGGTTTTAGACCAGGCAAGTCCACAACTGACCAAATATTCACGCTACACCAAATCCTGGAAAAGACCCACGAAAAGCAAATCGATACAAACCACCTTTTTGTCGATTTCAAAGCTGCTTTCGATAGCCCCATACGGGGAAAACTGTACGAAGCTATGTCTGAACTTGGTATTCCGGCATAACTGATCCGCCTCTGTAGAATGACGATGACCAACACCAAATCAGCAGTGAAAGTGGGGAAAGACCTCACTGAACCATTCTGTACCAAGCGAGGACTTAGACAAGGCAACACACTTTCGCGCAATCTCTTCAACATCTTAATGGAGATAATAATGAGAAAGGCTGCAATAAATACGAACAAGACCATTAACACGAAAAGCCATATGTTGCTGGCGTATGCTGACGACATAGACATCATTGGGCGAAATTTGCGAGAGGTTACTGCAGTATTTTCAAGAATCGAAAAGGAATCAGCGAAGGTGGGTCTTGCTGTTAATGAGGGCAAGACAAAATTGATGGTGTCAACGATTAGAGAAACCTCTCGACTTGGTCCGCACTTGAACGTTGACAACCGATTTAATTTTGAAGTGGTAGATGAATTTGTCCACCTTGGATCCGCCGTGAGCAAGGACAACAACGTAAGCCTGGAGATAGATAGGAGAATTGTGCTTGCAAATATGTTATTTTGGGCTCAGCAAGCAGTTTAGGAACAAAGTCCTCTCTCGACGGACAAAAGTCCAGCTATATCAGACTCTCATTTTACCTGTCTTGACATATGGCTCTGAAACTTGGGTCATATCTCAAGCGGATGAAAAACAGTTGGGAGTTTTCGAGAGAAAAATTCTCCGTAAAATATATGGTCCTGTTAGGGAAAACGGCGAGTACCGACGTCGCTGGAACGCAGAGCTATATAATCTCTATTCTGACGTGGACATAGCTAGACGAATCAAAGTGTGCCAATTGCGTTGGCTAGGCCATGTTATCAGAATGGATGAAGATGAGCCAGCGGAAAGATTTTTGATAACGTACCCGATGGAAGCAGGAAAAGAGAACGACCAAGACTCCGCTGGAAAGACCAGGCAGAAGAATCCTTGGTGTTACCAACTGGCGAGAAAAGGCGAAGGATAGAGCCAGTTGGAAGGATATGTTGAAATTTGTTTAATTTGTTTGTTTAATTAATATGTGTAAGACGTCTGACCTCATGAGGTTGTAATATAGTCAATAAAAGTAAAGTAAAGTAAATTAATGAAATACGAAGAGAAATAAAATTATTTTAAAAAACGACCAAACGATCGAACATTTTAATTTAGAATATAATGCGAAAGGTCGGATAAATCATAACTTTTTTGTATTGTTCGATGTTGATTGTTTGTTTTGATTCCTGCTAAACTAATTTTTCGACGACTTTGTATGGGGTGCCGCTTAAAATCGCTTAGCTCCCAATACAAAATGATCGAAAAATTAGTTTAGCAGGGAATAAAAACAGGCTTTTTATTAAGTGTGTGTCAGAGAGTGAGTGTGTTTTATTCTCTAAAAAGAATTTAAAATTAACAAACAAGCATAAATTAAAATATTATAGAATCACAACATATTTTTTCACAAATTAAAATTTTACAAATTAAATGATCACAATTTAAACTTACATCTTTCTCGCTCCTTGACAATTACAAATTAATTAAAAAATGGCAATTTCGTTTTAAGTGATTTTTACAGAGAAAACTTTTCAAAAACAGCAGTTGCAAGCGAACGGTGGTTGCAGACAACCATATGTAAACAAACTTTGACATAAGAGGAAAACCCTACAAGAAATGAATGATGGAAACTAACACACACAATATTTTTGCACTGATACACTTGCAACTATTTTATACTGAGTTCCATTTGCAAGAGTGAAACAACCCTACAAGAATAGTTTCGGTCATTCGACTGTTAGTGTTGATGGAAACTTGTATTTGTTGACGTTTAAAAAGTAAAATTTGTGAATCCTCGGCAAAGTGCAACGACAAAATTTTCATTATCGTTAAATATCATAAACTTATGTTCATTATCGTTAAATATCATAAACTTATGTGATCCAAAAACAAAGATAATGATTATGAAAAATTAGGCATTTAAAAGCCATCAAAAAGTAGTGGAAGATTCTGTCTGGCATGCCTGGCCAAACTCAGGACAAAATCATTAATGAAGTCGGCAGCATGCTCCCTTTCCTGACCATTACAGCGGTGCAAGAGTTAGTGCAGAAATTGGGAACCCCAGATTTTGCTCAAGCAATATCAACAAACTAAAATTTATGGTTCGATATTTTAATATTTTGATATTTATACATACTTCTTCACAGAAAATATACTGAAAGAGGCGTCAGAGGATGTCCGCAGAGTCTGCCCCCCAATGTTCACGGATAACCTGCTTGATATATGTATACAATTGGGATGGGAGGTTGGAAAAGCATACGATAGGGAAGCTTATGTGGTTCAACAAGACTGCGTGGTATGTACATACATATTTTTGTCTATAAATGATATATCATATATACTTATTATTATTAATGCATATATTTATATATCTCCTTTTCAAATTTTAGATGTGCTAAAAGACAATTGAACGAAGCCACCATAGGATGAAGCAGAAGATTTATTAAAAACAAATTGTAAATAAGTATTTTATTTTGCCCAGATACTACTTTATTCATTTTGAATCGATTATTCTTATTCATTCACTCCCATTCTTGACTAAGAATCATTCATTGCCATTTATTATACAATTAGATATTAAAAATATATAAAAATAATAAAAATATACCATAAAAGCATTAATAACATTTCTGTCTTTTTTTTTATAAAAGCTATACCCATCATCTTTGACTGATATATCCATCAAATTTGATTAGTCAGCTGTGATGGGTATATCTATCAAGTATGATTAGTCAACTGTGATGGATATATCTATCAACTGTGACTAATACTCATATAATCTTTGATTAGTGAACAGTACTAGAGTGAGCAGCACATATATATATTTTAAAGGAGACCGAACTCATAAGTTCGAGGGAGATACAAAATCACACGTACACAAAAGTTTCCATCAACTTTTTCATTTCGGCTTTAAGAATGTGATAGAAACTTTGATGGATATACCCATCAACAATGACAGTCAATTGACCGGTCAAATGACTGTCACTGTTCTTGTAGGGAACTTACTCATACTCACTCCAGATAAAAGTTCAAATCAGCTGGGCTAGTGCTTCTACCATTTATTTGTACCATGACTCTCTTCGATGCCTCTTCATGACGACGGGGTAGTAGGCCATTTCCATAGACTAATAGCCTGTTCAGCGAACTTTTTTGTTTAAGCAGACGTGCGATGCTACCCAGGCGATCAAGTTTATATTTGAGTTTTTGTTCCATTTTCGTCCGGGAGTGAAAACTCATTTTACCAGCTGCCCTTATGTCAAAGTAAATTGTTGCCAATGTGTTATTCTTGTTGATTTTAAAAGCTCTTTCTATTGGAAAATACCAAAATTTAGCAAACTGCAGGCAACACTGCTCTGTCAGCTGTTTAATTGGAAGCAGCTGATTGCAGACAAAATAAAATAAACAACCAACAAATTGCCAGAAGAAAGTGGGAAAAATTAAAGTTGTTAAGTGAGATAATTAAAGTGTTTTTAAAATGATTGCATCCTTGGCATTTGGGGCGACATGTAGCGACTTTTTTGTTAGAAATATCGATACTAAACAACAATTTTAATTAATTTTCTGCTGATTGCAGACAAAATAAAATAAACAAACAAATTGCAAGAAAAAAGTGGAAAAAATTAAAGTTAGTGAAGTGAGATAATGAAAGTGTTTTTGAAATGATTGAATCCGTGGCATGTGGTGTGACATGTAGCGACTTTTTTGTTAGAAGTATCCATATTAAACAACAATTTTAATTAATTTTCTTGTAAATGTGTAAAGAAACACATTTGTAAACAAACTAAACGATTACCATTTTCTGATTGTCTAATCTGACGTTTTGTTTCGTTCGTGTTTGATTTCGCTGAACAAAATTTTTTAAGCAAAACGAAAGCTCTTTTCGTTTCACTCAAAACAAATCGTACAAAAACCAAAAGTTATCTACGCTAGTCATTTGGCGTACGAATGATCAAAAATTAAGTTACAAAAACAGGCTATAAGTAACAAAAACAGGCTATAAGAGTAGAAACAGAATACAACGGCGACGGGAGCGGTTTACGCCACCGAGTAATACTTTAAAAGAGTAAGCACTAGTTGATTTTTGTACTAACGAGCTCCGAGACCTACGAGGAAAACATATAGAGAATGAGAGCAATCTTTAATTTTAACAATTTTCGTGTTAATTGGGATCTACACTAATGACTTTACTGTAACACTTCATTACATTTTGATTTTTTCACTGAATATCCCTTTTTTTAATCGATTTAGTTGGCAAAATTTACTCCCAGTTGATGTGTTGTGTACTTCTGGCTTGACACTCGGCGGCAGAAGTTCGAAAATCACAGCACGCAAGACTCGGTGCGCAACCCAGTCCCTATCAACGAGTCTTCTTTGATAGCACATTCTCTATTTGTTCGCCAAGTACCATGGTACAAAGAAATGGTAGAAGCACTAGCCCAGCTGATTTGAACTTTTTTGTGGACTGAGTGTGAGTAAGTTTTTCTCTTATGTCAAAATTTGTTTACATTTGTTTGTCTACAACCCCCGTTCGCCAGCAACTGCAGTTTTTGAAATATTTCTCTGCAAAAATTACATAGAAACGTTTTAATTTTCACACTTAAACACTTTCAATATGTCAAATAACACTCAATCATTTTCTAAATGGCATTTTTTGCAAATTTGTTTATATTTTCATCATTTTTCTATCGGCTGACTTGACACAACACAGACACTGAGCAAAAACAAAATGACTGTTGGTTTTGGCTTGTTGTATTTGTTGTCGTACTGCATCTACCATTATATTTCTACCATGCCAAGTACTAACTTTATCAGCTGTCTCATCGAAACCCCTTCATTTACGCTGCGGTAAAAGAGAATAAATTAAATGTCGACGGCAGCGGCGACGGGTTTTGTTGTCATTTCACAGATGTTGTGTTTATTTTGTATTGTGTATGTACGTATTTGAATTCAAAGAGCAGTTATTTTAAAATGTCTAACAACAACATTGAAGTTCTTCAAAATAATATTAAACTTGTAGACTCAGCATTCAACATTTATATGGAATTGGAGAATAACTTCACAACTTTCTTCTAAAAAAACAATTGTTTTACTTCTTCTTCGTACTGAAAATATCCACAAAAAGTGTTAGCCCATGTTTTTGTTTATCAAAAACACAAAAATGTGGCAACAAAAAGAGTTGGAGAATCAAAAATTGAGAGCGTAAAAAAAACCACTGAGAAATTAAAAATAGATTTACAGCCTGTTTTTGTAACTAACTTCAAACAGCAGGCGTGCAATTGCTAGACAAGCAATCAGGTTTTCAATTGAGTTCATTGTTGCTTTTCGCTTGGGCATAAAAGCTCTCTTTCTTGGTTGTGTTCCTGTCAAAGAACAATATTACCTTCATGTTTTTATTGGCATTTCTTAAAGCTTTTTCATACAAATATATGCTAAACGGAGGCAACCCTAGCCATCAGCTCTAAAATCAACAACAGCTGATTGTAGGTATTAAAAAATATATAAACAAACGGAAATAAACACAATTGTTTGCTTTTTGACCAATTTAAAATAATTTCCTCCGTTGCTCTCGGTTTTCCTATTAAAACTACGGAAAATGATGATAGAGAAAGTCGCCTAAGCCGTAGGAATTTGCGTGTTTCAACCAATGTGTATGAGATTCCAGAAGACCAGTAAGTATATCAGTATAATTTGCTTTTATGAATTAATGAAGTTATGTTTTGTAGATTTATTGCAAACTTCCGTGTTAATAAGGAAGTATTTTCGAATCTGTGAGAAGATTTGGGACCGAGTGGCTAGTTGTGGGAACTCGTCCATCGAGTCTACCAAGGCACGAAACTCGATAGAGTTGGTCTTTTTTACTCTGATAAATACAATTGTTAATATCAATATATGCTGTTTCGCTTCAATGTTAAAAATACTTAAATTTTTTTAGTCAAACAACCATTTTTATTTATTTATTGAAATGAAAACACATCAATATAACCCACACGAACAATTTTTTACGATTGTCTATTTTGACATTTAACATTGTACGTTGTTGACTTATTTGAACCTACATTTTGACGATAACTAAAAGCTTTTGTGTTTGCACTCAAAAAGAGTTTACAAAAACCAAAAATTAAATTTTCGTTTGGCTCTAGACGTGCGATGAGAGAAAAAACAAGTTCCAAAAACAGGCCGTTAATTGGCAGCGGTTTTTGAGAGCGGTTTGGCCTCTCAAATTTCGCTGTATGCTGTTTCTACTCTAATACTTATAGTAGACCCATGGTACAATAAGATGTTCATGGTAAAGTCGTAAGAACAGCTGTTTTAATTTTTTTCATGAGGTTCTTCGCTTTGGCTGTCACACTCACATGTATTTTGTTTTTGTACTCTTTAGCATTCTTGTGTTGTTGGTATGAATTCGTGTAAAGTTTGACAACTGAAGCGAATAGAACAAAAACAAAATGCCTGTTGTTGCTGCCTACAACAGCAACAACGCGCGCTGCTATTACCATGTAGATATTCTTCTTCTCCCACCAAATTTATGACATTTGGACTGGTGTGATATTTACGTTCGATGTTGAAAAGAATTGCTTTACTAATACCAGATAGAGGGAATGATTCAAAATAATAAACACTATTTAAATCAATAAACACTATTTAAAATTAGTTCCTGTCTTCTTTGGTCTCACATTCTCCTTCATTTTCCTAGTACCTTTTCGATCAGCTGTGCCATAGAAACCGCCTGATCACACCGACCACATCACGAAGAGTGTGAAAGGAAACGTCAGATGAGCCAAATATTTTCTCTAGTAAGATTTATCTATGGATGAAATGGCCCACTACCTCATCGTCATGAAGCGAAGAGATAATAAAGGCTCTTAAGTATTACTCTATGCCAGAACTTCAAAAACCCTAGAGATGGCAAAACAAAAACATACAAATATATCATATTTTAGAATCCTACTTATGTTTCGCATATTCGACTGCAAAAATTTGATATTTACGTTGTTTCACTTGACCTAATAAATAATTTCCAAATAAACACAATAAGAAATGCGTTATTCCAGATTTGTTTTTTTTTTAATTTTGGGATCTTTTACCCTTTTCTGCCCTATATTTCACAAGCCAGAAACATTAATTTAAATACAATTAATTCTAGTCCTTTTGAGTACACAATTCGAACTAGTAACTCCCTGGTAGCTTCGTCATCCATAATAGTATTTAGTCTTCATAACCAGTGGGCAAGGCGTTGGTATGGGGATTGTGGAATAAAGATTTATTGCCGTCACCCCAGGGGAAGCGTTTCGAACGTATCGCCAAATATTCATATTTGACGAATTCGGGACGAGGCTTGTGGTGGTTCTCTTGGTGTCCCAAGTATGCATTTGCCATGCACAAGCAGACACATGGTATGCCAACAAAGAATGACATACGCTTCCAAAGTTTGTAACCGCCTGCAAACAAATATTAATGAAAAATATTACTCCAGCAGTTTGAACCCATTTCTTTACATCCTCTACGGACGTTGTCTTTACATTACATAACCTCCTTTAACCTTACATTGAGGTAACTCTTCACAAAAATTTGTTTTTTAGTTGCAAAGTTTACCTGAATGTTCACCAGCGGTGGCAGCATGGCCAGACCATCTTTGGGCAGTGGTCGCAATATGGCGTCGTATAATCTGGGAAAGAATTGCAGACATTCTCCTGAAGACCTAAACTTTTACGTATTGATCAAACCAAATATATTTCTTGCAATGTTCTGTCAGGAGAAAATATGTTGACAGCTTATCAATGAGGAATTGTCAAACAGGAAGAGGGTTGCCAAGGCCTGGGTAAATAACTCCGTAAGCCATTCACAATAGGGATTCAAAGGTATGTACAGGTAGCTACACAAAAATACCCAGTTTAAATTACAAAATTTTTGCTAAAACTGAATACAGGGCTTGTGGCCGTCGATCCCGGCTCTGACCGCCTTCAAATTTTCTTTCGGCGGCGGTCACCTCGCATAGTGACGGCGACACTATCGAGTATCTAGACATGAAAAAGCTTCTTAAATTACCGTTCGGAATCGGTGTAAAACTGTAGGTCCCAATCAGTGAGTGAAAACTGGAAAGCGCACAGCTCAGTGATTGTGAGAAGTTCTCCCCAGTCCCTTCATGGTATGTAATGGGAAACCATTTTTTAATTTGAATACAGGGCTTTAAGCCGTGTCTCCACCGACTGCTCAATTTCCAATTTGTTGCAACCTGTCCAAATCGGAAAATTTTAATTTCGTTTGACATGTAATTGTTTAAACGTAGTACTCAACTGCAACTGAATTTCAGGTTTCCATATAAAGTAAAATAACAACCTGCTTTTTTATATGAACTTCATAGGAAACCTAAAATTCATGTCTATCTGAATATATCCCAAATAGTGGAATTGATACAGTCCCTAGAATTTTTTTTCATTATAATTTTGTTTGGGAAATTTTATCAAATTTCGAATTGCAAAAACTGCCCGTAATCATCCGGTGGAGATGCCATATTAAACGGAACTTTTTGTTGCAGCTATCTCTGATTAACTTTGCAAATATTTCATGAGTATTTCCTCCTAACACTCCACTTTATTTGAATATTATTATTTGAATATTATAATTTAATGAATATTAACGTATGAGAAGTTCATACTACAAGCTTTCAATAACTGATATATTTTCCTTCATGAAAAATATTTGGTTTTCCCAAGATGTTTTCATAGATGACGAACGCACAAGCACAGCTTACTTTGTTAAGATTACAAACCACTTTCGATCTGTCAAGACCACATCTATTTTGTTTTTCTATGTGCTTGTTTACATTTATTGTTGGTAAACGTATGGACTAGATTTGACACAACATAAGTGACAAGCAAAAGCAAAATGTATGTTGTTGTAGCCACCAATTTTCCATCAACTAGAATAACACCTGCATCTACCATGAGTATTTTTATCATGGGTTTTCCCATAGAGGAATTAAGGATAGAGTAATTTATTCTCTCAATATATTTTGATCGCCATAGGTATGGTGGGCCATAGGAAGCATGGGTTCAATAATACCAGGAAGCAAGGGTTCAATAATACCAGATAGAGGCAATAGTGCACGACATCCAACAAACGAACAACAACCGCATTTCGTGTTTTTGTCGCAACATAAAAAAAAATGGTTTCCCGTTACATCCCATGTAGGGATTAGGGAGAGATTCTCACAACCAGTGAACTGTGCCCGTTTTAGGTTTACACTCTCTGATTGGGACCTACAGATTTACACCGGTTCCGAACGGTATTTTGAGAAGCTTTTTCATGGCTTAATACTCGATAGTGTCGCCGTCACTAAGCGAGGTGACCGCCGTCGAAAGAAATTTAAGGTGGTCAGGGCAGAGAACCCACGTTTTTATGCACATGAGCCGCGCAGATTACCATTGCACCACCGACGGCCATAATAGGCAAAATAGTTGTGTTAAATACAATACAAATGTATACCAACGATAAAGGTCAACAAAAGTGTGCAAAATACATTTAAATTTCACAGTTCTATACGAAAAGGAACTGAAAAAGTTAAGTCAACAGTTCTTGTAACTTCACGTACTGAAAGTTAATTTTCGTCGAATTTCTATCATTTGCACAAACCTACGACGAAGAGTGTAAAATGAAACGTCAGATGAGAGAACAAAATAGTCTATCCTAAATTCCTCTATGACAATAACAGTAAATAGCAAAGCACATAATCTAAATACATTTGCGCACGGGAAGTTAACAAACCAAAGTTAACAAACTAAATTATTTGAGAGAGAAAGAGAGAGTAAATTGTGAGACATTGCGAATTCACTCAGAAAAAATTGAGTTAAACTCAATTCAGTATTGCCATTCAATAATGATGTTATAATAACTTAGTTAAGTGGTAACATCATTACTTAAGGAATTGCCATTTAAATATATTTTTCGGTAAATTAAATAAATATGGTAACACAATAAGATTTTGACATTTATTTGCAAATAACTCCGAATATCATTTTTGAGCCAAGGCGTGAAGTTAACAAACTGAAGATCCAGCAAACTAGATACGTGAGGGAGGATAAATCAACCCCTAAACTTGTTTCATAAATTTTTTTTTTGTTTCATAAATTTGTTTGCAAAAATAAATTCTTACTTTGTATGCAAAATATAGCCCTTGGAATTTTGCCCATAGCAAAAAAAAAAACAATTTTTGAAAGTTTTCTTACTGAAAACTTTTTTCAGAAAAGTTCCCGCCAAATTTTATATACTGGATTAGGTAGGCTAGACATGCCCCTTGCAATCTTAATCAGTCGAATTGACGCAATTTTTGCAGGTAACGTTCCATAGCCCTTGGAATTGTGACCATAGCAAAAACAAAAATTTTTGAAAAAGTTTTCATACTGGAAACATTTTTCAGAAAAGTTTCCGCCAAATTTTATAAACCGCATTAGGTAGGCTAGACATCCCCCTTGAAATCCCAATCAGTCCAATTGACGTATTTTTGCAGGTAACGTACCATAGCCCTTGGAATTTTGACCTTAGCAAAACAAACAATTTTTGAAAAAGTTTTCATACTGGAAACATTTTTCAGAAAAGTTTCCGCCAAATTCTAGATACTGGATTAGGTAGGCTAGACACGCCCCTTGAAATTCCAGTCAGTCCAATTGACGCATTTTTTGCAGGTAACGTACCATAGCCCTTGGAATTTTGACCATAGCAAAAACAACAATTTTTGAAAAAGTTTTTATACTGAAAACTTTTTTCAGAAAAGTTTACGCCAAATTTTATTTGCTGGATTAGGTAGGGTAGACATGCCCCTTGAAATCCCAATCAGTCCAATTGACGCATTTTTTGCAGGTAACGTACCATTGTCCTTGGAATTTTGACCATATCAAAAAACAACAATTTTTGAAAAAGTTTTTGTACTGGAAACTTTTTTCAGAAAAGTTTCCGCCAAATTCTAGTGGCTGGCTTAGGTAGCCTAGACGTGCCCCTTGCAATCCCAATCAGTCCAATTGACGCATTTTTTGCAGGTAACGTACCACAGCTCTTGGAATTTTGACCATAGGAAAAAAAACAATTTTTGAAAAAGTTTCTGATTGGGATTTCAAGGAGCACGTCTACCCTACCTAATCCAGCAAATAAAATTTGGCGGAAAATTTTCTGAAAAAAGTTTCCAGTATAAAAAGTTTTTCAAAAATTGTTTTTGTTGCTATGGTCAAAATTCCAAGGGCTATGGGACACTACCTGCAAAAAATGTGTCAATTGGACTGATTGGGATTTCAAGGGGCATGTCTAGCCTACCTAATCCAGTATCTATAACTTGGCGGAAACTTTTCTGAAAAAAGTTTCCAGTAGAAAAATTTTTTCAGAAATTGTTGTTTTTTGCTATGGTTAAAATTCCAAGAGCTATGGTACGTTACCTGCAAAAAATGCGTCAATTGGACTGATTGAGATTTCAAGGGACATCTCTAGTCTACGTAATCCAGTATCTAGAATTTGGCGGAAACTTTGCTGAAAAAAGTTTCCAGTATAAAAAGTTTTTCAAAAATAGTTTTTTTTGCTATGGTCACAATTCCAAGGGCTATGGAACGTTACCTGCACAAAATGCGTCAATTGGACTGATTGGGATTTCAAGGGGCATGTCTACCCTACCTAATCCAGCAAATAAAATTTGGCGGAAGCTTTTCTGAAAAAAGTTTCCAGTATAAAAACTTTTTCAAAAATTGTTGTTTTTGCTATGGTCAAAATTCCAAGGGCTATGGTACGTTACCTGCAAAAAATGCGTCAATTGGACTGATTGGGATTTCAAGGGGCATGTCTAGCCTACATAATCCAGTATTTAAAAATTGGCTGAAGCTTTTGTGAAAAAAGTTTCCAGTATGAAAACTTTTTCAAAAATTGATTTTTTTGTCCACAAAAATTTTGTCCAATGCACTGAATACATAACACCTGAAACACAGAGTATATGTATATCTCCCAATAAATAAAACACATTAAACACGTTTTTATTATCAAAATGCTTATTTATTTTGGTTTTATTGCACATTTTATTTACTTTTTTTAAATAATTCTACATTTGTTCACGTTTTTGGTCTGTTAACTTCACGCTTTGGCTCTAAAAAGAAATTCGGAATTATTGGCAAAGAAATGTCAAAATATAATTGTGCTACCATATTTATTAATTTTACAGAAAAAATATATTTAAATGGCAATTCCTTATAGAACCACAGTGATACCACCTAATTAAGTTACCAAAACATCATTATGGCCTGGCAGTACCTAAGAGAGAATAATCATAAAACCTCAGAGAGTGCTACACATCTCTCACAATTTAGTCTCTCTTTCTCTCTCAAATAATCATGGTACAATAATATCTTCATGGTAATAGCAGCGCGTGTTGTTGTTGTTGTAGGCAGCAACAACAGGCATTTTGTTTTTGTTCTATTCGCTTCAGCTGTCAAACTCTACACAAATACACACCAACAACACAAGAATGCAGAAGAGTACAAAAACAAAATACATGTGAGTGTGACAGCCGAAGCGAAGAACCTCATGAAAAAAATGAAAACAGCTGTTCTTACGACTTTACCATGAACATATTATTGTACCATGCAAATAATTTAGTTTGTCAACTTTGGTTTGTTAACTTCACGCCGATAATACATTTCAATTTGGGGAACACAACGAAATAAAACAGATTAAATTAGTTGTTCCAATAACAAAACGTGGAAAATTATACTTTTTTTGTATGTACAAAATTTTTTTTTGGTACAAATTTTTGTTTCTCTATTTCGAATGTGCTGTCATTTGAGAACAAACATGGATTCAGGCGAAAGAAAATTTTGACATAGAGAAACCCAATTTGAGCCAAAAGTGAGAGAATTTACCAGATCTGTATAAATTTTTTCTGCAAATCGTTCCCAATTTTATACTATTCCACCGCTCCAATCAAATACAACAATTTCTCTAATAGTCTTGGCATGAACCTTCATTTCACAATAATGTATTAGGTAACATCATTCATCACGTAATGGGTTAATGTGAAATGTAACTCTGTTATTGCATTTGGCTGTTTGACAGTTGTTTTAACACATTTCTGCATAATATTGGAAGACAAAATTTGTCTTCGTGTGCAAATATTAAAATATTTTCACTAAAACTCAAATAACACCTATAATTTATATAAAACGTAAGTAAAGATATTTATATTTGGAAAATAAATAGCATAAGACATTATTGGGGACTATAATCTGTAAAAACTACAAGGGAATATTGCCAAGGGAACCCAACAAAAAGTTCGGTCCCTCTGGGGTCAATGGCAAATGAAAGTAAAATTGTAATATTTATATGTACATATTGACTTTTTCCTCACAATGCTAACAAAGGGATTACATACTACAATGAAGGTACTTTAACTAATATAGAATCAACATACATATGTATCCCCCTTCTGCATAACCTGTAACTAACATGTAAATCTAATGATTGCCTTTTACTTATAATTTAAGCCCTGCTCGACCAAGTCTAGAAAGAAGCGAAAGCAACGTCAGCCAAAACAAGCTATGAATCCCGGAGATATAACAACGACGGAAATAAATACCGAAATAAAATTGGAGGTCAAATTAGAAACTGAATCTATAGTCAAAGTAGAAACACTAAAGGGTCCTCACAATAAAACCGCAATAGCATTAAATAATTCTCAAATGTCTACTGCAGAAAAGTTTTCGCAGGATACCGTAAAGTCTCGTGAAGAAATAAAAGCTGAAAGGGAAGCTAAAAAGTTGGCCAAACAGGCCAAAAAAGTAAAATCGTCAGTGACAGAAGTTGTAAATGCAACAGCACTAAAGCCTGTTGATACGAATGACACTTTATCATTAGCTAATAGTGCCGAAGGAGATGGAGAAAAGTCGCGCGATCAAATAAAAGGTGAACGGGAAGCAAAAAAGTTGGCCAAACAAGCTGCTAAAGCAGCCAAAGCATTAAGAGGTACAGGAGTCGTCGCTGTTACCGAACAATTGTCTCAAATAAAATTGAATCAAAACTCTACACCAAACGTGTCGGTGATTACTAGTTGTAATGATTACGCAGCTGGGGAGAAGGTAAATAATTTTCTGTACGCAACTTCAATCAGTTGCATAATTATAAACAATTATTTTGTAATTTTGGTAACGGTTCAAAGAAGTCGGGTTTCTTAAATCATCACGATTATTTTCAATTAAATTTCAGCAAAAGCCGACACTATCTAAAGCTGAGCGAAGAGCCATGCAAGAAGCCCAGAGAGCAGCAAAGGCGCAAGGAAAAAAGACCCAAACAGCTGCTATAAGTAAACAAAACGCACCTAAACCTCCAACAAAATCGGCAGAGAAGCCCTTAACAGTATCCAACGGAACGACGTCATGTACTCCTCAGACACCAACCAAAACGCCCATGAAACGAGCCTCTAGCAAATCACCCGTAAAATCTGTCCGCTTTAATGATGGCAATGTTAAACTCTTTAGTCACTTGGAGAGGCCAACATCAAATGTAAACCTATTTGTTAATAACTCTCAAATACACCCCAGTATTGCACGATTGGGCGAGCAATATGCTAAGCGAACTATTGTGGGCTCAAATGCGAGATGCATGGCATTTTTGAATGCGGTTAAAATGGTAACACATACGTATTGTAGAATTGTATCTCCTTTGAATACCATTCGAAGAAAATTCTTCGTTTGCTAACAAAATAAATGGTTATACATAAACAAAATCCTTCATTTATATAATGAAAAATATTTTCAATGCATCTGTTTCAGGTTATACAAGACTTTGAGACCCCGCCTAAAAAAGAATTTGCTCGTAGTTTGGAATCATTCATTAGTAATTGTGTGGAATACTTACAAAAGTGCCGTACACTGGCTGTTTCTGTCATCAATGCGCACAAAAATCTTAAACAAGTCCTAACGCAACTGCCTACCAATCAACCAGAATCAGAAGTAATTACTATAACTTATAAGATTTATATGAATGATTTTTTCTTATTAAATTATTCTTTTAGCTAAAGGATAAATTATTTACCTTTATTGATACTTACATTGAAAACCAAATTGGCAAGGCCGCACAGGCCATTAATTCCATGATGCAAAAAAAAATCAATAATGGCGATGTTATACTAACTTTTGGATGGTAAGATGCAATTAACTAATAATTTTGTGTACCTGATACTAATGTGTCTTACAGCTCATCCCTTATTAATTACATTTGTGAGGAAGCGCAATTACGTAATGTCGATTTTCGTGTTATAGTTGTGGATTCTCGACCCTTCTGTGAGGGTCAGGAACTGTTGCGTCGCTTGACAGCCAAAGAGATACCCTGCACATATGTTTTAATAAATGCCGTCAGTTTTGTCATGCCCGAAGTCACAAAGGTGCTGTTGGGCGCCCATGCATTGCTCGCCAATGGTTACGTTATGTCCCGCACCGGTACAGCTCAAGTGGCATTAGTGGCACGTTCGTTTAATGTGCCCGTGTTGGTGTGCTGTGAGACACACAAATTTAGCGAACGTTTCCAAACAGATGCCATTGTTTACAATGAATTGGGTAATCCCGATGACATTGTTGTCGATGACAAATGCTGCCTATCGAATTGGCAGGCAAAACATAAAATGTCCCCATTGAACTTAAACTATGATATTACTCCTCCCGAGTTGGTGACAGCGGTTGTGACCGAAGTGTCCGTATTGCCATGTACGAGCGTTCCAGTTATACTGCGAATGAAACCAGATTGGTTAGTTTATGCTACTTAAGAAAATTGTGACGATGTTGGGACGCTTATCGTAGGTTTTTGTTTGCTTAGGTTATTTAATACATTTGTATGTTTGTAATCATATAATATTTTGTAACTTAATGCATCTTATTATGTTTTATTTTGCGTTAATTTTTTTTAATAAAAAAAGGTAAAACATTCTCACTAAATGGTCCATTTGAATATTAAGATTTGGAAATAAATTCGAACGCTGAAAAAATCATAGAAAGCATTTTTAGTTTCCTATCCAATTTAGGAAATTAATAAATTAATTTCAAATTTAAAGATGAAACTATTGGTAAGCAGTTTTGCACAATTTCATCATTTATCAACACTTACTTTAAAGTTGTATATGAAATGACATTGCACAATACACCTCCCTATTTGTTATCGACCCGGCAATTCATCTTGACCCGGTCAACCATGGAAGGCACCTCATGAAACCCAGTAGTATCCTCACTCCTGTTGAGGAGAGTAGCTCAGCCTCCTAAGCGCCAAAGCAGGGCACCTACAGAGAAGATTTTTCATCGTCTAGGGTTCCTCCTCGTCCTGACACAAGCGGCAGTAATCCGCTACAGAACTACTTCATTTGCCCGTCTGGTGTCTGATATTGCAGTGACCGGGTTAAAATTCCACAATCCAATCTCAAATCTACCCCGAGCTGGCCAACCATGTATCCTGAACGGGCTATATTCGGGCCACAGTGATATAGTGATTTTACAGTCGGGTCTAGGGACCCAACACATCCAGTCCTCCACTAAGCCAAAAAGGTGGCAGAGGACCGGATGACCATTCACTAGAGAGTCGCTATCGGGAAACGAAAAGCCTCCTCTAGCCAGCAAGTACCCTGATTCGTTCACAGGAATATCACACTGTCCTGGAACCCAGCAAAGGCTGACATTCAGAGTCCTAAGCCTGTCTAACTTCTTACAGTTTCCCACCAACTTCGATCTACACCACGAAAAATGTATCGTCTTTATCGCATCCTGGTTATCCACACAGATGGTTGTACGTCTGCTAGTATCGATTCCACATCCCATGATGGCCTCCCCGGCCTAATGAATGGCCAGTTCCTGAGCATGGAAAACACTACAATCGCTATGTAGCCTAAAGGAAAGACCTGGCTGCAGGTTCTCGCTGAAAATACAAGACCTAATGCCATGTTCCATCTTAGAACCGTCCTTAAAGGTAGAAATAGAGTCTCCATAGGATGTGCCGCCGTTCTTCCATTCCGATCCTTCCGGAATAGTGACATCCACTTTACGGAGATTCACACATTTGGTTAGGAAATCCGTACGATACGGCAGACGACAAGACCCGTCTCCACCCAAGAACTGGAGAATGTACACATTGGTGTGCTTTTTCTAGATCGTCATAGCAGCCATCCTGAAAACTTTGCCGAGCATCTTCAGTAGATTACTCTTGTCAAGTCCCTTCCATCAAACCAGACATCCATAAGTAATTGTCGGCCGCACTATACAATCACTTTTCCACCTTCGAGCTAAGTCCCCAGCTCTTACCTATAGAGTTCCGGCACGCATATAGGGCGTTGACACCCCACACACCCAGCTTGTGATCGAGAACAACACCTAGGTACTTGGACTCCGTTGAAAGCTTCAGTTCCACACCATCCAAACTCGGTGGCCTGAAGTCTTTAATCTTATATCTACGAGCGAAGAGAACCATTTCCGTTTCCCCAAGCCACAGCCCCTGGCCCATTGTAGCAACTTTCCAAAGGCAGTTTGCATAAGGTCACTCATTGTTGGTAGGAATTTCCCACCTATCATGATAAGCACGTCATCCGTATACGTCATAATTTTAGTAACATAATTTTTTTTGGTACTCTATCACACAACTTCCACCAAGTTCCGAGTTAATGACGCGATTTCGTAGCATGTACTCTAGATAGTGCCGTAACGCGCATGACGTAACATTATTAAAGGCTGTTAAAGTGAAGTCACCTGATCCCAGATTGCGCTCCTTAACGCCCACCACCTCATGGAGAGCGCTTTTAACCGATCTCCCCGCGATGTACGCGTGTTAGGAAGTGCTTAAAGTGTGGGGGCTAAAGGATTACAAACAAGTCCATCAATCTCTCCAAAACTTTAAAAAGAAAGAATGATAAACCAATTGATCTAAAATCGTTTGGGGAGGAATGGATGGACTTACCCGTGTTGGGTATAAAAACAATTCTAACCTACCACCATTTATTCGGAACAAAACAATGTCGTATACAGGCCTTGAAAATGTACCTTTAACTTGAAGGGCTCAAAGGTACTAATAGCCCACTTCACCTTTTCCTCATCCACCACATCTAAGTCCACAAGGTTCACCGACGTGTGTCGGCTTATATTACCAACCCCATTGTCCGCATCCCGGCAGCCCGGAAAGCTGGTATCCATTAGGAGCTCTAGTGATTCGACCCTTCTGTATCGGACAGCATCGTTGATTCCGGGTATGGACTCGCAGTACTTAATCCACGTCGCTCACTTTGACTTTTTAATATCCCTTTTATAACCGTTAAAACTGCTCCTATGGGTAAGAATCAACAAAACAAAGGTTGAGAACTCCTGTTAGTGCATCCACTTCCCCGTTTACCCCATCGGTTGTACTGCAGATTCCCCCTAGGGAGCTTACTGCAGCGGCAACTTGGGAGACCTCTGTGGATTCCTATATGCCTTCTGACATTCCCCCATCATATTCACTGTAAAGGAGTTATGGTCGGAGAAAGAGTAATCCCCAGAGTCCCTCCAATCCCTAACGATAGATGTGCCAACATTTGACAGAGTTATATCGATGACAGTTTCACTGTTCCTGTTTCTAAAAGTCGGGGCGTCCCCTTTATTGCAAATCTTAAGACTAAACTGAATAATAAAATATAACGCTGACTCACCTCTCGAGTTTATGTACTTACTACATCATTGCACATGGTGAGCATTGGCATCACATCATCCAAAGACAAGCTTGTAGCTTTTGGACGCTTCTTCATACGGCAAGTATACAGAGGACAGAATCACCTTCGTACCGCGCTTGTCCTCCAAATACACCGTCGTCATATCATCCGTACTGTAAATTGAAGAAGTTATATTGAGTCCCTTCCTAGCTACAATACACGTTCTTACCTTATCAGGCGTGTTCGCCACAAAAATGATGTGGTTGTCGTCTTTCAAATACCTATCTCTGTTACCAAAAAAACCAGGTTTCTTGGATAAGAGCTACATCCACACTTTGGCTTCTTGAGGGTTGTCTGTAGATGTGTCGCGGCAGCTACACCGTGATGCAAATTAACGTACACTATTCTTAGCCCCTTTGGCCGGTTTCTCACCTCATTCTTCCCTCTTGACCAACCAGTTGGGACAAAGTGTCCTGGTGTCAGCCGAAGATCCACACCTGCATTGTCCACAAACGGCACCGAGCATATTACATCCCAGGTACCGTTGTTGAAGAAGATGAATCCACACCGTAGCGATCCGCCGAAATGGGAGCACAGACCTCGGAACAACTTCCAATATGGCGCCAGGCAAAATTTCACCAAAACTATTCACTGTGTTTTTGAGAAAACTAACCGTCTTCTCATTTACACAGTCAATGGTTTTGACTCCCTTTGTCCAGTTTACACCAAGGAATCTTACCTGCTCAGTGACCACATTGGGAGCGCCCATCTGAAGAATTCGTCTCGTTTCAAGTGGCGCCCAGTTTACGGTGCTGATTTTCCAATCGGGATCAGCCCTGTCCACTACCTTTACCTGAAGAGAGACATTGACTCCAAAGCTCGTCTGATTTTTCGGACTCTTGGCGGCTTTGATAGGTTCGTCCCCAGAACGAGCCTTCTTTCTCATCTTATCATTGTCTGACAAGCTAAGTGGGATGCCCTGCTTCTTACTCATCACCGCATTTGAAGTAGATGGCATTGCGTCAAGTCCTGTCCCAGTAGCCATGATCTCAGCCCAAGTAGATGATTGAGGAGACGTGGAATTAACATCCACAGCTGGCTCATCACTGCGGCGTTGATGCTCGGCTACACAAGGCTTACAGCCACCAGTAGAGTCTGAGGAGATAAGCTCCAGGGTCGAATAACTAAGGAACCTGGCATTAGGATATTTCTTATGAAACTTAGTGACATGTACCATTTTTTCTTTACCAAGTGCTTCTCCTTCTCCCAGACCAGAACGACATCGCAGCCCTGAAACCTCGCTAAGATGTTGCAGGACCTCCGGTACGCATTGCGGTCCTTCTGATCCTTGGACCTCTTCCTTTTCCTGCCAGTATTTTCGCCTTCTTCCATCTCACCCTCCTTCACCATACAGATTTCCTAGACCTCACCTCTCAGGTTACCCTGATTGATAGTGGCCGAATTCATACAGACCGGAAGGGAGACAGTGGCATTCTGGCGGGTCAAGGAAATCCTGTCATTATCATTTTTCGTTTTCGTATCAGTATTACTAATCGTGTCACAGCCTGGTCGAGACTCCCTTGGAACAAAGTGGAAGCCCAAAAAGAACTCTCAATGATCGTGTCTTCTTCAGATAGAGGTGAAACCGGGCTGGTTCCAACCACAATATCCTCTCAGGGCAGGACGCTCTAACCTAGTGCTGTTCCAAGATGGATGCTTGCACCTCAGCCAGGTTGATCCTTGTCACAGTATATTCGTCGTCAATACCGCGTTGTGTTTGTTAGTTTTTGTTGTCGTTTTCCATTAACAATTCCCACGAGTGTAGGCGAAAATAGGCCATAGTGGTATAGCCCCCGTTAACACGATGGTGAATTGTGAGGGTCCGTTAATATGCAGTCGGATACCCCTGACTGCAAACCTATAAGCACGGATCAGATGACATTCCGGATTAGAGGGTTCGGCGAATTTTAGTTATGCTGCTTTTCCACTCATAAGAGTCAATGGGTCTAAAGACTGTCATCTTGGCAGTTACCTTGAGATTACCCCCAACGAATCTCAGCAGAGAAACAGCACCTAAGCCCCCACATCTCGACAAGATTGTCGTGTCTAAATAAGTCTTCTTTTTTATTTCGATAGTGTTGTCACCACTAACTGAAGTGACCGTCGTCGAAAGAAATATAAGGTGGTCAGAGCAGTAATCAAACTCACGTTCTCATGTACAAGAGCCGCGCACACTGACCATGGCACCAAATAAAATTAAAGAAAAGCGCTCAAAATGATTTATTGCTAAACACAATACAGTAAAAGTGAATACAGATTTTTCAAAAGCAATAAAAACACTTAAATCCTATACAACAATAATATTATTTTTCCAAACTTTCAAATAAATTCCATAAGAGCCGCAAATATATGCGACGCAAAGAGAAAAAGTATCAACTGAAGTCGCCTGACGCTCTCTCTCCCATTTTGTTTAGACGCTAGAGATTTTTTCCGTCGTCATATGAAGCGTGTCTGGTTCTGTTTGGTCTCTCAAGCCCCGTATTCAGTTCTTGTGATATTTTCGTAAGAAATTTTGTCATTTCTCTCTAAACGGAAAATTTTATTACAGAGAGTTACCACATATCTCTGATTTACATTGCAACTGTTTCATTAAAAATTCATCTTTGCGCTCTATTCTAAAGGAGAACAACGGCGCAATTTGGCAACCCTAGTAGAAGAGAGCCAAAAAAAATCGACGCGATTCACTCAAACGCATTATTTCGTACTTTTTACATACTTTATGTAATTTTATTTAAACATGGTTGGAATTTCTATAGTTGTATACTATAACGTCATCAAAAAACTGCTCGTGTATTGAAATATTCAATGAAGAGTGTAAGATAGAGAGCAGAGACGCGAGCCGCTTCACTCTTTTTCCTTGTTGGCATTCCACTCCATGAGTAAATTGTCTTCTCTATTTAAAATTCCATACTATTTGCTTCCGTCAAAAACGATGTACAAGTAGACAGTCAAAATTTCTCTTCACTCAAATGCCAACAAACACAACGAGTGAAACCCCAGTCATTCTCTGTTCTCTCTCTTACTCTCTTCATTGAATATTTCAATACACGAGCAGCTTTTTGATAGTGTTGACCATAGATAAAGGAATTAACTAGATATCGCACATGCCTTGGGAAATTTCTTGTTCAATGGGATACCTTCTAGATGGTGCTGGATGCAATAATTACAACGTTTGATACCAAACAAAATATACCTTGCAAGATGTATTTAGAACAGGTGCTAACAATAGGTGTGGTCGGCAACATAAACAGTGATTTTGTTTTTGTTTTGTGGTCCGTTGCTCTCAAATTCAACACAAACGAACACCACCAATAACGGTAAACAAAAACATACAATCAAAATAACAACATTTTAACTTGAAAGTGGGGAACACAACGACATGAAAAAACTAAATTAGTTGTTTGAATAGCACAACCTGGAAAATGATTCTATTTTTGTATTGAAAAAATGTCCCACACTGTTGAATAAACGTCAGTGAATGTTATGAGAAACGTCAATGGAAGTTACAAAACGACAACACAGCATCTAGTGGCAGTACTTGACAACGCCTGTGGGATATCTACTTATTTCCTTTATCTATGGTGTTGACTATACAAATTCCAACCATGTCGAAGTAAAATTACATAAACTATGCAAAAAAGTGAAATAATCAAGATATGACGCGTGAGAGAAATGCCTTTCAGTGAATTTCTAGTACTTTTTGGTTCTCTTTTACCAGGGTTGCCAAATTGCGCACATCTTCTGGTCGTCTAATTCTAGATCGTCTTTGCTTCCGTTCCAAATAGTTGATTTTCTGTGTATGTTTCATAAAGTAACAATGGTATAGAGAAGAAAATTTACTCATGGAGTGGAATGCCAACAAAGAAAACGGGTAAAGCGCGTCCTTTCTCTGCTCTCTCTTACTCTCTTCGTCGAATATTTCTAACACGAGCAGTTTTCTGATGATGATATTGTATATGGGCAATTTTTTTACTGGCTTCGTTACATTTTCAGGGACTTGGCTATCGTTGTCGTCGAACTGTTACTTAAAACTACAAAAAGTTTATATTTTGCATGAGCTTTTCAGTTTACCTTGATTAAATGTACATTTCGTCTAAAGCAATGTTTGCAATAACTTCGACGGTTTAAAAGTTATTGCTGCGCAAAAGACTGCTGGCTTCGTTACATTTTTTGGAACTACTTTTGTAGGAATGAGCAAATTTGAGATGATTTCTGCGAATCAGCAAGGGTCACATTTCTCTTATATACATATATTATGTGGAAAGGATGTCAGAAGAAACTGGCATACTTAGTTTGTGTCAAAATTATAGTTTTCCTATTATTAGGGCAAGAGTTTGTGTACTGGCTTCGTTACATGATTTGCTGGCTTCGTTACTTGTCACTTTTCTTATCGAAATAGTTGAGCTATCTGAACCAAACTGTGCAAAAATACTTTTTGGGATGGCAAGCAGATCAAGTTTGAATATGAACCCGATCGGACCATTTTATGGGTACCCCCCACATAGAGGGGGGTTCAAAATTTCACAAAATTCGGCATAAAAACTGCAAATATGTATGTACTTTCCAGAAAATTGGTGAGTAAGCAATGCTGGGCGATGTCTTTCACTCATCTAAGAATGATGGAACCGGACATCTACTAGAGGTACCCTCCATATAAAGGGGGACTCAAAATATCACAGAAAGGGACGTTAAACTATCAAAAACGCATTTATCTTCCTGAAAGCTGGCAATTGAGCAGTACTAGAAGACATCTTTCTCAAATAGGGGTGTCCCTTATGCAAAGAGGGTTTCAAAATTTCAAAAAACGGCCGTATGCTTAACTTAAACACTATCTTGTTCTATTTTTTCATTACTTGAAAAAATATTGCAATAGCAGAACAGAAGAACAAGAAGACACAGAAGAAAAAGAATAAAAATGCGTATTTTATTTTCTTCGTGATTAGTTTATTACGTATCACATTTTTCAATAAAGCTTTGGTAAAGGCTCTTTTTTCTTGGCTTTAAGCTAAGTTATACCCTTCTTTGGAGGTGTAAAAAGTTACAATTTTGCCATTGATAACTTGTATTTGGTGACTGTTTGAAATATTTCTTATATTTTTACAGCTTGAAAAAAGCTCTGACACTTGCAGTTTGTTATTAACTTGATCGAATTCATCATTTGGTATTTCGATGACTTTGATTTCTGAGTTCGTCAAATTAAAAGCTGCGACAAAATCAGATGCACTATTGACTATAGCATTACGCGCTTTGATGTGCTTGCGTACAACGATTTTTGCTGTTGCGCCTATCCCATCAACGCATCCTTTGCCGTGTGAGGCTGCAAAATAATTCCAGTATATTTTTATTTTAAAGCAATCCTCTTAGCGTTCTATCAATGCGGCCATGAATTTATTTTTAAATTGGGAAGACGGACCGTCGCTCCAAATTTTTAAAATCTTTAAAGAAGCTGGCACCCTTGAGATTAGCTTCCATAAATAAGTGACAATGGTGTCCTTAGTATGGCATAGGTTGTTGGACACAAATACCTTTCCTTCGAACGTGCCGTTAAAATGAAAACCCGACGTGAATAGTGAAAACTGGTGTTGATTCCAATGCGCGTTTTGGACTTCGTCTTGGTTTTTACAAACGAAATTCTCTGCAAAATCTATTTGGAGTAGGCCCTCCTCGGGAAACTCGCCACTCAAAGCTCGTCGCCGATCATGCATATCAAATATTGTGGACTGCTCCCGTTTTGCAAAGCTGTGCCTTATAAACTTTGGCCATAAAGAGATTACGTGCGCAACAAGTTTATCCAACGAGCCACTCTCCTTGCACTTTTCGGTGCGATTAGCACTTGTACTCTGCTTCCATACGTACCATGAAACTGTCGAGGGTGATGCTGTATTTTGCGCAATTTGGTTTAATTCTGTTGCCAATTTATTAGCACAGGAGCTGCAGCTGCTATGCCAGCAATCCATTGTGGTTGGCTTGCACAAAAATGCTCAACAAAGCCATCAGCATAGCCTGGCAATTGTGAGCATATTTAATATACGCCAACATTTTTTTCCGTACCTTTTCCTGAACTGTTTTGCTCATCCCGAAACCTACCAAAGCACTCCATAAGAGTAAGCAGCATGTGTCTTGTCGGCAAAAGTATTTTTTCTCCATTTTCATTTCGAAATTGCTTAACGTCACGCATCTTTGGCGAGACACGTGAAATATCATCCTTTTCATAAAATTCTCGAATGGCCTTATCTAAAGCTGAATCGTTCTTGCTCATCGTTGAATTTTGTACACTTGCGCCAGAAATCTTATTAAGCGCGACGATTTTCCTGATTACTGTTTCCCTTTTTCTCGGAGATTGAGGAAGTGCACGGGTAACTTTGCTCACTGCCTTTCCAAGCGATTGTTTTGATTCGTAGCCGTTAGATTCCGAATTTTGAGAAAACATTTCGCCTTGAGCCAATCGTTTTCTCTCTCTACACAGCCTAACTCGTTCACGTACCGCATCACGGCGCTCATCTTCCAAACGCTTTCGCAAAGTCACTGACATATTTTTCTCGTCCGCCTTTTTCTTTTCTCGACACTTCCTCAATACAGCGGACTTTCTTTTTTTATAATCTTCGTATTTCGGCTGCGCTTTAAGCTTTATCATATAATTTTTGTTATATTGAGCTTTCCTTATCTGGGCCTGAAAAATAATAAATTTTTAGAAGGCAACGCAGGACACAAAAAATAGCAGCAAAAATGACTGGCTTCGTTACAATATTTTGCGACCCATTTAAACCTCAATGGAAAACAATATTACCTTTTTCTTTTTTTTCTTTGAAAGTAGACTCAAAACGCTAAAAAAGTGTGTTATTGGTTATTTTAAAAAATCGCTAGACACCGAAGCAAAAACAATTTTGTGCTTTTTTGCTGGCTTCGTTACATCTCAAATTGCGACATATTTCATTGCGGTCAAATGGGCCGAAAAAAATAGTTTTGCACAAGTTCGTATAAAATTACGTTAAAGCCAAATATTTTCAGTATGTGTAAACATAAGAATCTAATATTATTGTTGCCAAACACTTTTATTCACCTTTGTTTTGCCAGCCTCGTTTTTTTCCATGTTTGCTCTGTTTCACGCACGCGAACAAAAATAGTAAAATTTTAATGAAAAATAACCCAGTGCTGCAAAAAATTTTTGATTTCAGATGGTTTGACATGTTCTGAGTACATTTGAAACCGAATTCCGCCAGTTTTACACACAAAAAAATTTTCGAGCCGGTTGACCTTTTCAAAAAATTGCCCATATAACTGCCAGTAATTCACTGAAACGCGTTTCTCTCTCGCGTCATATCTTCAATATATAGTTATGTATAGTTATACAATAACATATAGTTATATACAATTACAATATCAAAAAGCTGCTCGTTTATTGAAATATTCAATGAAGAGAGAGAGAAGAGAATGGCTAGGGTTTCACTCGTTCTGTTTGTTGGCATTTGAGTGAAGATAAATTTTGACTGTCTGCTTGTACATCGTTTTTGGCTCCAATCTTCGGGCCTGCATTCGCCTAGCCAGTTTTTGCATATGAGCTGATGCATGCACCTTTCCGACTTATAGCCGCCAGGTTTAAACAGCTTACCCGATAGTTCATAAGCAGTAGCGGCTTTGCTGTTCTTACGCCGGGAAAATACAGTTCTGACTACGCTTTGGCTAGGAGAAGGCAGTCGACGCCATCGTCCTGCATTTGCTCAACACACTCATCTGTATTATAGTCTCCTGGATCAAGTAAATCAACAAACCATCTAACTCTGCACATCTGCGACTAGATTCCCGGCTTTTTCTCTACAAAAGGGGGCCCTGATCAACGGCTGTTGGATTGACTGCACTTTTAGGTAGAATTTACGGGCCTCAGCCTTTCTTCTATAAGATTGAATTTGCTCACTCTCGTGCTTCCTTCACAACGCTTTTTTCTTCCTGACTAAACTTGTTTCCTCTCTCGTCTTCTGCTTATACCGTTCCGACACGTTGTCTGAAGCATTGCTATACGTGCAGCGTCCTTTCATCACTTGCCATGCGACACTCTTTTTCATACTATGGTTTGTCTTTAAGCGGGTTTTCATACCCAAGTACGGTATCTGCAATAGTTATCATAGAATAGAAAATGTATTTCCACTGCGCTTCAGAATCATGAGGCGGGGGTGCGTTCTGCGTCGGTAGCTGAGTAAGGTCTCAATAAGCGAGTGTAAAACTAGATAGTGCATAGCTCACTGCATGGCAAAATAACTAACCTAGCCTTTACACATGCCACTGCCACTGCCGCTAACTCAATACACTCACACTTTTTCACTAACACATTTACATTTTTCGCAATGGCAGCTCCATAGAGTAAATTTATAGTAGAGCCGCCATTTGTCTCATCTGACGTTTCCTTTCACACTCTTCGTGATGCGGTCGGTGTGATAGAGAGATGTTTGACGAAAAGTGATATACACCAGGTGGAATTACAATAACTTCTTGCTTTAATTTTTCATGCCATTTTGGTGAAAAACTGTGAAATTTAAATGTGTTTTAAACTTTTTTATTGACTGTTATTGTTAGCATACATTTGTGTTTTATTTAACACATTAATTTTAACACACAAAACGAAATGCCGTTGTTGTTATTTTGTTCGTTGTTTTGAACCATTGCCTCTATCTGGTATTAGTAAAGCAATTCTTTTCAACATCAAACGTATACATCACACGAGGACAAATGTCAGAAATTTGGTGAGTGAAAGATTTTCTCTACCCATATTTACTCTATGGGCAGCTAAAGTGGCAGCTAAAATTACTTGCGAGTAGAATTTGGCATTTGCCTGCCACTAAATGTCAAAACGATAAACAATGTTACCCTGTTAAAACTTTAATGCAAATTTACTGGATTACTGTAAAATTGTAATTAAAGATTTAACTGGTTAAATGTATTATTATGATATATTTCTTGAAAATCGCATGAAAAAACGCAAATGTGTTAATAATAGAGCATTAATACTATTAAAATAATACTAATAACAATAAATGTCAATCGTTTCCCAAAACATTTGCTTATGTGATGAACTCGGTAACTCAAAGAAAACAAAACAAACAGGTGAAATGGAGGCAAAATTGAGCCAGAAGAATATTTTAAAGTTGATTAATTTATATCGTTCCCACCCTTTGTTGTGGGATATGACCAGCAAATCATACAGGAGGAACGATTTAAAAAGCCAGGCGTATGTAGAAATTGCGGAAGAGATGGGTATGATCATAGTCTAATAATATAAGTCGACGCGTGGCGTGTTGTTGTAATAATAAACGATTTTGACAGAATTTTGTTGTACTATTGTTATGACAATACACTCGATATGTCAAAATCATTTTATATACGAAGAGAGGCAAAGGAAAAACGCCAAAGTAAATAATCACATGCATAGAATTACATGTATTAAAAAAAAGTAATAGGCAGAAAGTTGGAACGCATTTAAGATCCAAATTGGTAAGTATCCATCAGTAAGTCCATACATATGTATGTAGGTAATTTTAGTTACTTCTTCTATAAATTTTTAGCCATCAAAAAAACTACAGGCGGTGAAACGACCAGCGTAAGCAAAGAGGGCAAGGAAGATTCAAAACAAATGATGCGACAAGTTTGACACTTCGAGTGTATTACGTAAACAAAGAATGATAAAAAGAAACAACATAATAACAAAATGCCTGATCAGCTGGGCTTATGCTTCCACTTATATTATTACACTATGGGTATGATGGTGGAAACTTTGCAAATGAAGTGGCAGTGGCATGTGTAAACGCAAATGCAAATGGCAACAGATTCGACTATTTCTTCTTCTTTTTCGTTGATAATACGTATACAACAATGGCATGCCACTACTGACATGTGTAAATGCAGGGTAAGGCAGAAGCAGTAGGAATTGAAGGCATTTTGTTCTTATTTCAGGAGCCGACCTTGTGAAATTCAGTTGATAGTAATTGTCATGATGTATTTATTTCAGGTTATACCAGGAGGAATTGTTGTAATTTTCGGCAACAACCACAAGGGCAAGAAAAAATGTAACCTGCTGTTTTAACGCTACCACCTGTACTAGACACATCTTGGAATTGCTATAAACAATATTCAAAGTCGATTTAAAATTAGACGACCAGAAGATGTGCGCAACTTGGCAACCCTGGTAAAAGAGAACCAAAAAGTGCTAGGAGTTAACTCAAACGCATTTCTCTCTCGAGTCCTATCTTGCTTATTTCATACTTTTTCCATAGTTTATGTAATTTTACTTCAACATTGTTGGAATTTATATAGTTATATATAATAACACTATCAAAAAGCTGCTCGTGTATTGAAATATTCAATGAAGAGAGTAAGAGAGAGAGTAGAGAAGTACTAGGGTTTCACTCGTTTTGTTTGTTGACATTTGAGTGAAGAGAAATTTTGACTGTCTACTTGTACATCGTTTTTGCAATATCAAAGACGATTTACAATTAGACGACCAGAAGATGTGCGCAACTTGGCAACCCTGGTAAAAGAGAACCAAAAAGTGCTAGGAGTTCACTCAAACGCATTTCTCTCTCGCGTCATATCTTGCTTATTTCATACTTTATGCATAGTTTATGTAATTTTACTTCAACATGGTTGGAATTTGTGTAGTTATATACATTAACACTATCAAAAAGCTGCTCGTGTATTGAAATATTCAATGAAGAGAGTAAGAGAGAGAGTAGAGAAGTACTAGGGTTTCACTCGTTTTGTTTGTTGGCATTTGAGTGATGAGAAATTTTGACTGTCTACTTGTACATCGTTTTTGCCAATATTTGACAAGGTCGCACAACAACGACATGAAAAAATTTAAATCAGCTGTTCTAACGCTTCCACCTGTACTGCTCACTGTTTGTGAGAAGCTCTCCCGAATCCTTTCACAGGGTCATGGTAAAATAAGTAAGGTAAACGCAGTAGGAATTGTTACAACAAAAACAGGCATTTTGGTTTTGTTTGGTGTCCATGATCTGCCAAATTTTCTACATGTGTGTATCTACTGTAGAAGTAAACAAAAAGGTACAAAAACAAAATACATGTGAATTTGACATAGAGAAAAACCTACAAGAAAAATGTTCAAATCACCTGTTCTAACGAGTTTACCTTACTTATTTTACCATGCATAGGGTGTAATGGGATTCCATTTTTTTAATTTTAATATAAAGTGAAAGTCAGAGATACCTGTATGGTTTTATTAATCTTTTTTATTATGTTAATGTTGTTGACTTTAGTGCGATATATTTGATTTTATAATAATTTTGTGTATGTAGGCTATTATATGTATATTATTAGTCATTAACATTTTAATGACTGTCGACACTGCCTCGATAACCTTGACGATACCAGTAAATTCGAATAGTAAAAAAATAGATAAAGTCGATTGCACTTAAAATACTGGCTCCAAGGAATGTGGACATAACGCTGAATAATGTTACTAAAATGACAAAAGAGAAGATTTTTTAGGTTAAAAAAATTACACTTTGAACTAATAAATGTTGTTACATTAGGTCTGTCTGCGTACTGATAATTTGTAAAAATTGGTACATGTTTACTCGACAAAGCCAGTAACGAGAGAGCAAGTTAGAGAGATTAGTTTTACAGTTCGATGATAGAGAAATTACAAGTTTTTACTGGAGAAATTTTGCCAGAAAGAATTTGCAGGTTCGAACATGTGTTTTAAAACATACATACATATGTTATGTAAACCAACAAAATTAGGAACTAGAAAGAATATAAAATAACAAATTAATCATTGGAATTTTATTTTTTAAGGCGAAATGTGATTTTTTAATGCTCTGTAATTAACCTTTAACTATTTCTGTTAAAAAGAAGACAGTTTTGGTGATTTATAACATTGCAAATCAGCTGTTTACATACAAAAGTTATTTGCTTGCAAGTTTTTACTGGATGTCGTCCATAGCTCAACATGTCTGTGTACTGTTTGTGATATTTTCTAATGGGAGAGTACAATCTATCTTACTCTCTCAAAAATAGTTACTGGTTATTTTTTACTGGAAAGTACGTAAATAAACCATTATTAGAGCCCTTGTTACACTATACGCAATGGAATAATGCAAACATGAGGAGAACGATTTGCAGATCAAATTTCTATCTGTTAGATTTGTCTAGTTTTCCTCAAAAACTCAGTTGGGATTGCAAAATGACACCATTTATTTCGTCATTCTTTTAAAGGCTTCATCTTTGTTCACTATTTTATGTCTTCTCTATGATATTTTTATCTGTATTTGGATTTTTCATTTGCATTGGATTTTAATTTGCATTACCTCATATAATGCAAATTCAAAACGAATTGCACCACTGTTCGTAAACGCAATTCAAAAATCTTGCATTTTCATTCGCTCAGACAATGAAAATGCATGGTTGTATGAAATATGGAAATGGGTTTGATATTTTTGAATTTGTTTGACTGCTGACAATTCTGTTTTTAGTATTTTACATGTACAAGTTTGGGTGCTTAATTGGAATTGATTCATATCCCTTATCATGTCCATAAACTTGAGCATATAAAATACTTAAAACCAAAATTGCCAATATGAAGTAAATTGTCGCCGTCGTGGCAAAAGTAGCTATGTATGTATGTATGTGTTTTTCTTAACTTTCCAGGAGAACAAAAAAAAACTGTTTAATTTCGTCATTTCGCAATAATTTTAATATGTTTGATATTAGATTTTCTTTCTAGGCACATTTCTTATTAAAAATTTATTAATTTACACAGTTTTGGCGTGGTTAAATGGTTAGAATACTACAAATACATTCATATCAATTTTTATTTCGAAATTTTATTATTTTGTGAAACGACGATTTACATACATGGAGGATTAAACATTTCATTAATGATATTTTTAATTAGGATATATTTAATTTAATATTCATGACTTTTAGCGTTTTAAGCCCCGTATTCAGTTATTGCGTAATTTTCGTAGGAAATTTTTTCATTTAAGCCCGGTATTCAGTTTTTATGAAATTTTCGCTGCCTTAACCCATTTGGACCCGGCGTACTCATATGAGGACGGTTCTTCATATGCCCATATAATTTAGTTTGTGCACGATGTATTCTGTTTATAACCGAATTTGCATTGGCAAAGAGTGTGACTTCAAAATAAAATATTAGCTTTTATGATTCAATGCTTAAAGTGATTAAAATTGTTGGTTGAATTTATTTCTTTGGTGACCTAGGTTATGGACCAAAGCTACATACGTAATTATTTTTTATATTTCCGTGGGTACTGTTATACATATTCCGCCTGGTTTATTAACATACAGTATTTTTTGTCAAATTATCCTGAAATAGAAAGTATATGACAATGTTTGACCGAAAGGGGACATATTTTAGTATGGTGTCTCCGACTGGGTCCAATGGGCAGATAGCTAATATTTTTTCTTTACTTTTTGCAAGTGTGTTTCAGGCACACAGCTTCTATATATATTGCAACACCTATAAGTAAATAACAGCAACTATATATATTTCATATGTATTATAGCAAGTTATCTTCAGTTAGGGGAATCCCCTTTGATTTGAATGTATAACAAGGTAGTTTTCGAAGTTGAAAAATAATTAGTTGTCATAAGGTTTTCATACATATTGGTAATATTACTGACTTCTTAACAATGGCGAAGCGATCGTTTAACTTCTTAAATAATTATCGAGGCCTTGAGGAAGCTATCGACAGCATCGACAGCATTTGCAAAGATGTATGCTTCACAACACAATAATCATAACTTCCAAATCAGTGTGAATGATCTCAAAATATTTTTTGGTATTCTACTCTTGAGTGGATATCATTCACTTCCACGAGAGCGATTATACTGGAGTCTAGATGAAGACTGCAGTATTGCAATTATTTCAAAAGCAATGTCTAGAAACAGATTTATGGAAATAAATTTTTTTTTGCATTTCTGCGACAATGAGGCTGCTTCCGGATCCCTCGATAAGATGTTTAAAATACGACCTCTTGCTGATTTGCCTATCAAAAAGTTCCAGCGGTGGGGCGTATTTCACGAAAATCTCTCAGTAGACGAATCAATGATAAAATATTTTGGACGCCATTCAGCAAAGCAATTCATAAGAGGCAAGCCTGTACGGTTTGGATACAAAAATTGGATGATTGCAAGTGCAGATGGTTATTGTTATGCTTTCGACGTATATTGTAGAAATCAGCAGGAGAAACAAGTAATGAGCCGTTAGGATCGAAAGTGGTCAAGAACTTGTTGAATAAAGGAAATGTTGCACCACATGAGCATATCATATATTTCGACAACTTTTTCACCAATCATGCATTGCTGCGAGATTTACGTGAAGCTGGTTATCGTGCTACCGGTACCGTGTGGGAAAACAGAACGAAGAAATGTCCACTTGAGTCTATCAAGAATATGAAAAAGAAAGATCGTGCAGAATTTGACTACGGCTTTGATACAGCCAATCAAATTGTGTTCGTGCGATGGCTTGACAATAGCGTATTTACTATGGGTACAAATTACCATTTTGTTTATCCCCTGGGCAAGGTGAAAAGATGGAGCACTTCAGAAAAACGAAAGGTAGACGTGAACATCCCTTTTGTCTTCCAGAACTACAACAAAGGCATGGGAGGTGTCGATCAAGCTGACCAATCAGTTGCAGTATACAGATCAGCTGTACGAGGCAAAAAATGGTGGTGGGTTATATTTACATATATGCTAGATTTGTCTGTGGCTAATGCTTGGCGTCTTCATTTGTTGACTGCCGGAGATAATATGGACCAGCTCCAGTTTCGCCGAAGTATAGCCAGAAATTACTTGAGATGTTTAGACAGTGAAAAAGCTGATGGTAGGCGGCGCAAGCCTTCATCAGGGGTGTCAGGTATGAATCTAGATAATGTTGGGCACTTCCCTCAAAAGCTGACAAGCCAACTACGATGCGTCGTATGCCACAGTAAAGCCCGTTGGCAATGTAAAAAATGTATCAAAACACTCTGCATCGATAAAGGATGCTTCGAAAACTTTCATACATAAGCCCATTGGCCCCATTTGAGGACAGCCATTTTTTTCCAGAACGAAGATTTTTTTTTTTATTTTTTACTGTAAAATGTTTAATTAGCTTCTAATAGTTACTGAAATAAAGTTATTTTCAAAATTTTTCTTCTAGTTTATATTTGGGTCCAAATGGGTTAAGACGTATGTGTATAAAAAATAACGAAAATTTCATGAACCAAAAGTTTCGCTCACTTTTCATTTGCTTGGTACTCAAGTCTTTGCGAAGACTTTGCAAGCAAAATCAATTGCAGGGTTGTTACGCCAATGTTATTTCGTACGAAAACCATGATTTGATAATTGTTTGGGACCGGAATGTTGACATTTCGATAGTTTTAACAACCAAAAGTAACACCACATGCGTTAAAAATAAAGTGGAGTGCGTAGAGGAATTATACATGAAATATTTGCAAGGTAAACCAAAGTTAGGTGGTAACTCTCCGCAACAAAACTTTTAGTTCAGACATAAATGACAAAATTTCTTACGAAAAGTTCACAAGAACTGAATACGTTTTTATGAAATTTGCGTTGCCATAAGAAGTACGTGTATTAAAAAGTAACGAAAATTTCATGAAACTAAAATTACGCTCACTTTTCATTTGCTTGATTCTCTTTCATAGGCAGATTCAAAAACAGGGTTGTTACGCTAAACTTATTTCGTACGAAAATAATTGTTTAATAATTGTTTGGGACCTGAATTTTAACATTTTGATTATTTTAGTAAACAAAAGTAATACCACATGCGTTAAAAATAAAATGGAGTGCAAATATGGATAAGTAATGAAATATTTTCAAGGTAAATCAGAAGCTTAAATAGTGATATGGTTTGCTTCTTCAAAGTTTCGGTGACACCATTCAACGTACACTTGATGCATATGAGTTTTAGATTTGAAAGATTCATCGACGTAAATTCCTTTTAGGTCGATCTGCAGTTGTGGCTAGGTAATTTGGGTAAAATATCCAGCCAGTTGATAACTACCCTGCAGGGATAATATTTGTAGTGGATAAGGTCTTTTTTTACCTCTTTTCGATTTCAAAAAGTCCCCAACTCCTTTTGGTCCAATAAGAGTACTTTCAGATTTGACTCACCAACTTTTATTTGAGAGGTTTTTAAATACAACACTTGACAAAATATATAAGGTAGAAGCAGTAGGAATTGCAGGAATTTTGATTTTAAATCAAGGGGCGACCTTGGAAACTCAGCTGATCGAAATTGCCAAGATTTATTTATTGTTATTTTTTGTGTAATAAGACTGAAATATATGTGTACCTGAGGCTAACTAAAGCTTTTACTGCATTTACATCAAAAGATTGACAAACCGTACGCAAATTAAATAAATTTTTAATATGTTTTACAAACAGCCCGTTACTCTTTCGGTGTAAATACAGATTTATTTAATTGTTTCAAAAAGGATGTACAAGTAGAGAAGAAAAAACCGGCGCAATTTGGCAACCCTAGTAGAAGAGAACCAAAAAAGTCCACGCGATTCACTCAAACGTATTTCTTTCTCGCGTCATAACTTGATTATTTCATTCTTTTTACAATCTTGATATAATTTTATTTAAACATGGTTGGAATTTCTGTAGTTATATATTATAACATCATCAAAAACCTGGTCGTGTATTAAAATATTCAGTGAAGAGACTAAGAGATAGAGCAGAGAAACGAGGCGCTTCCCTCGTTTTCTTTGTTGGCAATCTAGTCCCTGAGTACATTTTCTTCTCTATTTAAAATTCCATACTCTTTGATTATTTGCTAAAAAGTACTCTTACGTCGAAAAAGTACTTTCGGAAGAATACAAAAAGTCCCCTCGAAAATTATTAAATATAATCACTGCTACCCAGCCACCAATTTTCAGAGCGCTTAGAAATTCAGAGTCATACACAATAGGAGCAATTTCTGAGGGTTCCCAATTCGGAGTCATAAAATACAATTTTCATTCATTGAACATAATTTCTTCTACATTCATTTTAGTACAAAACTATAAACTTGTGGCCCATATTAGAATGTATCGGAAAAAAATAACCTATTAATCGTTCAAAATGTATCTTCGATAACAGTTCATATTTGAGGAAGTAAATAAAATTATTTATCTTTGAAATTGAAATTTTGTAGAAAAAAGAAAAATTGGCTATACTGCAAAACACATACATACATATATATTATATAACTACTTTTGTTATAATCTGAACCAATTAATACATATATCGACAAATTCTTTAGTGGATTAACGTATGATAAAAGAGATTTTAAATAAACAATAAATTTGTTTCGAAAAACGCTGAAAAATTTGTATTTTTTTGTTGCTTTGAAGCAATTATAACGCATTTGTAGTTTGTCGCAAATATTGTATACTTGTGCCCAAACACATTATTTTTGCTATTCAATATTACATATTTGTGACACAATGATTAATAGTCTAGAATATATGGTTTTGTTGACCCGCTGAAAACAATAACGTGACAGAAAACAACGAATCAAAAAAATTTTTCCACGACGGTGACATAATGCTTTTAAAAAATGTAAGTACAATAGCCAAGTTTACATTTATATCTTGAGGTAATTCAAATTAATCTACAAATTATAATATTCATATAATATATTTGTCCCGGGTCTGATTTATATTTTATAAGTGTTGTATTTTGTTTATCGATTTGAAGACAATCAATTAATTCCCCAATACTGATAGTGTTAATCTAAAACAAAATTAGGATACGATCTCTTTCAAGTTAAAGAGAGTTTCCTTCCACTTTTCTCTCCGCAAATCGTTCCACTTGATCGGATAGTGTAACATTGGCTTTAGGACCTACCAATATAATCAATTCGAGAATACATGACACTTCTTTTATAAGATTCCGTCGGTGGATATTCAATGGCTAATATGACTTCCGATTTGTTAGTTTGTGGATAGAATTCTTTAATCTAGGATAACAAAATGATATAATAGGAGAAATTAAATTAAAGGTCATGTGATGTGAGAAATATTTATAGACCAGCGGTATTAGCCACCTGGTGAAATATTTTAAGCTAGATTCTTCATCGACTTTTGCAATGGAGCAATACAGTAGACGATGGAGAAGTAGGATAATATTTTTCTTTACCTTGTGTATTGATCATTTTGTCCATACCTGAAGATGATCCTCGACGAAGATCGAAATATTGAATATACAAATAAATAAATTCTAAGCAACACTGACCTTGTGCTATTGGGTTTTCGGTTATCAAAAAATAACAAAATCAGTGTTGAAATCAGTGTGTTCACAACTTAACAACAAAATCAAATCAAAAATTGTTTTTGACTGAGTTTTTGTCGTACCCGAGTGAAAAATGGTCGTAAGCATTCTTTGAAATGTGATGAAAATGTTGAATAACCAAATGCACCATCTATTATTTTTCTATTCAATAACATAAGAACCACCAGCCGAAGTCTAGGTAAATATAATTTTTTTTAAATGGTATATATTTTTTAAATTTTGTAGCGCAAATTTTAAATATCTGAGTTGAATATAGAGCATGAATTATATTTTTATCACTCGATATGTAACATATCCTCTAAAGTGCAAATGCAATTTCGGGTTCTCCCCGAAGCCCTGTATTCAGTTTTTATGAAATTTTCATTCCTATAAGAAGTACGTGTATAAAAATAACTTTTCATTTGCTTGGTACTCAGCTCTTTACGAAAATTTCGTAAGCAAAATCATTTCGGACGAAAACAGTTGTTTGATAATTGTTTTCGACCGCAATTTTGTACATTTCAATTATTTTGATAAAATAAAATAGAGAATGAAAAGGGTATATTAATGATATCTTTACAAAGTAAATGAGAGACAGGTGGTCAATCTCTGCAAAAAAAATATTCCCGTTTAGAGATAAACGACAAAGGGTATTAAGCGGCATTTACACATACCAAGATTATCGCATTTTCGGGAGATTTATAATCCCGTAAAAGCGAAAATCTTGGTAGGTATAACTCCAGTTTTACTCTTTGCTTCGCTTCACTTTTGTCGTGTTGGTTGTGCTCTCTCTGAACATCACTTCCTCAAATTCTTCCACATATTGGTCAACAGATATTAACAAACTACCCGATCTCATTGAGTTCTGTATATCGAAAAACATGTCTCCCGAATCTCATAAGTGCTGAACACTGCCTCATTCGTCTTCAGATCAATCACCTGTCTTATTGACAGTAAATTCTACACCAAATCTCATAAAATTTCAATGTAAGCTTCACACTAGCAAAACAAATTGGCAATACTATAAAGAACTCGTCAGTGCATTAGTAAATCTGAAAGTTCCTCTTAAAACTGAGTATGATATCTCAAATGCAATATAACATTTAAATCTCTGCATTCAACAAGCTTCGTGGAACTCTACTCCAGAAAAAAGTTTCTACAAAGCCCCTCGTTACTCTGTAGAATCAGAGGGTTTCTATGGCACAGCTGATCGAAAAGGTACTAGGGAAATGATGTAGAATGAGAGACCAAAGAAGAACTACATATATTCCGTCGTTAAGCTGTCAAAACGGAAAAGATGAAAAAACCACAAATCAGCTGGGCTGACGCGTTTACCCTATAGATAATTTTACCATGATAGACAACTTACAAGTTTTTACTGAAGAAATTTTTTACCAGCAAGAGTTTGCAAGTTCGAACATATGCTTTAAAACATATGTTATGTGTAAACAAACAAAATTTATGAAATCATTGAATTTTTTTTAAAGAGACATATGAATTTGTAATGCTTAACCTGTATTTCTTTTAAAAACGAATACGGATTTGGTGATCTGTAATCTTCTTCCGAACTGCGGTTGTTGGTTCTTCCAATGTTTACATTGCAAATCAGCTGTGCATGTACAAAATACTTTTTTATTGCAAGTTTTTCTAGATGTCGTTCGCGTACTTTTTGTAATATTTTTACTGAGAAAGTAAAATCAGTCTTACTCTCCGAAAAGTTCATGAACACGCTTAATAATGTCGTCCAAAAAATGACGCAGGGCATTGAAATTGTATGAGAGATCAACAACATTCTTACCTTTACCACTGCAATTTGCTCAATACAGTTTGGATAACACTGGCACTTGAATATCAACGAATTTGAATTTGCATTTATATTACGGAACAATTTCATATGTTGAACATAACAGTTCAATCCCTGGATATTGCAAACTCGGGTTCGTAGTGTTTGTGAAACATGACGATTACGATAGAAATGCGGTAGGCAGTGACATAGGCGGTAAATGTAAGACGCACGGCATTGCATCAAACACAAATTCCTCGAGTATGAAGAGGGAAACATGATAAGATTGGATTCATTGATGGCGCGGCAATTACGTTCATCCACGCCCATCTCACTGCAGAATTTTTGTTTGTTTGTTGTTTTACCATTAGTAATATTTAAATGAGTTTGATTAGTTAGGGAACATTTGTATACTAACATGAGTAAATTATCGCCGTATATTATTTCATTAACGGACACTGTTAGTTGGATCGTTTGTCTTCCTTGTGCAATTGCGGCAACTCTCCACCATGTAGTGGGTAACTCATAAGGCGAATGGACATAAATCGACATATTTCCGGGGATGTTATGCCGTATTATCTTTGTTAAAGGATAGCGATCCGTGAAATTAAATTGTTTCACATCAGGTATAAACTGTTTACTCCACCTATTGGGAAACGGTTTAGAATCAAACCAATTTCTGGAGGAAAGTAAAAGATTTTTATATACTGGTTAGGAGTCATAACTATTACATGATCATACTTGGTATGCATTTCTGTATGTAACAAGCTATTGGTTGTGTAACAAATTCCAACTTCAGTCATTATTTTCACAGCCGGTTGATCCTCAATGGTAACCTTATACACCTGAGATAGACTATAAGGGTATTAAGTATTTAAAGGAACCATTGTAAGTCTGTATATCGAATACATCATCTTACTTAAATATCGTTTCCATATAATCTCTTTCGGTTATATAGGCATAGGTCAAATTAAAATAATTAGCTTCTCGCCCACTAATTTTTGATAGGTTTTGTAGGAAAAGTTTGAATTTTGCTCTGGCTTCGTCATTTTTCAAATCAGGTAGGGATCTATTTAAAGAAATACGGCCTTATTCATAAAAACTTATGAGAGGTTTGAGAGATGATTTATCAAACAAAGAACGTCTCTCAAACCTCTCACAACTTTTTATGAATATGACCGATAGAATTTAAATTAAAAAAAATTTCAATATTTTTGCACTCATATTTTTTCACATATGTAAGTATGGATGGACAATGTACCTTGACAAGTTTTCAACTTTTTCTGCATCTAATATTTGTTGTGGACATATTGTCGTAGCTGGGAATAGCGTATTAACATGCATATAATCCACATTTAACGTTATGGCGGAGTTACGTGATTTATAACTTATAATTAGCTTGAGGGCGGAATAATTGCCGAATATAAGCATCAAGCATATTACCAATATCCAATATAGGCTAAAATAAAGAAAATACAAAAAAAGAAACAAATTTCAAAATTACTACACGCTGTATAAAAGTAAGTTCTGAATATGTTTACACATAATTATAATGTATTAGTATACTAATGATTTTCGACAAAAAATAATATCTTTGCATTTTTAATTTGACCACAAATTTAATTGTAACGTTAACACTGTTGTCTCTTTCGCACCTACATACATACATATGTATGTAAAATAGATGTTCTTAATTTCGTCCTTTCCGGATACATAGTACCGTGTGTCTTTAAACAAATATTTATTAACTTACGTGGCTCCAAACAACCCAGAGGGGTAAAGGCCTTAAAAAACTAGAATAATATGTTTCTCCAACCCGTTCGATCTGTAGCTTTTATCTTCTAGTTGGTAACATCAAACTCTCTCAGGCATTCTTCCAGTCTTGGTGGTCCTATTTTTCGATGTCATTCGAATTCGTCCACGAATACCTTTCGCACTATTTCATTCATATCCATTCTATTGACATATCATATCCAACATAAACGCATTATTTTGATTGGAAAAAATACGTCGATATTGGGATACAGATTATAGAGCTCGTGGTTTATCCGTCGTCAACACTCGCATTTTTCTATTAAGGGCCCATATATTTTTCGGAGAATTTTTCTCGCGAAGACACCCCGTGATGTTTCATCAGCATGCGATATGACCCATGATTCTGCTCCATAAAGCAAGGGAGGTTGTGTCAGAGTTTGATATAGTTGGATCTTCCTTTCTCGAGAGAGCGTCTTATCTCTGAAGTGCTTGCTTAGCCCGAAATAACACCTGTTTGTAATGATTCTAGGCCGACGTTATTGCTTCTGTTTACGGCAGATCCGGGGTAAACATAGAGAAATAGACAAGAGCCGCTATCCCTCTCTTCACGTTCTACTGATGACTACGAGATAGAAGGCCATTTCATCGAGTTCGAGGCGCTATAGAATTTAGTCTTTAGTTGGATATAATACGGACAGAAATAAAAGGGAATGCGTATTTTCGTTCGCTGCAAACAACATAAACATAATTTAGCTGTCATTAGTATTAATCAAACACTATTTAAACTTAGTTTGCTGCATGTTCTATAATCTCTAAGTAGACAGTCAACATTTCTCTTCACTCAAATGCCAACAACCACAACGACTGAAACCCTAGTCATTGTCTGTTCTCTCTCTTACTCTCTTCATTGAATATTTCAATACACGAGCAGCTTTTGGATAGTGTTATTGTATATAACTATACAAATTCCAACCATGTTGAAGTAAAATTACATAAACTATGCAAAAAGCGTGAGAGAAATGACGCGTGAGAGAAACGCCTTTGAGTGAATTTCTAGCACTTTTTGGTTCTCTTTACCAGGGTTGCCAAACTGCGCACATCTTCTGGTCGTCTAATTCTAGACAAAGACGATTTACAATTAGACGACCAGAAGATGTGCGCAACTTGGCAACCCTGGTAAAAGAGAACCAAAAAGTACTAGGAGTTCACTCAAACGCATTTCTCTCTCGCATCATATCTTGCTTATTTCATACTTTTTGCATAGTTTATGTAATTTTACTTCAACATGGTTGGAATTTGTATAGTTATATACAATAACACTATCAAAAAGCTGCTCCTCTATTGAAATATTCAATGAAGAGAGTTAGAGAGAGAGTAGAGAAGTACTAGGGTTTCACTCGTTTTGTTTGTTGGCATTTGAGTGAAGAGAAATTTTGACTGTCTACATGTACATCGTTTTTGTTCTAGATCGTCTTTGATCTCTATGTCTGCATTGGTATCTCATTCTACATCATTTCCCTAGTACCTTTTCGATCAGCTGTGCCATAGAAATTCCCTGGGTACATGAATTCGTCCACAACCTCGAAATTATAACGGTTATCAATGTTCACTCTTTCATCCTAGCGGGTGGATGTTCTACTTGTCGAAATGATTAATTTTGTCTTATCCTTGTTTACTGCCAAACCCACTTTTGGTGATTCCTTCTCGTCCAATGATGTCTTAATCATCAGCAAATGCGAGCAGCATGTTACTTTTGCTGCTAACAGTTTTGTTGGTCTTGTCTGCAGCTTTTCTCACGTGATCTTAATTAATATGTTGAAGAGATCACAGGATAGAGTGCCGCCCTGTGTGAGGCCTCGCTTCGTACTAAATGATCTTTACTGAAGATTTCGTGTCGGTCAGTGTTATTTTACAAAGACGTGTCAACTTAGCAGGAATACTAAGCTCCGACATACTTAGCTTGGTATAGTTTTCCCCTTACCGGGCTATCTACAAAGTGCAGGTCGGTGTCTATTTGTACTTCGTGGACTTTCTCCAGGATTTGTCGTAATGTGAATATCATCTGGTTGATAGTTGATTTTCCAGGACTAAAGCCATATTGATTAGGTCCGAACAGGTATTCAACAAACGGCTTTAGACTTTCGCTCATTACGCACGAGATGACCTTGTATGCGATGGTTAAAGGGCTTATTCCACGATAGTTGGTACGGGTCGCCTTTTTGAAAACAGGACACATTATGCTAAGGCTCTAATTAATTCGGGAATGCATTCGTCTAGCCAGATTTTGCATATGTACGATATAATGATGGTCTACATACGCTGGTGCTGATGGACTACCTGAAACAGTCCAATCGATAGTCCATCAGCACAAGCGGATCTGTTGTTCTTTAGCCGGGTTATTCTAACTTTGCTTTGTCTAAGAGGGGGCAGTCGACGCCATCGTTCTGTATGTGTTCAACACACTCATCTATATTGAAGTCTCTATTGGACAAGTAAAGCAGAGAAGTGATCTCTCCTTATTCCCATTATACTCTGCACATCTGCTACAACATTCCCGTCCTTATCTCCAAAAAAGGGGGCCCTGATCCATGTCCGTTGGTCTGACTTTGTACTTTCCTTCCCATTATTCCTTCTGTAAGATTCAATTTGCTTACTCTCGCGCTTTCTCCAGAACCGTTATTTCTTCTTAATAAACGGGTTTCCTCTTCTCCTTATACCGCTCCGTCGCGGTGCGCGTTGCAACTGACTGAATAATTGCCATACGTGCAGTGCTCTTTTTTTATCACTTGCCCTGAGACAGTCTTCATTGTCCCATGGTTTGCCTTTAAGCGGTTTTTTATAACCAAGTAAGGTATCTGTTGCAGTTTCCATAGAGTGGGTGTTTTCTTGATTTTACATAACTTACGCGAGCAACATATGTTTTTTGGAACGAAGTTCCTTATCGCATGTTGCGGGATGGGGGCTAAATGAAAAAAAAATTAAAGAACTTTTTTTTAACACTATCATGCTACAACCCAGTATTATCAACTATATTGGGTACTTCTGCTTTAGTTTGTGTCTAGACTAACATTTGTTGGGAAATTTCTTGTTTAATGGGAAGTTTTCTAGGTGGAGACTGTAACCAATATTTACTATATATTGTAATTTTGAACCCAATAAAAAGTAAATTTAAAAAAACAAAGTGAAAGAAGCTTAAAACAGAACATTTTCTTAAATAACTGATTTTTCTAAAAAAAAGTAAATTTTCTCAATAAAAAATACCTATTCATATTCTTAAACAAACTACCATTTCCTAAAAAAATCCGTATCTTAAAGAAGTACCTTTGCTTAAAAAGTAAAAATTTTCTTACAAAAATTTCCTTTTCTTAAAAAAACAATTTTTTTTTTTATTAAGTACCTTTTCTTAAGAAAGTAAATTTTTTTACAACAAATTGCCTTTTCTTAAAAAGCCACCTTTTTTTAAAGAGTACATTTTTTGTGAAACAAAATAACTTTTCTTGAGATAAGTACATACTCTTAAAAATGTACCTATTCTTGAAAAAAGGACCAATTGTAAAAAAAATCCCATTGCTTAGAAAAAACATTTTCTTCAAAAAAAAAAATACATTCTCTTAAAAAAATACATTTTCTTACAAAAATTCTTTATCTTCAAAGTACATTTTCTTAAAAACAAAATAATACCTTTTCTTTTCTTGACATAAGTAGCCTTTCTGAAAATAAGAACATTTTCTTAAAAAAAGCTTTTCCTAAAAAGATTACCACTTCTTTAGAAAGTCCCTGCTCTTAAAAAAGTACTTCTTTGTAAAAAAAAATCATACTTTTATGGCTTTTCTTACAGAAAGCCCTCTCCTTAAAAATAGTAAAATTTTTGAAAAAACGTTGGTTTTTGTTGGAAGTAATAGACAATTCAGTTAAGCACACTCACTGGCATGACTAGTTTCGAACTCCGTGAAAAGTTCATCATCAGATGCCTAACTACTGTGCCTGAATTGATAGTGTGGATTTCTCATACATTAACCAAAAACTAACAAAATTGGTCATAAACATTCAAATTCAATAGTACCATTTCTTAAAAAAAAACATTAGCTTTTAATAAAAGAAGTACCCCTCTTTAAAAAAGCACCTTTTTGGGAAAATATAATACATATTCTTACAAAAAGGACATACAAATATACTTTTAAAAAAATGCATTCTATAAAAAAAAAATTCTTACAAAAAGTTTATCATTTTACAAAAAGTATCTTTTCTTAAAGATCCATTTAAATTATCGTATTTTTCAACGGGCGCCTTAGGCGTGTTGGAACTAACTAATACATAATATATAGCGAAAGAAACTTCGTTCCAACCGGGTGTCCCCTGACACCTCATGCAATTTTTATGTTGATGGGCTTGTTCATATTTACTCCAGCTGTTCTCATTATTATCTCCATGCAGATGTTGAAGAGATTGCACGAAAGTGTATCGAGTTGTGTAAGTCCTCGCCTGGTACAGAATGAGGTGGTTATAGATTACATGGTGAAAAATGGGACATTATTAATACGTAGCGCCTCGAAATCAAAGTTCAGTTTGAGAATTATGTATTTCCAATAAATCAACCATTTTACTTAAATTTTAACTTTGATCCCGAGGCGCCTCATACAACATTGTCTAATTTATTAAAAAAATTTCTTGATTTAGTAACAATTTCCATGGTAATTTCTGATCTATTAAGTACGTACACTAACAGCAGTCTATTCGTTCAGAGAGCTGCCAGGGAAATGGGTTCCCAGAAGGAGGTTGAGTGAATCATCACTGCAGGTAGTGGTAATAGTCTTATTACCTGACACCAGTATTTTTCTTATATTGTATGTGTATTACACAGTACAACACATGATTTCGGGACTCAATTCTGATAATTGTTTGTGAAAGTAGCCCCAAAAAGAAGAACTTCTGCGTCATTCGTTTGGTCAAGTTACCTCAAATAATAATTTAATAATTAATTTGAAGTTAGTAAGTATCGTATAGGGGAATTTGTCACGTTTTAGGCTCTTTTGTTTGTCATAACTCCAGAACCACTAGTCCGATTTAGCTGAAACAAATTTAGAAAAATTAAGAATTACAATTTACACCGGTTTCCCATGTGTGCAACACTTTCGAAGTTAAAAATGAATGTATGAAGGGAAAAAAGTTTTTTTGCCTAAAAATTTAAATTTATTTTTTTAAAAATTCATAAAAAATCCAAAATGGAAAAAAGTGTCAAATCTAATTACTTTCGCGTAAAGTCACATAACCTATGAGCAAAATAAGGCATAGATCATGAAAATCGATGCACGCGTTTCTCATTTATTCACAATTAAGTAAATGTATGAATTTAAAAAATTTGCTCGAGATATGCACAAGATTATTTGGAGAAAACATTGACACCTTTTTTATGATTCTGAGAATTAAAAAAAAGGAATAAACAAAAGGTTATTTGATTTTTATGATGTAAGCAAAGCAATAAACGCTAATAAATGTGCGTGAACAATTAAAAGGAAAAAAGGAAAGTGGACTTTTTTAATTATTTGGGGTTTTCCGGTGACTATCTGTATGACTTTTTTTACAGAAATTGCACCCACATTTAGGGGTGGTCATTATATGGAAAGTTTTGCACAATTTGAAACGTACAAGTGCTGAATCAGGTATATATCCAGCCACCCTTAAAATATGCGCCCATTTATAAGTACCTGGCAGTAAAATATTGAAAAATACGTAGTATTTACAGGTGTGCATTGATCGATTTTTGTCATTTAAATTTTTTTTTTTAAAATTCATAGAAAATCTAAAATGGACAAAAGTGTCAAATCTAAAGCCACCTAACCTGTGAGTAAAGTGAGACATTTTTTGAGAAAATCGATGAATAAATTTATTTCAATTCCAATAATGTTATGAATGAATATACACAAAACTTAAAATAAAAATTCCGATTTGTATTGCAGCTATTCTTACACAGAAAATATGGAATTTATGGAATCTATGCATAAAAACAAAATTTAGAACATTTTCAATTATAATTATTGTCAATATCCATTCTCGTTTTTCGTAGGTTGTTGATATTCGTGGTCTGAGTTTGCGTCGTCATCCGAGGAATCCATAATATTCAAGGGCTCGTTTTTGTCCATGGGTCCACCAATTTCAGTGCCATGTTCTTCTTCGGTGCTTTCATCTTCATACTGCATAATTTTAGAACTCCACCAACAAACCTCCGCCAGCATCGCATCTAATTTTTGGCGTAGAATACGTCTTACCTTACGGTATAGGGAGTCATGTCAGATTGTTATTGTTGTAATCTTTATTTCATTGATTATGAGGAAACGGCGAGATAACTTTTTTTAAAAATTTTTTTGTAGGTAAATGAAGATGTTATCTTTCGTTTGATATACATTTCATATTGGTTGATATCTTCCTAATATTTAAATTTCTCAAATGAAAATTGTTTAAACACATACACTCAAACATATGTGCGGTGTTTGGTTGAGTGTTTGAGTTTGTAGCGTGAACACAAACTATGCTGCTGTTTCAGTGTGGACACAAACCTTCGGCTGTTGTTTTGATTGATGAAATATTGAAATTTCGTATGTTTACTTATGTATTTAAGTAAAACAAAATCTTAGATGTGAATTTGAATTTAACATGGATATATAATTATAAAAAATATAAATCAAATTGATTTGCGTCTGTTATTTATCATTTATCCTTACTCTTTTAATTTAAAAACATATTTATCCTATTTTTCCTACCATAAGCTTATGTATATTATCAAAAGTAACTATCAAATAAATAAATTCATTTGCTTATGTTATTTATCATTTATTGTTATATATGTTTTCTGTCTTATCGGATGGCGTATTCTACGTCAAACTTAATGGCCGTGTCTCTGACACAGCCTGCAGGGACAGTCCGTGGCCGAAGGCCTCGGACAACTGTCTGCTGTATTTTTTTTTTGCCTTTGAATCGCTCTTCACCTGGTGGAACCTCTCTCCTTGTTCGTCTGACTCCTGAGGTAATTGTGCCAAAAAGGTATCAAGGTGGAATGTAATTTTAATGTCATGGGTGCATTGATTTTTTCAAAATAATACAGCAACTTGTCCACTCGTTTCTGTATGTCATCTCACTGTACTCGGTTCTTTCCTAAATCGCCTTCGATGTCATCTTTCCATGCGTTCCATGCATGTAGGTGGTTACTATGGTTCGAAAGCACATTTGTGAAAGATTCGCTTTTCATTAATTTAAATAAAAAAAAATAAATTATTGGTAATGCGAATATATCGAAATGAAAAAATTTATATATGACAATATTTAAATACAGACAAAGATACTTACCTTTTTTAATTTTAGCGTCACTGAGTTTTGGAAAGACGGATTTTAAACAGTCATAGGCGTCCCCAATATCCTTGACTACCACTGCAACGAATTTTCCAGCTATTCCTAATATTATGTGGAGCGGTGGCAACAAAATATCATCCAGGTCCTTTATCATAGGTTCATTGCGTAATTGTAATTGTTTGTTGAGCTCGGGAGTTCCTGCTTCCCAATCAATCTTTACGTTGATATTGATTCCCTGTGTATCGTGAATTCCAATTACAAAGGAAGCAGAAGTATTTTGGATAGCCGCCGTTTTCTATAATACCTTGTAGTCTGTTCACCACCTTCAGATCGCAACAATTCTTCTATTTGTGTTCATCGTATTTGATTTCCTTCAAAATGTTGTCCAATGACTTATACGTTTCCTCCTTGTTTGTGCTGAATCCCAATGGAATGGACGGTTTTTTGTTTGTTTTGTGTAACAGCACAGCCTTTAAACTGTAAACTGAACCATCGATGAATAAACGCCAGTCGCCAGCGATATAATTCATTCCCAATTTTTTCACTAATCCTGGGATATCATGAGAGTAGGTGAACGTATTTGCTTCGTCAACGGAATAAAATTTCTGAAAATCAGCTTGGCGTTGTCGGTATGATGTTGCGCTGGCATTTTGCTGTGTGAGTTTTCTGCTCTTCAAAAATGATGTCAACCATTCGGAGTATTGTTGTGATAGTCCCATCTTAGCCACAATGTAATCCATTTCCATTTGTGTTAGCGGTTGTGATCCATTATTTTCAATATCGGGTGTCCAATCAGCATCATTCAAATTGGTCGGATTGGTGAAAACGGTTTCGGCTTGCAGGGACACAGTATCCAGACTCGGAGGTTTAGGTGCATCGACATCAGCAGGGCGGTTAACGGGAAGTGTGGCAGTAAATGCAGCAGTGTATACTTTTGTTTTTAATTGTTGTCTGTTTAATCCATTACGAGAATTTATGCATGCGTAGCACCTGGATTCATCATGTCCAGTTAGGTCTTCCACCCAAATTACTGGCTTCATAAAAGAAAGCTGTCCACCTTTTCCATGTATCCACATTATAAGGGTATTATAACAATTTTTGCACACTGTGTTCGGCGTAAAATTTTCACCACTTAAATCTGCTTCATCAAAATAATGACAATACGCTGTTTTGAATTCCTCAGTAATCAATTTTTTTCGATCCAGTTGGCCTCTTTTTGGGACAATATGACCACAAACGTAACAAAAATTATCCAATTTTGGGCACTTGTTATTTTCCATATTGAAATATATTATATGTTTTGTTGTTTATTCACTTTTAAAAACCGGAGAAAAATGGACTTGTACTCTTCGCGTTCGCCGACACTTGCTAAATGACAAAAATCTTTCAATGCACAGCTATAAATACTATTTATTTGTCAACTGAAGTACTTGTAAAAGTAAAGTCAGGTACTGACACACTTCCTCTTCCCCCTTTAATTGAGTGTGAACGGCGCATATTTTAAAGGTGGCTATATACCTGTTTCAGCACGTGTGCGTTTTAAATTTTTCGGAACGTTCCAAAACATGAGCACTCATAAATGTGGGTGCAATTTCTGACAAAACCCAAATAATTAAAAAAGTGGACTTGCCTTTTTTCCTTTTAATTGTCCACGCACATTTATTAGAGCTTATTACTTAGCTACCGCAATCATAAAAATCAAATAACCTTTTGTTTATTACTTTTTTTTTTAAATGTGAGAACCATAAAAAACTCATCTACCTTTTTTCCAAAGAATTTTGTACATATCTAGCAAATTTTTGAAATTCATACCTTCTCTTAATTGTGCATAAAAGCGAAACGCGTAAATCGATTTTCATGATCTATGTCTCATTTTTTTCATAGGTTATGTGACTTTACGTGAAAGTAATAGGACTTGACACTTTTTACCGTTTTGTATTTTTTATGAATTAAAAAAAAAAAATTTAAGTTTTAAGTTTTTTTACATTTATTTATAACTTCGAAACTGTTGCTTATGCAGCGAAACGTTGTATGAACAGATTAAAGGAATTGTAATTCTTAATTTTCTTAAATTTTCGGACTAATTCGGACTAGTGGTTCTCGAGTTATAACAAACAAAAGAACCTAAAACGTGACAAATTCCCCTATACGATATTTACTAACTTCAAATTAATTATTAAATTATTATTTGAGGTAACTTGACCAAACGAATGATGCAGAAGTTCTTATTTTTGGGGCTACTTTCACAAACAATTATCAGAATTGAGTCCCGAATCGTCAAATTGTAGGGGGCCGAAAAAATGTACAAAGGCTTATCGCGATTCTTGATCTATGGATCATTTAAAGCACCCGCCAAAATATTCAAGAATCGAGTTAGATATTGGACATAGATAATCGGGTATCCATTCAATTAATCATTATTCGGTTAATCGATTAATCGTATTATAAAATTAACCGAACATTTTAATAATTAATTTTTCGATTAACGATTAAATCGAACAAATCAGTGCGATTAATCGATTAATAAAATATAAGTACGTGTTTATGGCAAACAGTTCGTCTTGAAACACTCCTACAATGCGGCAACTCATATGACACCGATTTGCGAACAAATTTCATAACTTTACACACATTTCGAACAGATTTGGTAGTTTGTAGAGAGAAAGCGTCGCACAGTGCTTTGGCTCATAGACATAAATAAAAAAATTTCTCAAAATTGGTTCATTAAATTGGGTGTAATAGTCTGGCGAAATTTCAAGACCCACTTTGTATGGGGGGTACCAAAAAGGATGGTCCGATACTGCTCAAACTATGTACAATAAAGATAATAGTCAGAAAATTATGATTCGTAAAATTTGGTCAAAATTAATCAATCCAATAGGTGCCTACTTAGTCTAATTTCGAACTGGACCGCCAACAACGAACTATCACTTAACCCACATAAAACCGAGCTTATCCTGTTCTCTCGGAAATATAAAATACCTGCATTTGAACTGCCGTCAGTGAATGGGGTGCAATTACAGTTGACGAAAAAGGTCAAGTACCTGGGAATAATTCTCGACAGAAAACTGTCTTGGAAACCGAAAGTGGAGGAGAGGGTGAAAAAGGCGTCTGTTGCTCTTTAGTGCTGTAAAGGGGCGATAGGAAATCGCTGGGGACTGTCTCCTAAGATCACCATGTGGATTTATACGGCAATAGTCAGAACAATACTTCTCATCGTAGTTTGGTGGAGGTCCCTCCAAAAGATGAGCACGACGTCAGGTACTGCCCTTAGTGCTATCCTGAACATCTGTACTCCTGATAGCATGGCCGAATCGGCAGCCGCTGCATCCCTTTTGAGAATCAGAGATTGTGGCTTTTTGATATCGGGGCATTCCGGACACGCTGAATTACTACACCGGATCAACTCTATTCCCGTAAAAACGGACTACTGTATCCCCTACCTTCTACCAGCGACAAATCTAAGGATTTCTATTCCGAACGGGAATACCTGGGAAAAATCACTGGAAGGGGATACCAGTAGTATCAGATTTTTTGCGGATGGATCAAAGTTGGACGAGCAAGTAGGCTATGGGGTCCATTCACCGGACCTAAATGTAAATATCTCCCTCAAGCTGCCTGATCACTGTAGTGTATTTGAGGCTGAACTACTGAAAACCCTCACAACCCTCCGGAGAGTGTGTATCTACACAGACAGCCAGGCTGCCATAAAATCCCTGGAAGCCATGTTTGCTACGTCCCTGATGGTGAAACAATGCCACTCATCACTTAGGGTAATGGCAGAGTATTTTGACATCAGGCTCATCTGGGTACCGGGACACAGCGACATTCCAGGCAATTTCGTAGCGGATGCGTTAGCTAGACAGGTCACTAAGGCACAGGTTCTTCCGGCAAAAGAAGGTGTTAGTATGCCAATCTCTACCTGCCGTTTGCAGATCAGGCAGTGGGCCGATAATATGTTCAAGGACAAGTGGAGACTTACTTCAACTTGCAAACAAGCCAGGGTCCTCTGGCCACAGGTGGACAGAAGAGGACTAGGCAACTACTTAACTTGCCGAGAGGTAGGTTATCCACAATGATAGGAACACTTACGGGACATTGTTTTGTAGGAAAACACGCCCTAAGATTGGGACATAGAAACTCTACTCTCTGTAGATGCTGCATGGAAGAGGACGAGGAAACGACGAAACACCTTCTCTTGGATTGCCCTGCTCTGGCTGGACTGAGAAGTAGGATTTTCGGAACACATCTAGTCAGCACCGTGGCCCTACAGGATATTCCTGTAGGTCTTATAGACAAATTTATTGAAAGGGCAAAATGGCTGGACGACTAGTCAATAGTTGCTATGGAGGAAACTGCAGGTATCACAATGGGTTTCTTTAGCCTATGTGTGCTACACAGCGTGCTGTCTTGCAGCCTTTTCAACCAACCAAACAATAGGGTGATATAGTTTCAGAGCGACCCTACCCTTTGTATGGCAGGTACCGAAGTCGTGGCACTTTGGGTCCAAACTTTGAGATTTTCTTAATTTTGGCTTAGTACCAAAAGCCTCTAATTTTCATATTGCTGCAACTACGATTTGTGAATTGTACTTACATATATTTTATATAATGAAGTTGCTTTTGTTACGTCTAGTTTTGTTTTAATAAATGTGCCTAGTACAATATTTGAACACTGTTTTCTTTTTTTGTTGTTTTATTTTATTCGAATAATCGAATAATTTGATTGCTTTTTGTTCGGCTAATTGTTAGATTGAAACTTACGATTAACGATTAACCGAATAATCTAAAAACCCGATTAAATGGGTACCCTAATAGATAAATAAAAACCATAGATAATTCACTTGCTTAAGCATCATTTTGTTTCCGCACTACCATTTTTCATTCGGATTAGTTTATATTTTCTTCATAGTTTTTTTTTTTTTTGATTTTATTATAAAAACTTTTCGGTGCCATAAAACAAAACTCTGAGATATCACAGACAAACCTTTGGTAATTTTGCCTTTAACAAAAAATGATCCACCCCCCACGAGAAAAACATCCCGCATTGATGCATTAAAATTCGAATAGATAATAAATTCGAATAGAATACTTACAATTCACACCAGTGAATGTCTTTTCTTGCCAAATACCCTAAACCGGGACTTCTGCTGCAAAAATCGACCAAATATCGAACTATTATTTGGTACTTTGACTTTTCGCGGACTTGCAACATCTCTGCGAGGTAACAAAATTAAAACTGCTGCTGTAATAATTTTTACTAAAGCATATATATATTTTTTTTGTATCTGTGACTTTCAATTTTGTATAATTTAACAGGTTTGATATTATTGGTTGCCACTAGTGTATGGTAATTATTGCATGATATTACATTCGAATTGTATAGATATCCAATATAGATTAAATACATATAAGTACATTTTCGTTTTTAATTACAGTAACTCCCTTTCTTTATGTATAGGAAAAGTAGGCGATAATGGTTTTTAAGTAGAAATCTGATTGTGAGATAGGGTTATGTGTTGAATGTTGAGTGGTTTCCAAGAGTTTTTACAATTTTTTTTTAAATCGTATGTTTTTTTATTGTACTTTCCTATAAAACTCGATATACGTTCTAACAGATAGATTACTTAGCATTTGGTATTAATTATTTCGAGGGGCATATTATCCGGATTAATTGATACAGAATTGTTTTAATAAATAATACATTGGTCTTACAGTGAAATTGTACGGTGCTTGTAGGGCATGTGGAGGGAAATTTGGTACACAAATTCACTGTCACTTAAACAAATAGTTCAACCAAAGTGAGCTAACGCAAAAATGCATCGACATTGCATAAATATTAATTGCAGCACATCCGATATTTCCATTGTGCGGATGATTTTATGCGTTAGCTCATTTTCGATGAAACTATTTGTGAAAGTGACGATGGATTTTCATACTGGAGCAGGACAAAACTCTCGTCTTGTTTTTATGAAGAGCATGTTGGTATTTATAAAGTTTAACTGGTATGAAACCAGTGTCATACAAGAAATTTCGTTATCGAGCTCAAGTGCACATCAATGGAGTGTGATGTATGTTACAGTGTCCTATCAAATGGAATAATTCGTGGAGGGAAATTTAATGAAATGTTCCACTTTCGATTTACTCTATCAGTTTTGGAAAATTTAAAATTATTTGTTCGCAAAGTGGCAAACAAAATGCAACAGTTAGAGCAATTATCCCAATATCCTGTTAAAGTGCCTGCTTTATAATCGGTACTTTAATTTATCTGAACGATATTCTGCCAATTAAGGTTTTTCATTTTGTCATACTCCGGTTAATTTAACAGGATGCTAGATGTTTTACGCTGGCTAGTTGTCAGCACTGTAGGATCTCAGCTGTTTTTTCAAAGTGCAATTTATTCAAATTATGGCTGAAATAACGTACAATCAAAAATGGCACCATGGGATGGACTTCTCAGTTGCTGAGGAGCATTTACTTATTGACATGGTGAAAGAGTGCAGTAAATTTACACTTACATCATAACAACGTGAAAATGAAACAACCGTTGCCAACAGCTGTCAGCTGTTTACATTTATCGTTCAGATAAACTACTAATCGGCGTGAGACCTCCTGTTAACGTTATCGGCCAGATACTTTTTAAGCATGTATTGAGGAAATTAAATTCTGCTAACCGCCACTTTATCGTTACGATAAAAGATATCCGGACATTGACAAAGAGGCCCTGAGAGAATAAAAATGGAATAATAATCAAATTTTAAGCATTCGAAATATTAGAACAAATTGGTTTTTATTCCCATTATAGTATTGTTTTAGTTAGTTTTATTGTAAATGCAATGAAAATTAAAAAATTGGAGAAATTTTACAGATCTGCATTTTTGCGCGAATCGTTCTCCTTATATTTACTGTACTCCATTCGCTCTCCGCAAATAAAAAATTTGACATATCCAATGATTTCTCTCATAGTATAACGCCAGCTTTAGATCAGTGGTCTTCACAAAGAGACACATACATAAAATGAGAGTATTACACTGAAAGAAATTATGAGTTTTAACAATAACAATAATGAAATTATTAATTATTGAATATTATTGAACTAGTGCGAATTTCAAAAAACTTAAAAAAACGAATTTCAAAAAACTTAAATCGACTAAAAATTAAAAGATGTCAATCTGAAGTACCGGATTACATACAAGGCCTCAATTTCCTTAAATGTGTCATAGAAAATAAAAAAGTGTTCCCACTCAACCCCCCATATATTCATTAACCATTTTGTTGTAAAATGCTGAAAAGAAATAGGTATTTATTTATACGAAATATAAACATGCATAAATTTATGTATGTAGGTAGCTTGTTATTATGACTTCTCTGTGTAGCAAAACATTTTTTTAGCTCTCTTTAAAATCTTTAAAACATAAAAACAGCCACTATACTCCTACTCTGTTGAAAGCTAACAAGCTACTGAATGAAATTCTTGTTCACACACACGTTTTTTGTTGTAATTATGGTTGCCGTTTAGCACGATGAAAACAACACGTATGGATTTTTTTGTGAAAGATTTTTTAGCGTTTTTAATTAATTACAATTTCTTACGTTTTTGAAAGGATAATAAAATAAAAGTAGCTTTCCAGGAATTATAAAAGCAATATCGGTAAATACAGTCCTATATTTAAATTAAGAGATAATGTAATAAAGATTAGCGACATAGTTTGTTTTGGTACATTTAAAGAAGCTGTTTGGTAGGACTTTTGTTTTCTTTCAGCAACGCTGGTAATAATATTCACGAAGAGAATAAAAAAATACCCGAACAACTTCATTAGCTGGGTAATATCAACGAAGACCACTGCTGTAGATGCTACGATTCCAATGTGCTTCTTTATTTCCTGTTCCTTTTATTTTACATTTAATTTTTTATTTTACATTTAAAAAAATAACTTTTCCAGAGGGATAAATTCCAGTTTTTTAATAGAGAATATTTTAATCCTTTCCATCAGTAAAGACGTAGCTCCAACTTACCCATCATCATTTTGTTATATTTTAGAGAATAAGTAAATTTTTTTCTTGGGAAAGCTGCTGTGCCGAGCAGAGTCAAATGGTAAACCTTATACAAGATATACACAGTCAGGGACTAAAGTTTAAATACACACTTCAAATTTGGAATTTAAAGAAAACTAAACTTATCACTAAAATTTTAAGCATAAATCAACTATGGTATAGAGAAAAAAATTTACTCATGGAGTGGAATGCCACGTGGTCGTCGGTGGTGCAATGGCGCGCCTCTTGTACATGAGATCCTGGGTTCGATCACTGCTCTGACAACCCACCTTAAAATTTCCTTCGGCGGCGGTCACCTCGCATAGTGACGGCGATACTATCGAGTATTAAGCCATAAAAAAGCTTTTCAAAATACCGTTCGGAATCGGTGAGTATAAAACTAGAAAGGGCACAGCTCACTGGTTGTGAAAAGCTTCCCCAATTCCGTAATAAGATGTAATGGGAAAGCATTTATTTATTTAGTGGAATGCCAACAAAGAAAACGAGTGAAGCTAGTCATATTTAAATAAAAGTACATATAGTATGTAAAAAGTATGAAATAATCAAGTTATGACGCGGGAAAGAAATGCGTTTGAGTGAATCGCGTCGACTTTTTTGGTTCTCTTCTACTAGAGTTGCCAAATTGAGACAGTTTTTTCTTCTTTACTTGTACATACATCAAAGACGATCTAGAATTAAACGGCCAGAAGATGTCCGCAATCTGGCAACCCTGGGAAAAGAAAACCAAAAAGTGCCAGTAATTCACTCAAACGCATTTCTCTCTCGCGTCATATCTTGATTATTTCATACCTTTTGCATAGTTTATGTAATTTTACTTCAATATGGTTGGAATTTGTACAGTTATATATGTACAATAACACTAGCAAAAAGCTGCTCGTGTATTGAAATATTAAATGAAGAGAGTAAGAGAGAGAAAAGAGAATGACTAGGGTTTCACTCGTTGTGTTTGTTTGCATTTGAGTGAAGCGAAATTTTGACTGGCTACTTGTAGGTCGGTTTTGTGTACATCCTTTTTGGTTGCAAGTGAACATTGGATGGTGGAAAGCATGGTACAATAAGATGTTTATGGTAAAGTCGTAAGAACAGCTGTTTTAATTTTTTTCATGAGGTTCTTCGGTTCGGCTATCAAACTCACATGTATTTTGTTTTTGTACTCTTTAGCACTCTTGTGTTGTTGGTATGAATTCTTGTAAAGTTTGACAACTGAAGCGAATAGAACAAAAACAAAATGCCTGTTGTTGCTGCCTACAACAGCAACAACGCGCGCTGCTATTACCATGTAGATATTCTTGTACCATGGTGGAAAGCATGGTTCAATAATACCAGATAGAGGCAATAGTACACAACTTCCAACAAAGCAACAACAACCGCATTTCGTGTTTTTGTGGCACAATAGTTGTGTTTAATATAAGTACAATTGAAATGTATACCAACGATAAAAAGTCAACCAAAAAGTGCAAAATACATTTACACAGTTCTATACGACATCGAAATGAAAAAGTTAAGTCAACAGTTCTTGTAACTCCACTTGCTGCTAGTTAATTTCTCTTATTTGCACAAAATAACGACGAAGAGCGTGAAATGAAAGAGAATAAAATACTCTATCCTAAATTCCTCTATGCTAGTGATGGACGTAAATTATCGAATAATGTTGTGTGAAACAAAATGAGAGAAGCACATTATCCAAAGTTGTTGAAATTCAAAAGAGTAAAATTTGTATGGGGAAATGTTAACATTTCTGGACAATTGATTGAAGATGTATGATGTGGCCTAGTGTGAAACGAATTCGAAATTCAGGGGGCATTATGATATTTCACTTTCGTGTTTTGACATAGCGGTAAAGCAACAGTATACAAAAAGTGGTAAAAATTATTTTGCAGCAATTTCTTAAAAAAATAAACGCAATACAATTGCAATTTTATCAGGTATTGTTCATTAATTTTTTAAAATGTTGAATTTGAGATTATTACGATTAGAAAAACAGATTAACCGACAATAGGTCACACATATTTGTTATCAGAGAGTCGTCGACTGAACAGGTTACCAAAAGAGAATAAACACAATGTCCCAGGGTCGTAAGTTATCGTATAAAAGGCCAACAATACCCACGTTGATTATTTTATTCCCAAATCATATGCTGTTATGGCCATAGACTAATACTTATAGTAGACCAGGGGGGTTCTATGGCACAGCTGATCGAAAAGGTACTAGGCCGATGATGGAGAATGAGAGAGCAAAGAAGACAGGAACTAATTTTAAATAGTGTTTATTCATACTAATGACAGCTAAATTATGTTTTATATTGTTTGCATTGAACGAAAATACGTATTCCCTTTGATTTCTGTCCGTTTTATGTCCAACCAAAGTGTAAAATTGGTAAAATACAGCAGGAAATAAAACTCTATGAAATGGCCTACTACCCTCGTCGTCATGAAGAGGCATCAAAGAGAGTAATGGAAACTCTTCAGTATTACTCTATGAGTAGACCTAATAGTTCTCTCACCAAATTTATGACATTTGGCCTGGTGTGATATTTACGTTCGATGTTGAAAAGAATTGCTTTACTAATATCAGATAGAGACAATGGTTCAAAACAACGAACAAAATAACAACAACGGCATTTCGTTTTGTGTGTTAAAATTATTGTGTTAAATACAACACAAATGTATGCTAACAATAACAGTCAATAAAAAAAGTTTAAAACATATTTAAATTTCAGTTTTTCACCAAATCGACATGAAAAATTAAAGCAAGAAGTTATTGTAATTCCACCTGGTGTTTGTCACTTTTCGTCAAACATCTCTCTATCACACAGAACGCATCAAGAAGAGTGTGAAAGGAAACGTCAGATGAACCAAATATTCTCTCTAGTATGAGATTACTCTATGGTGTTACCTGTTTGAAATAGATTTTTCGCTAAGTATTGAGAACTTTTAAGAAATTATTAAATGATATTCACCTCTACTCTGTAAGTCGTCGCCCAAGACGTCGACGTCTCAAAGTCGTGGTCACTTGTTAACGATGGCGTTGTCACATCAATGCAAAATCGGTACCTGGTAAGACGTTGCGGCCAGTGACGCCTGCGTATCGATAATTTACTACCAAAAAGTGTAATCCCTAATGTGTAAATACAATTTTCTTCAATTTGTTTGCTAGCATGTATTTTTTCTTGATCTAGGTTCAAGTTCTAGTGATGAAGAACCGAAAAAATGCCTTCTTCGAATACAAAGAAAGATTTTAAGTTAGAGGTCAGATATATTTAACCTACCAGATATCAAGTAAATTTTTTGATTTTTATATTCAAATATGCCATTCATCAAATATGTCATTTACCTACAGGTTTTAAAACCATTTTCGCATCAATAAAGAAACATTGAATACATTGAAATACTATTGCGCCGAAAGTGAAGAAAAACATTCGTTCAACATCTGTGCCCGCAAGGCTTGGGGGTTTTCTCCAGTTCTTTTATTAATTTATCGATCTGTGTTGCATTTGTAATTCTTATTTTTTCCCCATTTTATCTTTTATATTTCACTTTTCACCAACTTACAAATCAATCAAAACACAACTGTTTGCTTCAAGGCGTAGCAATTCGTGTAGAAAAAGCGTAACGACCCGAAATAAGTCGAGTCGACTCAACATGGTTGTAAAAACGCCATTGCGGGTACCTTGTACTCGTCGTCTGCTGTCGACACGACTTCGGAGGTGCCAAAATTAACACAGCGACACAAGAAGTCGACGTTAGCTGTCGAAGACGACTTACAGGGTAGGGGTGATTTATTATTAAGAATTAGTCTGTCAGGAATTTGTAATCCATAGACGAAAACAAAAAAAGAAGCTTTCTCGTCGAGACGTTATCGCTATCCTGAAGGAAGTGCGCAAAAATCCTAAAGGGCCCCAAAACTAGCAGATGATATCGATAAAATTTCGAACAAACATGTTTATCCAAAAACCGTACAATAGGTATTGAGGGATAACGGGTATGCAAGCACAGTTTCAAAACAGACACCTTTAATAAGTGACCAAAAATAGACGGCAATTGGAGTTTGCAAATAAATACATACCCAGCAGGAAAACATACTAGTTCAGAACTAGTATTTATACAGCCAAGGCGGTGCAACAAAATAATGAAACGCCATTTGTTGCTCCAAATTCAATTATTTTTAAAGTAATTTACATAATTTTTGCACATGTATTTAAACTTTTGTCCAGTACATTTTTTAGTTTTTATAAGATTTACCATGTGTGCGATAAAATAAAAATGTTTTGTTTTTGACCATTTATGAAATAAAATAAAATTGCATATTTATGATTTTATTAAACTACTTTTCTTTTAACTTCAAGTATGAATGGTGTTTTAAACTTAAGTCCTTGACTGCATACGGGAACAAAACTAAAAGAAATGGTCACAAATTTGCGGCAAGGTGTAATGTACAATGTTTTTCACGCAGACACATACTATGTAGATCAGTGAGAGATTTGCATTTAAGGAAGCATATTTTTCGAGTACCATGATCATTAATTTTTTACATTTACATCGGCCAGCTTTAAGATAGATAGATATCAATAAAATTTAAAACAAAAACAGAACTTTGAATAACTATGGTAAAATGTCACAAATGCAATTATTTATAGGTTTGCAAATTATTCGAACAGTCCCTACATTTCATGCCAATTAATAGAAACACTTTCTTTTAAGGTTTGTGCTATAAAATATTTTATATAACTTATACACAATTTGAGATTTGAACTAATCGAACTACTTAAATTAAGATTAAACAATTTTGATGTAACAAGAATATAAACATAATTACAAAAATCTAAAGTGTCGAAACATGGTTTCGTGGAAAAATAGAGGGAATACTAATAAATAACTTGTAATATGTTTAATTTTTAACTTTCTTTTGTTCAAATTTAAAATGCATTTCAAATATATAATATAATAATAATAATATAATTTTGTGATTATTCTTTAATAATTTATCTTAAAATTTAACATTGTTTTTTTCTTGTAGCATTTATTTTCTTTATTTGTTGTTTTTCGCACGATAGATCCTATACAGCAAATCACCAAATACATAGTACAATACTATACACATTTCACACTTAACTATTATTGTTCTTTTTATGGTTTTTGTAAGACAGAAAATTTGTATAAGACTCTCGTTTATTCGTTCATCCACCCACCGCCTTTACACAGACCAAGTTGGAAAGCATCATTATTCTTATTACATTGCTAATTGTCCCATAAATTTAACACAGCTGATTTTCGCTTTGTATACATGCGATACAGGAATTCCGTTTGACTAAATAGTTTGTGTTTCATCATAAATTTATGGGCTAATCTTCTGTACCAAACGAAAACAAGTGCGACACACCGGCACAGGTTTACCACTGTCCTGACCTGGTAATGGAATATTTCTGTCGATACAGCGTTCACAAAAGATTTCGCCGCATTTCCAGCAATGGGTCTGTAAAAAAGAGAAAATATTAAATAAATATAGAAATAAAAGATATTAAAAAAATATTAAATTAAAAAAAAAAAACGATATGGGTATCGTTCCATAGGTTTTTGGATGCCCCGATTTCGTTTTTGGCAAACATTTTTCGATCAGGATTTCGATAACTAATCTAACGGAGGGAAGAGCATGAGTAATTTTAGTTTTTCCCATAAAAAGTTTTTCTTAATTAGGTTTAACGGTTTAAACTTTTCTACCAACTTTATTAAGGATTATAAAATAAATAAAAAGTGTGAGAAGTTTGTTTTGTAACGTACAAGATTTATATGGGACCTCAAATAAACTTAATCTATATCATTACGTTCGATATTTTTATCACCGTCGTCTTCGGTGCTTTCCTCGAGCTCTTCAGCTGCATTTTCACACATTTCTTCTTGGTTTGTGGGCATTTCCTTTGAAAGTAATTTTGAAACTTCCACCGGAATATCCCGTTTTGTTTTTTGTTTATACTTAAATAAGATATAATAGGGTCAGACTTTACTAGCAGCATATGGATTAAATCGGTTGCGATGACATTTCTACTGACCTTCCTCGTGTTGCTCAACCAAAGACGCTTATAATTTGCATTACTAGTTCCTTGAGCTTCTTCGGATAAAACGCATATTGGTAAAATAACAGCCTGGATGGCCTCCGAGCTACTTACGAGTTACTTACTTACTTATCCAGTCTCGAAAACCCCCGAGGGGTCAGGGACCTTATAAAACGAAGATAACATATTTCTCCAACCAGTTCGATCTTTTGCCTTATCTCTCGAGCTGGCAATACCAAGTGTACGCAGGGATTCGTCAACCTGATCCCTCCACCGTAGTCTTGGTCTTCCTATTTTCCGACTTCCTTCGAGTTCGGTTTCGAAACCCCTTCCCGCCGGTTCGTCTTCGTCCATTCTACTGACATGGCCTAGTCAGCGCAATCGCGTTATTTTGATCCGCTTAACTATGTCAATGTCGGGATATAGCTCATGGTTCATGCGTCGCTGATACTCGTCGTTGTGCACTATAGGGCCATAAATTTTTCGGAGTATGTTCCTCTCGAAGACCCCTACAGATGTTTCGTCTGCTTGCGATAAGACCCAGATTTCTGCGGCATAAAGCAAGACATGTTGTATGAGAGTCTGGTATAGTTGGATTTTTGTTACTCGAGAGAGGGCTTTATCTCTAAAGTGCTTGCTTAGCCCAAAATAACATCTATTCGCAAGCACAACTGATCTCAAGTCTGACGTGGTTGTTTTCGTTTACGCCAGATCCGAGGTATTAAAAATCCGTCTACCACCTCGAAATTATAACGGTTATCAACGTTCACTCTTTGGTCTAATCGCGTGGAGGACCTGCTCGTTGAATCCATTAATTTTGTCTTGTCCTCATTTACCGTCACATCCACTTTTCCTGACTCCTCTCAATTCTCGAAAACACCGCAGTAACTTCTCTAACTGTGCGTCCAGTGATATCTATATCATCAGCATACGCGAGCAGCATGTGACTTTTGCTGCTGATGGTTTTATTCATGTTGACTGCAGCTTTTCTCATAACAATCTCTATTAAGATGTTAAAGAGATCCCACGATAGGGAGTCGCCTTGTCTGAGGCCGCGCTTAGTTTCGAAAGGTTCGGTAAGATCCTTACCGACTTTCACTGCGGATTTGGTGTTCGTCAAGGTCATCCTGCAAAGGCGTATGAGTTTTGCAGGAATACCAAGCTCAGACATTGCTTCGTAGAGTTTCTCCCGTATCGGGCTATCGAAGGCCGCTTTATAATCGACAAATAGGTGATAGGTGTCGATTTGTTTTTCGTGGGTCTTCTCCAGGATTTGGCGTAGCGTGAAAATCTGGTCAGTTGTCGATTTTCCAGGCCTAAAGCCGCACTGGTATGGTCCAATCAGGTCAGCGATAATTGGTATAATTGATAGAAGCATATATGCTATGGATAAAAGGCTTATTCAACGGTAGTTGGCACAGAGACTCGGGTCACATTTTTTATATATGGGACATAGTACACAGAGACTCCAATCGCCGGGCATGCATTCATCTAACCAAATTTTGGTAATGAGCTGATTCATGCACCTTATCAGCTCATCGCCGCCAGCCTTAAACAGCTCCGCCGGTAATCCATCGGCTCCTGCGGCTTTATTGTTCTTAAGCCGGGCAATAGCTGTTTTGACCTCGTCTTGGTTAGGAGGGGGGAAATCGACGTCGTCATCCAAATTTAGATCGACTGTCTCGTCACTGGATATCTCAGGTACCAAAATGTTCTGCACATCTGCGATAAGGTTTTCGTCCTTGTCTTTACAGAAGGGGGCCCTGAACCATATAAATTAGTTCCGTTTTTACTTTTCGATAGAATTTTCGGGCTTCGTTCTTCCTTCTGTATGTCTCAATTTGCTCACTCTCGCTTTTCTCCACTGCCGTTTCTTACGCCTAAAAAGACGGTTTACCTCCTTCCTTTGCTCCCTATACCGCTCAGAAGGGGACCTAGCCCATAGTCAGAAACACATCCCCAGGCCATGACATGACCGCCCCCATGCTTGACCGTTTTTACACAAAACTCTTTCTGAAGTCGTTTTCCTCTTGGTCTTCTTACATGAGTTACGCCATCACTTGCAATAATATTAATTTTGGATTCGTCCCGTTAACGTGGTCTTGAGCAAATTGCACCCGTTTTGAAAGATTGCGTTTTGAAATCAAAGGCTTTTTAGCAGGAGGGAAGGATTGCAGTCCAGCGTCAATGAGACGTCTGGAAATGGTTCTTTCGCTTACTTGTATCCTGAATTCTTTTGCAAGTCTAGAAGCGGACTTGAATGGAAACTTTTTAACTTCTCTCACTAGCAACGCGTCTGTTCTATTGCCAGTTTTTCTCGGCCGACCGCCCTTGCTGATCACTTTCACAGATTTAGTTTTTCTGAGTCGTGACAAAATTCGCGAAATTGATGATTTATGCACTTTATATTTAGTACACAGTTCTTTTTGGGAAATTCCACTTTGAAAATCGTCTACAATCAGTTTTCTTAAAGCTTCGCCAAACTTATCAGATGCCATTATTATAGATTGTTAGTTTTTCTCGGCCGACCACCCTTGCTGATCATTTTCACAGATTTAGTTGTTCTGAATCGTGAAATTGATGATTTATGCACTTTATTTAGCCGTCGGTGGTGCAATGGTTAGTGTGCGCGGCTCTTGTACATGAGATCCTGGGTTCGAACCCTGCTCTGACCACCTTCAAAAAAAATTTCTTTCGGCGGCGGTCACCTCGCATAGTGACGGCGACACTATCGAGTATATAGCCATGATAAAGCTTCTCAAAATAGAGTTCGGAATCGGTGTAAAACTGTAGGTCCCAATCAGTGAGTGAAAACTGGAAAGCGCACAGCTCAGTGATTGTGAGAAGTTCTCCCCGGTCCCTTCATGGGATGTAATGGGAAACCATTTATTTTTTTTTTTATATATTTAGTACTCAGTTATTTTTGGAAAATTCCACTTTGAAAATCGTCTACAATCAGTTTTCTTAAAGGTTCAGATGCCATTATTATAGATGATGTAACCGATCACGTGAATCGTTTGAAAAAAATTTGCAACTAATAAATGGCGGGCAATGTTACACTCACAAATGAGAATGCCATCTTTGCAAAGCAAAACACAGCGGGTTTTTACTCAAGATTAGTATTTATAGAGTTGCAATTCGTAGTATTCATAGAGTTGCAAATGTTTTGTCGCATACAAATACCAACTACTTTTATAAATCATGCCGTATATATGCAAAATTTAAATTCCTCAACACAAAATTCTCTCCAGTTATAGCTCAGATACCCAAATAATGAGTAATAACAAAAACAGTAATCGAGTAAATGCAGACATCATAATAACACAAAACGTGAGCTGTTTAGTGTTGTCTTGTCCGTATATGATCCAATTGGGGTTTTGTGCCATTTTATGATAACTACAAAATTGTTATTGAGAGAAATTTGGAGGCAACAGACGTTGGGACGAAGAATTGTCAGAGAGACTAGAAGTCATCTGGAATAATTGGCGCCAGGTACTGAATAACGTTGCTCATGTCCATGTGCCACGTTTTTGTTTTGGAAATGGTATGCCTGGTGTGTTGGAGCTACATGTATTTGTCGATGCCAGTGAAGACGCATTTGGTGCCGTGTCATACTGGCGATATTTAACAGATGGCAGAGAAATTGGTGTCTGCTTTAAAAGTATCAATGTGCTCCAACGAAGACCATGACCCTTCCCCGATTGGAACTACAAGCCGCCATATTGTTGCCCGAAGTATTTGTTGGAGTGATTCTACAACTGTTATTAATTGGATTGGATCTGAAAGCAGAAGATATAAGCCATTTGTTGCCCACAGTAATATTGGATTCCAATCGCCCAGATGATCGGAGATGGTTGCCCACAGACCTTAATGTTGCAGTTGAGACTACCAGAATGAAAAGCAAAGTTGACTTTTTTAATTAGACACGATGGTTCCAGGGGCCTCAATTTTTTCATAGCCACGAATATGTTTGGCAACGCCTGCTTATAGAGTACAAGATGATTCCTGCGAAGAAGTTCAAATTTAATCATTGATTTTAATCGTTTCTCTTATGGCCGTCGATGGTGCAATGGTAGTGTGCGCGGCTCTTGTGCATGAGATCGTGGGTTCGATCCCTACTCTGACCACCTTAAATTTCTTTCGACGGCAGTAACCTCGCTTAGTGACGGCGACACTATCGTGTACTTAGGCATGAAAAAGCTTCTCAAAATACCGTTCGGAACCGGTGTAAAAATGTAGGTTCCAATCAGTGAGTATAAAACTAGAACGCGCACAGCTCACTGGTTGTGAGAAGCTCTCCCTAATCCCTTCATGGGTTATAATGGGAAACCATTTATTTTATTTTTCTTCATACTATGGCGTGGGTACTGGGATTTGTTTATTGCTACCGTAAGATTAATATTAATAATGACACAGCTTGCCTGACTGCTATCGAATTCCGATGTGCAGAAATAATTCTCTGCAGGCTCGCACAAGAGGAGAGTTTTGTCGATGAATTAAAAAATGTAAGATCCATATATTGATGAAAACAATTGTCTCCGAGTATATGGTCGTATCAATGCTGCCATCTGTTGTTCATGTGCATAACAACATGAAACAACAAAACTTGGAAGCTACATTGGGTGAAATAATAAGAACGTTTTGGATTCCACGACTTAGGAGCGCTATGAGTGTGTCTCAAATTGCAATATTTGCAAAATTCGTCCTGCCACTCCAGTACTACCATACATGTGTCCCTTGCCTACAGACAGACTGGCTCCATATGTGGTGTGAATTACTTTGGGCCAGGCAACATAACTATTGTACTAACAGAGCAGTTCATTTGGGGGTGGCCTTTGATCTTTCAACAAATGCTTGTATCTTGGCAATACGAAATTTTATAAATCGGCGTGGTACCCTATTGAAGATACGCAATGATAATGAGAAGAATTTTGTTGGTGCCGACCAAGAGGCTAAGAGGTTCGAGGAAGTCTTTGACGTGGCTCAAATCCAAGATGACTTGTCTTCAAAGGGTACAGACAGGCAGTTCAATTGCCGACATAATCCTGCAGAAGATGGCATATGGGAACGAATGGTACAATGTGTCAAAAAGGTTATACGAGTGACCCTTAAAAAAGTGGCCCCTACAGAACACACCCTACAAAGTTATCTAATTGAGGCGGAAAACATCGTTAATTCTCATCCATTGACTCATTTGCCTGTCAGCCATGAGGACGAGGAGCCATTAACGCCTAATCATTTGTTTCTGGGATCATCGAATACTGCGCAAACACCAGAGGGAACAGTCATCGATAAACTGTGTTTAAAAAGCAGTGGCGAATATTCCGTCAGCTACTAGACCACTTTTGGAAAAGGTGGATTATTGAGTATTTGCCTAAACTAACGGGCAGGTCCAAGTGGTGCGAGTATACAAAACCTGTGGCTCTTGGTGATTTAGCCCTCATATGCGATCCAGCTGTTTCCCGCCGATAATGGAAGAGAGGCTGTGTAGAAGAAGTATTCAGGGGAAGTGATGGATTCATACATACGTCGAGCTGATGTCCGAACGTCTACTGCTGTCCTTAGGCGCCCCTTATCCAAGCTTGCCATCCTGGATTTCGAATAGTGAATCGAATCAATCCACAGGGGTGGGGATGTTGCTGATGCTAATAATTAGTCTTGTATTTGTTGTCATTACATTGTTTCATTTCGTCATTATCTCTTTGATGTTTAGTATGATAATTTACATACATGTATTTCATTTGCCTATGATCATTAGTTTATTTGCCTTTTTTATAAAGATCATTTGTTTGAGTCTCTTTTTTGTATCGTAATTTGTTTACGACTTACCGCAGTTCCTCCTTGTCACTACATTGTTCTTGTTAGTGCGAAACAGTTCTTTATGTTGGAAAGGAACTGTTAAGTTTTGTAAACAACAAGTACAATGTAGAGCTCCAGCAAAGCAGTTGCTCTGCTATTAGCTGGGGATAACGACTGCGGGAAGTGGTGTGATTTTGTTTATATTTGTTTGCTTTTTTTATTGTAATTAATTTAAATATTTTTTAGAAGTAAACGCTCCGCATTTAATTTATTTAAATACACATTGCCGTGTTTTATTTGGTGTTAAATTCGCATCCCCGCAGGTGTAACTCAAGTCGCAGCCAGCGATAGATAGGATTAGGTAGATTTGATTAGTTCTTGGCGGTTATATTAATTCATCTTTTGTTAATTGTCCTATTTTTTTTAGGAGAAAATTATAAAACCTTATTATCAAAATGAAAGTTCTCGTGCGGAAACAATGCGCTTTGCGACGAGGCCCAGTTTTGAATGAACGGGTACGTCAACAAGTCAAAATTGCCGGATTTTGGACCATACCAAACCACGCGAGGCCCACTACCTTGTACTGCATACGCCGTCACTGTTTGGTTGGCTGGCGGCGTCATCGGTTCGTGATTCTTCGAAAACGATGATGGCATTGCTATCACCGTAAATGGAGGGCGTTACCGATCGATAGCAAATTCCTTTTGCCTAAAATTGGATGATATGGATGTGAACGATATGGGGTTCCAACAGGACGGCGCTACGTGCCACACAGATGGTACCTCGATGGACATTGTGCTCAGTCAATTTGAGCGAAAATCGTGTGCGTTTAATTTTGTCTACGAAGCCGTGGTGTCCATTTTAAAGATGTAAATTTGTATGTCATATGTAACTTAATACTACAATCAAATAATAAATTAAATGAAATTTAATTAGTTAATGACTCTACTAACAGTATGTAAATAACAGGCGGTTAGTGCTGCGCCTAAAAGTATGCATTGTAACAACGTACCAGCTCGCTAAACCAGTAGCATGAATTCACCTCAGTAAAGATAATTCTCCGCCATTCGAGATTGTTCTACAAAGATAAGCAACAACAACAACGTCTAGAAGGTTCTTGAATTCGCTAGATATACCTTCATTTGAGTATGGTGAGTTGGAGAGTTCAGTTTGTGATTAAACCCCGTAAAGTGAGCAACGCGAATTGATAGTAAAATATAAGACTTATTAAAGTGGTGTAAATAAAGTAAACTGTTGTACTATATAACTAAAATAAAAGGAAGTTAAACCGTTGTAATTATCGTAATTTAAAACGAACCTTGTTTTATTATTGGGAATAAAACAACGCAAAAAGAACGAATAAGGAAATTCGTAACAATATTTTTCATTGGTAATATTTTTAATAAAGCCAACAACAACAAGATCAGCAAACGAATATAAAAACGTTCGAAAAGTATATAGACTAATACATACATAGATACTTTTATTCTCTCATCTGACGTTTCAGTTCACACTCTTCGTCGTAGGTTTGTGGAAACGAGAGAAATTAAATTTAAAATTAACTTACACCAGGTGAAGTTACAAAATATGTTCACTTAACTTTTTTATGTCATTTTGGTGTAGAACTGAAAAATTTAAATGTATTTTGCACTTTTTTTGTTGACTTTTATCGTTGGTATATATTTGTATTGTATTTAACACAACTAGTTTGCCACAAAAACACGAAATTCGGTTGTTGTTCCTTTGTTGAACGTTGTTTACTATTGCATCTATCTGGTATTATTGAACCCCTGTTTTCCACCATCCTATGTTTACTTTCCACCGTATCTATGACGTTTAATTTATTGAGAGAATAAAAGTATCTATGTATGTATTAGTCTATGGAAAAGTATGAGTACTTTACCCATAAAGCAATGACGTATAGAGACGCCAATTCTCTCAGTAAATTGATGAAATTTGGTGTGTTGCAGATGAGCGGTTGGATGTTGGAAAGTATTGCTTTAATAATACCAGATAGAGGAAATGGCTCAAACCATCCATCAATAAATCAGCAACGGCATTTCGATTTGTGTGTAAATACACCACATATATATATAAACAATATAATATATCAAAAAAGGCCAAAATAAGTTAAAAATTTTACAGTTTTTGAAAACAACATGAAAAATGTAAGTCAACCATTTTTGTAATTTCACCGCACAGACTGCACCACGAACTGTGTGAAAGGAAATGTCAGATGAGAAGAATGGCAGCTCTATACGTCATTACTCTATGACTTTACCGTTCGGAGAGCGTACGGTACGGTGATGTTTTCTAAAGTAATAGGTCTGTCTGCGTAATTTTCAAGTAAAAATATCCCGTAACTATTTTGAAAGAGTAAGATTGATTTTAATATCATAAACGCATAAGCACAGCTGATTTGCTTTGTTTACATTGCAAACCACAACAACATCCCCTGCGTCTACCATGAGTATTTTTATCATGGTACACAGATGCCATCCAGTAAAAACTTGCAAGATATAAGAACTTGTATGTAAACATTGAAAAAACCAACACCCGCTGTTCGAATAAAACATTACATATCACCAAAACTGTCTTGTTTTTTTTAGTTAATGGTTTATTACAGAGCATTAAATACTCACTTTTTCTTTTCAAAAATAAATTTCCAATGATCAATTTGTAATTTAAGTTCCTCATATTTCCTAATTTTGTTTGTTTACATAAAACATATTGTTACGAATTTCCTTATTCGTCCTTTTTGCGTTGTTTTATTCCCAATAATAAAACAAGGTTCGTTTTTAATTACGATAATTACAACGGTATCACTTCCTTTTATTTATTTATACAGTACAACAGTTTACTTTATTTATAACACGTTAACAAGTCTTGTATTTTACTATCAATTCGCGTTGCTTACTTTACGGGGTTTAATCACAAACTGAACTCTCCATTCCAAAGACCTCCGCTATTTATACCAACTCACCATACACAAATGAAGGTACATATATCTAGCGAATTCAAGAACCTTCTAGAAAATAGATGTTGTTGTTGTTGTTTATCTTTGTAGAACATTCTCCTACACAGGAGAATTATCTTTACTGAGGTGAATTCATGCTACTGGTTTAGCGAGCTGGTACGTTGTTACAATGCATACTTTCAGGCGCAGCACTAACCGCCTGTTGTTTACATACTGTTAGTAGAGTCATTAACAGTAACCAAAAGCTTTTACTTATTCGTAACACTGCCCCCCACTTAAGCCTGTTCGTCCCGAGCAGGCTCAACCCTCCGTTTTCCATACAGAGCTAGTCTTTCCAAATGCACGACTTTCATTTTAGCTCTTGGACTTTGGCTTTTCTGGATTCGATAAACCACGTCATTTATTCGTTTGACAACCTTGTAAGGGCCTTCCCAGTGAGTCTGAAGTTTTGGAGATAAACCCTTCTTGCGCTGTGGGTTGAACAGTAAAACTAGCTGGCCTTCATGAAATCCTTCTGAATTTGCCGCTCGGTCGTATCTGGCTTTCATTTTGTTACTGACCATTTTTAATTTGTTGCGCACAAATTCATGGAGATCATTAAGATCCCCCGTATCATGGTAATTGACATCACTGTTCGCAGGGTCAGACGCTGGTATGGTACCGAACTCCAAATCTCCAGGCAGCTTCAGCTCATTTCCGAAAATTACTTTAGCGGGTGTTCGCGAAGTGGAGTCATGGGTGGCCGTCCTATATGCCAAAAGGAACTTCGGTATGTGTTCATCCCAATCTCTTTGATCTGCGCTGACTACTTTTCTTAGGTATTCTTCAAGAGTTCGGTTGAATCTTTCAACCATTCCGTCAGACTGAGGATGCAATGGTGTTGTTCTTGTTTTCCGAATACCGTATGACTCACACATTTCTTTGAAGATGGTCGATTCAAAATTCCTACCCTGGTCCGAATGGAGCTCCGAGGGGACACCAAAACGGCATATCCAGATATCCACAAACACTTTAATTATAGTCTTCGCTTCCTGATTTGGAACAGGGTATACTTCGGGCCATTTACTGAAGTAATCCATAACCACTAAGACGTACTGGTTTCCAGAGCTACTGACGGGAAATGGACCAGCCACATCCATAGCTATACGCTCAAAGGGTGCACCTGAGTTGTATTGCTGCATGTGGCCATGACTTCTTCGCGTTGGTCCCTTAGCTGTCATGCATTGGGTGCAATTTGCTATCCAATCGGCTACCGCTTGTTGACAGCCAATCCAGTAGAACCGTTGCTTTAGCTTTTCAATGGTCTTGGTTATTCCTAGATGTCCTCCGCTCGGGCCATTATGGAATTCTGTCATTATCTCTTTTCCCTTGGAGGAAGGTACCACTATTAACTTTTTGACTATTTTACCATCCTCACTTTCCCATAACCGGTATAGGCAACCATCCAATAATTTTAGGCTGTTCCACTGGGCCCAGTATGCTTTCATCAGGGGGCTCTCTGAGGCGATGTCATTGCGTGTTGGTCTTTCACCATTTTCTTTTGCAGAAATGATTTTTGCCAGTATAGGGTCGCTTCTTTGTGCTGTTGACCAGTCTTCGTTGGATTCTAGTCGAAGCAGACGTACGTCAATGATGTTTTCTCTCACCTCTGCTTTTGAGCAGTGTTTGCATTCCAGCTTGCATGGACGACGTGACGGGGCATCAGCATTACCGTGTTTTCCTCCTTTTCTATGCTCAATGCTGAAGTCATAGCTCTGCAGTCTTTCAATCCAACGAGCAAGTTGGCCTTCGGGGTTCTTAAATTGCAGTAGCCACCTTAGCGCCGCATGATCGGTTCTTAACTGGAAAGGCTGGCCGTACAGATACTTGTGGTAGTGTTTGACACACTCTATGACGGCCAGTAGCTCTCGTCTCGTAACACAGTAATTTTTCTCTGGCTTTGAGAGTATTCTGCTGTAGTACCCAATAACTTTTTCTTGGCCATTGATTTCCTGCGAGAGCACGCCACCTATTCCGTAACCACTCGCGTAAGTATCCAACACGAATTTCTCTCCAGCAACAGGATATGCAAGCAAAGGAGCCGTGCATAAATATTGCTTCAGTTGGTGGAATGACTCTTCTTGTTTTTCGCTCCAACAGTACGGCCGACTTTTCATTGTCAGCTCGTGAAGACTTGCAGCCACTGTGGCGAAACCCGGCACAAACCGTCTGTAGTACGTACAGAGTCCTAGAAAACTGCGTAATTCATGGAGATTCTGCGGTCGTGGCCAATCCTTCACTGTCAGGATTTTGTCTTCATCGGTGGAAATGCCATCTGCTGTCACTCGATGTCCCAAGTATTTTACTTCTTTCTGGAACAGAGAACACTTCTTCGGGCTGAGTTTCAACCCAGCCGCGGTTATACGTTGAAGGACTTCTTTAAGATTCTTCAGGTGTTCATCGAAGGTTTTCCCCATGACAATGATGTCGTCTAGGTACACCAAGCATGTTCGCCAATGAAGTCCTTTCAACACGCACTCCATTAATCGCTCGAAGGTGGCTGGAGCGTTACATAGTCCAAATGGCATTACTTTAAACTGCCACAGACCATCCCCTACGCTGAATGCAGTTTTCTCCTTGTCTTTCTCGCTGATTTCTACTTGCCAATAACCACTTTGCAAGTCCAGCGTGGAGAACCATTTTGTTCCTGACAACGTATCCAATGTGTCATCTATTCTTGGTAGTGGATAACTGTCCTTTTTGGTGACATCGTTGAGCTTTCTATAATCCACACAAAATCGGGTACTTCCATCTTTCTTCTTAACTAGTACCACCGGCGAGCTCCATGGACTTGAAGAAGGTTCGATTACACCATCCTTCTGCATTTCAGCTACCAGTTTCTTTACCTCATCTCTTTTTGCAAGTGGAAGACTTCTGGGCGCCTGTTTTATTGGTCTCGCTTCCCCTGTATTGATGTCATGCTTTACCATTGATGTTCTACCTTGGCATTCTTTTTTTAGGGCGAAGGCAGACGCATGCTTCCACAGTATTTGCTTTGCTTTGTTCCTATCAGAAGGCTTTAGTTCTCGCACCCACTCACTGAGATGCGACTCCAGCACTTTCTGCTCCTTTTCTGATAGTTTGCTGCAGTCAGAATTAACTTCACAGTTGATGACCGCCTCGACTGGTGTACATTCTGCAATTTCTGTGCGGTCGCCGATCACCTCCTCGTTGTTGGACAAATTTAGAACTCGTACAGGCAAGTATCCTTCATTATTAGTTCTTACTAGAGCTTTGGCAGTGATGATGTTATAGTTGTTTATACTTGCCGGTTCAACTACCCACAAACCGCCGATCTCACAATCTCCCTCCATTCGGGCCCATACTATGGTTTCTGATTTTGGTGGCAATTTTACATCTTTGTAAGCGATCAGCCTTTTAATCTGTGTTGTATTGTCGTATCCCACATTGAGAGGAATTTCCACATTAGCCCACGTCAAAATTTGCTGCCCCATATCTAACTTGAGGCCTTGGGCAATCATAAAATCTGCGCCAATTATCACTTCATCTACAATGTCGGCGACAATAAACACGTGTTCGATGCTCATGTTGGCAATGGCTAACTTCAATTTAACTTTACCATGTACAGTTGCTGGTTCACCCGTTGCTGTGCGGAGTCTTACACCATGTAACGATTCTATTGGTCCATTTATCAAATCAGATCTGATGATAGATTGTGACGCGCCTGTGTCCATAGTCAATATGCGCTTCCGACCACCGATAGCTCCGTAGACAGTGAGGTTGTTGTTTTTCTGTTGTATTATTGAGATGGAGATCGTGGGGCCCTCGGTTGTGGGAGCTAGTCCATGCCCCTCTGGGCTAGCTCGTTTTAGTTTAACGGAGATTCATTTTGTGTAGTAAAATTTACCCGTTTATTACCACGTTGGGGTGAGCTCGATCTTGATCGTTTTCGTGGCTCTCTGCAGTTTCGTGAAATATGACCAGGTTTGTCGCAATTGTAGCACTTTGGTCTGGACTTACTTCCGCCTGGTAACGCCTTGCTGAGGGTTTGGGTGATTTCTTTAAGATCGTTTATGGCACCCTTCAAATCTCCTGCATCCTCCTCCATTTCAATTTTTCTAACTCTTTGTATTTGAGGCTTGGGCACAAATTTTGCTGTTTCCTGTGCCAATGCGAACGAAACAGTTTCGGCGAATGTAGCTTTTTGTGTGGCACAAGTCACGTATTTTATGTCAGGATCACGGATGCCGTTGACGAATGCTTCAATCTTAAATTGATCCAAGAATGGGTGGGACTCACCAGGATAAGTCATCAACACCAAACGTTCCACCTCGGTTGCGAAGTCCTGAAGCGTTTCATTATGCTTTTGCACTCGGCCTCTCAATTCCATGCGATATAAATCCTTCTTGTGATCGCCACCATACTTGCGTTGTAACGCAGCCAGTATATCCTCGTAGTTGTTTCTGGCACTGACGGGAATGCTCTGAAGGACTTCTGCTGCGTTGCCTTTCAGTGCTAAAATTAGCTCAACGGCTTTGTCGTTGCTGTTCCACAAGTTCTTAATTACGACCATTTCGAATTGGAATTTAAAAACATCGAAAGGTGTAGAGCCATCGAAACTGGGAGCTTTCAATCTACTAGAGCCTTCAGAAATTACTCGCACCGGACCCTCTTGCAACTGAAGTTCATTCATTTTCCTTTGCAATTCGCTTACATCGTTTTTTAGTTCCAGTTCGACTTTCTCGAACTTATGTTCGACTTCTTCAATTTTCTGCCCCATTTCCTCGATTTTTTCTTCAACCTTTTCGAATTTATCGTTCACTTGAATCTCCATATTGCTCACAACTTCGGAGATTTCTTGCAGTTTCTCATTTGTGGCATTTGATGTTTCTTGAATAATTCTAGAATTCTCGCTTAATTTATCGTCCATAATTCTAGAATTCTCGCCAAATTTCTTTTCAAGTTTTTCGTCCATAATTCTAGAATTCTCGTCCAATTTCTCGTTCATAATTCTAGAATTTTCACCAAATTTCTCATTCAGTTTGTCGTTAATTATTCGAGAATTTTCGCTCAATTTGGCCATCATGGCAGCAAACATTGTAGAAACATCTACATTACCAGTTGCTTCTTTTGCACAAACCTCCATTTCGTCTTTGCACTCGAACTGATATGTGTCAATGTTGATGTTTCGGCGTTTAAATTCTTCTATTAATCGCCTCTGCAGCTCTACTTTATTACCAGCTGTCGGTTGATCCAATTTACTCAACTCCTTTTTTAGTTGTTCAACTTTGAGTTCTTCAAACTTCATCGTTGTCCTTAATTCGTAATTTCACTTCTGACACCAATGTTACGAATTTCCTTATTCGTCCTTTTTGCGTTGTTTTATTCCCAATAATAAAACAAGGTTCGTTTTTAATTACGATAATTACAACGGTATCACTTCCTTTTATTTATTTATACAGTACAACAGTTTACTTTATTTATAACACGTTAACAAGTCTTGTATTTTACTATCAATTCGCGTTGCTTACTTTACGGGGTTTAATCACAAACTGAACTCTCCATTCCAAAGACCTCCGCTATTTATACCAACTCACCATACACAAATGAAGGTACAAATATCTAGCGAATTCAAGAACCTTCTAGAAAATAGATGTTGTTGTTGTTGTTTATCTTTGTAGAACATTCTCCTACACAGGAGAATTATCTTTACTGAGGTGAATTCATGCTACTGGTTTAGCGAGCTGGTACGTTGTTACAATGCATACTTTCAGGCGCAGCACTAACCGCCTGTTGTTTACATACTGTTAGTAGAGTCATTAACAGTAACCAAAAGCTTTTACTTATTCGTAACAATATGTTATTTCTTGCAAATTCTTACACCCAATTCAGACGATGATTTTTATGACATTTTCGTCTTTTATACGATGACTTACGACCCTGGGACACGAGTCACGAGCATAAGAGTCACGAATTGGAAATTCAGGGGGCATTTTGATATTTCGCTTTCACCGCTTTCGTGTTTTGACATGGCGGTAAAGCAACAGTATACAAAAAGTGATGAAAAATTGTTTTGAAGCAATTTCTTAATAAATTAAAACAATACAATTGCAATTTTATCAGGCATTGATCATTAATTTTGTAAAATGTTGAATTTGAGATTATTACGAATAGAAAAACAGAAGATTAACCGACAAAACGTCACAAAGAGTCACGCATAGTTGTATACAGAGAGTCATCGTCTGGAAGCACATGAATTTACGACGCGTTACCAAAAGAGAATGAACACAATGTCTCAGGGTCGTAAGTCATCATATAAAAGACGAAATTGTTTTTCGACGCCTTTTTTATATGTAAGCGAACGGTGCAGAGAAGCATGAGGAGAAAACATAAAGTCTCGATTGAAAATTCTCCATTTAAATGTAGTTTAAATGCCCGATGGTTGTCATTTAAATGTCATTTAATACGAAAAATGTGTGTGAGCTTTTAAATGACAAGTTTGAAACTCGCCCTAAGAAAAATTAATTTTGTAATTGACTGCAGAACTTGGGAAGAAACTAAAGTTTTCGAATAGTAAAAATAAAAATGTGGAATAATAAAATAATTGAAGCTTTGATAATATATTATGAACAACACAAAAATCTATATATCTTGAGAAATCCTTCATATTTAGACCGGGTGAAGCGGATTAAGCAATAGAAATCAACTCTGTCTGCAAAAAAGTCATGCAAGTAAAAATCATCGTATGAACACAAATCATGTTTGGAAGTTGCTTCAAAACGCAATTAAGTAAAAACGACGCCGTAAAAATCAACGTATGAATTGGGTGTTACAAGTTTTTACTGGAGAAATTTTTGCCAGAAACAACAAATTCATACGATGCTTTTTACGACAACACATCACATTTGATATGAATAGTTTCAAATCCTTCGATATTTACGCAAATCTCACTAAGGGTCACTTTCTCAATGGCCGGTTAACTTTATCGTATCGCTAAAGTACCGGTTAGCAGAATTTCATGTTCCCAAAAATAAATAACTGGTTTCCCGTTACATCTCATGAAAGGATTAGGGAGAGCTTCTCACAATCAGTGAGCTGTGCGCATTCTAGTTTTACACTCACTTCCGAACGGTATTTTGAGAAGGTTTTTTCATGGCTAAAGACTCGAAAGTGTCGCCGTCACTAAGCGAGGTGGCCGTCGTCGAAAAAAAATTAAGGAGGTCAGAGTAGGAATCGAACCCACGTCCTGATGAATAAGAGCCGTACACCACCGACGGCCACTTCATGTTCCCAATGTATACTTAAAATTTATCCGCCCGATAACGGTAACAGGAGGCCTAACGCCGGTTAGTAGTTTAACGGAGTTTAGCAGTTTATTCTTATAGGCGTAGGGCACGTTCAATCCTTTCTTCATTCGCTCCTCAATATTTCGTTTCCAGTTTAGTTTCTGATCAAGAACGATACCGAGATAATTCGTCTCAGGAGATAGAAATAGCTCTACGCTCTCCAACCTAGGTTTCCTAAAAATCCAATCTTGCGCCTGCGCGTAAAAAGAACCAGCTCCGTCTATGCCGGGTTAACACCCAGACCACAGTACCTAGCCCAAACTGATAACTCACCCAGGGCATCCTGCATGAGGTCACTGATCGTAGACAACGATTTTCCACCGACAAGAATAACAACGTCGTCCGCATAGGCAACAATTCTACGTCCTCTCAACTCAAAACCCTTAAGAATGCCGTCAATCACTAAAAGCTACAGCAGAGAGATAACACTCCACCCTGCAGCGTGCCCCTTGTAGACAGCTTCCGAATTGAGCTCACTCCGAGGTTCGAATTCACAATGCGATCCCTAATCATGTTCGCAATCTATTCGACAAGAAGTGAACGCACCTCAGCGAATTCCAGAGATTCCCTGAAAGCGCTGGATGACACATTGTTAAAAGCACCTTCTATATGCAAGAAGGCAGCCAAAGCGAAAACCCCAAACTTCAAGTTGCGCTCAAGATAACCCACAACATCGTGCAGGGCAGTTTCCACAGATTTACTCTTGAGGTAGGTATGTTGTCTACCAGTAAAGCATTACGGCCTAATTCTATTCCTGATGTACAAATCAACCGTTTTCTACAAAACTTTCAATAGAAAGGATGAGAGGCTGATTGGTCTGTAGTCCTTAGGAGAGACATTACTACTCTTTCCTGACTTGGGAATATCGTTGGCTATTTCAAGTGCTTTTTTACTTTCCTTTACTGCTCTTTGCCTATTGTTGACTGTTTTTAACTGCTATTCGTTTGTTCAAACAATGACAAAAGGATCAAGACCATGGGTCGTATGCATTGGTTTTGTTTTACTGGTAGACGTTTTTTCTAGCAGCAGTAGCAAGTGGACAAAATTAAAACCATCACAGACCAAATCAACGTGCTCTTCCGTAAAATAAAATAGGAAGCGAATAATTTTGCAGTTTTTTTAATAGCAATAACATGAGCGGGGAAAGGAGTATTTTGGCTTTTCTCAGCAGTTTAACCACTGGTTATGGACGGCACATTTTCGCAGAATATTACCTGCACCATTCAGGGGAACAAGATTATTTAAGAATTCTTGTCCTATAATTAGGAAAAAAAGTGCCACACATATTCAAAGTACCCACGGTCTTGGGATTTATATAACTTTATGTGCAAACATTAAACACGGTCTTGCAAACATTTTTTTCTTTTGCAAAATAAATAGCGGTGATAATCGAATTTGGACTACAGGTAGAAATTGATATAATGTGATCTAAATTTGTTCTAAATTGCAGTGAATTTTTAGTCTGTTATAAATATTTCTCTGCCGGGTATAATAACAAACTCGGAGCAGTTTATAAAGTTATTGTACTTTGGTACATGAGAATTAATTCTTTACTTTCGTACGTAGTCAATAAATTCCAGGTATATTAAATAAAACTTAAAGCATAAATTACCTTACCTTCTTACTAAATTGATCGAATGGTGTTGAGCAAGAACAAGCGGTAACATTGCGCATGGATTTCCAATCTACAGCCACTGAATTGATTTCATCATTTAAGGTACTGGGATCGACTTCATCGGATAGCTAAGAATGTAAAAGAAACCTATAGTCCCGTGAATCATTTAATAACTTTTCCTAAAATTCTTACAGATAAACTCGCAAATGACATGCCACCACTGCCTCCACCGCCAATACTTATGGCACCTCCGGAAGGTTTTAACGGATGATCATCATCGGCTGACGATAATTCACTCATTTTCTTGTCATAATTATATCTACAAAATTAATTAAACATATTAAATTTTGTGGTGTAGAAAAGATAGGAAGCATCTTCATACTTATTATCGTTAGTATCTGTAGTGGATGATTCTTTGGTTGTTGATTTTGTTGATGTAGCATCTTGTAATTTCTTTGCCGATTTTGAGATATAATTTTTAAAGCTGGCAATACGCTTAAAGGTAAAAAACAGTAATGAAATTAGTAAAAATAGGAGATAGTTTTCATTTAATACATACCTTAGTTAAATGTTGTACATGATCTTCCAAGGAGTTTGAGTGGTCTTTGCTGGCTAGCAAGAGATCGCCTAAAGGCTCTCGAGGATGAACGCCACTCTCAAAGCGGCTATACATGCCTCGCCAAAATCTAGAAATTTAAATTCACATTACTAATCTAGAAACATTTACAGTCATCCTTAATTAGCAATCTTACTTAATACATTGCGGTGCCAAATTGGCCTTTATGGTATCATCCACATTTGGTTTATACAGTGGATTTATGTATTCATTCATATGATTAGCCATAAACCCCCACAAAGAGAAGGTACTCTTTGCCAACTGCAAATCTAAACGATCCTTTTCACAGTTACCCACAAATGTGCCATATTGGCATGAGTGCACATGATCATGAAGTATCAAAAGAAAACGTTCATTAAACTCAAAAGCATCATTTCGCTGTGACATCAATTGCCATGTACAGTCTAAGAATTGTGTGAATATCGGTGACACTTCCCGAGGATCGTTTTGTATATGTCCACAACGATCACTGAATTTGTGGCCAAAAGCCAACCAGTCCTTTTCGATGAGAGCCTGAATGTGAAAATAATTTATATAAACTGATGTTGTTTTTTAGGACTGTTGGAGTTTGGGTATACCTGGAAGCCTTTGATTGTACGATAATATGGATCCAACATTAAAGAAGCTAATGAACATACTTGTGCGGTACGATCCCAGCCATCAGAACAATGCACCACTACAGAGACACCCTTGTCAACAACATTCGATATGAAGCTGAGGATTGACAAATTTACATAAATCAGGGATTTTGATTATAATTTAAAATGCCCCTGTTTTTGAATAATAATTTGTTATATACGATTATAGTTAACTTTGAATAATTTTTTTTTTTATAAAATTGTATACATAAAAAATATTATATCATAACTCCTTTTAGATATACATATACACTGATCTTGTATAATATAAATTTATTCCTTTCTTTTATTGACTTGTAAATTCATCAAATTCAACTATCAAATTCAAAAATCTATCTTCTTTCACCCTAATTTTTACCTTGATGTATCCAATATCGAACGTATGTGCTTCAACCAACCCGATGATTCCAGGGCATTCAAGAAACCACTCATTGTGGGAGTTTTCTGTTCACAGGCTTCAATCAATTTCTGTAGACTGGTTCTTTGGGTGTGAATATTTTCAATACCAAGAAAATGGAATTTGATATTTTCATAGAATGCCTCATTTTCATAACCTTTTCCAGCAGCTCGATTTGCAAAGGCGTTTATCTGAAAGAGGACAACATAACATTTTGATTAAAAATATTTCGAATAGCACCTTTGAGAAAATAAATACAAAATGTTCATAATTAAAAATCAGGGCCATTAATAAAAAAATCGACCATAGGGGCACATTTTGCATGTTTCAAAACGTACTCGACAGATTTCTGCAAAGCACCCAGAAGGATCACAATGCTTTGAAAATTTGTGAATATGTACATATTAGAGAGTAGCAACAGGCTACTCAATAGAGTAATTCATATATCTAGAGTAACGAATTGTCTCAATAAACTTATGAAGTTTGGTGTTGCTGCATATGGACGTTGCATGTTGGAAAGTATTGCTTTAATAATACCAGATAGGGGCAATGGTTCAAACCAAGCAACAAGAAAACAGCAACGGCATTTCGTTTTGTGCAAATACGCCATAAATATATATAAGTGCTAACAATAAAAGATAACAAAAAAGTTCAAAATACGTTTAAATTGCACAGTTCTTAACCAAAAAGACATGACAAATTTAAATCAACAATATTTGTAATTCACCTAGTGTAAATCAATTTTCGTCAAATAATTCTACCGCACCGAACGCACCACGAGCAGTATGAAATGAAACGCCAGATGAGAAAGATGACAGCTCTAGGTGACATTACTCTACATTACTAAAACCAGGGTTCGTATTTCGTAGGTAATAGGCTATTTGGTTTTTTTTTCGATTGGACGCTCTGTTTCTGAAATATAAACATGAGGGCGTTTTAGCGATTTTTTATGCGAAAAATTTTAGTGTTAGCGATTTTTGTTAAAAACTATATTGTGATGCCATATTGAAGACATTCTTTGGTTAAAGTCTCTTACAGAGGTAAAAAATTTATTATTTCTGCGATTGGACTCACCGCTTCCGAGTTATAACGATTTTTGTATTTCGGCTAATTTCTTATTTTGGCGATTTTCAAAAAAAAAATCTTTCATACGAATTGAACCACTTTATAAAAATCCCTTAGAAATCCCCAAAATTTGAGTATTTTTCGATTCGACGATCCGTTACCGAGATATAGACTTTTTTTCATATTTTGGATCAAAAATGGGGATGGTTACCCTGGGTAACCCATTACCCATTGCCGTGGGCCATGGTAATCGTGAGGGGTAATTCCCAATCGTCGTGGGTAACTACCCATTATTTTCCCCATTACCCTGAGGGTAATATCGTCGGCCGTCAGTGGTGCAATGGTCAGTGTGTGCGTCTCTTGTACATGAGATCCTGGGTTCGATCCCTGATCTGACCACCTTACATTTCTTTCGGCGGCGGTCACCTCAAAATACCGGTCGGAATCGGTGTAAAAACTTTAGGTCCCAATCAGAGAGTATAAAACTAGAAAAGCGCACAACTCACTGGTTGTGAGAAGCTCTCCCCAATTCCTTTATGGGATGTAATGGGAAGCCATTTATTTATTTTTTATGGACTACAATCTGCTTTGTTGTTATTTTGCCGGGATATTGCAGTTCTAATTTCGCTTTGGCATGGAGGGGCAGTTGAAGCCATCGTCCTGTATGTGTTCAACACCCTCATCTATATTGAAGTCTACTGGTACAAGTAAAGTAGAGAAGTGATCTCTCCATATTTCCAACATACACTGCACATCTGTGACAAGACTCCCGTCCTTATGTATACAAAAGTGGGATCCTGATCCATTTTCATTGGTTTAACTTTGTACTTTCCCATTCCCATTCTTCCATCTGTAAAATTCAATTTGCTCTCTCGCGCTTTCTCCACAAGTGTTTTTCTTCATATCTTGCTTATTTCATACTTTTAGCATAGTTTATGTAATTTTACTTCAACATGGTTGGAATTTGTATAGTTATATACAATAACACTATCAAAAAGCTGCTCGTGTATTGAAATATTCAATGAAGAGAGTAAGAGAGAGAGAGAGAGAGTAGAGAAGTACTAGGGTTTCACTCGTTTTGTTTGTTGGCATTTGAGTGAAGAGCAATTTTGACTGTCTACTTGTACATCGTTTTTGTCACAACTGACAAAAGAATTGCCATACGTGCTGCGTTCGTTTCATCACTTACCATGCGATACCGTACAAAGGTTTGTCTTTAAGCGCTTCAGAATCATGAGGCGGGGGTGCATTCTGCGCCAGTATCTGAGTGAGCTTCTTTGCATACGCAGTGGCTATCTTTTTAGCTTTCAATGTCCAGCTTCCTATATGTCTGGTTTCGTACGATTTTCGCTCTGATTAACTTTCTGCGAACCTTTGCTGCAACCAGGTAGTAATCCGAATCGATATTACCTCCTCGAATCACACGTGCGTCCATTACACTAGTAGAATGCCTTCTATCAATTACCAGGTGATCAATCAGGTTCTTCGTCTGTTGACCAGGGGACCTCCAAGTAGCCATGGGGATGTCTTTATGTTGGAATCTCGTACTACTGTCAGCCGTGTTTTTCGCCCCGGCAAAATATAATAGTCTCATTCTCTTATCGGAAGTGATGGCGTGTAGACTGAATTTTTCGATGGTTGGTTCAATGACATTTTTTCTGCCGACTTTAGCATTAAAATCACCTAGAACAATCTGAATGTCATGGCCAGGGCAGCGTCGTATGTTTCCTCTCGGCGCTCATTGAACATGGCCTTGGTGTCATCGTCTTTTCCTTCCGTCGCATCATGTACACAAATTAGCGATACGTTAAATTATTTCGCTTGAACGTTGAAACCAAATGTCGCAGTCTTTTGCCAACTACAATTCCGCAACCAAATTGATGCTTTTCCTCATGGCAGCTATAGTACAGGGTTTTCCAATAATTTTTTGTATTCAAAGAACAATTTCATTTTTTGAGATAAATGATCGGATGTTTATTTCATAATAAAGAGGAAGGTATGCCGTTAATAATGAAAACCAACATCAACCAAATGGCCACCACGACCACGCTTACAGGACCATATCCATTTCATGAAATTTTCCATAACCAAATCGCAAAGTGGCTGCCGTATGTCATCGATAGCCTCACGAATTCTATCTTTGAGGTCTTGAATCGACGCTGGGCTGTTGGCGTATACCTTATCTTTCACGTGGCCCCAAAGGAAGAAGTCGCAAGGTGTTAAATCACAAGATCTCGGTGGCCAATTGTGATCACCTCTTCGAGAGACAACACGGTCCGGAAACTTTTCCCGTATGGCACGCAGCGCCGTCTTATTGAAAGTAAACGTTGTCCAGATCAATACCATCCAACTCCGACCATAAAAAAATCATTAATCAACTCAAATTCCAATTCCAAAGAACGACGAGTAATGGACAAACCTGGGGTTTCTTCAACACTTTGGGCTACAGCAGCAATATTCTCAATTGTTCCTGAGCGACGTGCACGGGTTTTATTCTTCACATCACTAACTTGTCCCAACAGCTCGAATTTTTCCATCAATTTCTGTATTGCGGTCCGACAAGGTGCTTCACGACGACCCAGAAATGCTTTAGTTTTGCCAACTGTGACTGCAATATTTTCACCATTTTTGTAGTGAATTTTAATAATTTCAATGCGTTGTTGAAGCGTGTATCGTTCCATTTTTAGTAATGGCGTAGTTTCTACTTGTCAAATGTCAAAGAATAAAAGCTTCAAAAGTGACAGCTACCGAAATACCGGGTGATTCAAAATAACACCTCTTGTTGGAAACCCCTTTATATGTCGCAGTCCATCCCATGTCCTGGATAGCAGTACTGTCAGACTTATAATTATCGCGGGCATCTGCCAGTTACTATCCGTAAATCGTGGTCCTTATAAAGTTTGCGGGGGTCATCAACAAATAGGGGGGTTATATGTTTCTCATTGTCATTTTGTATTTTCATTGTCAATATAACGTTGGCGGAAGGCAAGCCCAGCCCACCCAGATTTAGCATTTTACCTACTGTCATTTTACCTACAAGCCATTATGGATTAGACGCTTACAAGAATGCAGTGTATTGAATCCGGATTTTTATTTCTTTACTTTAGATCCGCCGTTGGGCAGTAGTGTTAGCTCATTCGCTTTCAACATTCACATAACCAGTCAGGCTGCTCATTCGTTTCGCCTTCTCACTCTAGCTTGCTTATGGTGGGTTCCGTTAAAGACATTGACCGGGACATACTAAATCTAGGAAGTAGTGCGCTGCTTGGATCTCCCTATGAAGAAATTATTTGTGCCAACTCTCAAATGAGTAGCTATCCGAAACTTTAAATCTCCACGGTCAGTCCCACGTTGATATTGTTTCACAAAAAAAAAAAATTATCAGAAAAAATCAATGAGTGTTCGAACTCACGGGCGATGTGTTAACACCTTTTTGTTACACGGTACCTGTTCGATTTCTATGAACACATACACATTAGTAAATGTGCTGAAGGCTCTTTTGCTTTTGCACTTGCGTTTTTCTTACATCTGCCTAAACATTAAATGTAATATTGTTAAAATAAATATAGCAATATTTAGCTTACTGAACTAACTGTTTTTATTTTGTCATAAACAGAGCGACGATAAAAAGTATTGAATAGTATAGAGAACTTATCGCAGTCTTTTTCCGCGCTCATGTAGAGAGTCTGAGTAAATGAGCATAAACGAGTCTCATCATTTGTCTCATTATTCTCTTTATAGAATATTTCAATATAAATGCACCATTTCGACAATGTTAATTCATAAAACAATACAAAACGCATAAATGTTTCAAAAGTCATCAATGTTTCACTTCAAAATTATGAATGGACCAAGTTATGACAAAAAGAGAGTAATATGTTTTGAATCATTCGCAAGATGTCGCCAGTGCTATTCAAATTCAATACTCTTTGGGCGACGACCTGCTTGTTTGTTCGCATCAATACCATCATTATTTTCAGGCAGAGACTATTGTTGTACAACAACCACGTATGTGATGCTAACGCTGTGTGTTGTTTGCATGTGTTTACTTTGATAAAAATAAATAAATAAATGGTTTCCCATTACATCCCATGAAGGGACAGGGGAGAGCTTCTCACAATCACTGAGCTGTGCGCTTTCCAGTTTTCACTCACTGATTGGGACCTACAGTTTTACACCGATTCCGAACGGTATTTTGAGAAGCTTTTTCATGGCTATATACTCGATAATGTCGCCGTCACTATGCGAGGTGACCGCCGCCGAAAGATTTTTTTTTTAAGATGGTCAGAACAGGGTTCGAACCCAAGATCTCATGTACAAGAGGCGCGCATGGAATGGAAATATACCGAAATTTAGCAAACTGCAGGCAACACTGCTCTATCAGCTGTTTAATTGGAAGCAGCTGATTGCAGACAAAATAAAATAAACAAACAACAAATTGCAAGAAGAAAAGTGGGAAAAATTAAAGTTAGTGCAGTGAGATCATTAAAGTGTTTTTAAAATGATTGCATCCGTGGATTTAGAAATATCCATAATAAACAACAATTTTAATTAATTTTCTTGTAAATGCGTAAAGAAACACATTTGTAAACAAATTAAACGATTGATATTTTCTGATTGTCTAGTCTGACGTTTTGTTTCGTTCGTGTTTGATTTCGCTGAACCAAACTTTTTAAGCAAAACGAAAGCTCTTTTCGTTTCACACAAAACCAATCGTACAAAAACCAAAAGTTATCTTCGCTAGTCATTTGGCGTACGAATTATCAAAAATTAAGTTACAAAAACAGGCTATTAAACTTGATCGATAGCGAGATATATTTGCAGATCTATAAATTTAAACCGATGAGTTGTAATCGTGAGCGAATTTATTGTTTGACGAGTGAGCGGAAAAAGACCGCTTCCGTATTATGCATAAAACTAATCCTTCTAAGCTTAAAAAAATGGTTTCAATTACATCCCATGAATGAATTGGGGAGAGCTTCTCACTACCAGTGACCTGTGCCTTTTCTAGTTTTATACTCACTGATTGGGACCCACAGTTTTACAGCGGTTTCGAAAGGCATTTTGAGAAGCTTTTTCATGGCAAAGCTTCTTCTTTCTAAGCTTGGTGCACATTAAATCAGTGATTTACCTTCGTTCACCGTTTTTTTAAATTTCTCTATACTTATAAAAAGGTAAACTTTTTTTTATATTTACTTAATGTATGAAAAGTTCATACTACGAGGGTTGAATTTTATGTTTCGGGATTAGAGAACAAAAACAAATATTAATCATCGAAAATCACTTTATTGTTTTTCAAATTATTCCCCATGAAGATTTATACACTTTTGCATGCGTTTGAACCAATTGTCGAAACACTTTTCCCACTTTGATTGAGGTATCTCCAAAACATGTATTCTGAATGCAGCAACCGCTTCTTCAGGTGTCGAAAAACGTTGACCTCTCAGTTTGTTTTTTACGTACGGGAATAAAAAGAAGTCATTCGGTGTCAAGTCAGGACTATACGGCGGATGACCCATCGAATCGATGTTTTGGGTGCTCAAAAATGCAGTTGTTTCAGTCGATGTGTAAGAGCTCGCGTTGTCGTGGTGAAGAGTGATCCGTCTTCGGCGGTTGGTTTTTCTGATTTCTTGGAAGTCAACTGACAAACAAATGGTTGTGTACCGCTCAGAATTCACTGTTTTGCGTTGTTCTAGTGGTACGGTTGCGACATGTCCGGTTTTTTTCGAAAAAACAGGCGACAATTTGCTTGGAAGTGCTTCGGGCGCGAACAACTTTTGTTGGTTTCGGCTCATCTTGAAACGCCCATACAGTTGACTGCAGTTTACTTTCGGGCTCATACGCGTAAATCCAGGATTCATCACCTGTCACGATGTCATAGATGTGTTTCGAAGCACCGCGATCGTATTTTTGGAGCATTTCTTTCGACCTATCGACACGAGCCTTTTTTGAGCGATTGACAAATTGTGTGGGATCCAACGCGAACAAATTTTTTTGACAGTCAAATGTTTATGCAATATTGAATGTATGCTGGTCCCACTAATGCCTAAGGTTGTCTCTATCTCACGATAGGTCACATGACGATCTTGCAAAATCAGTACGCGCACAGCATCAATGGTTTTCGGAACAACAGCTGACTGTGGACGACCTTCACGAAATTCGTCTTGGAGTGAACTACGACCACGATTGAATTCACCATACCATCGATAAACACTGGTCCTTGATGGAGCTTCATCGCCAAAAATTGAATGAAGTTCATCCATGCACTGTTGCTGAGTTAATCCACGTCGAAAGTTGTACAAAATAATCGCACGAAAATGTTCACGATTTAATTCCATTTTTGGGCCGAGATGAATCTTTTAAGTTACTGTAAACAACACAAATAGCGCTCGTATGTCAAAACGTTCTGAGTACGCATAACCTCAAAAATGTCCAACTTACGATAGAGTTGTCAGATTGCAACACTAGCGTTGCCAAATCCCGAAACATAAAATTCAACCTTCGTCCAAGGTTAGGAAAATTTTTCTGAGTGAAAAATGGTTAGTTTCGTTGGAACAATAGATTTTCCTTTAAAAAAGTCTTTTCAAATCATTTTCAGCTATATTTTCTTGAACTCATTTTTGGTATAAACTTATAATATTTCGGATATATAAATATAATATTTCAAAATTAAAACTCAAGTCTAATTATTTAACGCAATTCGATTGTGTCAATCAATAAATTTTCTCCACATGCATAGTTTATGGCATTGTTGTGTTGGTATTGTTAGTTTACCATACTGATGTTTATATATTGCACTTACTCTGGGCCGTGTATCCACCACGTACATATAATCTGCATTTGGATTGGTTTTGCGTATGGCTTCCAGCATTTGTTCGTCCTCCAAGCAGCGTGCACTGAAACCCGACAACGGCTGACTGCAACGACAAATGGAAGCCTGCAGGATAAATTAAAAAAAAAACAATAAAAGAAATATTATTAACTTATAGTACGTGGATGAGTGCAGTTGTATTGCATAAATAAAATTCATGGAAATGCAAAATATGTTTAGTCGTTATATGATTTATAACTTCATTTTTATCAGATGTTATGAAAAATCTACATGAAATATGAATAAAAAACTTTTGAAAAACTTCTAAGAAATCTTAACTGGAGGAAAGACATGAGTATTGAGTACGCAATGGCAATGGATTCAATACCTATTGTTCCAAAGGAAGCCTTGAAACAAATCTGGAATTAAAAATGCATTTTAAACCGGTTCTTTGAAATCTGCAGTTCGTTGGAAATGTCAAGCATCTCAACTGATCGTAAATAAAAATAAATTACCATAAAATCTAATTGGAAATCTAAGTGAAATTGGCTTCGATTTGAAATTACACAATTTATTCGTCCGGTTTACATACACAGGGTGGAGCATTTACACCTTCCGCATCTCCCTACTTAACCGCCCCAGACTTCTTCATTTGGGGATTATTTGATGCTCAAAGTTTATGTCAACAAGCCACGGACTTAGAAGCCTTGAAAGACAATATTCGGTATGAACAATCCGAAACACTACGAAAAGCGGTAGAAAATGCGGAAAAACGAGCACGTTGCGCCATTCGCTCTGGCGGCGACTATTTACACGATGTCATAAGTGATCAAAAAAAAATTTCCACGGTTCTAAATAAACGAAACATCATTTCACATCTGCTAATTTGTGTTTTTTTTTATTACCAACAAGCATTATAGTTGGTTTTGCGAGAACTTGGGTCTGTAAGGAATGTGCATGTCCATTAGACGAAATTAAATAAATAAATAAGTTCTCGGCACTTTCGTTGGATACTCTCTTTGAGAGCTTTCAGAGTCTTGTTCACATATATGTACCTACATATGACTTTAAAAAACCCCAAAGAAAAAACTCTGGAGCGGTAAAATCGGCCCTCTTGCTGGCCACTGCAATCAACGAAATTTTTGAATCAACGTTCTAGTAAATTGTATCTACTGTGTTGATCGGTACCCATGAAATGTCTGTATCTTTCTGCATTTTTTTTAAAAAAATATTTCTTTTTCACCTTTTTCAGCATAACTTCAAGGGTCTCCAAATTTTTCACTCACAATATTTAGCAAAATTGTACACTCAACGGAAAAGCAGCGTCATAGGGATGAAAATGTTCATCACCCCAACAACTTTTGTCATTGAAAGTGATCTAACATACAGTTTCATTCCCGCTATCAAAATGTGTTCCTCAACTACAAATTGTTCGTTACTGCGATGAAAGTATGGTTGTTGCTGCAATGAATTTGATTCATTATTCCAACGAATTTCTTTCGTTGTTGCAATGAATTTGTTTCGTTGCTTTAATGCATTTGTTTCATTGTTGTAATGAATAAGTATAGTTCTTGCAATGAGTTTATTTTATTACAGCAATGAAGTTGCTTCAGATAAACCAAATATCAGTAGTTTCAATTTCATGCACTTACTATTTTTTAATGTTTAACCCAGTTTTCTACAAAATTGAAATTAAATTGTTGCAGGAACGAAAATTAAGTTGTTGCAGCACCGAAATGAAAAATTGTCAAAGAAAAATTGTTTGTTGCAGCGACTACCAAATTGTAGGATATACGAGACTTTTCATTGTAGCAACGTAAACACATTAACGTAATTAATGTAGCCATGGTAAAACTGAACAACTTTTGTGAAGATGCTAAAGTTTTTATGCAAAATTTAACGTTCTACAGACATTTCATGGGTACCGATCAACTCAGTAGACTTGACTCTAACCGATACAATTTACTAGAACGTTGATATATTTTTCGACTACAATAGGGAGGTCACTAGTGCTCTCAACAAGTCTCTACAAATCTCTTGCCCAAGAACAAAGCCAACGGGGGAAGAAGCCACCCAGGTGGAATGAAGAGTTTTCGGATATAAGGAAGTCACGCCGACGACTGATTAACAGGGTCAAGTCGTCGAGGGATAAATAATAATTATGGGATTCCTGCAAAGTTGAGCTAAGATCATATAAGAATCATAAATCAATAGAAAATACATCCGATACGTCGAGACGAAGGAAAATGCTGGGTCAGGCAATACGGCGATAGGATACCTGAAGGTCTCTTCTGGGCAGTGGACAACCTGTAGTGGTGATTCATTCAATGTCCTTATGGACACTCATTTTCTTGCCAACTCCCTAAACGAGGGGATCACTGCTGCAGGTGAATATACTCCTCATATCAGAAGTTTCGATTGAGATTATTACTAAATCCAGACTTAAAGGGGTATCGGCATCAGCCGTCGGTGGTGCAATGATTAGTGTGCGCGGCTCTTGTACATGAGATCCTGGGTTCGAACCCTGCTCTGACCACCTTCAAAAAAAACAAAAAAAATTACTTTCGGCGGCGGTCACCTCGCATAGTGACGGCGACACTATCGAGTATATAGCCATGAAAAAGCTTCTCAAAATACCGTTCGGAATCGGTGTAAAAGTGTAGGTCCCAATCAGTGAGTGAAAACTGGAAAACGCACAGCTCAGTGATTGTGAGAAGTTCTCCCCGGTCCCTTCATGGGATGTAATGGGAAACCATTTATTTATTTATCGGCATCTTCATTCCCTTTAGGTCTGCAAGGCGCGACTTGGTATCACCAGCGGCACTTCAGGCTATGGCCGATCTATTGATCCCCTGGCTGATAAAAGTTATAGAACGGTGACGCGTCATAACGCCTATACACATAACGCCCCTGGGCGTTATGTCACACCAAAAGTGGACATAACGCCCATGGGCGTTATGACGCGTCACCTATAGAACGCGTGTATAAACGTAAGTTACATTCCTAGAGGATGGAGGGATACAAGAGAGGCGTTTATTCCCAAAGTTATAGAACGCGTGTATATCAGAAGTTTCCATTGAGATTATTACTAAATCCAGACTTAAAAGGGGTATCGGCATCTTCATTCCCTTTTATGTCTGCAAGGTCCCCTGGCTGATAAAAGTTATAGAACGCGTGTATAAACGTAAGGTACATTCCTAGAGGATGGAGGGATACAAGAGAGGAGTTTATTCCCAAAGCGGGAAAGGCCTCTCACACTTCTCTTAAAGACTTTAGGCCTATAAGCCTGTCATCGTTCCTACTGAAGGCTTTGGAACGGCTGATAAATATACTCTAAAGGGCGAGTATTAATGTGCTTTTTTTATCTGTTGCACATCATGCGTACTGCAACGGCAAGTCTACGAAGAAAGCACTGCTTGAACCGGTAGGATTCATACAAAAATCGTTGGTTGTTAGGGAATACATTTTTAAAGCATTTTAACTTATTTATGTTACGAAGAGGCACACCTCAAAGAGGGGTCTTGGCTCCGCTTCTTTGGAACCTTGCAATGGATGGAATACTGGTCACTCTCAAAAATGTGGGTACGAAAATTATTGCTTATGCGGATGACGTGGCAACAGCTATAAGGGGCAAGTATCCCAATACCCTAAGGGAGATTCTTCAAAGTAGCTTACGAACTTTGAGCAGATAGTCGCATGAAAATGGACTAGGTGTAACCCCGGCCAAGAACGAGCTGGTCCTTTTCACCCGAAGGTATAAAATACCTACCCTGGAATCTATTACATTGAATGGTTCTGAAATTAAGCTTGCAGAGTGTGTCAAATACCTGGGTGTTATTTTGGATAACAAGATAAGTTTCAGACCCAACATAGTGGAAAGGACGAATAAGGCGACGATAGCCCTCTATAGCTGCAAGAGGGCTATAGGTTGTAAATGGGGATTTTCTCCGGAGATGGAAAAGTGGTGGAAGGTACTCAAAACTGACTTTTTCGACTACTCGAAAGCGGAACCAATATTCGATATTGGACTAGGGTCTACCTGACAGGTACCACAATGACGCCAAGTACATATTCTATGAGCGCCTAGAAAAAAACATACGACCGCTGCCCTGGCCATGACAATAAGATCGTTCTAGGTGATTTTAATGCTAAAGTCGGCAAAGAAAATGTCTTTGAACCAACCATCGGTAAATTCAGTCTACTGAATCATCTTCCGATAACGGAATGAGACTGTTCGATTTTGACACGGCGAAAAAACATGGTTGTCAGTACGAGATTCCAACATAAAGACATTCTTAAGGCTACTTGGATTTTCGTGATAAACATACGAAGAACTAGATTGATCACCTGGTAATTGATGGAAGGCACTCCATAATGTAATGGACGTACGTGTGAATCAAGGAGCTAACATCGATTCGGATCACTACCTGGTTGCAGTAAAGGTTCGCTCAAAATTAAGCATAGCGAAAGTCCTACTAAACTAGACATATAGAAAGCTGGACATCGAAAAGCTGCAATTAACAGAGATAGCCACGACCTACGCAGAAAAGCTCACTCAGATACTGACGAAGAACGCACCCCCGTCTCATGATCCTGAAGCGCAGTTGAAGTACATTTCCAACCCTACGAAAACTGCTGCAGAGACCGTACATGCAAAACCGCTTAAAGACAAACCATGGTAGGATGCAGAGTGCCACATGGCAAGTGATAAAAAGAACGCTGCTTGTATGGCAATGCTTCAGTCAGTTGTAACGCGAACCGCGAAGGAGCGATATAAGGAGAAGAGAAAACCCGTTTATTTAAGAAGAAAAACGGTTGTAGAGAAAGCGCGAGAATGAGCAAATTGAACAGAAGGCAGAATGAGGCCCGTGAATTCTATCGAAAAGTCAAACCAACGGATATGAATCAGAGCCCCCCTTTTGTAGAGATAAGGAGGGGAATCTTGTCAGCGATGTGAGTGCGAGTTGGGAATATGGAGAGATTACTTTTCTTAAATATAGATGAGGGCGTTGAGCACATACAGGACGATGGCGTCGACTGCCCCCATCGTAGTCAAAGTGAAGTTACAACTATAATTTCCCGGCTTAAGAACAAACAGCGTTGGACTACCAGATGAACTGTTTAAGGTTGGTGGCTATGAGCTGGAAAGGTGCATGCATCAGCTCATATGCAACATCTGGCTAGACGAATGCATGCCCGACGATTGGAGTCTTAGCATACAGTATCCTGTTTTCAAAAAACACGACCCGAGTATATGTACAAACTATTGTGGAATATACCTTTTATACATCGCATACGAGCACAACGTCGTCTCGAACGTAATGTGCGAAAGACTAAGGCTATTTGTTGCAGACCTTATCGCATCTTATCACCTCTTTGTAAGTTATAAGCCTGTCGTCGACAGCCCGATGCGGGGAAAACTTTACCAAGCTATGTCGGAGCGTGGTATTCCTCCTAAGCTGCTACACCTTTGAAGAATAGCACTGACCCACACGAAATCCTCAGTAAAGATCTGTAAAGATCTCACCGAACCATTGAGTATGAGGCGAGGCCTCAGGCAGGGCGAAACCCTGTCATGGGATCTTTTCACCATATTAATTGAGATCATCATGAGAAAATCTGCAGTCAACACGAATAAAAACACGAACATCCGCAGCAAAAGTCGCATGCTGCTCGCGTATGCTAATGATTTGGACATGATTGGGCAAAATTTGCCAGTATTTACTGCAGTATTTTCGAGAATTGAGACGGTATCAGCAAAAATGGGTTTGGCAATTAATGATTTCGACAAGCAGAACCGTTACAATTTCGAGATAGTGGACGAATTCATTTACCTCAGATCTGCCATGAACAAAGGCAATAACGTCAGTCTAGAAATCAAACGGAGAATTGTGCTTGCAAACAGGTGTTATTTTCGGGCTAAACAAGCACTTCAGAGATATGACCCTCTCTCGAGAAACGAAGATCCAACTATATCAGACAACATATATTTGTATGGCGCACAATCCTAGGTCATATCGCATACTGATGAAAAATCACAGGGAGTCTTCGAGAGAAAACTACTCCGAAAAATATATGGTCTATAATGAAAAACAGCGAGTATCGACGACGGATTAACCACAAGCTGTATAATCGGTATACCGACATCGACGCAGCTATGGGTATTAAAATAGTGCGTTTAAGCTGGCTAGGCCGTATCAGTGGAATGGATCAGAATGAACCAGTGTGGAAGGTATTCGAAGGACATCGAAAAACAGGACGATCAAGATTTCTTGGTGTTACCAACTGGTGGAGAAGAGCTGACGATCGAACCGGTTGGAGAAACACAATTTTATGTAAATACATGCCAAAAACTATACATTTTTGGAAAGCTTCATTCTTCTTATTTCTCTGACTATGTAGAAAAAACAACTGAATTCTTAAGTAGTCAAACCCATACAGTAAGATACATAGAGTAATCTCATACTAGAGAGAATATTTGGCTCATCTGACGTTTCCTTTCGCACACTTATAGATTCGGTCGGTGAGATAGAGAGATGTTTGACGAAAAGTGACATACACCAGGTGGAATTACAATAACTTCTTGCTTTCATTTTTCATGTCGTTTTGGTGAAAAACTGAAATTTATATGTGTTTTAAACTTTTTTATAAATAAATAAATAAATGGTTTTTTCCCATTACATCCCATGACGGGACAGGGGAGAACTTCTCACAATCACTCAGCTGTGCGCTTTCCAGTTTTCACTCACTGATTGGGACCTACAGTTTTACACAGATTCCGAACGGTAATTTGAGAAGCTTTTTCATGGCTATATACTCGATAGTGTTGCCGTCACTATGCGAGGTGACTGCCGCCGAAAGAAAATTTTATCGTGTTCAGAGCAGGGTTCGAACCCAGGATCCCATGTACAATAGCCGCGCGCACTAACCATTGCACCACCGACGGCCACGAAACTTTTTTTATTGACTGTTATTGTTAGCATACATTTGTGTTGTATTTAACACAATAATTTTAACACACAAAACGAAATGCCGTTGTTGTTATTTTGTTCGTTGTTTTGAACCATTGCCTCTATGTGGTATTAGTAAAGCAATTCTTTTCAACATCGAACGTAAATATCACACCGGGCCAAATGTCAGAAATTTGGTGAGAGAACTATTAGGTGGTATACTATAGGTATTACTCTATGGTAAGATATAAAGAGAGTGCATGTGTGTTTCAGTTCCGACAAATTCTCATCAAAAGTCACTGGGCTAACGACATTTTTGATACGGGTTTTTTATGCCAGCTTTTTTCTGCCAGAATTTGGACGTAATTCAAATAAAAATTAAAAAACATTGTTGTGTTCTTCAAATCAAAACTATTTTATTGCAAATAATGTTAATTTAAAAGTCAAAGTGGCAATAAAACCAAAATTAAAGTCAGTTTCTTGAATTTGCCTATCACTCATTCTCCTTCAAACGCTATCCTGTCAAATTTGCAGCTAGGAGGCCGAACAGCTGTTTCATAGAACCCCCCTGGTCAATCCACCCCGAAACCATAGAATAACACATACCATAGAAGGTTTTATTCGCTCAATAATACCAGATAGTGGCAATAGTATACAGCGATCAACATAGGAAGAACAACCGAATTTCGTGTTTTTGTGGCAAACTAGTTGTGTTAAATACAATACAAATGTATACCAACGATAAAAGTCAAAATATATTTAAATTTTTCAGTTCTACACCAAAACGACAGGAAAAAGTTAAGTGAACATATTTTGTAACTCCACCTGGTGTAAGATAATTTTAAATTTAATTGCTCTCATTTCCACAAACCTACGATGAGAGTGTGAAATGAAACGTCAGATGAGAGAATAAGTTTATCTAGGTCTGTATTAGTCTATGCCCGAAACCAATTGTTTTCAGAATATTTTTAAAACTGATTTGTGATGTACTCATCAAGGTGTATAATCTATACTAGCTGATTTTCAAGTTATTTCCCACTGTAGCATAGTGTTATATATACATATATATATGGTTTGCCTTCACATCCCACGAAGGAATTGGGAAGAGCTTCTCACAACCAGTAGGCTGTGCGCTTTCTAGTTGTATACTCACTGATTGGGACCTACAATTTTTACACCGATTCCGAACGGTATTTTGAGAAGCTTTTTCATGGCTAAATACTCAATAGTGTCGCCGTCACTATGCGAGGTGACCGCCGTCGATAGAAATTTAAGGTGGTCAGAGCAGGGATCGAACCCAGGATCTCATAGAGACGCGCACACTAACCATTGCACCACCGACGGCACAGGGGTATTAATAGTCTTAAAAAACTGCACAAAACCACCAAAATATTTAATACAAAAATTGAGTTTAATATTTTCTCCATTTCTTCATTTATTCGTTGTAGAAGCAGAATCAAAATTCTTTGGAAATTTTGAAAAATTGAGCAGGACAGTGTTGGACAATATTCTTAAGGGGTAATGATAAAAATCTAAATAATTAGGTCATAAAATGACGAAAATTTGAGGTTGGAAGTGAAGCCCAAAATCTTGACAAAGTATGTTGACGACTTATTTGTTGTGATAAAGAGGAATGAAGTGGATAACGCACTTAAGGCTCTTAACGCATACAACGGACAAATAAAATTCACGATGGAAGAGGAAAAGGACACAAGATCACCATATCTGGACTCTGTCGTAATTCGACAAGGCAACCAGTTCAAACTTGATTGGTACTAGAAGAATACAGCGTCCGGAAGACTAATTAACTTCAATTCTAAGCACCCTAGGAGAATCAATATCGGCAACAAATTTCGTGAAGAGAGTTCTGAAGATCAGCGACAAGGAGTTTCATATGGAGAATAAAGGAAATTCTTAGCAAAAATGATTGCCCGCCAGAACAATAAATGGCATACTGGGTTGAAATAGAAACACAGGGCAATTTATGGAACGAGGACAAGATCAACCAGACGGAACCCCGTCGAAAATTTACAAACCCCTGACGTATATACCCAGTTATTCCGAGAGATTAAAGCATTCCGATATCTATGACCCATGAGTTGGCGTTCACACAATACCCTGAGCAGATTATTTAGCAAGACAAAGTCCAAAGTGACGGAAAAGGATAAGTCTAATATTGTATAAGTATATTGAATAAAATGCAATGGAGACAAGGCTGACGTATGCCAAAAGGTATACGTTGGCACCACGATGACAAAATTGAAGACAAGACTGTCTTCCCACAAAACAGGTTTAAGGGCCACCTATAAACCTATGGAACAGAAAACGGCATTAGCGGCCCACTGTGCTACGACGGGTCATAATCCTAAGTTTAAAGACATTGACATTTTAGCGGAGGAGACCAATTACTCACGACGCTTTACTCTCGAAATGCTGCACATAATTAACGTTCCCTCAGAGGAAAGACTCAATTACAAGACCGACACTGATCGATGCGCTCAAATATATCATCACACAATAAGCAAACACAGAGAAAACGGACAATAGTTGACGAAAGCTTGCACACTGCGTACGAGTAATTTGTTTTTTGTAATTTATAATACATGTAATTATTGGCAATCGTTTTGTGATCAATATGTAATTAATGTTAAATATTTATGTACATAGAACCCTGACGATGACTAGCGATGCTAATCGAAATATTGGGAATATTTAATAAATCTTGAAAAAACAGTCGAACCCGCTGGTATTTTCATTGTATGACCTCAAGCCAAACTAATTAAACAGAGATAATATAAAAGGTCAACAATCGACATCATAAAAATCTAAATAACCTGACAAGAAATAACTTTTAAATTTCTTCCATTGTTTCCTTGTATTCTTTTTCTACCGTGAAACAAATAGTGTGTTAATTTATCTTCTGTTTTATTTATCTTTTACTTACCTTATTGGAATGCAAATATGTTAGTGCTGGTAAACGGCCCTTTGAACGAAAACGTGAACTACCAATCAACATAGCCGTATTAGCCTCTTGTGGTACGTAAATCTGTCTAGGATAAGTATCGCACAACTCATAATTAGTATTTAAGCTGCACATAGTCCAGATGTCGTTAGGGACACGCATTCGTTTGAATTCTGTTTCCAATTTAAAATATTCCCATCCGGCGTTCTTGGGGAAATCATCTTTGGCGGGTTGATAATTAAAACAATACAATTTATTAATGGAAACTATAGAAAGGAAGAGTAACAAGTGCAATTTTTATTAAATGTTATACAAAATTCCAACTAACTTACCAGGTTGATAGAGTTTCAATAACGAAGTGTAGACATCGTGACACTCTGAATCTTTGGGTACAACAAAGGTGACTGATTGAAATGTTTTGCAGCGTATTAACAGCGGTGATCCGGTGGTGGTCAATGGTAGCTTCTCTATGTTAGCAATGTGCATATGAGGAATCTAAAAAGAAAATAATACAAAAGGAAACTTTAATATATTTGCAAAAAAAGACAAGTTAAATTTATTATTTATATTAACTATTATACTACTTAGATGAATCCATTTTGCTGTCTTTATTGTTTTTAATAAATTTTGCGTGTTTACGAGCGCATGAGCTTTTATGCTTTGCATTAATTTAATCTAACGCTGAGCTGATTCTAATATCACGTACGAGTAGTAATTAGCCTTTATTGTTCGTTATATTAAAACTGAGCGAAATTAATGTGTTGAACGTGAGTGCAGCCTTGTAAACTACATTAATGCAGTTGTGGCCAACCTCGCTATTCTCGGTCTGGATGTAATGACAATTTATGATAATCATAAAATAGAAAACTATAAATCCAAATCATGAATAGGAAATATATGAATTTCAGCCATAAATATATAATACAGCATAAACAGAAGGTCTTAAATCTACCACAGAATATTTATTAATATACGATATTAATTAACTTATTCAGACTTGTAATGTAAAGCCATTCTGTCCATGAGTAGCCAGCCATTCATGTCCAGAGAGTAGAAGTGGACAAGCGTAAATTTGGCTATAGGTTCCTATCAAAATTAGTTGAATAGATTTATTTTAAATTGAATTTAAGGGCGGTAGCATTTATACATTTGTATTTTTATTCTATACATTTGTATGGGAGGCAGAAGCGGGGCCGTAGTTATTCAGGCAATTTTGTCTAATCTAGAGAAAAGTTTGTACAACTCAGTCATTATGCACTTACATATTTGGTACATGCATTATCTTCAATCTACTTTAAACTCTATACCCATCTATGACACTAAGTTGTTAATTGAAACAATAATCCTATATTGAGTCAACACAGATAAAGTGCGCTGCTTTAACCGATTAAATATAAACAGATTGCACATGTTTAATAGTTCGAGATAACAATCAATTTGTAAATGAATTCAATAATTTAATTATTTGAGTTGAAATACAGTTTGCAAAATCTGCAGCTTAACGCTTTGTATTCAATTAAAATGCAATGTGATTTATTGATTTAAATAAATAATAACATCCATGTTGAACCCAAATAATAAAAAAAGGTTAATATCTTCATCAACCCAACCCACCCACTCACTAATACGTTGAATAAGGATTCTTTTGTTTGTATGTATTATATCCTTTTGGATGTGTTCCAAAATGTAGTTATAAATTCCCAGAGAGAAATTGTCATGTCTGCACCATTTGAACGAATAAATGGATGGTTTGACAAATTTCACAACACACCAGACCCCAACAGAAGCAACAATAGATAAAAATGGATTGAAAACATTGTGAGTTCATGGTGGATAAATATTTAACCCATAGTATTTTGTTTATTATTTGTGAGATTATCGATTGCGTGTTATATTTACATATACATACCAATATACTATATACTTTGAAAGGGATTTGGAAACAATATAATGTATAAGTTTTTGTTTGGGTTGTTTAATATTTATCCAAGTATAAACCCAAATTATTAGGGATAAAACAATGCAATAATTTATCAAATGGATAACAAAAAATAAAACTACTTAGTAGCGACATAAATAATGTTACACAAAAAACAATGAATGTTTTTAGAACTTTTTTTTTGTAAGGGGATGGTTCTCCTTAATAACACAGTGCAACACGAAAAAACATAACCATATACGGACACAACTACGTGATGAAGGACAAAAAGACTCGTGTCTCCCAGTTTTGCCCAAAGTCATGCACTTTTTTTTATGGGCCCCCAAAAATTCATTTTGTTCGGCTCATATCTTGCAAACCGTTCGGAATTTTGATTTACTCTTTCACGGAAAGTTGTAGCTCTTGTCATAAAGAACAGAAATTGTAGATATATAAAATCAAAAAAACTTCATCTTCCAGGTCAAAATCGCAAAAAAAATCTTTAAAAAATTCGACTTTTTTAACCTTTTTTCTCCTGTTCAGGTCCATAGGTAGCAAGCCGTTCAAAATTCAATTAAACAATCAACTACAAAAATGTAACTAAGATCTCAATAAACAATTTTCTGGAACATATGAACTTCCTAGGAATGATACTCAGAGAGTAAATCAAAATTCCGAACGGTTTGCAAGATATGAGATATGATCACTTTTTTGCAAAAATGACACCATAAAAAAGTGCATGACTGTGTGCAAAACTGGGAGAAAAGGGTATTTTTTTTGGTCTTTTATCACGTAGTGGTGTCCGTATATGGTTATATTTCCGTGACTTAAATAATTACACACAGTGTAATAGTTGTTTATAGAATATTATTTATTCAGTGGCATGGATGAGAAGAAACTTCAGCATCCATCATCTCAGAATTAGTCACAGTAGTGCAATACTTCCTGCGACTTAATGCAATAGTATTTATTGGTAAGTATTTAGACGAATGAAACAATGCGCTTCGATTTTTTAAGTGCCTTTATTGTACGACAGCTGCATCAGAATGAAATTTTATGGTTGATATTCTCCTCTGACAAAATCTTATGCACATCCATTTTTTAACCATGCAATTTGCGTTTGTTGATATGGGGTGTAGAGAAGCAAGAATGGAGGAAAAAATGGCACGAAGCGCCACCGCACTGGGTTTCATGCAATTTTATTGCAATTCTCTTTGTGCTTTTTGCGCATTTGTTATGATTTTGACGTTTGATGTTATTGTTTCTTTCATTCTAGTCCTACATTGTTAGAGGTTACGTGAAATAATTTAACAGAAGTTAAAAAAAAAGAAAATTAAAAATAACAATTAATTAAAAATAACAAATAAAATCTATTTATTAGAATTATGTAGAACAAAATTTGACCGCTTACAAAAATTAACAACACATACAAGAACACTCACTAAAGAGAAATGTCAGAAAAAATGACAAGCACTAATATCATGAGATGGCAACGTGTAAGGACACGAAGATTTAACCTGCAATTTCAAAAGAGAATTGATAAAAATGGCATTGGCAAAAAATTGCATCGTGTAAAGATGGTGATAGTCGTCTAGAACAGAGTAAAATAATAAAAATAATGAGCGACAATTATAATGAGAGTAATAATTGTGAGAGTGAATAAGCATTTGAAGCATTTGCAAATAGTAACAACAAAACATTGACAGAGTAAGAGTAAGAGAATAAAAACAAGTTATTGATAGGAGTGAGGATGATAATACCCGCTCATTAAAAAGAAAAATGCACACAAACAAAAAATCAAGCATCGGCGCGTCGTCCAAAATGTCAAACAAAATACAAAAAGAAGGCATACAAAGAGGAGTTCTAAGAACGGACCCGAAATTCAAGTTAATAAAAAATTTAATGCAAAGAGCAAGTTTGGCAAACATTTACGCTGCGATAAATGCAAATCTGTTTTGTGCCTGTTACGCATCCTTTTGTTGGTACAAACATTTCTCTAAACATAGTATGTACCTAATGTTTTCAGTCTGTACACTAGGGTTAGTCACTTTTTTAACTTTTTTCGAATATCACAATGCTCTCGCAATATGATATAAGGCATACAAAAATATGAAGAACTACGTCTTTACTTTTTTGATATTGGAAAAAAAACCTTCCGCACCAAATGCAATTACAAACCAGACTTTATCAGTTATATTTTTCTTGTGATTTTTAAAATTTGAAATTTTTTTTCGTTTTAAATCTTTTGTGTGGCTGTTCTTAGTTAAGTTCGGTACGCTAATTACGAATCGGGTTTTCGACCACTAATTGGCAGTTAGTTTTCGAGATATGCCGGTTTTTTGAAGTTTAATTTTTGTTTGGGATTTTTAAAATTTAAGAAATTTTTTTCGTTTTACACTTTTTATGTGGCTGTTCTTAGGTAACTTTGGAACTCTCATTATGAATCTGTTGTTCGATCAATAATTGGTCATTCAGTTTCCGATATATGGCATGAAATTTGCCTAATAAACAGTTTTGCTCAAACTCTACATTAAAATCGATATATCTAGTAAACTAAATGACCATTTATAGAGCGAAGAACAGATTCGTGATCAGCGTTACAAACCTAACTAAGAACCGCCAATTGAAAAATTTAAAACAAAAAAAATCTTAATTGTTAAAAATCACAAACAAATTAAACTTTTGTTCAAACCAATTTTAAAATCGCCATATCTCGAAAACTAAATGACCAATTACATATCGAACAATGGCATTGGATATTGTTTGGTCATCACTACAGTTTACGATGTCACAGCCAACCCACATGTAGATAAATGTTTCAACTTTAATATTTATTTCACAAATATAAAGAGATACTTATCTTATTACTAAAAAAATATATATTTTGTATAGGATTCTTTTATTCATGTAACAACCAACGCTGAGTTTGATAAACTGTATTCTAAAATGTTTCCATTAAATGTTTTCATCATTGTAAACACCCAGCCATGTACTTAATATTAAATATTAAGATAACGTATACGTTCCAGTGCCCACATCAAAGTATTCAATTTGAATAAATACTTTAGTAATACAGGAGGAGGAAGGAAGCATTAGCATATAAAATTACGGTTTCACAATTTTGTGCAAGACAAAAATCGAGATAATCGTTGGAGTGTGTTAAAATAAAAAAAGACACACAGTTGTAAAAAACTCGACTGTTTATTTAAACTGCAGCAGGGTATGTAGGTATCGCTTTTAGGTTTGGAAGAAATTCTGTGAGAAAGATGGTATTTCCCATCATTTTCATCTCATTAGAAAGCAGATAAATATTAATGGACTGAAATGTATTCTAATTGAAATTAACAAAATGTCTTCGGGTAACTGGGTTACTATTAGGACCCATGTTTTTGTGTTTAGTTTATATAATTCGATCTTTATTCATGTTCATTAATAAATTTCGGTTCGAGATCATTTACTATTAAAAAGTACTTTTTCTAAGAAAAAAAGCACAATTAAATAGAATGTATTATTAAAGAAATATGTGAACTTGATTATTATGGTGAATGTTAGGGAATATAGCTATTTCAATGTCCACCAAGTCATATCATCATATCCCTTCTCCACAAGTATTTAGGTAAATCATCACACGTTTTTGTTTAGTCAAGAAGGCATACCGGGTGACTTTTAAGATAGGATGTTATATCTCAGATACAAAGGTTAGCGTGAGCGACATTTGTACACACCATTAGGGCATTGCGTACAAACTTTTAATAATCCGTGAGCTACGCTCTTTCTCATTCTTGATTCACTGATCGGAACCTACTGTTATACTCCGATTCCGAATGGTTTTAATATTAGAAGCATTTCCATGACTAACTGCTGGATAGACAAGAAATGAGAGTGTCGCAGATAGAAATGAAACGTGGTCAGTGCAGACTCTAACCGGTCCTTTTTGAATTCAAATATTGCGTATGCTGTTCACCCAAAAGAGGGGTGTGGTGTCGGAGTTTTGTTTTTAGAGTCGGAGTTCAGGTAGTTGACCCGTGTTACAAAAACTACTAACAATTTGAAAAATAACAAAATGGAAGCAATGGATGCATACAATACTACCTCGAAGATGCCAATTGTTCGCCAGTGTAATTGCCACATAGTGACGGCGACACTATCGAGTATTTATTTAGCCATGCAAAAGCTTCTCACAATACCGTTCGGAATCGGTGTAAAAACTATATTAGTGAGTATAAAACTAGAATGCGCACAGCTCAGTGGTTGTGAGAAGCTCTCCGTAATCCCTTCATGGGATGTAACGGAAAACAATTTATTTATTTAATCTTTATGGTAACACATTTGTTATATTGAGTAGGGACATAAATACTGTTATTTATATTGTATTGTATTGTACACAAAAAGCTAAGATCCATTCAAAATTTCCGCCCTTGGCCTTCACGGACGTCTTAAGTCGCATTGACCAATCATCAATAGCTGTACGCACCTCATCCATTGAAAAATTGGCTACAGTACTAACCAGAGCTATCTTAAGAGAATCAATGATGGAGTATCTTTTGTGGCAGACCATGTCCTCTAAAACGGTACACAATTTGTAATCCAGAGGGTTCAGATCAGGGCTGCCAGAGGGTCATTCTTCAGAGCATATAAAAGCTGGGAAATTGTTTCGAATCCAGGTTTGTGTAGTTTTAGCCTTATGAGCAGGTGCTGAATCTTGCTGGGAAGTTCACGGCTGGTTTTGGAACAGGGAATTGTTAAGCGGCTTCACAAATGCTTCCAAAACGGTTTCTTGGTAAACTTTGGCCGATGTTTTGACCCGTTGTTCACAGAAATGGAAGTCAGTTACCCCATTATAAGAGACACCCCACCAAACCATGACTGCAGCTGGATGATGAGCCTTTTCGACCCGTGGTATGAGCTCAGATGCTTCCTTAGGTGATCGTGCATAAACCCTATCATTTTGTTTCTTAAATGACTCCTGTACGGAAAAATTTTTCATCCGTAAACAAGATTTTTCCATGCAAGTTATCAGAGTACTTCTACAAAAGACGTTTGGATTTTCATATTTATCTACTTATTTCTTTAAAGTTGCAGTCAACAAACGTCCTGTGCGCCGTTTGAAAGCTCCAAGTCCCAGGTCTTTTTAATAATTCGAATTAAGCATGAATTTCATCTCACGGGCAATAATTTTCTGTTTCCGGAGAGCATTTCGTTGAATTCTTGCTTTGACGGCTTTGATGACTTGCTGTGTCCGAACGGTACGTGGGCGGTCCGACCGGGGGCGGTCTTTTATATCTTCTGTCTTATCGAACAATTGTATGCACCTCTAGACGAACATGCGACTATTGCCAAGCGGTTGAAGCGTTTTTTTCTTTCCACACTTAAAAAGTGCTATAACTGCGATACGGTTTTCCTTATCTGACCACTCCATGGTGAAAGTTGACACAATTACAAATTCCCGTAAGTGACTAACGCTATAGAGGTTAACTTTCAAAAAGCATATTATAATTAAACGGTATGTTCAATTTTAGTATTCTAATGGGTATGTTCAATTTAGTAACAATATTTATGTCCCTACTAAGTAACGGGGTTTTCAATAAGAGCGCTACAAAAGTTTTTTTTAAATAAAATGAAATTCTTTATTCCTGTGAAAGTACGTTCGATGCCATTATGTATGGAACTCGATTTCTTTTGCATGGCCACCACGGGCACGCTTGCAGAAGTCCAGACGCTGAACCCAATTTTCGACGGTTTTCAAGCATAAATCGGCCGATACTGCTGCAATTTCACGTTCGATATTCGTACGAAGTTCATCAATCGTCGCTGGCTTGTTGGCATAGACCATAGACTTGACATAGCCCTACAGGAAATAATCTAACGGCGTCAAATCGCACGACCGAGGCGGCCAATCGACTGGGCCATTTCGTGAGATAACATGTTTACCAAACTTGGTTTCCAATAAATTGATTGTGGCATTCGCTGTGTGGCTTGTGGCGCCGTCCTGTTGAAACCACATGTCCTCCAAGTCCATATTATCCAATTGGGGCCAAAAATATTCGGTTATCATTGAACGGTAGCGATTCGCATTCACAGTAATGTGCCGGTCTTGATCATCACGGAAGAAGTACGGCCCAATGACGCCGCCGGCCCGTAAACCGCACCAAACCGTAATTTTTTCGGGATGCAATGATTGGATTACGTGTGGATTGCTGTCTGACCAATATCGCATATTTTGCTTATTGACGAAGCCATTCAGCCAGAAATGAGCCTCATCGCTGAAGATGATTTTCCGATGAAAATCCGAATCATTTTCAAGTTGTTGCTCAGCCCAATTCACGAACATACGACGCTTATGGTGGTCAAGCGGCTTCAGTTCTTGCGTCAATTTGATCTTGTAAGGATGTAGGCCAAGATCTTTTCGCAAAATTCGCCACAACGACGTCACAGAGATGCCCAACGCTTGAGAACGACGTGTGAGAGACACATTTGGGCTTTCTTGAACTGAAGCCTCAGCGGCAGCAATATTCTCGACACTACGGGCACTTCTTTGTCTCACTGGCACGGGAACATTTTGTACTGTGCCTGGATTCAAATTTTTTCACTAGACGCTCAATTGTTGATCTGGTAGGATGATTATGACGACCATAAATTGGACGTAGCGCTCTTAAAGTTGAGGCCACTGACTCCAAATTTCGGTAGTAAATTTTAATAATTTCGACTCGATGTTGGCTCGTATATCTTTCCATGATGAAATGGCAAACCTTACTGAAGAGAAATGTCAAAAGAGCGGGAACAAATATGGCGTCGTTTGCTGTCCCTATCGATTTACTTTTGTAGCGTCTCTGTTGAAAAGCCCTTTATATGCCACTTCCGACCTTTTTTGAGGCCACGGACACATGGACCACCGCACCACTTCTGACGTGTAGTATCTGTTGATTTACCTAAACCGTTTTATATACAGACGATTGAAGCTCATCTCAAACGACCGACCTTGAAAAACTTCAAAACCGTTGGTATTTGATTGGATATTTTTTACAAAAAAAGACGTTTCAAGACATAAAATATAATTACAATATTTTCACTTACCTTTGTTAATAACTCCGAAAAAATTGATATTGCAGCGACAGCAACAATTACACATTCTTAGCTTATTTGAATATATTATTTCTATTTATAATTTTAAACGTCAGGTTTGAAATACACAGAAAATTATGTTGTGGTAACCGAATTGAAATTGAATTTGGTGGTACCTATAGAATTCACTAGAAATTCGGTTATAGCAACAGAATTCACGCTAAATTCCATCATTGCAACCGACTTGAGGATAAATTCGGTTACAGCAACAGAATCGACGCTAAATTCGGTCGTTGCAACCGACTTAAGGATAAATTCGGTTACAGCAACAGAATTGACGCTAAATCAGTTGCAACAACCGAATTTGTCATCAATTCGGCTGTAACTCTCGAATTTGGTAGCCAGTCGGAATAACCGAATTTATCCTTAAGTCGGTTGCAATTTAAGGATAAATTCGGTTATTGCGACCGACTGGCTACCAAATTCGAGAGTTACAGCCGAATTGATGACAAATTCGGTTGTTGCAACTGACTTGGTGCCACATTCGGTAACTCCAACCGAATTTGGTACCAATTTCCGTTGTTGCATCCGAATTAATTCCAAATTCGGTGGTTCCAACCGAAATTTTAGAAAATTTAGTTGACAAAACGAATGTTGTTCAGTTGTCGCAGCCGAATCAATTATGAAACGAGGTTGCTTCAACCGAATTGCAGTTGTGGGGGCTAAATTCGGTAGTGACAACCTCAGTATGGTTATAGCAATCGCAATTCGGTGGCAACAGTTAAATTTGCGGTTGCTGCAACCTCTTTTAAAAAAATTAGTTCTTTGGGTGCAAAAAAGACTGCATTCTCTAGATTTTTAGATTTTTCTAAATTTCTAACTTGAGAAGGTTTTTTTTAATCTTTAGATTTAGACTGCCTTAACTTTCGGTTCCCAAGAAAAATATTTTGAACGAATTTCGTATGCCTACGATATCGTAGATAGCTACGATACTGATGTCTTAATTTTCTTAGAATTTAAAAACAATACTCCCGGAATTTGAACAGAAATTATATTTGTCGACAGCACTGTTGGTCCCGATCAAAAAGGTGATTATGAAAATCTTTTCCCAATTACTTTTGGGGAATAAGAATAAGAATTTGAGTATTTTTTTATAACAAAGCCATATATGTTAAGAGGTAGGTTTTCAGTGACTTATAAAGATAAATAAAGTGGGTCCAGATACCAAAAAAGTGAGTCCAGTGTTTTTAAGGTTCAAACGTTTACAGAAAAGGACGTAAATATCAACTTTATCATTAGTTGAAGATCATTAATATTAGTCATACGCCATATATGACATTTACTCATATTAATCATACACCATGTACGACATTGAATCAAATCAAAACAAGAATTTTATAATAAAAGCATTATTAAAACTAAAAGCATTTCAGTATGTGTATGCAATAACATATCATGACTTCATAAATTTTCAGCTAAATGTACCCGTCGAAATCGGTTTATGATGTTTATATAATTTCTGTGGGTTTTATTTGTTTTTTTTGCTGGGTAAACATACGATTTGATCCAAAAAGGTTTTTTTTTTTGCGCGCGTAAATGCTAAATAAACGTTTTGCTTAACACATAATCTAAGCTGATGAAACTAAATATAAACACCCTCGTATATGCAAACATATAAATGCAAAAACACATAGACGCACGTTTGCACACACACGTACACATTTGCAGACACACTCCCCCTATGTCACTGTTTGACATTAAAAACGGTAGTTGCACCACCACAGTCATTGAAACCTAAAACACCCAACAAGTTTTGCTGAAATTTTTACAAAACGGAATAGAAATGAAAAATGCCAAAAGTGTTAATTAAATGTTGAAAACGTCCACCCACATTACAATGGAATGACTCTGGCGAAAACCTCAAGTGCCTCAAGAGTGAGTGAGTGAGTCTAAATCACCAACCGTGCAAATTTACATGAACACCGTTTGATTGTGAAACTGAAAAACTTTCGTAGCAATTACAGGGGAATTTTTTCAGTTTTATTTCTTTTTTTTCTAAAAAATTTTGCACTAAAAGTTTGTTGAAGACACGTTAGGAAAATTCTTTTAATTAGGACGTTGTAAGTGTTAACTGTTCTATCGTAGATACACTTATCCCCAGTTTTACAGTAGAAAATTCTCCACTTAAATGGACTTTAAATGCCTGATGCTTGTCATTTCATATGCTTTTGAATTGAGCGTTTAAATGACGAGTGTGAAACTCGCCCTTAGAGTATTTTCATTCTTACCTTATCTTCCAATACATAAACAAACAATCTAAAGTGAGTTTTAGAAATAAAAGTGTATTTAAAGAAAAAATTATTTGTTGATGAGGAAGACACTTCGGAAAAGATCTAGTTCAGGTCCAACTGTCAAAAAAAAAAAATTTAATCGCACAAGATTAAGTAGTGCGAAAATCGTACGAAACCAGACGCAGAGGATGCTGGACATCGGAAAGCTGCAATTGCCAGAGGTAGCCACAGCCTACTCAAGGAAGCCCTCGCAACTTTTGGCACAGAACCAACCCCCTCCCGATGACGATCCTGATGCGCCTGAAACTGCCGCAACAACCGTACTGGGTTTCGAAGGCCGCTTCGCAATAAACCATGGTACGATGAAGAGTGTCGCTTTGCAAATGATGAAAAGAACGCTGCACGTATGGCAATGTTTCAGTCAATTGCAACGCGAGCTGCAACTGAACGGTATAGGGAGAAGAGAAAGGAGTTAAACCGTCTCTTTAGGCGTAAGAAACGGCATTGGAGAAAGGGCGAGAGTGAGAACATTGAGACATACAGAAGGAAGAACGAAGCCCGAAAATTCTACCAAAAAGTCAAAAAAAGGAACTAATGGACATGGTTCAGGGCCCCCCTTCTGTAAAGACAAGGACGGAAATCTCATCGCAGATGTGCAGAGCATTTTGGGAATATGAAGAGATCATTTCTCCGCGGTACTGGTACCTGAGATATTCAATGACGATGGGACAATCGATCACAATATGGACGACGACGTCGATTGCCCCCTCCTAACCAAGACGAGTCCAGAACAGCTATTGCCCGGCTTAAGAACAACAAAGCCGCAGGAGCCGATGGATTACCGCAGAGCTGTTTAAGGCTGGCGGCGATAAGGTAAAATTTGGTTAGATGAATGCATGCTCGGCGATTGGAGTCTCAGTGTACTATGTTCTATATTTAAAAATGGTGACCGGAGTCACTGTGCAAACTACCGTGGAATAAGCCTTTATATAGCATATAAGGTTTTATCAAGTATAATGTGCGAAAGACTAAAACCAGTTATCGATGACCTGATTGGACCATACCAGTGCGGCTTTAGGCCTGGAAAATCGACAACTGACCAGATTTTCACGCTACGCCAAATCCTGGAGAAGACACACGAAAAACAAATCGATACCTATCATCTATAGGGAGAAACTCTATGAAGCAATGTCTGAGCTTGGTATTCCTGCAAAACTCATACGCCTTTGCAGGATGACCTTCCGCAGTGAAAGTTGGTAAGGATCTTACCGAACCTTTCGAAACTAAGCGAGGCCTCAGGCAAGGCGACACCCTATAGTGCGATCTCTTTAGCATCTCAACATGTTGCAGTCAACATGAATAAAACCATCAGCAGCAAAAGTCACATGCTGCTCGCGTATGCTGATGATATAGATATCATTGGGCGCACAATTAGAAAAGATACTGCGTTTTTTTCGAGAATTGAGAAGGAGTCCAGCAAAAGTGGGTCTGACGGTAAATGAGGACAAGACAAAATTAATGGTTTCAACGAGCAGGGCCTCCACGCGATTAGACCAAAGCGTGAACGTTGAGCAAAAGCGGAGAATTGTGCTTGCGAATAGATGTTATTTGGGACAAGTACTTTAGAGATAAAGCCCTCTCTCGAGTAACAAAAGTCCTGCTGTACCAGACTCTCAGTCAACCTGTCTTGCTTTATGGCGCAGAATCCTGGGTCCTATCGCAAGCAGACGAAACATCTGTAGAAGGCTTCGAGGAAAAACTACTCCGACAAATTTATGGCTCTATAGTGCACAACGGCGAGTATCGGCGACGCATGAATCATGAGCTGTATGAGCTTTATCCTGACATTGACATGGTTAAGCGGATCAAAATAACGCGATTGCGTTGGCTAGGCCATGTCTGTAGAATGGATGAAAACGGTTTTCGAAGCTGAACTCGAAGGAAGACGAAAAATAGGAAGACCAAGACTCCGCTGGAGGGATCAGGTTGACGAATCCCTGCGTACACTTGGTATTGCCAATTGGAGAAATAAAGCAAAAGATCGAACAGGTTGGCGAAATATGTTATCTTCGTTTTGTATGGTCCCTGACCCCCCGGGGTTGTCCGAAACTGAATAAGTAAGTACGTAGGTCACATAATTTTAAGCAAATAAAGTAAAATAAAAAAATCGGCGGCGACACCTATTTTCAGATTTATGGACTCCGGAAGTTAATAATTAATATGTTCTAATATATGTTTTTGTGACCCAAAGGTGGCGTTGTTTGTTGAAAACTGCTGAAAACAAAAACGTGACAAACAACAAAGAAACAAAAAAGCACCACATATTCAGTTCATGAAAACAATTATTGCACCAAAGTTTATGGATGTTCCAAACATGGTTCCTGCATAATATTCCAGGGCACATTTTTTCAGCGTGCAGTAATCAACAAATAAAATAAAACATTTTAATAGAGATAATAAACATTCAACTATAAATTCCATATAATTAGTTTCTCCCATGTATGATAACTATACCTATATATGTATGTACAAGTTGCCGTGTTGGTCTTCTTGGTTGACGCTTCATCGTTGACGTTCTAATTACCCACTTTGTGGCAAAAGAGGCCAACATATTTACACACAACCACTTAAAACCCGGAAAAAATTCGAAACTATGTTAAAAGCGTAAATAGCAATCAACATGTCATTACATGACTGACTATGAAATGAAACTAGTATTGCCAACACCAAGTACACGAAAATGCTTAAAATCAAAGAGAGATCTTTCTTTCTCTTTAGTATTTTAAAAAGTGTATGTTAAGGAAAACAAAGAGTCCTTTCTTTAATGAGCACTTCGACTAATAGCTCATTTGCACTTGCAAAAAATTTGCTTGATTTAGTACCAAAAGCCCGAACAAAGTCTAATGTAGGCTTGTGTCGAACTCGATCATTAGTTCTCGAACTCGTTCATTTAAGGTGCCCGGACATAACAATCACTAACATACTCGCCATATCGAACATGTACATTAAGTTCGTGAGGGTGGTGTCTGGCCACCCTAAACGAACTACATACATAGCTCATGAACTACCCAACTCTAGTCTGATGTGTTCGCATTGGTTTTTCCTGCACTTGGTTGGAAGTCAAGGCGCATTGAAGGGGTTGTGTTACAGACACAACAATAGGCATAATATTTTGTCTGACATTTTCCACAATTAAATTCAGCACAAATGTATATAAAAGTTAACAAAAAAGTTCAAAAACAAAATACATTTGAATTTGAGAAAAAAGAAATACCTCACAAAAATAAAATCAAACACAGTACACAACTTGCTATTTCGAACTAAGTTATCTACACTGCTTGCTTCTCTTCGTGAAATGTCTTGGTGTATTGAAATGTTTTAGAATATAAAGTACAAGAATACATCGAGTACACCAAAACATTTGAATTTATACACCAAATATACCATGTGCCGCTCACGATCGGCATTTCGTGGTACACAACACGAACAATGATAGAAATTATAAGAGAGTGTGAAAGAAATGCAATTCAGTAGCTAATCAGCTTTCAACAAACAAGGTGTATGATAATTTTTTCAGTGAAGTTGGTTAATGTCTACATATATAAAAATTACGTGTATGTTCGTGATCGCTAAACTCAAAAACTACTGGACCGATTTTGACCAAATTTAATATGCATGCTCTATGGGCCGTGAGTAGTGTTTCTGTGTAGTTTGAAGTTCGTCCGACAGATGGCGCAATATTTAGTTTTTTTGTGTTTTTGCACCGTGATAAAATAGATGGCGCCCACGTCGAGATATTAATCATTGTTTACCATCTGATGTTATAAATACTTTTGAAGGCAGGACGAAGTCTGCCGGGTCAGCTAGTATGTATATACGCAACCACTCTAGTCACACAATCAGAGTTTTTTTATATTTGAAATGACAGTGAGTACTCATTTCACTGCTCTCTGAAAGTAGTACTTTGGTTTTGCTTCAAATTGTTTTGACGTGCTTGAATGTTTGATGTTTTGGATCTCACTTATTTTGTATATTGTTTCGAAATGAATGATTTCATACATACTAGTTCGTTTTGTTAGCAGTAAATGTAGTATCTGACACATTCGCTTCTGAAGTGAATGTCTTAATATGACATTCAAGACATTCATTGCAAAGGTTTAATGCGTATTCGAACAGAACGGAAGACTCCACTAATATTGGTTGGTTAGTTAATTGAAGACGTTGATTCAGTCAACTATTTAGGATGGAAGATTACCAAAGATGGTGGTTCCGCGGCGGATATAGGTGATCGTATAAATAAGTACCGTGTTGCATTTCAAAACTTTCAAAAAATCTGACGCAATAAGAGAATATCGGAAATGATGAATATTCAATTGCAGTATGAAGTCTGTACTATTGTACGGTTGTAACGGGTGATTTGTTAAGAGCTTTCGGATTTGATTTTAAAAAAACACATAAAATTTAGAGAAATATATGAAATCTTTATTTAAATCGATAGAACGGTCTATATAATTCAATGTTTAAAGATGATTTCATGTGAATGGTGACCGCGGCTGCGCCTCAAATGGTTCATACGCTGGGTCCAATTTTGGCAAAGCCGTTGTTGTTATTTTGTTCGTTGTTTTGAACCATTGGCTCTATCTGGTATTAGTAAAGCAATTCTTTTCAACATCGAACGTAAATATCACACCAGGCCAAATGTCATAAATTTGGTGAGAGAACTAATAGGTCTGCTATACATAAGTATTAGTCTATGGTATTTCAAGTCGATCATAAAGTTTTGGAAATATCTCAAATGGTTTGCGTTTTATTAAAAAAAAGTTGTCAAGGCCTCCTTAAGGGTTTTTCCTTTATATAAAAAAAATATTTCCAAAATTTTGACAGAGCATTTTTTTCACGACTTCATTTTGAAATCTTTATCATGCATATTTCGTCTTCCCATTTTAAATATTCTGTCAACTATATAAAATAAATATATTTGTAGGTGATTTTGCGAAACAGAAAGACAAACCTGCGAATCAAGTGAGATTTTTTGAAAAATTAGCTATTTGATGGAATATTTCTGTAAAATACAGCAAAAAGGGGAAGACAAAATATGTCAAAATATGAGTCTCATATTGTCTAAAAAAAATATGTTTTTTTCCAAAATGTACTAGGAACCGAAACTTCAACGGCCGGTACCCTCGTATAAAAAAAAGATTGACGTTTCCGTTATCACCTCTTCATTACGCGATGTTTGAGACCCCCCCCCCACAAAAAAAAAGTTTTGAGTACACCCTAGTGTGCATGGCTCTTGTACATGAGATAGTGGGTTCGATCCCTTCTCTGGCCACCTTCAATTTCTTTCGACGGCGGTCACCTCACGACACTATCGAGCATTTAGCCATGAAAAAGCTTTTCAAAATACCGTTGGAAATCGGTGTAAAACTAGAAATTATTAGACCATAAATATAAACATCAGCACTTGAATCATAAATTATCTCTTACAGCTTGCAGTTAATACAATAGTGATAATCGTTGCAAACCTTAAAGGACCACATAGAAATTTCTAGATTTATCTCTGTAGTTGGTAAGGACGTAAAGAGCTTTAAGAACCTTTCAACATGATTTGATCGTTTATTCATGCTAACATTGCAACTAAAAAATTGCATATATCTCATAATTATAGATAGAAAAATCTTGATTTCGACAAAACGTTTTGAACCCTATTCAAATTCATTTCAACTACATAGTATAGAAATATATTTGCAAACGTTATGTATAACTTCAAGAGTTTTGTGCCATATTCCTTAATTTCTCCAATCTAAGCAATATTTTTTTAAACAATTCAGATTAAAACACAATAGCAAGAAAACAATGCCTTTGTTCGTCCACTCGAGTTATTGATTAACTATATAACCGCTGTACAGAGAAGTCAATCCGTTAACATGCAGTGCATGTCGGAAACATATCCTTCCCTGCGAGCAATGAGTGTCATTCATTCTTCATCATAAGTTTTCCATTCTTTCAAGTTACAAATCCATATAATTTGCATGAATGAATTTCCTTTGTGCACTATGCATGAGGATGACAGAATGATGGTGGCGAAGCATGAGGCATGAGGCATGTCACATGAGGCAACTGACATCTCTGCTGTCTGTTACTTATGTTCGCAACACGAGTTGTCGTCTGGGTTACAATGGAAACCAACTACGCCCAAGCATTTAAAACTGAATTTCAAGTCATGTTTTTTTTATTGACCAAAATGTTTTCAAACCATACACATTGTTTGAATACATTTTGGATGTATTTTGCTCCAAGATATATTTGAAGAAAACATAATTTGTATAAAAATACAACTAGAAAATATTTTTTTCTTTTCATAACTACGTTGTAAAAATTGTTGTGTCAAGTGTTTTAAGAATAAAAGTTATAAAAAGAAAAAAAAAACTTTGTTATAAAACTATTTGTTTGGTTCAAAATTTCCACTTTAAATAGTAAGCAACTTGTGCTTCAGGGGAAGAAGAAGTTTTTGGTTATCACAGGCGAAATGTTTCGATAGTTATATTACTGAAGCAGTTGCAAATTTCTTTTTTTTTTGCAAATTTGAAGTGTCATCCTGTTTAGTTTGACTATGAATACTTTAAGTTCTTGAGGATTTCCTTTTTGGGCAATTGGGTTAAAACTCTCAGCAATGTTTACAGTGCATGTATAAATATATACTATACTGTGAATATGTAATAACTTTGAAACACAATTATTTAACTTGCCGAAAGAAACTTTTGTCTCAAATTCTAATGTCAAATCCAATAAGTCTTATTGGTACCAATACTAAGAAAACACTTTGCTCTACACAGAAAAAATATCAATTCAGGCTTTATTTAATCTCAAAAATGCGTCCAAATTACTTTTTAGTTGTGTCAATTATACGAGTACTTGGCTGACAAAATTTATTCCAAAACGGGCAAATATCACTTGAGCTAATTATTGTTGTACTTGAAATTACAAAGTTCTTGATTCAATGGACTTTAAATCAAATTGAGTACATATGTACAGTGGTGTGCGATGAAATAGAGTCACACACTCGTCAAAACTTTTATTCTCTGCAAATCAGTGGCCCAAGATGTTTCATGTCAAGAAATTCTGAACCTGATTGACCGGTCCTTTGCTGAATATAATGCCGTCATTTTTAATAAATTTTGTACACTACTCTTCTCCAGGTCAGTGTGTCAGTATTTTAAAGGCTATGTAATGACGTGTGCTATAAAATAGAGTCAATTACAAAAAAAATATTTTTTTTTTTGAAATGGTTAATGGTAGTTCGGATTTGAATTTGAAAACAATGTTTAGCTTCTAAATATGATTAATGTTTATTAGTAGCATTAATAAATTGTCATTATTAACGTTCTAAAATGGGCCGATGTAAATATTGCAATCATGAGCGCCAAGAAAGAATAAAAGAGACGATAAAAGAATTCAGAAGCTACATACAAATTACTGACATAATTGGATGCTCAAAGAAAATGTTGGAAACCGGAATAAAATATAACCCCAATCCAGGAAACAGACGGTAAAACCCTGAAAATTACACAACATTTGGAACCAAAAATATTGCGCCACGTAGAGTTCGACTTTTGTCACCTCTTCCGCCCTTACAAGGTAATACGATCGGGATGTTGACACCTCTACATTAAAAAAAATGCTAACTAAAAACAATTTAAAAGCAAAAAGTGTCCGAAAAGTTCCATTTCTATCCAAACGGAACGTTAAAAAAATGTTGCATTTTGCCAAGGAGTATGTGAAATAGTCCGTACGCAAATGGCGAAATATTTTGAGGACAGCTGAAACTAAAGTGAGATTGGGTAATTATGATAAGAGTAATCTTCCTGTACGAAGACCTTCCAACACCGAATTCAGGCCCCAGATCACAATCCAAACAGTTAAACGTGGTAGCGGAAACATAATGGTGCGGGGTTGTTACTCTTACATTGGGACAGAACCTTTATTCCAAATTGAACAGACAATGGACGCTGCAGATTATACCACTGTATTAAAAAAACACCATGATGCCTTGTGCTAAATGGGAAATGCCGCTTCGATGGGTGTTTCAACATAATATCGACCCCAAACACACATCGAAGCGAGCAAAAGCTTCGTTTGAAAATAATAGTGTCATAGTTTTAAGATGGTATATGCAGTCGCCGGGCTTAAATCCTATTCAGAATTTGTGGCGGGACATTAAAGTGTCTATCAAAGGAATAAACCAATTTAATAAAGATGAGCTTATGACACTTGTACAATCGGCGTGGAAAACATGACTTGTTGAGACTTGATGATTCAATGTCAAGGCGTTGCGTAGCTGTGATAAAAAATAATAGTTATTTCATAAAGTACTGAGATAATATAAAGGATTAATGAAACATACATTTTATTTGACACAGCTATTTATTCTAGTTCAGATGATGAATTCGCGGTGACTCTATTTTAATTCACAGGCAAAACTGGGCATTTTACAATATTTTGATTTATACCTACTGATTTAATTTTAAATTACGACATTAATGTTCTAAAATGTTATATCTAGTTCTTAATTGAACAATTAAAAATAAAAGTTATAAACAAAGTTTAATTTTTCTACATTTGTTTTTGTTTTGAAAATGTTGATTAGTGTTGACTCTATTTCATCGCACACCACTGTATGTATACATTTTAATTCATATTCAGTTGAGTTCTGTTTATCCCTATAAGGTGTGATATCGTAATATACCTAAATACATGTGAAGGAGGGTGCTGACGTTATACTTTGGTTGACATTGAAATAGTTATATCGCTAACAATGGTCTTAAGAATATTTGTTTTCTTTCGATTAAAAACCTGGATGTGAATTGAAAAACAAATATTAAATTTAAATTATCTCCGTACTTATGATAATTATTTAAGTATAAGTAATTGTAAATATAGTTAAAATATTGATTAACTTCTTATTCAAGTTGATTACGCAGCAAGTAATTGAAATAAATTATTAAATGTTACGAAACAACTTTACATTTTGATTGAACCATAGACGAATATAGTATAGACACATTTATTCGCTCAATAAATTAAACGTCATAGGTATGGTTGCAAGTAAACACTGGATGGTGGGAAGCATGGGTAAAATAATACCAGATAGAGGCAATAGTACACAACGTCCAACAAAGGAACACCAACTGCATTTCGTGTTTTTATGGCAAAATAGTTCTGTTAAATACAATATAAATGTATACCAAAGATAAAAGTCAACAGAAAAGTGCAAAATACATTTCAATTTCACAATTCTATTCGAAAACGAAATGCAAAAGTTAAGTAAACAGTGCTTGTACCTCCACCTGCTGTAATTTAATTTTTGTCGAATTTCTCTCATTTCCACAAACCTACGACGAAGAGCGTGAAATGAAACGTCAGATGAGAGAATTAATGTATCTATATTCGTCTATGAATTGAACTAGAATTTTTCACATTTTTCAGATAACTTGGCAATGTCAACGAACAGTATGCGTGGCATTAAAGTTAAACCAACGCTTGAACGTTAACGGGTAGTTAATGGTGTATATTCCATACAGAGTAATAAACATAGAGTCTGCAACAGCTGTTTTTCTTTGACCGGAAACCAAGCAAAGTCACAAAGACAAAGTCAATGGAAAAGTTGTGCACAGAGTAATATAAACTTGGCAATCCAAGCAGAAAGAGAAAAATCTTAATTTAATAAAGTTGTGTTTTAATTGAAAGCATGAAATTATCTTTCTAATAATTATATAATCTCATTTTTTTTATTTCAATTTAAAGTTCTACAAGTGAAAAAAAACACGACTGGCAGAACACGAAATGGACATCAAAAAGAAAAAAGCGATGACAGGAATATCACAACACGCACTAGACACTGAACACACGCCTGACTTTGATAACACAAAAATATTAGATATAGAAAACAAACAGAGAAAACGAATTACACTAGAAAGTTTACGAATAAGACAAAAAGCAAACAAAACAATAAACAGCAAAGAGGACATAGACAAAATTAGAGGCAATTATAATTTGATCATAGACAGTGTAGGCTGACTGTGGCTAAAAGTAAGTGTAAAATGTAAAAGTTTAAAATAAACAAAATATTGTAAAACATAATTTTGTAGATCAAAATAAACATCTCCCTGAAGAAGCCGGGAAAATCCGGAGAAACGTTGGAGAAAATTGAAATTAACATTGTTTAATTTTCATTGAAAATTGTTGACCAGTACAGCCAAGTTAAGAATATCGGGAAATTCGAGTATGTTTTTTCTTAACTCGGATGGTCAAAAGAAAAAGTTTATCAAGCATCCATTAAACAAAATTATCCAACAATTTTGATGTCTCCATTCTGTTTTAATTCCACATTTATACCATTTTATGCAAATCAGCTGAGTATTGCCAGAGCCATAGATTTAAGAAATTCAACAATCGTAAATCGTAATATATCGATGTAAACGCGACATCATATGTCAAAGAGTATGGAATTTTAAGAAGAGAAGAAAATTTACTCATGGAGGGGAATGCCAACGTTTCTCTGCTCTCTCTCTTACTCTCTTCGTTGAATATTTCAATACACGAGCAGTTTTTTGATGATATTATATTATCTAACTATATAAATTCCAACCATGTTTAAATAAACTTACATAAAGTATGGAAAAATTATGAAATAATCAAGTTATGACGCGAGAAAGAAATGCGTTTGAGTAAATTGCGTCGACATTTTGGTTCTCTTCTACGAGGGTTGCCAAATTTCGCACACTTTTTTCATCTCTACCTATACATCCTCTTTGCATATGTAAGACAAGAATGATAAAACTATTCTTTCCTAAGTTCTATGCTTTTAAATAACTAAAAATTGAAATTATTTACTCAAAATCTTAGTGAGTAACGGTGGCAACTCCTTCATATGCCATTTAGTTTTTGGCACACGTACAAGTAATAATTTGGAAGTAATAAGCAACAAAAAGGATGTACAAGTAGAGAAGAAAAAGATGCACAAGTAGAGAAAAACAACCCCAGTAGAAGAGAACCAAAAAAACCGACGCGATTCACTGAAACGCATTTCTTTACCAGCGTCATAACTTGATTATTTCATACTTTTTACATACTTTATGTAATTTTATTTAAATGTGGTTGGAATTTCTATAGTTAGATACAATATCATCATCAGAAACCTGCTCGTGTATTGAAATATTCAACGAAGAGAGTAAGGAAGAGCAGAGAAACGACGCTCTTCACTGGTTTTATTTGTTGGCATTCCACTCCATGAGTAAATTTTCTTCTCTGTACCATAGTTACTTTATGTAAACAAGGAAGTTGCATGAAGAAATCTAAGTATTTTAATAAAATTAATGTTTATGAATAATTATTTATATTTGATTTGCTTTTACAGGGGGAAACACAAGACAAGACGTCAAGAGGAGATATTTTTAACCTTCTGGTTGTGTTTCTCTTCTTTCATTTAAAATGCTTTGTGAAATACATACGAATCGGAATGCAGTGTTAAAAGATTTTAAAAAAGCTTATAAAACGAAAAAAATAAATAAATTTTAAATTGCAAAAAATTAATATGCAAAAAAAAATTGAAACAATAATATTAAAATTTTCTACTTCTTTCAATTCGAAAATTAACAAAAGTGGTAAAGTTTGGGTAATTTATAAAATATACTGAATTAGGCAATTTTCAAGGGTAATATTTCAAAATAATCAACGATAACACCGTCCGACAGTCCATATTACACTTGAACCGGATGATATACATACGTCTGAGACTATAGGTAAAATTGAGTTAATTGGCGTTTTTAGTTTCTCATTTTCTCATCCAGTTGCACCATTAAAGGACTACAAATTTTCAAGGGATAAAATTTTTCAAAAAAATAAGTTAAGTGCTTATTCGTACCCAACGATACCGATATAGGTGTCAACTTAAAGAAGAGAATTATGGCTATTTTTATTATTATTTTATTTATACCGTTCGAGGATAAAAGACTTAAAAAATGTCCTTGAAAAATTAAATCCTTTAAAATCCTTTGAAAATCTCTAACAATTTATTCGAAAAAAATATATGTTAATAGGCTGTATATAGTATAACACTCCCCAAACTTTCAACATTCTAGCTTTATTAGTTAATTTTTAATAAAGGTTTACATAAAACTCTTCCAGCAAAAAAAGTGCTTTATTATATGGAACAGAGTATAACTATGTTTTTAAAAAAGGAGTTACACTTGAACCAGAAGATATAAGAGTGAAACTATAAGCTAATCGAACTAAAATGACATTTTCAGTTTTTCATTTCGTCATCCTGTTTCCCCTTAAAAGGACTACAAAACTTCAAAGGATAACATTATTCATAGATATGTAAAATGAATGGTACTTAAAAAAGTGTATACTTTTGCTTTGTCGTTTGTATATACCAGCAGTGTCACGACAAATTGACCAACAGTAATCTGCCAACACGTGGGCTGAATTTTTTCCCCGGAACCGGTTCTCCAAATTTTCAGGGAAAAAGTCCAGATGTTTGTCCAGAAAATGTATTTTCAGTGACATATTAACTCCGAATTTTCCAAAACATTCGACAAGGTCCTGAACTATACTTTTGTAGCTTTCAGATTTGGTGTTGCCCAAAAATTTTTTGATTACAGCATCTAAACTATTCCAAGCTTCCTGTTCTAATTAATAAACCTTTCAATATCAAGTATCAATAAATCAATACATACCAGCCTCAATCTTGGCATCACTAAGTTTTCGATAAACTGTCTTCAGATGCGTCATAGCTGCCCTTTGAGGAGCTAAGTGCCCGAACGAAATTTCTAATTAAACCCAGTTTAATATGAAGTGGAGGGAGGATTATTTTAGATTATGGAACAAGTGGCATACAAAAAAACCACACAGAATACAAAACTTCTTCCGATTTGGGCACTCCATAATCACGTTTATTCGCTTTTAGTCACTTTTTTGTTTTACGAAAAATCGAAATGCAAAAAAAAATTTGAGCCTCTGAATTTTTCAACTTGTCAAGACCTACTACAGAAATATTGCTATAAAACACGTTAAATAAATTCAATGTATTTATTGGACAGTAAGAACAAGTATTTAAATTTTGTTTTTAATGTTATCCTTTGAAGTTTTGTAGTCCTTTTAAGGGGAAACAGGATCACGAAATGAAAAACTGAAAATGCCATTTTAGTCCGATTAGCTTATAGTTTCATTCTTAGATCATCTGGTTCAAGTGTAACGCCGTTTTTAAAAAAATTTTATACCCTGTTCCATATAATAAGGTACTTTCTTTGCTGGAAGAGTTTTATACAAACTTTTATTAAAAATTAACTAATAAAGCTAAAATGTTGAAATTTTGGGGAGTATTATACTACATATAGGATATTAACATATATATTTTTCGAATAAATTGTTAGAGATTTTCAAAGGATTTTAAAGGATATAATTTTTCAAGGATATTTTTTAAGTCTTTTTTATCCTGGAACGGTATAAATAAAATAAATAATGAAAATAGCCATAATTCTCTTCTTTAATTTGACACCTATATCGGTATCGTAGGCTGCGAATTAGTATTTAAATTTTTTTTTGAAAAATGTTATCCCTTGAAAATTTGTAGTCCTTTTATGGGGCAACAGGATGAGAAAACGAAAAACAGAAAACGCCAATTAACTCCATTTTACCTATAGTTTCAGACGTATACCATCCGGTTCAAGTGTAACGACTTTTTTTAAATTGTCGTACGGTGTAATATAATAAAAATAATCGGTTATAAACAGAACTCAAATATGTTTACTATATTAAAAGTTATTGAACTTTGGCCGATGGAAATCGATTCTGGACCACTGTGCTAGGGTCACCTCGCTGGAGCTGGTGTAGAATTGTAGGTCGAAATAAGTGAGTGTCCAACTAGAAAGAGCACAACTCACTGATTGTGAGTACATAATTCTCTCTGTCCCTCCATGGGACGTAATGGGAAAATATTTATTTATTAATCTACATATAAAAGGCTTCATAGATAATGTTATAAACAAATTTTATAGATTTCTTGTGATAGAATCTATGAAAATGTTTCATAGATGTTATGAACAAAATGCATAGATATCGTTTTATAGAATTAATGAAAATATTTCGTAGGTCTTATGAAAGTTTTCTTTGGTTGAAAATTAATGAAGGAATTCATAGAAACTATGAGGGATTTCAAATCATTTATGAAGAAAATTTGTTCAGTGAAGGATCACCCAACATAGAAGGTGCCGAAACTGAGATTTTGTTTTATATCAAAAGGTTTCCTGAAGTCTTAACCAGTTTATTTTGAGAAGTGTTTCATATACCATGTCCAGTTCTAATGTCTTCCATATAAACTCATCTTAGTTTCAAAAGATACACTCTATTTTATTACAGATTTAAAAAACCACTAACATTTATTGTCTAAACAAATCTCTGCAAAGACAAAACATAAAAATTGAGTGCAAATTGTCGCCATAACACTTGGGATTCCATAATTTTCGCACGTACAAGTATGAATACATACATACTCGTACTTTATGGATAAATGACACATGTAATACTCGTATGTATAAAACAGAAGCAAATACTACATGTTTGCAACTCAATGCATTGTCGTCATCGTACACTCATCCTCATCATTAGTATCAGCAAAATTTTTCAAAACTCATATCATTCAAGGTCTCACTGTCTCGTTTATTAGTCACGACATGGTTGTGGAGTTACCATTAGAAGGGTATACGATACAGGTGGGTACTTGTCTCGTCATACATTGTGCCACACTGGTGATACCATCACTATGAATTTGTTGTAGGTGTAGATGCCCCAAAAACATTATATGTAGGTAAAAAGTTAGAAAAAGTTAGACAATTCTAAATTGCTAAAAATGGTGTTAACTTTGTTCTCCTTTTTTGAGTAGTGGAAGGAAAAGTTTTAAAATAAAAATTTTAATTTTTTAGTAATAAATCCAAATTGAACTTCTTCATCAAATGGTTATTTTATATGACATTGATATTATTACTTTTTAACTTTACAAATTTATCTTCAATTTATGCAATTTGGGAGCAAATTAGTGAACGTTTTGAAATGAAATGAGTATGACAGTGATTGATTTCTCTTCCATTGAGATAAAATTAATTGATGTGCTTGAATAGCTATATTATTCAGGAAAATGATTGGCTTCCTTAGTTCCGTTACCAAAATGGTAAATCCTTACAACACTTAAACCAACATCAATCAAGTTTTGTACAATTTGATTTGCATGTATTGAGATTATGTATTGCCAGGAAATGTTTCTAAAGAAAAAAAAACATTATATACACCATTATCCGATGAACAGACCATCACAAACTCTTATCCTTACTGATGAGTTTCTTCTCTATTTGTTGTAATTTATGATAATTAATATGCTAGATGGGTTGTAGTAGCATTACTTTCATAAAAACCTGCGATGATTACAGTAGTAATGTCAAGGGTCAAGTCTAAAAGAACATTATTTCCGCCATTACACACCACACGGTGTGGCTGCGGCGATTTTAGTAAAATGTTCTCGAATTTTTTAGCAGATTCAGTTTATACACAGAAAAAAAAATACATGAGGTGCCAGGGGACACCCGGTTAGAACGAAGTTCCTTTCGCTATATATTATAGTTCCAACACGCCTAAGGCGTCCGTTGAAAAATACGATAATTTAAATGGGTCTTTAAGAAAAGATACTTTTTGTAAAATGATAAACTTTTTTAAGAACATTTTTTTTATAGAATGTATTTTTTAAAAAAAAAAGTATATTTTTAGGTCCTTTTTGTAAGAATATGTATTATATTTTCACGAAAAGGTAATTTTTTAAAGAGAGGTACTTCTTTTATCCAAAGCTAATGTTTTTTTAAGAGAAGGTACTATTTTTGAGAAGTATTTTCTGGAAGAAAAAGCCAAAATAGTATGCATTTTTTTATAAAGATGTACTTTTTTTAAGAACAGGTACTTTTAAAGAAGTGGTACTCTTTTTAGGAAAAGGTTATTTATATGAAAAGGTTATTTTTTAAGAAAATGTACTTATTTTCAGAAAGGGTACTTATCACAAGAAAAGAAAAGGTATTATATTATTTTTAAGGAAAGGTACTTTTAAGAAAGGAATTTTTGTAAAAAATGTATTTTTTAAGGGAAGATATTTAGTTCAAGAAAAGGTTTTTTACAAATGGGATTTTTTTAGAATTGGTCCTTTTTTCAAGAATAGGCACATTTGTAAGAGTAGGTCCTTTCTCAAGAAAAGTTATTTTGTTTCACAAAAAATTTACTCATTAAAGAAAAGGTTGTTTTTTAAGAAAATGCAATTTGTTGAAAGAAAATGTACTTTATAAAAAAAGGTACTTATTTAAAAAAAAATTAAGAAAGGGTAGTTTTTGTAACAAAATTTACTTTTTTTAAGCAAATGTACTTCTTTAAGATAATGTATTCTTTATAAGAAACGGTACTTTGTTTAAGAATTGAATAGTAGTGAATAGTTTTTAATTATTTTTTTAAGAAAAGGCACTTATTTAAGAAAATTTTCTTTTTTTAAATTTCATTCACTTTGACTTTTTTCAATTTACTTTTTATTGGGTTCAAAACTACAATAAATGTATATACTAAATATTGGTTACAAGCTCCAAATAGAAAAATTCCCATTAAACAAGAAATTTACCAACATTTGTTAGTCTAGACACAAACCAAAGCAAAAGTACCCAAATATAGTTGATAATACTGGGTTGTAGCATAATAGTGTTAAAAAAAAGTTTTTTTCAATTAACCCCCATCCCGCAACGTGGGATAAGGAACTTCGTTCCAAAACGTGTATAATTTAAGTTTGGTGATTTTTTTTTCTGTATGTGAACTATAAAAAAATACACACCCGCAACGCCAATGTTGAATATACTTATACATACGAATGTTTCCAAATTCACTTTTGGTTATTTGAATGGCAAGAAATGAGGCGAAGTATCAACAATTTGACTACATATCAGGGGTGTGGAGTTTTCCTAAAATTATGAAAACCCCGACTCCAACCCCGCAGTGTTAAAATTTTGAATTCAGACTCCAACTCCGACTCTAACTACAAATTCACAAATAAACCAAACGTATTTAAATGTTGTTTTGTTTTTTTAATGATACCAATTATGAAGAAGCGTGTGGATATTAACTAAATTAATAGAAAATTTTCACAAACCAGCGGCATAATTTTCTTCTAAGAAACATTAAATGAAAGGTCATCCTTTTTCCCACAAAAAATCCACGATCAAAAATTACTCAACTATAAGAAGTTCGAATTTCTGTATAAGTGAAAGTCATGAATTGGATTACGAGTTTTACCCTTGGCTTTCACCTAAGACTTTCGAGTTCAGAAGGCTAGAGAGATGGGAAGGAGCAAGCTATAGACAAACACTCACGAGATAAGAATTCGATGGGGGTTTTCGTGTTTTTCTTTATACTCTATCGTGTTTCTGCCGTATTGTTGCACACTATTTCTGCTTTTGAAGAGACAACATCGATTTCGTAGACTACTTTATGATTATTTGTATAATATTATTTGAATTTTTGTATAATAATAGAAATAAATCGAAAAATATTAAATAATACAATAATACAACAATCGTGGATCTTTTGTTGACATTACTTTGCAGTAAAACACTTGTACATTTATATTCGGAATATTGTTTAATTTGGTCTACATATACTAGTCTGATTCTTTCATGGTAAACATTTTTCTTGTCAATATTTTTTCAATCTTTGAATTATATAGACATTAAATTCCTTTTCTTTTTGTCTAAACCAATTCTCGTGCCTGGATTTTTTAATACGTTATGGGCCTATGGCAATAAGTTAATTTCTACTGCTGTTGAAAAGGATAAACGCTTTTTTTTGTGACTGACTGATCTCCTCTGCTGTTTTTGTTTTAAACATCATGGCTGAATCAAAGGTCCTGTTCACAAAACTTAATCGGGATAACTATGAGCTGTGGAAATATAGAATGCAGCCGTTGTTAATGAAGGAGAAGGTATGGGATGTTGAAACCAACCCGATTCCCGAAAGTCCTCATAGTAAGTGGCATGAACGTGATACTGAGGCATCAATTTTGATCGGATTAGCTGCTGAAGAAAGTGAAATCTTTCGAATTTCAAAGCGCAAGTACGCTCGAGAGACATGCCACAGCTGATCAACTTTCGAGTTGGGAAAATATGCGGAATAAAGTAAGAAAGTGAAATAGGGATAAATGACTGGAGGTATGTAGGGTTGCTCAATGCGTTTTCACACACTTGCCTTTGTGCTTTGAACTAAAAGTACAAAACTCATCAACTGAGAGTGTTTTTGTGATATTAAAATCGAGGAAAAAATGGATAACAAGTGAAATAAAGCAAAATGCTATGAAGTGTTAGCGTACAATTATTTATAGAGATTGCAATTAAAACACAAATTTGAATTGAAATAAAGATTTTTCTCATTCTGCATGGGTTACCAAGTCTGTATAACTCTTGCCCCAACTTTTCCAGTGACTTTTCTTGGTTTCCGGTCCAGCTGTTGCAGACTCTCTGTATATTATTCTATGCGTCAACATTTACAATTCAGCCATGAATGGAAGCAGCTGCAAAGTGAAAGCCACCACATACGATCTCACCACGAACGGGATGACGCTACTGTCCAAGATGTATCTTTTACAGGTGGAAGCGGTAGAACAACTGATTTAATTCTTTTCTTGTCGTTGTGGTCCGACGTTGTCAAATGTTGTGTATAGCAATTTCCAAGACGTATCTACACCATTTCCAATTGAAATGTCAAAAATATCATTTTAATTTTGAAAAATATCAATTTAAATTTGAAAATTATATTTGAAATACATCAATTGAAATTTAAAAATTCTATTTGAAATACATCAATTGAAATTTAAAAAACGTCAACTGAAATTTGAAAGACATCAATTGAAATTTGAAAGACACCAATTGAAATTTAAAATACATCAATTGAAATTTGAAACACATCAATTGAAATTTATAATACATCAATTTAAATTTGAAACACATCAATTGAAATTTGAAAGACATCAATTGAAATTTCGAGCCATCAATTGAAATTTAAAATTCGTCACTTGAAATTTAAAAATTATTAACCGATTGTATGTATTAGATTTTTTTTTTGCATTTTTTCTATTCTATTTAAATTTTATAGTTATTTTATGACTGTTGTATTTTGTTTGTCACTTTGCAGACAACTGTTTTTGGATTCTACGAAAATAATGGTGTAAATTGAAAGCAGAATGATCGTACGATTTCTTTCACATGCAAGAGAGTCTCTTTCATTTCTCTGTGCGCGAATCGTTCCGTTTGTACTAATACCACGAACGGTAGATGAAATCGCCGCGGAATTCTCTTGACGAATCTAGATGGAGCTACTATGTGATCTTACCACTAACGATTAAGGCGCGCTGTGGAACAATCGAGAAAAGATATTATTATCGATATATAATATTACGTGATAATAATAGATATATAATATTTACGTAATAAACATTGTCTTTGCCTTAAATTGAATTGCATATTAGTAATGAGCATGCTACGTTTAATTAATGATTATTTAATTAATCGTTTCTGGGAAATTGATTTATATAACATAAACAATGTCAGTAACAAGTTTCATTTAGTAAAGGCCTGTCGTTTCTCTAATGGTGAAACGAAGTGCGTAATAATGCAATTTGCGTGTAAACAGTTACAGGCAAAAAAGGAAAACATACATCCTAATGTCAAGTTTTAAGGTGTAAATAAAAAATTAAACGGTTTCCCATTACATCCCATGAAGGAATTGGCGAGAGCTTCTCACAAACAGTGAGCTGTGCGCTTTCCAGTTGTATACTCACTAATTCGGAACCTACAGTTTTACACCGGTCCCGAACGGTATTTTGAGAAGCTTTTTCATAGCGAAACAGTCGATAGTATCGCGTCAGTTTGCCAGACGACCGTCGCCGAAAGGAATTTAAGGTGGTTAGAGCAGGGATCGCATCCAGGATCTCATGTATAAGAGGCGCGCATACTAGCTACTGCACCACCGACGGCCATATACAGTGGAGGCCAAAACATATGCAACTAAGATTGGCTGCCTTTAACAGGGAATATAAGTTTGTAAAATTGTACCACAAAAAGGACAATGATATTTCAATAAATAATACACGACAATAAGATTTTTAAAATAAATTCAGAATGTACATTTCCATGTTATCGGCATTTTTATCGATAAATACTAAAATCGGTGTGAACAAAACATATGCAAATCTTCAATTTTGTTTTAAATAACGTCGTTTTCATAATTATTTTGATCACTTTTTTTGATATAAGTAATTAGAAAGCCTCTGTAAAGAGATTTGTAGGAATATTCAGTATTATTTTGTTATTTTTTCCTGTTGAATCTAAAATATAGTTCGTTTTAAAATGGCGCGCGATAAATTCGGATTTGAGCTGAGACGGAAAATTGTGAATGCTTATTCTTGTGGAATATCACAGAAAGACATTGCCGAGAAATATAATAGTCGTGTTTTGGTTACAAGCAAGCGATTATCGCTTGCTAAGTTGCAAAGAAAACGACTTTTTAGCGAGAAGTAATTTTATTCAAAAATCTGAAAAATGGTTAAAAACGGTAAAAGATGTAAACAAATTATTTTTTTAAACTTAGCGAAAATGCATCGCGTAGCTAAGTTCTCGCTAAGTCTTCGCTAAGTACTTCATACAAAACAAGCGAATATATAAGTAAGCGGTGTAACCAAAACACGCTTAATGTTCGTAAAAGTTTGGACAATATGTTTGCTAAGTCGGTAGGAAGGTTTCTCTTAAGTTTAGTCCCGATTGGTGGCAAAGTAGTCTGTAGGGGAAAGGAAATGGTGGAAATGGTTATTGAGGACAGGACGAAAGCATGTTGAACTGCATTTTTATGTCTGACGAGGGCCACTTTGATCTAAACAAAAAAATTGTCGAATATAGAGTGACTCCAACCGATAGATACTCGATGAGACGGAATTGCATTCAGGTAGAGTTAGTGTGGTTGCCAGTTTCATCAAGCTGCATTATTGTCGCGGTCTAGTTTTTCGAAGAAAATGGTCGCACTACTACGATTAATGGAGCCTGTTACGTAAGGAGGTGGAAAAAGTTTGTATTTCCAGAACTACGGCGAAAGAGATTCCGTTTCAACTCTGTGTGGTTTCAACAAGATGGTGCAACTTATCATATAGCTGGGCATGATTTCAAGAAACTCCACATTTCGTTGGCCCCCAATGTCTTCTGATTTTTCCTTATTGGGTTAATGCAAACAAACACAAGCGAAAAAATTGTACATCATTTAAAGCAATCCATTCGAACGATAATTGTGGCAATTCCCACTGTAACAATCGAGGCAGTAATAAATACCTTTTTGACAATATGACGCTTATGGGGGGATTCTATGGCACAGCTGATCGAAAAGGTACTAGGCCGATGATGAAAATACGCATTCCCTTTGATTTCTGTCCGTTTTATGTCCAACGAAAGTGTTATATTGGTAAAAATACAACAGCAAATAAAACTCTATGAAATGGTCTACTACCTCGTCGTCATGAAGAGGCATCGAAGAGAGTAATGGAAACTCTTAAGTATTACTCTATGTTTGAATTCAATTCGTTTTAAATACCACTACAAAATCAAACATAATTTAAATGTATGTTATTTCAAATGAATAAAGAAATATACTTTACATGAATTAAAAAATAACATAATTTGAGTTTCATAATGTAGAAACATCCATTAGCCACCCTACCCTGTGTTGTGAATGTTAGACTTTTAAAAGTTTTTGTAAATATTGGTGTATTTAAAAAAAACAGATTCGGAACCCCTCTGTTATCTTTGGGTCAAATTGAACCAACACCAATTTTCTAAGACAATTTTTACCAAGTTAATATAAAGATATCGTAATAAAGTGTTTGCAAAATCTAAATAGGCATATAATCTCCAAATACACATGGAAGACAAATATAAATATGATACCGATTCGACGTTATAATCGGTTTTGTACACATAACACCTTTTGGGTCAAATTGTCCCAAAGTAGAGACTTTTTCAAGTTCATATGTATGTATTTTGTTCTGTGCTTTCCACTTGTTCACTTTTATTTTTAACCTTTGTCCGGCGGAACAGGGTACAATTGTACCTTTTTCGTTTTTAAATTGCAATAACTTTTTTTTGTTAATACTAGATATCTGAAATTTTCTGACATCTCTAAACTTTTATTGCGGATTACATATTTGAAATTTAAAGAGAAGATTTTGATTATATCACACTCAAATAAGTCTTTTTTGACTTGATATCCCTAAAAGGCTGAAGAGGTACAATTGTACCTTCATATAAATCGTTAGAAAAAAGAACAAGAAAATAAAGTAGAGTTATTTTGATTAGTTTTATTTGAAAAGAACAAACGAATACATACTATATAACCAAATATTTGGGAAAAAACCATATATTTTTATTTGCATGAAAAACATGTGGTACTTTGAATAGAGTGTTCATCGCACACAGGTTTCAAGCAGATTGCACACGCCTTTCTAGTCTTACGTCGTTTACGTGCCTCACATTGACAAACATAACAACTTCCAACCACAGGTGATGCTACCCGTCTACCAAAGGGTACTTTGGAACCAATTTCTGGGCTTGGTGCTGCCACTATAGGTCGTCCAAGTACCATTTCTATAGCACTTCGAATAAAATATTTACCTGTTATAAGTTTGTTGTCACTACGGTCTTTTACTGATTGCATACATAGCTGTTTTGAAAGATCTTTCAAGAACTTTCGTCGCTGATCTTTTGATATACTTTTTGGATGGTGGATTCTATATAATATATAGGAGGCCAAAGCAGCAACGTCAACCATGTTATAAAATAATGCTAGAGGTCAGCGCTTTGTTCGTCGTTTTACGTTGTATTCGCCCAACATTTTGTCCATGACATCTACTCCACCTTTTGTTTTATTATAATATTTTATAATTTCTGGCTTAGCAGCATCCGTTTCTTCTACTTCTCCTGCCATGTGCATAGTTGATAGTAGTGTCACCGATTTCTTCTTTTTTGGCACGTATGAACAGATTGTGGCATCATTGTTATAAGCGAAGTTGGTGGAGTTGATGGGCCTTTCCTTTGCTGGCTGCATATTTCTGGGTAAAATTTTTTATTTTTTCTTACCGTGCCAACTAGATTCATGTTCCAGGAACTTAAGACCTTGCCTAATTGTAAGGATGTGAAAAAATTATCTGTAACCACATTCCTTCCAGAGCCCTTATACACTTGAACTAAGTCCAGCACAGTTCGTTCACCAATATTTGTTTGTCTTGGACCGTCTTTCGGCTTTCCAGTATAAATTTGACCATGTAATGGATAGGAGTTTGATGAATCACAAGCCCAGAATATTTTTATGCCATACTTAGCCGGCTTAGAAGGTATATAATGAGTAAATTTGGTATGGCCTCTGAAAGGAAATAATTGTTCGTCTACTGTGATGCACTCATACGGCTTGTATGCATTCTCTAAATTTGTGTTCATCATGGTCCAGATATCCCGAATTGGTGCAGCTGTATCTTCTTGTATTCGCGCTGCACGTGTATTTTCGTGTTGAATCGGACAAATCTTTGCATCATCTTGAAGCGGTCTCGAGACATTGCTGCACGTACAAGAGGCAAAGCATCTGCATTCCACATATCATCCAAGTTGGTTCTGTTATCTCTTTGTACACCAGCTGCAATTAGAATACCGAAAAATGCATCGAACTCAGTTGCAGTGAATGGCTGAAAGACTTTTTGAGATGACTGCGCAGAAGAATTGGCATCATAAACTCATTTAGCTTTTCGATTTGTCTCCCTTAATATAATGTCACACATTTCAGGAGTTATAATGTGCTTAACCCTGCTGTTAGATTAGGACCATTTGGTCCAAATTTTTTCTGTTTTCCCTTGTAACTTTGGAACGGTGATATATACTGACTAAATTTTTCTGCTAATGGGGTCTTTTAATAAAACAATGTTATGTGCGAAAATTAAATTTTCTAACTTTATTCAGGACTGAGAAAAATACAAAATGACGAATCTTAGGTTAGAGGACCATTTGGTCAATAGTACATTTTTTCATTACCAAGCGAATGTAAATTCATGTCAAATATTTAGAAGATGTTTTTGATATGTCAAATACTTGCTTTAGAAATTATTGAACCAAAATAGTTACAAAGGATAAGATAAAATTATTATTTTGGATGAAAATTCCAGTATGGACCAAATGGTCCCTCAACCTAAGATTCGTAAATTTTTTCATTACCAAGCGAATGTAAATTCATGTCAAATATTTAGAAGATGTTTTTGATATGTTAGCGGATGTTTTTGATATGTCAAATACTTGCTTTAGAAATTTTTGAACCAAAATAGTTACAAAGAATAAGATAAAATTATTATTTTGGATGAAAATTGCAGTATGGACCAAATGGTCCCTCAATCTAAGATTCGTAAGTTTTTTCTAATCTAACAGCAGGGTTAAAAAGTTATTTTTCTGTAAACAGAATACTTTTCAATCCAGGACCACCTTTTTGACGCAAAACGTTACGCGATTTGGTTTGTGCGCTAGGCATTGGTTCACTATACCACTTTGTTCCGTCTTTACCGATCAAAACACCACCTATATTTGGAGGTACCAGTTCATCTTCAGCACTTTCATCTGAGCCATATACTTCTTCAGCTTCTATTATAATTTCAGGTTCAACATCTGACTCTTCGTCATTATCTACACGTGGAAAATAAGAATCTTCATCGGAAGCAACAAAGGGTTCTTCTTCATCATCAGAATATTCAATTAGTTGCCTTATTTCATCGGATGTAAATCTTTTGTAAAAATGTTAAAAAATTTCTTTATATAACAAAATGCTAAAATAAGTATTTGATGATATTACGGTTACCTACAAACCCGGTTCCGTTGTTCAGTTTCAATATCACTCATAGTAAGAAATCAAAATAATTTACCGAAATTTCTTCTTACAACGCACGTAAGTCAATAAGACACACTGATATAATGTGAGAGTTCGATTTATTGGTATTACACTTTTCTACTATTTTTTTTTTTTACTTTTCGGGTATTCCCCTGTTTAGCATGTACATATGTATGTTATCACAACAAATTACTATTCAAGTGCATTTATATGTATTTATAAGGTGAAATCACTGGTGCAACAACAACAATGTAAACAAAATAAGAGTTTTGTTTACATAGTATTGACTAAACGTCAAACACGATTGATTAGTATGGCAAAAAATTTATACATATATGTGTACGTAAAATAAGTTTCTTTTAGCCACGTACCTGTTCTGTCATTTGTTTATTAAATAAGAACAGAATAATTTAAATATATTAATAGGAAAAGCCATATACATATATCGTGTTAAGTATATAAGGGTACAATTGTACCCATGCCGCCTTTTAACGTTGTAAAATTCTTCCGCTGGACAAAGGTTAATAAAGAAAAGCAAAACAAAAACAAAATGAATGTGGTTGTTGCCTTGTTGCGGTTTATTTGTTGTCATAATGATTGAATTCATAAATATAAAAGGATCTCAAATTTTTGGAACGGACTGGTATCTCATCGAATTTCATGCTTATCTTGGCTTCTCATCATAGCACGAAATCTCCTACCAGAAATCCATAAAATCTCATGGTGAAAGTTTAGCAAATTTATGGGACGATAAGGACGGTAGACACATTTTTACCATGTCCCTCAAGAGATGCATGGCAATTTGTGTACTACTGTCAGAAAAAAGACATTTCTTCCACTGAAAATAACTGATATGAAGAATTATATTCCGAAACCTTATTCACAAAAGATATAACTATTGTAACATACGTACTGAAGAAATACAATAACGTTCTCCTAACGAGTTCAATGCACCATTGCGTTGACGTAAAAGATTACGAAAAGAAAAGAAAAACCGGAAATAATACATCACTACAACCATACTAAAGGAGGCGTTGATGTCCTTGACCAGTTAGTCAGCAATTATACATGTAAACAAATGACGAACCGTTGGCCGGTTGCACTTTTTTCAAATATGATTGATGTGTCAGCAACCAATCGTTCGTTATATGGACGGATACAAATACCAACTGAAGCTGCACCAAAAAATGTAAGCGTAGGATATATTTGGTAGAACTTGCCGAACAATTGATTCATCCACATATCCTTAGACGAAAGAGGCTACCTTACGGATCAGCGTCAAAGTCGCTCGTACAAAACATTCAAGCTACCCAAAGAGTTCCTGTTAGTCCGAGTTCATCAGCTTCGTTGAATAGAAAAATCAACAACCACGTACCTGATCAACGGAGAGGAAGCCGTGAGCTTTATGTTCTCAAGGCCCGAATTCAAATAAATATTCAACTAAACGTAGTAGTTGTCAAAATTTTATATGCAATGAACTTTATGCAAAAACTATCAACAAAATAAATGACTTTTTAATTGTAGTTCCTGACAGAAAAAAATAAAAATCAATTTCAATTAAAAAATTTGTTTATTTGATTAATTTTTTAATTGATTTTGGTGTAATCACGAAAATGATAACATTAATTAAAGGTATTTGTAAATTTGTCAAAAAAAACTACAATTAAAAAATTTGTAAATTTGATTAAAACATTTATTGACGTTTTTTAAAAATATCGATTAAGTATGTAATCAAGTTAATTAAAAAAATTATTGATTTTTTTTTCGCGATTTTTGATTAAATTTTTAATTGAATCAATTAAAACCGTTATTGCTTTTTTCAGCATGAAACCCCCACCCCCGGCGACGACGCTAAAAAAAACTAAAATGTTCTATTTTTAAAGCGATTTTATTCAAGGTTTTGCAGATACACATGTTATATCTAGAAAAAATTAAATTTTTTAGAATTTGGATTCATAATCGGAACTAATGTCCGGTTTTCTTAAACTATTATTATATATTAAACATTTACGGTCTTATTCATAAAAAGTTATGAGGGGTTTGAGAGACAGTTTATCATACCAAAACCGTCCCTCAAATCCCTCACAACTTTTTATGAATAATGCGGTTAATGTTTAAACGATTTATATTAAATACAAAAAAAAATAGGTTCATCTGGTGGTTCTGGAGAAACATTCAATTTATCTGCTCCTGCCGCAGCAACAGTCACTCCATTGTCGCATTCCATCTCTTCTGCATATTGCTTTTATCCAATTTAGGGCACTCTTGTTTTACACGTTCAAAATGTCTAAGGAGGTGAGTCTTAAAGATTCTTTTTACGTGAAATTTTTGAAAACAATTTTCGTGTAAACAATTGTATGTGGCATAAGGCGGCAAATTGTGCCTTTTCAAGTGCATAAAAAATGTTTGGGGACAGTAATTTTTTCCATTGCAAACAAAACACTCAATGCAAACACTCATTTCCAATAAAATTTATTCAAAAACACTTGCCAATTAAACACAATTACAAAAAACCCAGTTTTAATCACGAAACAAGGCAATTTAACACTATTATTCTTTAAGTTGACAAAATAAAATCTTTCAATCAACAATAAACGAATTACAAATAACAACAGTGTTGTATATCAAAGACTAGAGCCGTACGAAAAGTGACAACGACGGCTGGTGACTCAGCCGCCATATATATTGCCTCCCAACGGCGCTGTAAAATTCAACTTTCTGTAAAATACTTTATGACAACAATTTTTGTTCACAAAAATTATTTACATACATTAAGGTTTGTTAAGAACGCATCATGCATATTTATATTAATTAGAAAGATTCACAACAAAAATTCGATAATGCACTCAAAAATTAAACATTTTTAGCGCCGTAGATTTGCGTCTTGCCAACTGCTAGTTCTGTTGCAAAACTCAAAAATGAACTGTAAATATGATTAAAAATTTAATTGATTCTATTAATTTATCAATTGAATTTTTTAAAAAAATTCAATTATATTTTTAATTGAAATTTACAGGCCAATATTTTTTTCTGTGTGGTGGAAGAAATATTCAAAAACAATATTTTTCTTCTTTTAATGTTTCCATGGTATCTGATTTTAAAAAAATTTTAAATTTAATTTTAATAATTTAAATATCAGATGTTGACTTTTTTCTTATCTAAAACAAAATTAGATACCATGGAAACATTAAAAGAAGGAAAATATTGTTTTTGAAAAAAAGTAAGTTAACACCTTCTTCCATCAGGGACTTCAATTGTATTCTGTTATACTTTTACTTCATACTAAGAAATTAATAAAAAAAATTCAATGAGTGTTCGAACTCATGGGCGATGTGTTAACACCTGTTTGTTACACGGTACCTGTTCGATTTCTTTACTAATATTTTACATTAGAAAATAAGAAAAATTTCATGCTCTTGTAAACATTAATAAATGCATTTAATAAGTATTGATCGAGGTTTGTATGATGCCCATAATGCAGTCAATTCCAAAAGCCTTTATACGAAATTTACTTACTTCCATTATACATAAAATTTAGTTTAAAATTGATTTGTTGTGGTTTGAAATCGTTTCTTTTTGTGCTGAAGGCTCTTTTGCTATTGCACTTTCTTTTTTCTTACATCTGCTTTAACATTAGTCGTAATATTAATGCTGTTTTTTTACTCCATTAAGCTATCGCCACTTACGACTTTCCAAATAAAACGATCCACACTTAATACTACGAAATGTGGCAACATTTGCTGTAATGGGTGAAAAAAAATTCGATATGGCAACACGAACCAACACAGTGCCAACAAATACATGGTAGCAGCACATGTTGTTGTAGTTGTAAGCAGCAACAACAGACATTTCATTTTCGTTCATTCGTTTCAGTTGTCAAACTCTACACAAATATATACAAACAATACAAAAATACAAACAAGTATAAAATCAAAATACATATGATTTTGACAAGTGAAGCGATAAATGAACATAACATCACCTGTTTAAACGACTATACCTGATAGATAATTTCACCATCTTCAATATGTATAACATTTTCCGCGCGTTGCTGTGAACATATTATTATTACCAATTTTGTTTTCAATCGCAAATAAAAATCTATCCTTCAAATTTAGAGATATAAAAGTATACTTGTCTTCCATTACATAAAATAATTTTAATGAACTTAAAATGTGTAAGCCATTTCGCAAATTTCTGCTTTTGAGTTTCTCCTTGATAACATTTTCATTCTTTTTGTTGCCATTTCTTGAAATTGAATATGTGGCAACATTGTCATTGCTCAAGTCGGAATTTAAGTGGGAAATTGAAATGCCACTTAATATCGCTAAGCTGTCCCGTACAAATTCAGCTATAATTAACTTTAGCAGTTTTTTTATTATTATTATTTTTATATTTAACTTATTGTTAAAATAAATAAAGCAATATTTAGCTCACTGAAATAATTGTTTTTTTGTCACAAACAGAGCGACGACGACCTGCTTGTTTGAATGCTGGCATACAACTGAATAAAAAGCAATATTTACCTCACTGAAATAATTGTTTTTGTTTTTTCATAAACAGAGCGAAAACAAAAAGTATTGAACAGTATAGAGAACTTATTGCCCTCTTTTTCCGCTCTCATGTAGAGTCTGGGTAAAAGAGCATAAACGAGTCTTATTCTCTTTATAGAATATTTCAATATGAATGCACCATTTCGACAATGTTATTACATAAAACAATACAAAAAGCACAAATGGTTCAAAGGCCATCAATGTTTCACATCAAAATTAAGAATGGACCAAGTTAAGACAAAAAGAGTAATACGTTTTGAATCATTCGCCAGTGCTTCTGAGTCGTACAATGTGTTCTCTATACTATTCAATACTCTTTGGTGACGACATACCTATTTTCAGGCAGAGACTATTGTTGTAAAACACCACGTACGTAATGCTAACGTTGTGTGTTGTTTGCATGTGTTCACTTTGATAGATTGCCCTACTCGTGCCTATAGATGTTAACACATCAAAAATTCGTAAGTACTTTATATTTTTTTCCTGAACAAAAAATTTATCAGTCTGCGGAATTCTGTAACTTTTCACGACACAAATCGGTAGTTAAATTGACAAAATTCGGAAATTTTGTATTGAAATTTTATAAATTTTGACAATTTACCTACCGATTATTGTCGTTAAAAAGTTACAGATTTCCGGTGCTGAAAAGTGTGAATATTCTTAAAAATAGTTTTTCTGTGTTCATTTTATTTCAAAATTAAAACAAAAACTGAATTCGTAAAACATACAAAATGTTTTATTAAGTAAAATTAGTATTGAACCAATTTGACCTAAAATATGTTATTTGGGGTAATTTCGAAAGACAACACAATGGTTTCCCATTACATCCCATGAATAATTATATATTGTCGTCCTTTGTTCATATTAATTGGTTTTGGGGATTTTGTATTTTGTTACATGATGTATCCACTTTTGTCCGTCACTGTGCATATAATGTATGTCCGAAATGGGAGTGTTCAGTTAATTCATGTTATTACAAATTTTTGCAAGACATGATGTTGAAAGGTCTTAAAAGGACTTAAAATGTTATAATGAGAAATGAATGTACAAAATATTAAACAAATGATTTACGTGAAAAAAGCCACTGTAATTATGATTGAACTTTAAGTAAGAAATTATTTAAATATGTATAATGATTTAAATGAGTTCTGGGGGAAGGGGGAGGACACATATTAAAACCTTAATGTTTATATGACACTGACAATCCTAAGGCATAAATGGCGAAATTTCCTTTAGTCGCTTAAATCGTGGATTAAATAGTTTTGAAATTTTTGTAGTATTTTTTCTCCCGTACTACTTCCAAATCTCCAGACATCTTCATAGTGACATTGAGAGGGATATAACCTTCTGTTCAGTTGCAAAGGATTTTTCACATTTTACTTATGTAAATTTAAGGACATCTCTTGTGGGGCATTGTTTAGACTCAGTGTGTTCATATAAATATTATGACTTTTGACTGTGATATTCATAAGTAACACGTCATCTGGCAAGGACAATGTGTTTGTTTGTTTGTAAATCTAAAGGATTTGTCTGAGGTAGGAATGAATTAAAAATACATGAATAGTGCAACTCTGTTTTCTTTTTGTCTTAAATTTAAGTTTTTTTTGTAACTTTAATAGTTTCACACAAAAAAAAACATCAGTTAGTGTTAGGGTGTTCTCTCATAGAGCCAGTACAGAAATTTCAGTCGGGTGAATCGACTTAAATATAACCTCACCCTAAGTCATCCCAGTTCCATTAAAAAAAATTTATATTCGCCCTTCAGTTAAACGAATTGACGTGGCAAACAACCCGATATTCAATAGCGATATTCAATCCAGCTTAATTTTGATCCTAAATGGTTTTGTTGATTTAACGAGACTACCAGTAAATTGCCCGCCAAAAATTTGTATGGGAGGTACGAAAATGGGCGAAAATTGTTAATTTACAAAAGCTTTTGTCAAAATATTGTTCAGTACAAATTTGATTAATAGCAGTTGTGGTTTACGGGAGATATCGCGACGGTCAACCAGATGGTCGCCCTACTTTTGTATGGTAGGTAGACAATTGGACGTAACACAGTAAAAAAATAAAGGGTTTCCCATTACATCCCATGAAGGAATTGGGGAGAGCTTCTCAAAACCCTCAAAACCAGTGAACTGCGCGCTTTCTAGTTTTATACTCACTGATTGGGACCTACAGTTTTTACACCGATTCCAAACGGTATTTTTGAGAAGCTTTATCATGGCTAAATACTCGATAGTGCCGCCGTCACTATGCGAGGTGACCGCCTCCGAAAGAAATTTAAGGTAGCCAGAGTAGGGATCGAACCCCGGATCTCATGTACAAGAGGCGCGCACACTAGCCATTGCACCACCGACGGCCACCGATAATGATCACAGCGTGGATATGGTTTTCTGTCCATTGCAGTATTTTCTATTATGCATCTATTTTAAATTTTCTACCAGTTTTTTCCTTTTCTCATTATTTTTTGTCATCAATTCAATGAAGAACAATTGATGAACATTTAACATCGATTTGATGTAAAGATTTTCTTTCAGTGTAGCCAGGCGGCTCTCCTATCATTTAAATCTAACGACACTGCATCTAAACTCGTTAGTGAATGTAGGGAAAAACTTGTCGAGCTAAGTCGGCTGGCCAGTGTGGTTCTTACTTGGATGCCAGGACACAAGGGTCTCCTTGGGAACGTAAGGGCAGACGAACTAGCCAAAGCAGGATCATCTTCCAACGAACTCCATATAGTGTCAGTCGCAAAGCCTATAGGGTCGGTCAAAAGAGCTATTTTCCCGCATTACCTTGAACGAGTAAAGGCCTGATAGGATAGAACGGAAACGTGCAGCATATCCAGAAACATATGGCCAGAATATAACATTCACCGGACTAACTCCCTGATTAGCCAAAATCGGTGGAACATATCAAGGGTAATTGCCGTGGTGACCGGGCACTGACCAATCGGTAATCACGCAAGACGGTTGAATCTTCCATATAATGACCAATGCCGTGCCTGCGAAGACGCAGAAGAGGAGGAGACGGTGGAACATATTCCCTGTAGTTGTCCGGCTTTAATGAATACACGCCTAAAGACTATTGGTCGTCCCTTCCTAGACAACCTCACTGAGATACACGAGATAGATCTGGGGGATCTAATGAAATATCTCCGATGAGATAGGGAATTCACAAGGTGTGCTATGGTTGTAGGTTGTAAGAAAATCAGCCTTGTTACGAATGTCGTTCTCGTATTTCGACTACGACAGTTTTGTAAAAGATTAAAAATAACACACCAACTTTGTCTTTAATCTTTTACAAAACTGTCGTAGTCGAAATACGAGAACGACATTCGTAATAAGGCTGAATATAAGACCTCCAATAGCACATACATAAGTATCTGTCGTAAATGCATATACTACAATCCAAGGAGTATTGAAGAAGGTGGTGGCACTAGATCAAAGTGTAATTATATCTTGTGGAAGCATTAGACGTTGTTGTAATTGTAGGCAAAAACAACAGCCTCTGCATGTAAACATGCATGTAAAAGTAAACAAGCATGTACAAAAACAAAATAAACATGAATTTGACTGTTTCTAGGTACAACGTCATAAAAATACTGAAATCAGCTGTGCTAATGCTTCCACTTGATATAAATAAACTTTGCACTAGATGTTATTGGGCGACTTCTAATTAATTAAATTGTCAAAATCACCTGATTGTGAGAAGTGTAATCAGGAACCCGTCTATCCCAGAAACTGGGTTTTCAGTTGTTTCGAAAAGTGAAATTTTTTTAAACGGTTATTTTTAATTAATTTTATAGAAAAAACATAAATTATGTTAATTCATGATTCTTTTTCTAATTTTCTTTTCAAAATTTCACACATATTTGCATTTAATAATAATAAGAAGGAACTTTATATCTTGTTGTCGTATCAAAAATTGTATGAGGAAGTTGGGGGAAATCCCTATTTTAGGAGCTATGTGCCTCCAAAGTCTGGATAACGGGAGGTTTTTATTGGACGATTAGTTTGTATTTCGAGTCTTCCGGCCGGGTTGTGGGACCAGGGAGAGAAATACCTCTGTGCCTCAATTAACATTTCTGGATTTTGTGGATTTTGGAAAAATGTAAAAACTATTTTCGATAATTTTTAAAAATTTGATCGGCCGATGTTGCTATAACAAAGCGAGTTATTGAAAATTTGCACTTAATTTGTTTTGTTTATTTTGCCTTATATTGCCCAACAATGCTGCCACACAAATTCCTTTAGACGCTTTTTAATACATAGTAGCCCCCTATATCCGAACCTGGGAGGCCCATAACTCCTAATATAGAATTTTACCCAAACTTTTCTATCTTAAATTTTTAGCTTAAAACCGGTGGACCGGTTTTCAGTTTTTTATTACTGTAATTGTGAGCGAATATAAAATCAATCAGCTGTGTTGGTGCAACCACCTTCTTCACTACGCCTTGCTTCAATCTGAGAAAAATGCATTAAATGGTAAACAAATGGTATCAGCTGATCGCTTAGTACACCGCAAAAACATATCTGCAAAAGTTGTACTATCGTACAACACTTTTGTATGGAAAAAATCCACTACAGTTGTACAACTGTTGTAGAACTTTAGCTCATACGACACATACAACAGTTAGGACACTCTTGTGAACACCCTAACTGTACATTAGACTGTCCGGAGTGATGTAGTATGCAAAACGGTATCTCAAGACACTAATTGATGCGAAATAGTGTATTTAGCAATTATTATTCTACTTATTGCCAATAAAATTAAATTTTTTATAAATTACAGTTATGACAAACGAAGTCTATTTTAGATTATCGGCCTTATTCATAAAAAGTTATGACAGGTTTGAGAGACGATTTATCATACTAAAAACGTCTCTCAAATCTCTTATATACACCTTTTTATGAATACCTATAATATCCATTGTGTCACAAACTGACGATTTCATTAATTTATTTAAAAGTCTACAGTTTATGTCTTATTTTACCAATTAGGGCAGGCTTTAACAAAAACTAACTAAACTTTATACTTTAACAACCCCAAACAAACGAATCGCTTTCCTTAAATCTCCCCAAAGGCTGGTGTAGAAAATTTTATATGCACCTTCAGTTATCCATTGCGCCCACATATATTTACATACATATGTACATGTTTATAGCACGTAGAGGTACACGAACGCATGAGTTCGAGCCAACTGGAATATATTAAAATTCCAACCTGATGTTACATGTATACTACCTACATTCATTCTAATATTAGTTTCATATATTCAGAAGGAAAGGAAAGGAAAGTAAACGAAACAAAACAAAACCATCAAGTAAACAATGTAATGTAACGCATTAAAACTTATACAGAAGCGTCGTCGGCGATGTTAAAACCATCCATAAACCTATAAAGTGGGTACAATGTACTATAAGGGGGCTCTGATGCCCACGCCAGACATATACGCACAAGAAACTTTGTTGTAACTTTGAGTCATCTAATGAAAGGACGGAGCAATGATAAGCAATGGAAGGAGAGAAAAAAAGGGGATGCGGGTTCAAGTAGAAGGGCTGAAGGTTTGATAAGCTTCGAAAGGAGTAAAAGAAGGGGATGCGTGTGCGAGCATACGTTTTATTAACCAATACATCGGAACATTGTAGTAGGAAATGTAACAGGTCCAACATACTCTGTAAGAGGAATATAAAGTTGTACAATTTCTTAAACCGATTTTATGATGTTTTGCGCAACTTGCAAGAAATGGCTCACAAATTTTATTAAAACATAAATATTTGTTGACATAGAAAAAGACAACAAGTTAAGATAGTGATTGTTAGAATAATGGCCTGACTCTAAAAAAAAAACAATTGTATAAATGAAGATGATTTCGCAAATGTCCTTGTTTTCACTATCAAACAAAGTTATACTCCTCTCGAGTCAGGGATTGTAGTAAACACCGGTTTAGGTTTTTAACATTTAAGTAAAATAAATGCAATGCATTGCTGACGATCTCGGCAAACGTCTTAAGGACTACGATTAAAGTTCATTCATCGTAACACAGAAAAAAATAATTTTTCAATTCAATTAAAAAATTCGAAAATTCAAACAAAATATTAAATGAAAATCCTGTGATAAAAAGAATCACATATCAGCTAACATATTTGTAGGTTGTTTATTGGAAAAATATTATTTTTCAATCGATGCCAATTTTCACCCATCTACGAAAATATTTGTACGTTATTTATGAAAAATATTTTCGATTTTAGTCGATGAAGAATTTGACATATTAACAAACTAAATTGATCTCAGTTTTCGTTTTGTCTTCGATCCGAAGTATTTTCAGAATTTTGTTTATTTAAAAAAAGTTGAACAGGCGCGGTAGGATTCGAACTTACATCCACTGGAAGATCGTTACGATGTTTGTGACACAGCGTCATTTCGGGCAGCGCCTAGCCCGTTACGCCACCGACTGCCTGTACAAACTTATCTCTAACTGTATCGTATTTACTTCGTTAAATATTGGGGTAATTCTTATGAATTTTTTTGTTGATACCATTTATCGATTTTCATTTCAATATTTGAGTAATTTGTCAGTATATCAATGGAAAATGTAAATGAGTGCTGAAATTTTTCACGTACCAAATTTTTTGTTAAAATTTTACAGTCGTCTTTTTTTTCTGTGAACCAATCAGAAACATCTACGACACGGACATATCGTCTGTTACACGTTTGCATCGGCTATAGCACGGTTTTATCGGCCATAACACGGTTATATCGACTATAACACGGTTATACATTGAGAGAAATCTTTACATCAAATCGATGATAAATTTGCATCAATTGTTTTTCAATTGTTTCTTCAATTTGAAGATCGTGCGTTTTTTCACCATGTTCAGCTTCATTGAATTGATGATTTGTTTTACATCAATCCCCATCATTGGAATTTGGAAATAGTAATTAGTGGGATCGATTCAAAATATTGACGTAGAATTGAAAAAATTAACAGAAAAAAAACACGCGTATAAAATTGAAAATAAATACATAATAAAAAATAGAGAAATGGGCAGAAAAATTTTTCATGTGGTCTTATACCCTGTTCTTGTGGATTTTTACGATGAAAATATGCCAAAGAGTTTGGCTACTCATTCACAAACAATTTACATCAAAATGATGACCAACTTACATCAAATTGATGACAAACTTACACGGCAAATGTGGCAGCTAACGCAAGTCGAAAACTTAGTATATCATGCGTATCCTTTGGTGGTTTTCCGGTTTCTCGACATTCATTTCCGTACTCTATCCGAGTATTGCAGCATGCCAAACCTATAAAATGTTTAATTTCTTTCAAAGACCCCTTTCGGGTTTTGAAAAATCACCGATACGCTTCTATTTGTTGGTCGCAGATATCCACACCACCCATTGATTCTTGAGTTGCCGGACTATATTTGAACCTTCTACTAAGATGTATTTATTTTCTTTTTTGCTTCAACAACGAAAATCATTAACAGGACTGCATCTAAAAGCAGATAATCCCAATAAGACCGGAAGACAAGCCCAGCCCAGCGGGGTGTTGCACTTCTCCTACTGGCAGGATGGTTATGTTTCAGCCGCCTATTATTGATCAGAATGCAGTGTGTCGCAACTGAATTTTTGTTTCTTTAGTTTTGAACCGCCGTCGGGCACTAGTGTTGGCTCATCCATTTTTAAAGGACCAAATAATATGTCCTCTAGTTCGAAGACCCTCAGTGACAGGGCCACCAATCAGGCTGCTCATTTGTTTCGCCTTCTCACTCTAGCTAGCTAACGGATAGTTCCGATAAAACCGTCGCCCGGGAAATACTTAGTCTAAAACCGAATGTAGTGAGTTGCTTGGACGGAACTATGAAACAATCATTTCTGGCCACTCCCAAGTGAGTGGCTTTCAGAAACTTTTCACCTCCACGATCAGTCCCAAACGAGGACAGGATAAAATTAACGATTTCGACGAGCAGAACATCCACCCGTTTCGAAGAAAGGGTGAACGATGATAACCATTATAATTTAAAGGTAGTGGGCGAATTCATTTACCTCTGATCTGCCTAAACAGAATCAATATCGTCAGCCTAGAAATCAAACGGAGAATTGTTCTTGCAAACAGTTATTATTTCGGCCTAAACAATCACTTCAGAGATAACATCCTCTCTCGAGAAACATACATAGATTCAAGTCCATCAGACTCTCATAAAACCTATCTCGCTTTATGGTGCAGAATCCTGGGTCATATCGCATGCTGACGAAACATCGCTGGGAATCTTCGATTGCTCCGAAAAATATATGGTCCTATAATAGAGATCGGTGAGTATCGACGACGAATGAACCACGAGCTGTATAATCGAAGATCCCGGCATCGACGCAGATATGCGAATCAAAATAACGCGTTTAGGTTGGCTAAGCCATACCAGTGTAACACCTTATAATGAGGTGACAACCTCTAATACGGTTGCAACTGCCTCTAATGCGGTTGTGACAACATCTAATGCAGTTGTGACAACCTCTAATGCAGGTGTAACTACGTCTAATTCAATTGTAGCAAACTCTAATGCGGTTATGACAACCCCTAATCCAGTTTGACAACCTCTAACTTCGATTGTGGCAACCTCTGCGGTTGTGACAACCTCTAATGTGGTTGTGGCAACCTTAATGCAGTTGTGACAACCTGTAAATTTGGTTGTGGAAACTAAACCATTGCATGGGAACCGTTTTTTGGTATTCGAGAACAGCGACACACATTCAATAATTTCACTGCACTTACTCAACGTGTTTTAAATAGATAACTGAAGTTCCGCTACTTTCTTGGGTGAGAGCAAATCAGAGTAAAAACAAACACAACCCCACTGAAATGTTTGATTTAAGTGACAAATGACTTGTAAGATAAAAGTAATCGAGAACCAAAGACTCGAAAACAGTGTGCCCGTTAAAGCAGACAGCGAGTGAAGTAATTGAGCAATTTATGGTTCAACAAAGAAAATAGAAAAATAAATGTATTTATGTAAATATGTATATCAAGATCAGTATGTCGAACAGTAAATGCAAAGAAAACAAACGAGTTAATATTAATTTCAAAAACCATTTATTTTGCACCGTTTTTCTTTGAAAAGAATATTAAAACCTATGATTTCTAACTTTAGCCTTAGTTTTTTATGTCAATAAAAAATGCATTTCTTATCTTTCAAAATTCATTTATATTTACCATTGTACATTGATAATTTCATTTAAATAAAAAAATGCAATTAATAGAAGTGTTTTTAAAATGTTCTTATTAAGCACTTAATTCCATTCTATTGCAAAGAAAATTATACTATTCTATTCTATTGCAATGCAAAAAATATCAACAATTAACGGGTGCGCCAAATAACTTTTTTTTTGAAAATGCTATAAAAAAAACTACTGAATATTTTCTCAAATTTCTTTTTGACGTAGAATACGTCTTACCTTACGGTATGAGGAGTCATGTCAGGTTTTTATTGTTGTAATCTTTATTTCATTGAATTTGAGGAAACGGCTAGATGAATTTTTTTAAAATTTTTTTTGTAGGTAAATGAAGATGTTATCTTTCGTTTGATATACATTTCATATTGGTTGATATATTTCTAGTATTTTAATTTCTCAAATGAAAATTGTTTAAACACATACACTCAAACATATGTGTGGTGTTTGGTTGAGTGTTTTTGGTTGCTCAACATTGCTTAGGAACATGTATCTAGTAAAAAGTGAAACGAACAGCAAGCTAATGTTGCTTGGCAACATGTATCTAGTAAAAAGTAAAACAAACAGTAAGCTAACGTAATAAAGCTTTTTTGCGAAAGCTTCAATAAAGCTGTTGTAACATTAATTTTGAATTGTAAAGCGTAAAGCTTTCACACAACGCTCGAATGCTAATGCGAAGACTCGATAAGGTAAACCTTTTCTAATATTAGGGCGGCCCTCTCAACATTCGCAGAACTTATTTCAATAAAAATATTAATTAAAATACATAAATTAAATTAAAATTTAACATAATATTTTTTTTTTTAAACGGACTTGAATCAAATGCCGTTGGTAAATATAAAAATTACAGCAGACAGTTGTCCGAGGCCTTCGGTTCAGCGGAAGGATAAAACTAATTATCTGTCAAATCAGACATGAGCTAAGTGTTACCATTCACGAAGTACGCACTAGTTGAAAACAAAAACGTTAGATGGCGGACCCTTTATAACTGTATACCATGTGTGTATGCGAACAATTCATTACTACTCGAAAACATGCTCACTTTTCGAATAATTGCCCCCTTCTCGAAAACCTGCTCACTTCTCGAGACAATCTAACATCTCTCTGACTTCTCTCTTGCTATATTTAATATATTCGCTCGAATCAAGAATTTCAGTGTAGAGCAGTGGTCACCGTCCATAGCCCCCAGGGGCCGAACACGATCGGCTTTTTACACGTACACAACACGAACGTCAACAAAAAGCATATCAAAGAGCGTATGAGAGAAGAAAATTTCATTCAGTAGCACATTAGCTTTCAACTTTGTTCTGGATTCAGTACAAATACACCAATACATTCACATTTGATTAGTATTCTCTTTTTGGTGACCACTGGTGTAGAGTCGTTGGTGAAAATTGGTGTTCGTTGTTGGTGCTATCACTGACATTATCGTTTTGTTTTTAACTAATTCTCGCTTCAGTGTACCCGTTTAACGGGTGCAGTACTATACACAGTATTACAAATGTATTTATGCAATACTTTAGTGGAAACCTCTAAATTCGGTTACGGCTAATTCGGTTGTCTCAACCGAATTTATACGTGGGGGCGGATAAGAAACATATTTTTTCCATCAAGTATTTACATTGCGGTGCGGCAGTTTATCCGCTCACCCTGAGGTTAAACAGTTTAAAATGCTCGTTTTCAAAATTCAGCTGAACATTTTACTAGGAACATTTATTGTAATGATAACTTATTTATATAGTTCTCTCTGCCAATATAATGTAGCTCAACATAAATTCGTTAGATTTCCATCGTATTTCTTTAACGATTGTTGTTCTCATTTGAAAATATACATGCAAAGATTACCCACCCGCCTCCCTACTTTAAAGGCTACCGAAGGTTAAATTATGCAATAAAAACAAACTTGGTGCTGTTTCACTATATACATATGTACATATACAATGGTCTCGCAAACCTATACTATGTACATAGTATGTATGCATGTATCTAGTCTATTACTATGTATGAGTCATTGTTATCCTTAGACATGGCTACCCTGCCTTCGTGATTGTCGTAAGTATTGGCTGGTGGTTTAAAGTGGCGTCAAAACTACTGCTGCCACATTCAAACATACTTGGTACTGGCATGGAAGAGGTGCAACAGATTATGGAAGGAGAGAGGTGTATGTGACTGATTAAAGCAAGCAATTTAATCATGTACAAATATACACGTACGTATCTATGTACAACACACATATGTATGGAGCAAGGATAGACTTGCACATGCAAAAAAACTTAAAGTAAATGTAAAATTTATCATTGATATCCTTTGGTATACAAGTTGAAAATAAACACTGTATTTTTAAATGAAGGCAAATGAACTTGATGGTGGGGCTGCAGTCAGTCAGTGGGTCTGAATTCGTATTTCTGTTAGTTGTATTCAGGTTACACTCCTTTTTTGAATAAATTTAAAGTTTTATTTTTTAATTGAAAATTAAATTTTTATTGATTGGTTTGTTGTGTTGTTATCGATGGAACAATGTACTTACCCATGTTTCCTTATTGCTGTCCGGCTCGACGAATATAAGATGGGTTGCCGTCAAATATAGGGTGCCCACCGTAGGATTTTTCGTATTATAACGATCAATCATACGGACATTGTCAACCTGAAAGAGTTTTTTTGTTATAGAAAATTTAGTTAGTAAGCCAGCAGATCGAATGTTATTTTGTGAATTTAAAAATTATTTGTTTTGTTTTCAGCAGTTTTCAACAAATAAAGCTACATTTGGGTCACAAAAACATATATTATAACCTATTAATCATTGTGTCTCAAACATGTAATGTTGAATAGCAAACACAATGTGTTTGGACACAATTATACTATATTTGCAACACGCTACAAACACGTTATATTTGCATCCAAATAACAACAAAATACATATTTTTCAGCGTGTAGAGGAAATATACGACCCATGCCCTTGCCATGACATCAAGATTGTTCTAGGTGATTTTAATGCTAAAGCCGGTAGAGAAAATGTCTTTGAAACAACCATCGGAAAATTCAGTCTACACTCCATCACTACCGCTAACGGAATGAGACTGTCAGATTTTGCCGCGTCGAAAAACATGGTTATCAGTATTACGAGATTCTAACATAAAGACATTCACAACGCTACTTGGATATTCCCTGATCAACAGACGAAGAACCAGATTGATCACCTGGTAAGTGATGGAAGTAACTCTACTAGTGTAGTGGACGTATGTGCGATTCGAGGAGCTAATATCGATTCGGGTCACTACGTGGTTGCAGCAAAGGTTCGCACCAGGTTAAGCATAGCGAAAGTCGTACGAAACCAGACATATAAGAAGCTGCAAATCGGAAAGTTGCAATTACCAGAGATAGCCTATGCAGAGAAGTTCAGTCAGATACTGGCGCAGATCATGAAGCGCAGTGAAAATACATTTTCCACTCTATAAATACTGCTGCAGAGACTGTACTTAGTTATGAAAGGCCGCTTGAAGACAAACCATGGTACGATGAAGAGTGTCGCATGGCAAGTAATGAAAAGAACGCTGCACGTATGGCAATGCTTCAGTCAGTTGCAACGCAAGCCGCGACAGAGCGGTATAAGGCGAAGAGGAAACCCGTTTGCTTGAGAAGAAAAAACGGTAATGGAAAAGTTGAATCTTACAGAACGAAGAATCAGTCACGTAAATTCTACCGAAAAATACAAGGTAAACCAACAGTCATGGATCAGGGCCCCCGTTTGTGCAGAAAAGTACGGGAATCTTGGCGTAGCTGTGTAGAGTATGTTGGGATTATGCAGAGATCACTTTTCTGCTTTACCAGAAGATTTCAATATAGATGAGGGTGTTTAGCACATACAGGACAATGGCGTCGACTGCCCCCCGCCTAAACAAAACCGCTGGTGCTGATGGACTACCGGCTGAGCTGTTTAAGGTTGGGGGCTTTGATATGGAAAGGTGCATGCATCAGCTCATATGCAAAACCTGGCTAGACGATACGTTTCAAGAAAACAAAGAAAAGTTTCAGTTAATTTTTTTTAGTTTCAGTCAACTTTCAGCTAATCTAAGAAGAAGTCGCACGGCATCCAATTGCAGGCAAGGGCGTCAAAAACGCACCAATTCATTAAAATTAGTTTAGAATAACAATTGCAGAGAAGGCACGCTATAACTTTAATAACTCTGTTTCTTAGCCTTTGTCATAAGGAAAAACCCAGCTACTATTTCAGTTACTAATTCTATTTTTTTGGTTAAAAGAGTAAACAGATGAAGTGACTTTTGAGAAAAATTTCCATTATTCAACTATTGAAATCTTAAGGCTTTCAAATATCGAAACATTACAAAATATTCAAACAAATATTATCAACTTTAATTCGGTTTCAATCGACTATAATTGAAGTACATTATAGGCTAACCTATAAAAGCGATACACGTAAAATACATATAAATTTGAAACCCAAATGTCATCTTGGATTCTCATTTCTTGCTTGTATTTCCCTTTTACTCAATATTATGCTGTAAATGGATTTCAGATGTTAATGGTCCATATAAATATATAATAGGTTGTTTGTAAAATATTAACAGAGTGAAGGTTAGAAAGAAACATTTTCCAAGTTAATGCCTTTATTAAAATTGTACCAAAGGATATTACACACAGTCACATAAAAATAAACTCCCAAATGTGCCATAGCAACCACAACATATGCATGGTTTTTTCATTAAGTAATTGTGTTCACCGGTGGCTCAAGGCGTTAATGGTCGGGGGATGTTAGTAGATTATTTTAATATAAAATTAAAAAATGTCTGGAATTTTGAATTCAACATTAAAATTCTTCTCACTTACAAAATAAATATAGCTATTAACAGCAAGCAATGTTTGCCACTTATCAACAGCCAATTCGTCTGCTATTACAACAACAAATGTACTGATATAACGACGAACGGTTCGCTGTTTGCTGATACAACAAACTTGGATTTACTGAAACAACAAACTTATTTTTAGTGAAACAACAAACATATGTTTACTGAAACGACAAACATATGTTTACTGAAACAACAAACATATGTTTGCCAAAACAACAAATATGTTTGCTGAAACAACAAACAAATGTTTTCTAAAGCAACAAATATTTGCATATTACGTGTGATTCATTTAGAAGTTTTCTATTTGTTTTTTTCGGATCATTTTTATTCAGTATTGTTTGACAATTCATCGTGAAAATACTCATGCCGCAACAATAGAGCTGTTTTTTATTCAATTAAGCTATTGCCACTTATGAATTTCCAAATAAAACGATCCACACTTAATATTACGAAATGTGGCAACATTTGCTGTAATGGGTGAAAAAAATGCGATACGGCAACAAGTTTGTAGCCAGTGCCAACAAATACAAGGTAGCAGCAGATGTTGTTGTAGTTGTAGTCAGTAACAACAGACTTTTCATTTTGGTTCATTCGTTTCAGTTGTCAAACTCTACACAAATATATACCAACAATACATGAGTACAAAAGAGTATAAAAACAAAATATATATGAGGTTGACAAATGAAACGAATAATGACATGAAGCAAATTAAATCACCTGTTTAAACGACTTTACCTGATACATGGTCAATATCAATTACTGGGCGTAGTTGTGAACAATTTAATTCTAATTTTGTTTTCAATCGGAAAAAAATGTATCCTTCAAATTTAGAGATAAAAAAATATACGTAGTCTTCCATTAAATAAAATAATTTGAATGATAATGAAAATGATTACCATGTGTAAGCCATTTTGCAAATTTCTGTCTTTGAGCCTCTCCTTGATAACATTTCCATTCACAAGACATGATATCAAAATTTATATAAGATTACTTTTTGTAGTCATTTCTTGAAATTTAACATGTGGCAACATTGTCATTGCTCTAGTCGGGATTTAAGTGTGAAATTGAAATGATGCTTAATATCGCTTAGATGCCCCGCAGAAATTAAGCTATAATTAACTTTAGCGGCATACAAAACACACTTAATGTCTCCAAATTATCCAGGTGTATTACGAAAATCAGCGTCCTGTGAAGCAGCAAAATTGGATACGTAAAGAAACAAAATTGCCGCATTTGTGCTGGTGAGCAACACGCAGAGATTATCAAACTACAGTTATATCCTCAATATGCACTGTGTGGGTGTAGTTTACGGACTGGTGGAATCATCGGTCCATATTTCTTTTAAAATGAAGCCGGACAGAACACAAACGTTAATGGCGAGCGCTACTGCACCATGATAATGAATTTTTTCTTGCCTGAAATTGAAGCCCGTGATGCCGGCGACATTTGGTTACAGTAAGACGGTGCTACTGCACACACAGCGCTCGAAACAATGGCTTTATTGAGTAATCATTTTGGTCAGCAAATAATTTCGCGTTCTACACGATTGAAAAGCAAAAAAAAAATATTTTTAATATCAATGAAGCTGGCTTTATTGGATAGATAATTTTATGTTTATAATTAAAATACACTGAAAGAATAACGCTTCGTCGCATGGGTGCAACTTCTTCGTTAATGTTTTTACGTCGCTACAATGAAAAGTCTCGTATATCCGACAATTTGGTAGTCGCTGCAACGAAAAATTTCATACATGATTTTTTTTAAAATTTTTCTAATTTTACTTTTGAAAACAATTTTTCAAATTTTACTTTTCGTTCTTGCACAATTTTATTTCATTTGAATTTTGTAGAAAAAATGGGTAAAAAATTAAAAAGAAGTAAGTGCTTGAGATATAAACTATTGATATTTGGTTTATCTCTTACTTTTTATAGATTATTTTTATTATTTAATTATTTTGGATGTTTGCCAACATTTATAGTTGACGAAACAATTTCGTTATTGCAACGAAACTAATTTTTATGCAGAAAAGCAGTCAAAATAATGAGTGAGCGTAAAAAGAGGCCAGCAAGAGCAAATGGTGAGCGTGAGTGCTGGGTCACGTACACAACTTTAATCAATTCCTTTGCAACAACCGAAAGTGGTAAACACATTTCTCCGTCGGAATAATTTAAAGAAATTTTTTTATTTTTTTTTTTTCAATTTAGTAATAATATTTTATTGTGTTTGCTGTGATCGTTTGTGTAAATTGAGAATCTATAAATCCAATAGATAAATAAAAAGAATGCAAGCAGCAACATGGCAGCAAAGAAAGTGACGCATCGATAGCAGAAAAACTAAATATGTAACTGAACATTTGTGTGCGTGCATGAGCGTGACGGTACAAATCGCAACAAAATGTTCGTGTTTTTGTGTTTTAACCATAATTCGATGGCGCTTGTTTCGTTGGACTGGTATTTGTTCAAAGTCAGTAAAAACGAAAAAGTAAAAGAAACAAAGTGTTTCAAGTAAGACGAACATAAAAAATAACAATGAAATAAATCCACTCGAAATTTTAACAAATTTAGTTGAAATAAATAAAAGAGTAGTTGAAGAAAATGCTTACTAAGCGATAACTGGCATAATGACGGAGGATGTGGCGCTACGTCTGACTGACATAACCCTCAACACAACAACAGTTGCATAATTTAAGAAAAAATTATGTGGTTCTATGTTAAAGAAAGTTTTGAACATATGCAGATCAATTGCTGTGATGAAACCCATAGCAGAGTAGAGATTATGTTCATAGCAAGTGCAGATATACGTTGATATGTACATATCTGAAATAGAAATTACACATATAATTTTTGAATTGCAGGACCTGCATACAACGGCCAGAATAACACTCAACCCCTCTACTACTATAATCTTTCTCCAGACGAGTGGAATGGATATAATATATTTAGGAAATTCAGACCATTTTCGAAACAAAAATTCCAAAAATTTTTATCACAACACCTGCAATGTAATACTAACAGTGTATTTATGTATAATTAACAATAAATAATTTCAAACACACTTCAAATCATTCATTGCAGCAATGAAACAAAGTCATAGCAGTAATGAAACAAGTTCATATCAGCAACGGAATAAATTCATAGCAGCAAAGAAACAAATTCAGTGCAGAAATGAAGCAACTTCACTGCTTTAATGAAACAATTTCACTGCTGTAATGAAACAAATTCATAGCAGCAATGAAACAAATTCATTGCAGCAATGAAACAAACTCATTGCAGCAACGAAACAAATTCGTTGCAATAATGAATCAAATTCATTGCAGCAAAAACCATACTTTCGTCAGAGTGACGAACAATTTGCAGTTAATGAACTCATTTTCGTAACGGGAATGAAAATGTACGTTAGCTCACTTTCGATGTCAAAATTTGTTGGGGTGACGAACATTTTCATCTATATGACGATGCTTTTCCGTTCAGCGTATGATTTGGGTCATGTGGCCATCACGGTTGGCACGTACATGGCGCAATCCGGAACTCCATTTTTCACACACTTGTCGCATCTTTTGCGGCCGTATTTCCCCAATAACTCGTAGAATGTCGGTTGTCAGGTGTTCAATTGTCTCTGTTTTATCGGCGTAGACGAGTGACTTTACATAAACCCAAAGAAAAAGATCCAGTGTGGTTAAATCACACGATATTGGTGTCCAATTAGCAGGACCATTCGTGGCCGTCGATGGTGCAATGACTAGTGTGCGCGCCTCTTGTACATGAGATCGTGGGTTCGATCCCTGTTCTGACCATCTTAAATTTCTTTCGGCGGCGGTCACCTCGCATAGTGACGGCGACACTATCGAATATTTAGCCATGAAAAAGTTTCTCAAAAATACCGTTCGGAATCGGTGTAAAAACTGTAGGTCCCAATCAGTGAGTATAAAACTAGAAAGCGCGCAGCTCATTGGTTGTGAGAAGCTCTCCCCAATTCCTTCATGGGATGTAATATGAAACCGTTTTTTTTACGTGAAATTATTCATTTATCAATAGTTGATTTGAGTAACTTAATTGTATGTTGGGCTGTGTGGCATGCGGCTTCGTCCTGTTTTAACCACATGTCGTCAAGATTAATGCCAGCTAATTGAGATACGAAAGATCTTGAAATCATTTCTCTGTACCGTTCACCGTTGACAGTAATATTCTGCTTATCATCGTTTTTGGCGACATATGGACCAATTACTCGGCCGGCTCATAAAGTGCACAAAAAAGTAATTTTCTGTGAATGTAATTGCGTTTGTACGAAAACCTGTGGATTATCTTACAGTGGATGTAATGATCTATGCCATGCAGTGGATGTAATTGCTGTACGATTGATGACCTACCGGCGGCATCAAATCAGGCACAGTAGTTAGATATCTCCTAGTTAACTTGCCACGAATTTCGAAGCTAGTCATTCCAGTGAGTGAGCTTAACTGAATTGTGTATTATCCCAACAAACCGAAGCCATTTTTCGCTTAGAAAAATGTTCCGGACCTTGTAAGCTTGTAGTATAAACTACACTGACCGAAAAACGTGCATGAAAATTATGAACTTGTGCATTGGCGTGATGTAAAAGTTCACAAAAATTTCCAACCTAAATGTACTTGTTTACACATACATACATATTTATGAATTAATTTATCAATTGTATGAAAGCTTGTCATCAATTTGATGATTTTTTACATTCAATTGATACAATGCATTTCACTGAATTAAAACATTTATGCATTAATAATATTCAAACATTTGTTCAATCCAATGTATTAAGTTAACTGAAATTTCACGGTGTCTCTGCTGCACTCCTACCTTTTTACCTTTTTACTTTAATAATAAGGCCAGGACGGAGCTGATCCTGAATTTCAGGTTCAGAAATTTTCATTTATGTATTAATTAAGTTAACTGAAATTTCACGGTGTCTCTGCTGCACTCCTCCCTTTTTACTTTTTTACCTCAAGTCCAGTACGGAGCTGAACCTGAATTTCAGGTTCAGAATTTAACTGTACAGATTTGTGCATGGAGTAGTGAGCTTGTTGCATGTACATAACTATTTTGCAAAACGTTATTTATCACTCATTTATTCAGTTTGCAGCACACAATTAATATTTACAATAGTTGTCTTTGCAAATGTCAAAAACTCCTTGATCTAACAATTGTCAGAGCATTAATTTTTGTTTGTGGTAAGAGAACAAATTCTCCAATGCCTGTTGTAAACTACCCTGTAATAGACAGAAATTTTTTAAAATTATTTTCATTTATTTCATTTCAGCTGCGTTCTGGCAAACGGAAAGTCGCTTGAAAAAGTCAGAACCTGAAATTCAGGTTGTTTTTTCCCAAAGAGAACACTTCGTTTTGGAAATTTGAGAGCGGTTCTTATATATTTTACGTTTCATTCAGTGCCACTGGTCATACGGGGTATAAATAAAAGTTCAAAAATTTGCATTTAATAATCGCAATACAACTGAGCAAAACGTACATGATCGAAATACATTTCAAGTTGACAAGTTCGGACCACAACGACATGGAAAAATAATTAAATCAGTTGTTCTAACGCTACAACCTGGAATAAAGACATCTTGGTTGCAATAAACGACGCAACCAGAATGGAGAGACAATCGGAATTTAAGCCGCCGCCGCCGCCCACTCTTTTGCCCAGGCATGCGCAACCGCAGATTGGATAAGCTCCATACAACTCCGAATAAAGTGAGAATTAGACGACCAGAAGATGTGCGCAATTTGGCAACCCTGGTAAAAGAGAACCAAAAAGTGCTAGAAATTCACTCAAAGGCAATTCTCTCTCGCGTATAGTTATATACAATAACACTATCAAAAAGCTGCTCGTGTATTGAAATATTCAATAAACAGAATGACTAGGGTTTCACTCGTTGTGTTTGTTGGCATTTGAGTGAAGAGAAATTTTGACTATCTAGTTGTTGAAGTGCTTCAAAAAATTCTTAAATTTAATTTAGACGAGACGTTGTAAAGATTAGAGTTGGGAATTTTAGTTTATTCAAGTGAGCGCTCTTTTTAGTTCAGATCAACAGAATAAACTAGTTCATTCATTTAGTTCACTAGTTCATTGTATCATTTCAGCTTAATAGCGCTGTACTCGTAGTTATTATGTTGAAGTCGGTTACATATCCATTCCATAAAGATTGCAACATTAGGAACCTTTGTGCAGATTGAGTGAGACAAAGAGAGCATGAACTAGAAAATGGCGGAGGGAACTGCACGACTGAAATACAAAAAACTGCTGAAACATGTGAACTACTGAAACAAAAGAGCGGAACAGTGTGAACTAGTTCCTCTAGTTCACAAGAGTGAATCGTTCAATTGAACTAGTTCGTTCGTGAACTACACAACTCTAGTAAAGATACAGTTTTAGTTCAATCGGAACGATTGACTAATTAATTCTACAGAAAACTCTAAAAAAAATTATCACCGCGGTTTAAAACATAATTTTACAAAAATTAATCAAAATGATGAAAAAAAATTTTCAATTCAATGATGATGAAATAATGTGGAAAAATGTAATCCTTAACCAAAGGAAAATTTTCATTGCATCAATGATATTTTACATCAATTTGATGTGGAACTGTTAATGAAACTTGTGCGGATGATCAATTATGTTTCCAGTATTATCATATATTAACAAGTGAACTAATAAAAATTCAAATTCGTAAACCTCTGTAGTTCTCGTAAATGTTTTTATTTATTTACCACAAAAGGAAATGATCTGTGTGATTCAACAAATGTTCGTTTGCCGCAATTAAATTCCATAAACAAAGATCATTTATCTGCGATTTCATTTCTTTCATCTGCGTAACAAAATTGTTCTTTTGGTGATCTTTGTACCCATTGTCATTCTACACTCTGGGCCTCTAAAATTGTAGTATTAAATTTATTGAACAAATCTACGGTAAATTTGATAATTTTCTCAACTGTAAACTCTGATAACACAAATATTTGCAGAATTTAATTAAAGAAAACATTATGAGTCGACTTTTTGTAATAAAATGTTTAGTTTGAAAAGTTTTCCTTAAAGTAAAATTTATTTTTGCCATAAATTACGAGTATTTTACAATAATCTATAATCAAATCTATACTAACCTTTTTCAGTACCAAAATATCATTATAAAATATCGGTGGATCGGTAAATTCTTCTTCAATCCATGTTACAACTTTATCGGAGACAAACGGTGGTACTGGTACGCCCCAGAGGCGTTTATTCTCGGGTTCTTCGGTTTCCGGTGAAATATTATCGAAACTAAGGCGTAAAGCCGAAGTTGGCGACAGCTGTCGCTCGATTTCATTGAACTTATTCATGAATTTTGTAAAATCCATATTCTAACACAAATACAAGAATTCGAATTAACAAATCCTTTTGATTAAAACGAAAATTTAACTTTATTTTTTTTATCAAGTTTAGTATTAATTGGCGATGGTAGTGGTTGTGGTTGGGATGGCCATTGACGCGAGAAAACAGGGTCACGTGAATAAGTACTTGGTAATGTAAAATTTATATTTTAGTCCTTTTTCGGCCGTCAGTCACCCTTTTGTGTTGGTATACAACAATAAAATTACGCACACAAATGCAAAGACGTAACAAACGATACCGCAATTCGATTTAAAACAACAACAAAAACACGAAATGAAATGAAAAACTTTCACTTTATTAAATTTCAATTCAATTCTAACACTCGCACACACGCATACATTGACACTCACGATGTATAAATTGGTTTTGAAACAACCCGATACAAAAAGGATGTCTCTAGGTTATGACGTTCGTTGCCTTTTCTAGTGTCTTTTCTCTTCTTTACGGGGCCAAGTATAAACGTTGTCACCCTCCACTTGTCTAATATCTTCTCATCAGCGAATTATATTTGTTTGTGGGTATTTGCGTACTTGTTTGGGGTGGTGATATGGTATGAATTTGTAAAATAGAAATGTTTGTAGATTTGTTTAAAACTTGGTTTGCCTTAAAAAAATCAGTTGTTGATGTTTGTAGTATACAAAACTGTCCGTGCGCCGTTATTTGTGATTTTGTCTCTTCCGTATATTGAACCGTATTGACCGAGGTTCGTAACGAAACTCAGTCAATATTTGGTGTGTCGTCAGTATAAAATGAAGTGTCTAAGGTTAATGTTTAAATATTGGGAGATATTTTTGTTGTTGTTTAACTAGTAGGGGATATTTTCTGTATATTCTCTCTTGCCATTTAAGAGAACAGTTTGGGTAGGAAATCCATGTGAAATTCATTCATGTGATTCTTTTATAGGAAATATATAATGAATTGAATCATGGCAAAAGTGTTTAAATATAGAGAATATCCCTGGTTTTAATGAGCAATGGATTTTTAAGAGAAAATAGGGAAATCAATTTTTATTCTACCCATCATTACAAGCAGAACAGATTATGATGATAGAAAGTAACTACAATACAACACAATACAATTCAATACACTAAGTCATGAAAAATATAACCATATACGGACACCACTACGTGATTAAAGACCAAAAAGAAAAGACCCGTGTCTCCCAGTTTTGCCCAAAGTCACGCACTTTTTTTATGGGCCCCAAAGATTTGGGGCCTCGGTGTCATTTTTGCAAAAAAGTGATCATTTTGTCAGGCTCATATGTTGCAAACCGTTCGAAATTTCCCCGTAGAGTTAACATTACCATGTGTGAGTTTTCTTTGTTTTAAAATCGCTGTCAATAATATGGCAAGTCGCTGCGATATTCCCAATATGGCCACAATAAAATCCATTTTAATTTGTGTTAGAAGTTGTGGTCCATCTCTCCCCTGTTGGGGCTCATAAAGTTGTTTATTGAGATCTTAGGTACATTTTTGTAGTTGATTGTTTCCTTGAATTTTTAACGGTTTGCTACCTATGGACCTGAGCAGGGGAAAAAAAAGGTAAAACAAAATCGAATTTTTTAAAGTTTTTGCGATTTTGACCTTGAAGATGAAGTTTTTTGATTTTATATGTTCACAATTTTTGTTCTTTATGACAAGAGCTACAACTTTCCCTCAGAGAGTAAATCAAAGAGGTTTGCAAGGTATGAGCCTGACAAAATGATCACTTTTTTGCAAAAATGAGAAACAAAAGAAAGAAAACAAAAAAAAAATACTTTTACATAAAAATAAAAAGGAAAGATACAATAATAATAATAATAAATAATTCACATATGTATGTATGCGTATATAAAAATAAAAAATAAAACAATAAGAAATAAAAATAAATAAAACCAAATAATAATAAAATTAAAATTTTTTAAATTTATTCAAGCTCAAGACCTTTTTAGTAGAGGGAAAAACTTACTAAAAAACTCCCGCAAGTGAAATGATGGTAATTATAAAATATTATGAAATATAACCAATAATATGAAAATAATGAAAGAAGAAAGAAAAACAAAAATAAAACATAAATAAATAAAAGAAACAAATGTGTGTGAAAATAAATTCGAATGTAACTAGCAGAGACACAAACCAATTTTGTTAGCAGAGCTCTATCACTACAACAATAGAACTATGTAACATACCTAAATTTTGGAAAGGTTATAGGTACCGATTTTCCCGCGATCCGACAAATATATATAACCAAAAGTTATACATTCTAACGCAGGGACTTATTAAAGGATATATCGGGACTTCAAATATAGTTATTCTTTGCCGGGGGGAAAAAAATATGATGATGTTTTCTTACATAGAAAATCTGGAAAAGTTTTTGGGGCCATTGGGTCTAATTGGGAAGAGTTTGGTGGTTGGGACTAGTATCAAATTAAAACTACTGACGTCTATTTGCATTATCTATTTCATTATTTCGAAACCTCCAGAATATCAAATTCTATGAAGAGTTTACAAATTTTTTGTTCCGAACGGACAAGCTGCGTCCATGGTGGCAATACAAATAGATGTCATTAGCTTTAATTCGATACTAGTCGCAATCAATTGTACAAGCTCAACTTTCGGTATTTTATGTGTTACTTAGCATGAGAGGTAATGTTTTTATACTTTTATGTATTGCTTGGCACCAAAGGTGAATTTGTTGGTACTTTTATGTAATTTTCGCAATCAAAAAGATAAATTTTATGTACATTTTGGTACTTTTTATGTACTATCTTTTTTGTGGCACACTATATACTTTTTGGTACAGTTATACAGGTTATGCACTCTTTGGTGTGCAATGCAATTTTTGGTTTATTTTATGTATTTTTATTTTATTATTATTTTTTGGTACACTATGTACTTTTTGGTACACTTTATATGTATAATTTTTAGTACACTTTTCCCGCGACTGTACACTCGATAGACTTTGTGTACTTTTTGGTACGTTCTATGTACTATTTGGTACACTTAATGTAATTGTTCTTACACTTTATGTACTTTTTTGCTTCCCATTATATAGACCCCTTTCACACTCGGCAAGTTACTTGCGCAAGTCTCTTGCCCAAGTCTTGGTTTGTTGATGACAGAGGTAAGGTCGGGATAGGGGAATAAATTTTGAGTACAGACTTGCTTGTGCTCGGAAAGTTGAAAAACTGACTTGCGCAAGTAACTTGCCGAGTGTGAAAGGGGTCATAGCATTTTTTAAATTAAACCTTTTACAGATTAAATGAAACATTTTTCAAATTAAATTACAGTCTTTTTTCAGATTAAGAGCAACCTTTTTCAAATAAAATAAAATCTTTTTCAACGCAAATTAAGCTTTTTTTCAAATGAAATTAAACTTTTTTCAGCTGAAGTAAAACTTTTTTATATTCAAATCAGACAATTTTCAATTTGAATGAAGCCTTATTTAAATACATTATTTCTTTTCCACTATAAAAAAAATCTTTAAAGTTTAATGATTTATTCTTATATGATATCTTACATAACAGAAAAACATGCCCCATTTTGATATCATGTAGTAGATTAAAAGTCTAAAATAAATGTAAATTATCAAATTTGCAGAACAACATCAGATTTTCGCCTAATACCTCTTGATTTCGATTAAATTTTTGAGAAAAGTTATTAAATTTGATTCAAGATTGAATAATATTTTATGGATAGTGTTCGAATACATAAAGGTCGGGACATCCAGAATATAACTCAACAAAGTGGGAGTTTCATAAAGTATTTACCCCCTACTCACCAATGTTGAAACCAATTGAAAAAGCTTTCTCAAAAATTAAATCTAAAGCTAGTGCAATATTAGGCGATATAACCATAGAACACAACATTGTTGATGTCATCAATAGAAGCGTCCAGAATGTCAATCAAAACAATTGCTCCAATTATGTAATGGATATGGTTCTTCAAATTCTTAAAGCATAATAAATGATTGTATTTTAAAAGATTTGTTTAATATTAGAAAAAAAAAGTAATGTGTTTTAAATAGGGTTTCATTCAATTTGAAAATAGTTTCATTTTAATTTAATGAAGTTTAATTTAAGTTGAAAAAATTTCATTTCAACTGAAAACGATCGTCCAGCGAATGTGAGTTCGAATCCCACCCGCGGCATTTACATTTTTTTCACTAACCGGAGAAAACATGATATCTAAGCCTTAAAGGAAATTACAACTTTAAATATAACTTGGATCTACGACAACTGAATTTGAAAACAGTTTCATTTCCGTTGAAAAAAGTTTCATTTAAACTGAAAAAGGTTGCATTTAATCTGAAAATTGTCTCATTTAATTCGAAAAATGTTTCATTTAATCTGAAAAAATTTAATCTGAAAATGCTATATACGTTTGGAACATTTTGTGTACTTTTTGCACAATTTATGTACATTTTTGTATCTTATGTAATACTTTATGTACTTTTATACCTTCTGTACACTTTATGTACTTTATTGAGTATATTATGTACTTTTTGTTAATGGCATGTACTTTTTGGTATAAATTGTGTCAATAATGGGAACACCCACTCATATTCCTGTATTGGATCCAGTTTTCCTCCCTCTCTATATATTTAATAGCTTTTACGTCTCGAGTGCGGTACACGATCTGCTCCCGGGTCGCTCATTTTACTCCTATGAGAGGAAAAGTAGCGCACAGAAATGCTTGAAGTCCCTGATCATACGTTAGACCCACATATAAGTAATAACCAAAATATTGCCTCCTACTGACGCAAAATGCGGGCAGAAGCATATCAGTTGTTTGAGTCTCTCATCCTCCTCCTCAATTCCCGCAGCTTCTGCAGTTATCATGAGCTGAGACTCCAAATCTAGACGACCGTCTGCCTATGAAACAGTTTCCAGTGATCGCAGCTAAATATCCCCCTAGGGGTGGATATCAAGTTTCCCAAACGACATAGTTCAAACCTTAGCCACATCTACCTGCTGATCTTTTGCATTTCTAAGTGCTTCGGTTTTCAACATGAGCTTACATTTAGAAAGGGGCATACCCACCAGCTTCATGTCCAGTGGTACAATTAAGATAGTTCCTAATCTCGCCTGATCATTGTGTTATACCCTAGAATGTTTCTGTTCCTCGTCACCCGTATGAAGTTGATATCACTTACAGATGCGCGGTAGTCATGGGGAATTTTTGAATTCAGGAGTACAGTTTGCAGAGACATAGCAGCTTTTATAACCACCAACCAAGAGTGAAAATTCATGGAATGGCATGACCTCTGCTTGAAAAACACTACATTGGACGGGTAGCCTTCGTGAAGGTCTACACACACCTCTTTGGAATACGACTCATAAAACATTTCTTCTATTGACTGGTATACTTACGTCCCTTCCAGTCCTGTCTCTCTGGAACATGAGTGAAGAAGTTTCAGTAATCCAATTCTAAAGTGGATTGCGGATTGCTGACGTTGCCTCCATTTTCTGTCCAGCAAATCGAATGGTAGCAAGTGATGGATAGTTGTTGTGCGAAGGGCACCCATTATTAGCACCATTTACATTCTTTGGACCTTTGCCAATTAGGATTAACTGACATTTTTTCCGCTTTTTATTTACTTATTCCATTTTTTAATTTTGAATGGCTGCTATGACAACCTAACTTGGCCCTGGTATATGATGCAGTTTGTAGCCCTTCATAGCTCTCTTTATAAATTCATTCTGAAGCTGTCAAATAAATCGCCATGTAAAAACTTCTACGTTTGAATCGATAAATATAAAGTGTACATGTCACTGAATGTAAGACGGAATTTCAATACAGTTTCTTTTTTATTACTGGTGTGATTACTTGTTGGTAAAATACTTCAAAGTTACTGACTCCCTTTTTAGCACCAGTGACCTTATAAGCTGATTCTATCCGCGATCTCTCCCGAATAATACATTGATTAGCCCCACCCATCAAACTAGTTTAATAATCTAAAATTATGGAGATTAAAAATAATAAAGCGATGTAGTGCTACAGATCAATAGTCACAACAGATCAATAGTCAGAGCAAGAACTTCGGATAGAAGACACTTTTTGAGCAAAAAATGCTCCGGTAAACCTGAAATTTTGTAAATTTTTTCCATGTTACATCGGTAACCAAAAAATTTTATTATAAATATTCAAGGGCTAATCTTGTACTATATGCTACTAGTAGCATATATACATACATATATTCATTACTTTGGGGTCAAGAATTCTTTCATAACGGAATTGAACACCCTATTCCCGCCTAGAAGTACAAAATTTCCCATTATTTTATTGGTATTCATGCGCACTGGCGTTTTATAGCAAAGCATCAGAGCCTCAAAGTCGCAATATATAATAAAAAAATTCAAAAATTGTTTTAAATTTCAAATAAATTGTTTAAACAAATGCAGTTTTGAAAATTTACAAAAAATTGCATAAAACATCTTTCTTATAGTTAACACAAAAGTAATGGCTTCAAAAGAACCATTTGGCTGTTGGAAAAATCAATACTTGCCTACGACAACACCTGTAGATACCGACAGGAAACAAAAGCAGAAGAAAATAACCCCGACAACGGGGGGCCGAAGATGACCAGACTTTAAGGTGCCTGACACCACATTGTTTTATAATAAAATTACACTGTCCTTGTAGGATTAGAATCTAGAAATAGATATCAATAAAACAAAAGAGAAAAACTACCCATATGTATGTGTACCACACAGTATTTATATCCGCCGATATACCCAAATGACTCAGGCCGAAAGTGAAGGTAGTACATAATACCTTGCCTGCCTAGCAAACATATGGAAATCGCTAAAACCAAAAAGAGTATTGAATCGCTTAGGACATTAGAAAGTGGGACGTCTACAGCGACTGCTGCATTGAGTTACCTTCAACTCCATTTTCCTTGGCAAAAACTAAATGGTGTCTCACTTTACTCTGCACTTACCTTGGCCAATTTAATGTCGTCCATTCTTGTAGTCGCCGCTAAGAACTTTTTACCACAAGTATCAATAATTGAATTGACTGCTTTTGGAGTTTTTGTGTTATAAATTACTTTTATTAAAATCCCAACAACAAAATCTTGTAAAAAAAACAGTGAATATATCAGTTGTTGTTGGCGGAGTGAAAGATCCGACTTTTCTTAAATCATGTGTTTCGTTTTATTACTGTGTTCTATTATTTCCTTGCTAATTTAACGCTTAATTTCCACTTGTTCGAGTGTAATTTGTTTGCCAAATATTTTGCAGATACTTTTTATTTTTCTAAATTCACACAAAATTTTCGCTGCGAGACAACAAAACGAACGCAATGAAATTTCTTTGCCAGACGCAGCAGCAAAACAACCACAATCCTACGTATATGAAAATCAAAACAAACTTGGGTAAACTGTCAATTTTATTGACAGCCAAAACCATAGAGTAAATATGGGTAGAGAAAATCTTTCACTCATCAAATTTCTGACATTTGTCCTCGTGTGATGTATACGTTTGATTTTGAAAAGAATTGCTTTACTAATACCAGATAGATGCAATGGTTCAAAACAACGAACAAAATAACAACAACGGCATTTCGTTTTGTGTGTTAAAATTAATGTGTTAAATACAACACAAATGTATGCTAACAATAACAGTCAATAAAAAAGTTTAAAACACTTTTAAATTTCACAGTTTTTCACCAAAATGGCATGAAAAATTAAAGCAAGAAGTTATTGTAATTCCACCTGGTGTATATCACTTTTCGTCAAACATCTCTCTATCACACCGACCGCATCACGAAGAGTGTGAAATGAAACGTCAGATGAGAGAATAAGTTTATCTAGGTATGTATTAGTCTATGGCCAAAACAAGCAACAGTGGTGGAGGTCGTAGAAGAACAACCGTCACTATGTTGTGGTTACATTGATGGCAAAAGGAAAATGAACATGTTGAATATCGGAAAAATATCTGGTTCACCCTACAGCCATACATGAATGTAATCAAACGCAGATTAATTTATATAGTCTGTGTTTACACATGCAACTTTAGGTCTGCAACTCTGAAAAACTCTACCGACGTTCTTAAGTTTTTAGGAGAGATTGGTAAGAAGAACGGAGGGGGAAAAAGTAGCAAGTGCTTTGAAACTCCGTTTTGTTTTCTTTCGCAGTGAAGTTGGCTGTAGAATAATTTGACGTTTTTCTTTAAAAGTTGTTTCTTTTTATGGTTGAAACAACGACGCGGTGTGAATAAATAAATAAAATAAAATAGTGATTTGTAATAAAGTGTAGCGAAGCCGAAGTAATTTGTTAAAAAAATTTTAACTCCGTCTAAAGAAATAAAAAAGTGTTTAGCAAATGAAAACAAAAGTTTTTTATCACATTATTTACCATCGGCGTTTCGCGATTTTTTGCATCTGTAGTTGCGGGAAAAAAATAGCGAATGAGATAAAAATCTTTTGTTTTTATTTGAATTAAATTAACAATTTGATCTAATTAGCTAAAAAACCAAACACTAAATTAAAAACCTAAAAGTGATCTGATAAAATAATAAAAATGTCAACCAAATGGTCCAAAGAAGACATCACTAAATTTAGTGTGTGTGTGTAGCACACCCACACAACACTTTTAGTCTGTATACAGAAAAATGATGTACGAATGTCAGAAGTAACAACATTGAACACAAGATTTTCACAATTTCAAACGCGGACAAGTTGCACGTGTAAACACATATTGCAACTTCAAAAGAGAATCGTAAAGAGCTGCAGCAGAGTTTTTCAAAGTTGCATGTGTAAACTCAGACATATAGATTTGGTATACGTCTCATCTGTCGTTTCTCTTTGCGCTTCTTCAATGAGGAAACCATAGAATAATACATACATAGATCATAGAATAATACATACCATAGAAACTTTTATTCGCTCAATAAATTAAACGTCATATGTACGATGGAAAGTAAACATTGGATAGTGGAAAATATGGGATTAATAATACCAGATAGTGGCAATAGTATACAGCGATCAACAAAGGAACAACAACCGAATTTCGTGTTTTGTTGTGTTAAATACAATACAAATGTATACCAACGACAAAAGTCAACAAAAAAGTGCAAAATACATTTAAATTTTGCAGTTATACACCAAAACGACGTGAAAAAGTTAAGTGAACATATTTTGTAACTCCACCTGGTGTAAGGTAATTTTATCTACGTATGTATTATTCTATGACATAGATAAACTTATTCTCTCATCTGACGTTTCATTTCATACTCTTCATAGTAGGTTTGTGGAAATGAGAGCAAATAAAATTTAAAATTACCTTACACCAGATGGAGTTACAAAATATGTTCACTTAACTTTTTCATGTCGTTTTGGTGTAGAACTGAAAAATTTAAATGTATTTTGCACTTTTTTGTTGACTTTTGTCGTTAGTAGACATTTGTATTGTATTTAACACAACAAAACACGAAATTTGGTTGTTGTTCCTTTGTTGATCGCTGTATACTATTGCCACTATATGGTATTATTGAACCCATAGTTTCCACCATCCAATGTTTACTTTCCATCGTACCTATAACGTTTAATTTATTGAGCGAATAAAAGCTTCTATGGTATGTATTATTCTATGGAGGAAACGAACTTCTGTCAGCAACATCGAATAAAATCAAGGCTGATCTAGTAGAGGTTAACGCAGTAGGATTTGTTGTAATTGTGAGCACCAACACCAGGGATTTTATTTTTATTCCATGACTGACTGTCAAATTCCACACAAATACATACGACCAAACAAAGTAAACAAAATATACTGAATTTGACAGATAGGGTCATATGAAACCAAAATCAGCTGTTCAAATGCGTTAACCTCTACTAGATCAGCCTTGAACAAGATCCTCCAATTTTATTTTGAACATTCACAGTAAAAATTTGTATAGTTATACTCGTATACAATAACACTATCAAAAAGCTGCTCGTGCATTGAAATATTCAATGAAGAGAGTAAGAGAGAGAGCAGAGAATGACTAGGGTTTCACTCGATTTGTTTGTTGGCATTTGAATGAAGAGAAATTTTCACTGTCTACTTGTACATCGTATTTGTTAAAACTTTCAACTTTCGTTGCCATAAGAAGTACGTGTATAAAAAATAACGAAATTTTCATGAACCGAAAATTCCGTTCACTTTTAATTTGATTGGTACTCAGCTCAATGAAGAGAGTAAGATAGAGAGCAGGGAATGACTAGGGTTTCACTCGATTTGTTTGTTGGCATTTGAGTGAAGAGAAATTTTGACTGTCTACATGTACATCGTTTTTGTTCAAATTTTCATTTTTCGTTGCCATAAAAAGTACGTGTATAAAAAATAACGAAATTTTCATGAACCGAAAATTCCGCTCACTTTTAATTTGCTTGGTACTCAGCTCTTTGCGAAACTTTCGTAGCCAAAATCAATCACAGGGTCGTTACGCCAAAGTATTTCGTATGTGAACAATTGTTTGTGACCGGAAATTTTACATTTCGATTATTTTAGTAAACAAAAGTAATACCACATGCATTAAAAATAGAATGGAGTGCAAAGATGAATTATTAGTGAAATATTTGCAAGGTAAATCAGAAGAGATATGTGGTAGCTCTCTGTAACAACATGTTCCGTTTACATATAATTAACAAAATGTCTTACGAAAATTTCGCAAGAACTGAATACGGGGCTTAAACCGATAAGCGAGTTGACAAATCTATGTATAAATTAGGGTAGTATTCCTAAAGTCCCGAAAGTGAACGTAAATGCAAATGCCAACGCGAACGCCAAAGTCAAAAATGGTAGTTTATACAGCACTTCGCGCTTGCGTTCGCTTACGAAAGCTGTCACTGACATTTGTGGCTTATAGAGTTGCGCAACTAAAATAAACAATTATAGATTAGAAAAAGTTATCTTGAGTGAAATGCGCAGAATTCAAAAATGTAGCTGTATTTCAATACATCAACAGATTTTAAGACAACTATTATTTATAATACTGCAAAATCCCTATGTTATTTTGGGTTGCAATGTCGAATAAATTTTCCAATCTATATTAAATTTATTGTCTTTTCAAAAACACGTGCCATGTATTTAAAATATATTGGTTTTTTGTTTATTAATGTCCACATCAAATGATGTCTTTTACTTTTTAAATATAAGTATAATAGCTGTGCAATAGCTGTGCATTATTTATTTCAACTGTCCATTTCTAATTTTATTATTGTAAAAGAATTTCAGTGAGTAAACAATATAATTTTGAATTATTTTTTTAAAAAAAAATTGAGCTTTGTCCGTCGCTTGCATTTCAGCCAAAATTAGCAACTATTAAAAGGAATGAAATGCAAAATACTTCCATCTGTCCATCCTTGATCGACATTTTCTTTAAATTTGTAATTTATTCAACTAACGCGAAGAACTGTGGCGTGTTTAATTTGATAGCTGAAGAGATCAAAAACATTTCGATGAGTTTTATAAAGTACCAGTTAAATAACGTAACTCAACACAGGTAGTCACCGAACAGCTGTAACGTTTTGTAAACTACCAAAACGACAAAAGTAATGTGAAGTGAGTGATTCACGATTTATAGAATACCACCCTTAATCTATGAATGTAATCACCCATGGTAAAATATGTAAGGTAAACTCGTTAGAACAGGTGATTTCTAAATTTTTCTTGCTTAGGTGTTTCTCTTATGTCAAATTCACATGCATTTTGTTTGTGTACTTTTTTGTTTACTTTTACAGTAGATACACACATGAAGAAAATTTGACAGATTATGGACACCAAACAGAAACAAAATGCCTGTGTTTATTGTAACAATTCCTAGTGCGTTTACCTTACTTATTTTATCATAAAGCAACTATGGTATAGAGAAGAAAATTTACTCATGGAGTGGAATGCCAACAAAGAAAACGAGTGAAGCGTGTCGTTTCTCTGCTCGATCTCCTACTCTCTTCGTGGAATATTTCAATACACGAGTAGTTTTCAGAGGATGTCAGTAGTGTCAGCCCCCCAATGTTCACAGATAACCTGCTTGATAAATACAATTTATATATATGTACTTCTTAACAGAAAATATACTGAAAGAGGCATCAGAGGATGTCAGCAATGTCAGCCCCCAATGTTCGTGGATAACCTGCTTGTTAAATACAATTGGGATGGGAGGTGGGAAAAGCATGCGATAGGGAAGCTAATGTGGTTCAACAATACTGCGAGGTATGTACATATTTTTGTCTATAAATTATTAAATAATTATTAATTTATATATATGCATATATGTATCCTTATTATTATTATATAATAAATATATCTATTGTACAAATTTTAGATGTTTTTCAACTCCAAGGAGCTGTGGAGTTTGAAAAAAGTGTGAATAGATTGTTGAAGGAAGCCACCATAGGATGAAGCAGAAGATTTATTAAAAACAAATTGTAAATAGGTATCTTATTTTGTCCAGTTTCATTTTTTTGTTTATTAAAAGAAAATATTTAATTTTTTATATATTACTTTATTCATTTTGAATCGTTTATTCTTAATTATTCATTCTCATTCATTCATTCTTAGTCATTCATGCATTCATTGTTTGTATTTCATTCATTCACTTATTATACAATAAGATACTAAATATATATAAAAAAATATACAATAAAATCATTAATAACATCGCGTTTTATTATAAAAGGTATACTCATTACCTTTGACCGATATGTCCATCAAATTAGATTAGTCAACTGTGATGGATATATCCATCAAATATGATTAGTAAACTGTGACGGATATATCCATCAACTGTGACTAATACTTATATAATCTTTGATTAGTAAACAGCAGTAGCATAGAATAACACATACGTAGAAGGTTTTATTCGCTCAATAAATTAAACGTCATAGGTACGATGGAAATTACACAGTGGAGGGTGGAAAATATGGGTTCAATAATACCAGATGGTGGCAATAGTATACAGCGATCCACAAAGGAACTACACCCGAATTTCGTGTTTTTGTGGCAAACTAGTTGTGTTAAATACAATACAAATGAATACCAACGTTAAAAGTCAACAAAAAAGTGCAAAATACATTTAAATTTTTCAGTTCTACACCAAAACGACAGGAAATAGTTAAGTGAACATATTTTGTAACTCCACCTGGTGTATGTAAATTTTAAATTTAATTTGCTCTCATTTCCACAGACCTACCGAGAGAGTGTGAAATGAAACGTCAGATGAGAGAATAAGTTCTTCTATAGTATGTGTTATTCTATGAGCAGTAGAGTGAGCAGCTCAGATATATGTTTTATAGGTGACCGAATTCATAAGGTCGAGGGAGATACAAAATCACACGTATACAAAAGTTTCCATCATCTTTTTCATTTTGGCCTTAAGAACGTGACAGAAACTTTGATGAATATAACCATCAACACTGACGGCCAAATTACCACTGGCCGTTCACTGTTCTTGCAGGGTACATACGATACATACACAGCGACACAGTAGCAATACAAATTCGTTGAGGTTTATATTCGTCTCGCTCTAACGCACGGTGTCTAGTCGGAATGTCAACAATTGAATTTGTCAACATTCATATGCAAATTCAGCATTGCTGTTGATAGTATGTTTTGCACTTTTAATTTGGGGAAATGCCACCTTTTCTTGTCTTCATACAAAACAAATCACTAAACCCAAACTGGGCAATATAACCGATGCTTACTTTTTCCGTGTAGTTACTCACAATTTCTTGAATTTACATTCGAATTGTATTTTGTACGTCTACATTTGGTATGAGTACGGTTTACAAGTGTCACCTTGAAAGTTCATAGTAGCTGTTGATATGTCCAAGGCACGATTCACTCTTGTCAAAGCTCACTGCTTTTGGTGTCGGTGATAACTTCACTCGAGTTGTTGTAGATGGGGTTTCATCTGACTGGAGGTGTACCATAGGGCTCTGTTTGGAGCTTCTCGACTGCGTCCAGAGGAGAGCGACGGTGTTGATAGGGGACAGTAGGGTATCCAACTCTATTTCCCCCCTTGAGCATTTTCGAAATGTGGGTTGCGTGTCGTTGTTCTATCGATACTTCCACGGTATGGGTTCCTCGGACACCCGTACACTTATGCCAGACGAGAGGATATTTAGCCGAAGTACACGGCTTTCCAGGAACTCTCACTCGTTTTTTATCGAGTGGTCGGTTGACCGCATTACATACTATAGAGAAAAGCCGTACGGTCCGTATGTGGAATAAACTTCCGGCTGGTGCTGTAATTTCATGTTTTCTCCGGTTAGTGAAAAAATGTAAATGCCGCGGGTGGAATTCGAACTCACATTCGCTGGACGATCATTTCGATGTTTGTGAAGCATCATCTTCAGCAGCGTCTAGTCCGTTAAGCCACTGCGGTGTGTATTCGCACCAGTCACTAACCGAAGATATTCATTTTATTGCGCAGAGTGATTGTTTGTCGCTACTTACACATTGCTTTCCTACTTACACGCACTGATGCCGACGTTTTTGAAAGTTCTATTTATAGAACGCACTATTCTCATTGTAGTTGTCTCGTTCTGTTTTTGGTTTGGCCCTACCATATTGTTCAAATTTAGTTGTCTTAGATCCTCGTTATATTTAAAGTTGTAAATTCCTTTAATGCTAAGAGATGATGTTTTCTCCGGTTATTGAAAAAAATGTAAATGCCGCGGGTGGGATTCGAACTCACATTCGCGGAACGATCGTTTCGATGTTTGTGAAGCATCATCTTCAGCAGCGTCTAGCTGTTCCTTCTTCCAATTGTGACATAAAAAAATTCAAGGTAAATGTCAACAGACACTACTCCCTCTTTCCACCCTCCACTACCTCAATTTTCCTTCGCCAAAACAATGCACTGCATTTATAGGGGGCATCCCCTGAATGTTGGGTTGATAAAAAAGATGTGGATATAAAAAGCGAAACCGATAGAATCCGGTCATTCTTCGAAACTACAGAAAACCCGGTTCCTTGAATTGACCGGTTTCTTGAATACTCTAGGTACGTGCCGGTGACAGATGTTCGATGCAAATTTCCTTACATCAGGCGGAGTTAGAAGAACTTTTGTTTCATTTTGGTGAAAAAGCTGTGAAATTTAAACATCTTATTGTTGGTACACATTTTAAACACATTTAACATAACTACCACGCAAGCACAAACTGCCGGTATTAATAAAGCAATGCATTACAACATCCAACCATGACAGAGTTATATATAACTGGTAGCAGTAGCAGGTGTTGTTGCTGTTGGAGGCAGCAACATACAATTTGTTTTAATTTCATTCGTTTCAGTTGGTAAACTCTACGCAAATGTATACCACGAATACAGGAATATACAAATGTAAAAAACTAAAATACATTTGAGTTTGACAGCAGATGCGAGAACTGTCATGAGAAAAATTAAATCAGCTGATTAACTGATAGATTATTTAAATTATTGAGCGGAATTGTATCTCTTCTCCAGTTTTAATTCATAGACAGAAAAAATAACCATTTGTAATATTAAGCGTGTTTTGGTTACACCGCTTGCTTATATAATCGCTTGTTTTGTATGAAGCACTTAGCGACACGAATCATTTTCGTTAAGTTGAAAAAATTTTTTTGTACATATTTTACCGTTTTCTAAACTTTTTCATGTTTATGAATAAAGTTAGTTATCCCTAATAACCGTTTTCTTTGCAATTTAAAAAGCGATAAGCGAATTTGGGCTTGATGATTTTTCAAAAGGAAATCAAATGTGCAAAACACACTACTAACTACAATGTTGAATTTCCATATGCATGTCGGCAACTCTATTTTTTGTTATTAGAATGTCAACAAAATAAAGATAAAATGATAAATACCACAACTGCTGAGTTTTTTCGTCAGAAACTGCAGAACATCTTCAAAAAACGGACTATTGCGATTTAACTCTTAAAATCCGCGACAATTCGCAATTGGAGGTACATCGTTTGGTGGTAAGTGCCTCAACCGATTATTTTAGTGATTTTGAACAGAATTATGTCTAGCTGCCTTCAGGGCGACGTCATGTAGGTCGTCAAGTTCAAGTACACGGCCGTCCTGGAATTTGAACTTTAGAGATAATAGAATCGACTATGGCGGGCATCTAATTACAGAACATGATTGTTCTATTAAAATTGTTCCAAGCCCATACTAGTACAAAGGAAATACATCCAAAGAAAATTGTAATGGCTAGTAATGTAATCGAGGAGATTTACTATATCGAGAGAGTAAATCGTTTCCCATTCTATTTTTTCTGCATCCTACAAGCCGGCGGTGCTGTCAGTGGAGCTGGTCGTTTTTTAATACAGCCACAGCAACAAAGATGTATTGTAGTAGGTGTCAATAAGCGTGGTTTCGTTACAAGCTAGCGACTATCGTTTGCTTGCTAGTAACCAGAATGCCAAACTAGCGATAATTTATTATAATATATATAATCGTCTTGCTCTAATGCATGGTTTGTAGTTATCCTTGAATATGTGAAAATTCTTCTCTTTCCTTTTGACTCACCATGACGACATTTTTTCATACTGGCAATATTCAGCCTATCGTCTTGCTCTAACGCATGTTGTAGTTATTCTTGCAAATGTTTATATTCTTCTGCTTAACCATAACGATATCCAACACAGTTTTTCTGTTACAAAATAAGTAATAATCTTAGCAAGTGGTGTAACCAAAACACGCCCAATATTCCGCAACAACCTCAACAGCAACAGCATAGTGTTTAGAAAAATATGTACACGGGTATTACCTCGTCCAGTATGGCGGCGACAAGCGTTATACCCGTGAAACAGCAGAGATGAAGATCATTTACGTGTATCAAACAAGATCCTAAACAAGATGGGAACGTTGGTGGTGGTTATAATATCTTAACCCTAGAAAGATAACCTTATTTTTTTATACATTAAAGATAACCATACGTCTTAAAGACTTATGCTAGTTTGAGGTCTAATTAGTAAATGTTCCAAAATATTTTCAACTAACATTTTTTTCAAATTAATAAAATTAAGTCTTGCTCTATAATAAAATGGTATCTAAAGAACAGCCCTCAAATTCTAAACTGCAAAACCTACGAACAGTATGCCCTTTAAAAATCAAAGAAATACATAAATGTTTATTTGTCATACGTCTCAGAGACGTAAGTTATCTCACTAGGGTTAAAGAAGTCAGCTCAACAGCAGTACCACAAATAATTGCCGACGAATGTGGGGATGACGGAGATTATGGTGCAGGCATTATATACGACGATGTCTCAGCGCCCTCAAGCACTATAGCTGCCGTTCAAACATTCATAACCCAACAGCATTCGGTACCACCACCAACATAGTAAATCACGATGGCCCTGATAAACACATTGTTGTGAAAATCAGTCCAAACTCCAAGATGATATGGTAAGATTATCTTACAAGTTCTTAAACAATATCCCCATCTTATGAAAAGCAACGAGAATATTAAATTGAAAATCATGCCAAACCCAGAGGGTCAACCGCAGAAGATGATAGTTAAGAAGGAGCTAGCTGAAATTGAAAACCCACCCAGTGTTGGTGCAGCAGCAGTCACAATCGAACAAAATCGCATTACAATTAAGTGGGTAATTAATACGTTTTGATCCTCAAACATTAGAAGACATCAAACGTTGATGTAGTTTCCTACAAGTTGATGATTATTTGATTTAAAAAAGTTTTTATTTCAAAAATTTTACACGTGATTATTTTTTACAATATGATTATAAGCTTAAAAGCAATATATACGTATGTATAAAATAATAATGTGGCGGTCGGTGGTGCAATGGTTAGTGTGCGCGGCTCTTGTACATGAGATCCTGGGATCAGACCCTGCTCTGACCACCTTACAATTTCTTTCGGCGGCGGTCACCTCGCATAGTGACGGCGACACTATCGAGTATATAGCCATGAAAAAGCTTCTCAAAATAAAGTTCGGAATCCGTGTATAACTGTAGGTCCCAATCAGTGAGTGAAAACTGGAAAGCGTACAGCTCAGTGATTGTGAGAAGCTTTCCCCTGTCCCTTCATGGGATGTAATGGGAAACCATTTATTTATTTTTTATAAAGTAATATATATATATGTATGTATAAATAAATAAATTAAATAATAAAAAAAAATAATGCACAGTGCACAAATTCACATTTTAAATCACCCACAGTAAATTTTGTTCATTGCCTTTATGTATTGGGTAAATCAACAAATATGGAAGGCACATTTCGGTATGGTTTGTAAACGTGATATTGCCTACGTTTATTGGTAAAATTGCCAAATATAATAGCCACCGAGTAATACTATAAGAGTGTGCACTAGTTGCTTTTTGTACTAACGAGTTCCGAGACCTACGAGGAAAACATATAGAGAATGATAGCAATCTTTAATTTTAACAATTTTCGTGTTAATTGGGATCTACACAAATAACTTTACTCTAATACTTCATTACATTTTGATTTTTTTCACTGAATATTAAGCGATTTTAATCGATTTAGTTGGGAAAATTTCCTCCCAGTTGATCTGTTTTGTACTTTTGGCTTGACACTCGGCAGCAGAAGTTTGAAAATCACACCACGCAACCCAGTCCCTATCAACGAGTCTTCTTTGATAGAACATTCTCTATTTGTTCTCCAAGTACTAACTTGAACAGCTGTCTCATCGGTACCCCTTGATAATAGTTGACCCTATGTTGCGTAGTGCATTGGCTGGTATCAGGCCATAAATGTGGGTAATATAACACTGGGATTTTTTTCTGTGTAGACTTTTCTTCCTCATATAATAAACACATCTATATTGAACACCCTGTAAAGCATATGTCAAAGCATATGATTCATCATGGGTAATCGACTACCAATTACTCACCATTCCCTCTCTTTCTCTCTCACGCACACACATTCGCACCAACACATGCAACGATAAAATCATTCACAATTTTTCAATTAGTTTTTTTTTATTTATTTTGCTTTATCACACTTATTTCCTATTGTTCGCGAAAAGCAGACGTTTCTTGTGGACGAGACGTAGTAGAAATCGAAAAAACGACAAAAAAATTAAGAAAAAAAACTCAAGGAACCCAAAAGATTCAGTTGAGATTTTTATAAAAAAAAGAGGAAAAAACAAGGCAATGCGATAAAATTCCATTAAATATAAGAAATAAAACAAAATTGCCGCAATAATTACGTGTTAAAACTAAAATTTCAAAAGTGGATTTCGAAGTCGGATTAAACGAATGAAAAAAAGAGGAGAAACGAAAAAAAAATTAATTTTTTTTTGCAGTGACATCGAAATCTGGAAAAATTTGCCAATAAAAAGAAAAAAAAATACGCAAATAATATAAAGAAAATCAAAATAATAAGAAGTGAAGTAAAGTGTAGTAAATTGAAAGTAATTGTGGATAAAAAGGAAAAGATATATTGCATGTTGATCAAAATCAAACCATCAAAATCTGTTGCAAACAACAAACCAGAAGCTTAACCAATGAAATATGTTTTAGATTTGTGAAAATTGTGTTTAACACTAAAGCTGTACCCTATCCCTCTTCCGTGAAGCATCAACGACAACTTTCGCAGCAAGTGAACCATGAGTTCCCGAAACAAGTGAGTTTCCATCTACCTCTCCAGCTTTCGCTGCCATCATAACGCTAGAATCCTCGGCCTGTGTGCTCTCATATCTTCTTTCAATTTTCATAGGAATGCTCATGTTTATTTGTTGGTTGCAATTACTATATTTTTGTTGGTTTTTGTGGGAATTTTTCGTATAAAATGTGGGCGTTATGCCTCACTGACACTGACTGCATGTCTTCTTACCTCTACCATCTTTTCCCACTCCGTGGTTGCACTATGGTTGCCCCACTACTCTCTCAGCCTTTTGACGTAAGTGACTGTCATTGTATGATTTTGTTTTGTGAGTTGCTTCTAAACAGCTGTCTAATGATTTTTGTTGCTGACCATTCTCCGCTTCCAGAATAAGTATTTTTGTGTTTTGATGGGGGGACAGGTTGATTTGTAGTCTTGAAATTGGGCGAATTTTGTCTAATGGCCAGGAACTTGTTAGCCTATAGACAAAGACACACGAACATTATCAATTATGACTCATGGCTGTATGTCTAGTATTTTGTTTGTCCAGTTATGTCAGTATTGTTTGATTTTGTTTTGGCTATAAATATGTGTAAATGGGATGAACATAGTTGTTCCAGAAAAACTAAAGGCTGCATCGTTGGGGATGCAAATCAAAAGGAATGGGATACGAAATATCAGCACATGGGAATATTTGTGTTAGCTCATCTACTTTTAGGCCATATAACAGACTTATAGGACATCTTGGTAACGGTTGAAAAAACGGTTTCCAATCTAACTTGTTAAGGGTGGAAGAAATCGGAGTATGATATGAATATGTTGGTCGACGGAATCCACAAATATTTGATATGACGTGCAAAATAATTCGTATTTTTATCAATTTATGTAAAACATCCTCAAATGACTAAGCAAAAGTTTTACGATGTCATAAAATATGTGAAATGACTTAATAAAATGGAATCTCATTGACCCTTTCCAGTGCTTTTTAGTCACCTATCATACCACTGCGTGCTGCCATGTAGTTTAAAAAGCAAAATGGATATTGAAAGGATCGTACTATTTTAGACTTTGGGATTTTCAGTGAAATGTTACAACTTCTGCCATTTGGACATAATAACCTCAATTGCAACATTCCTGCATTTGGGCCGAAGAGCAAAACGAAGAAGTTCAAGAGCATTCGGAACATACAGCTAAAAATCGGTTTGGTGTGGTTTATATGCTGGCGAGATCATGGTAAATATTGCTGCAAAAATGAACTGACCGAAACATAACTGAAAATGGTGCCATTACAATGGACTGTTTGTAGCCTGAAATCGAAGTCCATGACCTCGACGACATTCGGTTCCAAAAAGACGGCAGTACTTGTACACAGCCCGTGAGGTCATGGCAGTATTGCGAGGCCAATGAAATGTCCGTCTATATCATGTGATATCATACGTTTAGGATTTTTTAATCTTGAGCTTAATATCTACATGCATAAGCCGGCTACGATTGAGGCATGGATGCCGACATTATTTGCGTGATTTTCCAAATATTTGTACATGCTCTCGTTATGCCCAACATATTATACTGTCTAGAAGTATACTGTGGATCTAGAAACCAAAATATGAGGGGACTTCAATTAGCTTTTAATAGAGTAGTGCGGTATTTATACTCAATCAGACTTTTTGACCACGTAACTCCCTCTGTTAACCGATTCTTGGGTTGTAGTTTCTCAAATTTTGTACATTTCCGATCTCTGTTGTTGTTTTACAAAATGTTCAAAAATCAATTTCCTACCTTTCTCACGAATTTGTTTAAATTTGGCCGTTCATCACGTACGAATCAATTAATAATTCCTAGAGCGAGGGGTTATATGAATAGGTCCTTTCAGGTGAGAATAGCCAGATTGTTCAACTTGCTTCCTTCTACACTACGAGTATTTAACTTCACTAGCGCTACGTATCGCAAAAAGCTTCTTCAACACTTTGGAGAAATAACGCAGTAGTTGACAATGTTTCTTTTTGGTTTTTGTTTTTTACAATGTTCCTTTGATTTTTTTTTTATATTTTATTATTGCCTTTGGAAATTTTTGATTCATTCAACTGATTAAATAATGTATACACTATTTTCAATAGAGCTTGTGTTTGTAGTTTTCTTTTTGAAAACACCTTTGGGAACTCTGAATTATTATTAGTCATGAATAATATAATCTCTAATTTAACTTTGTTATCAACTAGTTTTTTGATCTTGCTACTTAATTAAAGGATATAATTGTTATGTAATTTCTTATTTAATGAAAACATATAATGTGTGTTATAAATGGAGTAGTTCTTTTGTAATTTATTTGAATTGGCCGAGAGGCTTAAAATTACAAGTGTGAATAAATAAATAAATAAATAAATAAATAAATGCTGACAAAGTCATCGTAACTTGGAACATCAGAATATATCATGTTAGCCGTAGCTACGTGGTACTTGTATATAAATTCGGTTTAATTATTTAAACAGAATATAAAAATATAAAACAATATTACAATACAATGTTTAAATAAAAGGTTCACGAAGAACATAGGTGATATAATTTGGTTCCATGGTAGACGAGTTTGTTTGCATTTCTTCTCCCATCACCGCTTCCATGTATTTGGTGGTTTTCCTGGCCTTCGATTCCCTTGCGGGTTCTTTTCAAGCGATGCTGTAGTAAAACTTGTTTGTTGGGCGCCTAAGTATATGACCGATTCAAGTCCATTTTCTTCTACGTATATCCAATTCAATCGGACTGTTGCATGTACGTTGCCAGAGTACTTCATTAGAAATTGCGGTGGACCAGTAGATGCGGAGAATTTGTCTCAGACACCGATTGACAAACGTTTGGAAAGTTTCTTCATTGTCGGCTTCGTCAAATTCAAAGCAGCACAACAGTAAAGACTTCACACAGCAATTGAATATTTGCAATTTCGGCGCAATAAGTGGATATCGGAAAATACGAAATTGTGAGTACATGCGTCGTAGAAACTATTGAAGAATCATAATACAATTTTGCTCCACTAATAATGAACGGGAATGATTATTGTAAAATCGTTCAGGCTGAAATGCAAGCCAAAGTTGTGGCGTCGTAAGAATACATCATACGCATGATAAATGTCCACACTAGACGTATTAAGACAACCTCAAGGAAGCCGATTCTAAATGATCGAAGAAATGCTCTTTTAAGCACATTTTTGTATTAATTGAAATTTAAGACGGGTGATTCACTAGACCACCGCGTCCGATCCATGTACTGGAGCTGCCAATAACACCAAGGCAGGCATACAAGTTCAGATTCAGCAACTATGTGAAGGTTGCTCAACCAATCGCTATCTGACTTTAGCTTCCACTAGCAAAGGACCGGGTGACATTACCAGGAGATACTGAACATATAAAAAAAAATGGTTTCCCTTTACATCCCATGTAGGGGTTAGGGAGCATTTTCCACAAACCACTAGGCTGTGCGCGATCTAGGAGCTTTCACTCCCGAACGAAAATGGAACAAAATCTCAAATATAAACTTGATCGCCTGTGTAGCAATCGCACGTCTGCTTAAACAAAAGAGTTCGCTGAACAGGCTATAAGGCAGCGAAATTTACGAGGTCTTTTTCGTTTGAGCACGGTGGGCGAAAATGTTAAAATTGGAAAATGAAAAATTTCATACTCCGAAGGTGTCTATCCTGAAAATGATTATCCAGTTTAAATCTACTATCCAAGGGCAACGTCAGGACACAAGTCTCATTGATAAGGTTTTCTTCGTTTGCACACATTGGACGAAAATGTTAAAATAGACAAATATTTGGAATTGAAAAATTTCATACTCCGAAGTTGTCTATCTTGAAAATGATTGCCCAGTTTAAATCTACTATCCAAGGGCAACGTCAGGACACAAGTCTCATTGATAAGGTTTTCTTCGTTTGGACACATTGGACGAAAATGTTAAAATAGACAAATATTTGGAATTGAAAAATTTCATACTCCGAAGTTGTCTCTCTTGAAAATGATTACCCAGTTTAAATCTACTATCCAAGGGCAACGTCAGGACATAAGTCTCATTGATAAGGTTTTCTTCGTTTGGACACATTGGACGAAAATGTTAAAATAGGCAAATATTTGAAAGCGTAAAATTTCGTGTTCCGAAGGTGTTTACTTTAAAAATGGATTGACGAGGAAGTATTAGTTAGGATATAGTGACATATTATTACGTAGCCTATTGAAAACAGAAACTGGATAATTTATTTTACTAAAGGTGTTTTGAGTAATAGTGTTATTAAATATGAAAAGTTAATGTCAAGCCTTAGATAATGACATAGGTTTAGTTGACGGGGAAAGTTATATTTATGCATACCAGCTATAAATATATCAAACTCAAACTGTTTCCTTTTCACTTTATAAATTTCGCTGCCCTTGTGGTCACAGACCGTCCAAAAATCGGGTTTTTATAATTACTCATCGTATGTCATACATTAACATTGATCTGCTAAGTCAAAAACAGAATTATGTAAACGAAGTGGTTTGTGTCTTGGATTGTTAAATTCGGAATTTATCTTCACACACATATCTCATTTGACTTTACCAATATACTGATTTTTACTCTATATCTCCCCAACTCTTGTCTTGTAGTAAGGAATTGTAGACGTTTCAAGAGGATCAGTTTTCCACAAACAAAACTTCCACATGATACCCAGAGTTACAAGAAACATCATATCTTGCATATTGTGTCCACAACTCCAAATCTTCCTGTCTTGATTTGCACGGAATGCAGCTTACTCTTTAGCATACAGGTCTAGAAAAACAGGAGCTGGTGTGCTAAGCCACTTGATGGATACCTACTTCTTTTGACACCATTGACCCTCTGAAGTTGGCTTAATGTTCTTTGACTCATCAGGGCTGATATTTATTTATTCGGCTTTTTTTTATTAGAATTATTTTGTTTTATTTATTCAAGCTCAAGATCACTCTATATCTCCATTAATAGAGATATAGTTTTTTTATGAAGAAGTTTTGAAAAATGCATCATCATGATAACTGGCAAACCGTATAGTTATTTCAAATCTAGCAACAGTTCTTCATCAGCGGTTGTTTGGAACGATTCTATTCAAAAACTTACCAAACTAAAGGCAAACGAAATCTCAGGGAATCACAAATTCTCCACTATGCACGTTTTCGAAAAATATTGCAAGCAAAACAGAAGAAAACATTCGCAAAAACTTATTTTCATCTCCCTTCATTTGCCTAAAAGACAACATAATTCATACAGGCAGTAAAATTGACTTCACAGTCGTTGTGCTCCACATTCAAATTCATCAGGCATGATATTTATTTATTCGGCCTTATTGTTAGAACTAATTATGTTTTCTGTTTATGGATTCATATGTTGTGTTACCTATTAAGAGACTTTAATTATTGAGTTCGCACCCTGCAGTATTCTAGAAGTCGTGGCTATCATCCGGCTAGCGATATTTAAACGAAGCAAGATATAAGAATCATGACTCTTGGGGTTACATTTGGGTAAAACAGACATGTTCTTATTATTGTTAGACAATAGATTGGAAGCTTCTCTGAATCTACTCTTGACTTCCGAAGATCCAGTGACTAATGTTTCATTATGGATACAGGGACAAAATGAACTTTGTTTAATTTTTCACATTTAATTTTATTGCTTCTCCATGAAGTCGTTTACAGTGTCATTGTTAACTTTACTTCGTTACCAGAGTTCTGCAGAAACATAGGTAATTTCGTTACCTCCAATAAAACATAAACCCCATATACATATTTGAAAATACAAACTCCTCTTTGTTTTTACATACATACAAATAACATACAAATCCTTTCTCGTCATTCTTGTTGCCTATGCAAACACATGGCTATCAGGGTTTCATTTGGCTAAAACAGACATGTTCATAGTCGAGTTAGACAAAACACAGAAAGCTGCTACGAATCAACTCTTCTCTACCGAGCAACTAAGGAAACCAAAAAACATTATAGTTAGAAACTCGTTGTACGGAGTATACACCCAGTGACTAACTTCACGTTATGAATACGGGAGTTAATAGCTTTGCTTTCATGACAAGTTTATAACATAGTACAGAAATTACAGTCGGATGAACCGACTCAAACTTACCCTTAATCGAAAAAAATGTCTATATTCAACCTTATCAGAGTGACGTATTATCTAATAATAATATAATTCCCTAAGTCCGGCAAATACAAATACTGGAGGGATAAATCCCCAAATTCACCCACTGTTTGTATGGGAGGTACACAAATGAGCGTAGCGAAGTTGTTCATTAGCAGTTATACCATAGCTTTTGATCTAATTTTGCCCTGTCTCAAATTTCATTAAGGTCGGTAGTGCTTTACGGCAGATATCGTGTCGTGATTGCGACACTATTGAGTATTTAGCCATGAAAAGACTTCTCAAAATACCCATCGGAACCGGTGTAAAACTGTAGGTCCCAATCAGTGATAGAGTGAACAATTATTAAATATGCTGATTTTTATGGATGGTACATGGAGGAGCGCGTAGCCGTCGCTGGTTCAATAATAGTGGGCGCGCCTTTTGTACATGAGTACTTGGGTTCGATACCCGCTCAAACCACCATAAATTTCTTTCGACGACTGTCACCTCGCTTAGTGACGGCGATACTATCGAGCATTTAGCCATGAAAAAGCTTTTTAAAAATACCGTACGGAACCGGTGTAAAACTGGGGTCAATCACTGACTGTAAGAAACTAGAACGCGCACAGCTTACTGGTTGTGAGAAGATCTCCCCAATCTTACATATAATAGGAAATCACTTTTGGAACGAAGTTCCTTATCGCTCGATGCGGGATGGGGGCTAAATGAAAAAAAATTAAACAACTTTTTTTAACACTATTATGCTACAACCCAGTAATATCAATTATATTGGGTACTTTTGCTTTGGTTTGTGTCTAGACTAATATATGTTGGGAAATTGCATATTTAATGGGAAGTTTTCTAGGTGGAGCCTGTAACCAATATTTAGTATACTTTATATTGTAGTTTGAACCCAATAAAAAGTAAATTTAGAAAAAGAACATTTTCTTAAAAAGTGTATTATTTAAAAAAAAGGATTTTTTTATAAATAAGTACTTTTACTTAAAAAAGTAAATTTTCTTACAAAAAATCTCATTTTCTTAAAAAACTACCCTTTCCTTAAAGAGTACTTTTTTGTGAAACAAAATAACCTTTTTTGAGATAAGTACCTACTCTTAAGAATGTACCTATTATTGAAAAAAAGGGACCAATTCAAAAAAATCCCATTTCTTAAAAAACATTTTTTTCAAAAAATACCTTCTTTTAAAAAAATACCTTAACCCTTCTGCACAAATTGGGTCAAAATGACACAATTTTGAAGAACAAACGGCTAAAATCATGTCTTAGGATGGCCGCACGTTTAAACAACTTTTTCATATCCTCAGTCAGGGCCTTCTTCTTCTTCTTTTTCATTACATTTTAAGTACTTTACCTACGCGTATACAATTTGTGGGTCATTTTGACCACCAATTCCCGCGAATCCTTCTGCGAAAAGATTTATGGCAAAGATCCAGGAAGCTTTAGTATCCGACACTCCCAGTACATCGAAGATCATTCAATTTCAAGATTTTTCCTCATCCTTTTTGCGTAATTGGGAAAAAGACAAAGATGTTTTTGTTCGTCCACATACCAAAAAAATTTTTTATGCAAACAACATTATGTGTAAAAGTATAAACTAAAGGCCTGCAAAGAACCATTCAAACACACTTGTTGCTTGTAGTTCATTTTTCTTATATCTGCTTGTATCTGTTTCGCTCGCTTTGGATTCAGTGCGCATGGAATATTTCTCTTTTAGATATCGATGGAATAGGTATGAGAGAGTGAAAGTACCAAGTATCAAAAATACTTGTATGATTACATACACAATAAACAGATATATCGGTATTCTTGTTATCTGTGCTTGGAATATGAGGAGAGCGTGTGTTTGCTTAATTCAGACATTTTTGTTTTATTTTATCTTAAAATTTGCCACCGATAAAACTTACACCATCACTTTTTGCAAAAAGAATGGAAAAGTTAAAAGAGAACAGCATTAACGCAAAGCGTACGATTTGAAATATCCATATTAAATGGATATATCCATTTAAAAAAGAGGTACAACAGTTACTTATCTGAGTGGAACAGATAAAGAGAAAAAAAACTTCCACTACAATGACAGCCAGAGAAAGAGATGATACGATCTCTACTCAATCCAAAACGCATGAGCACATGTTGTGTTCTACTCTTTGTTGTATTTGTACCGATAATATCAGGTTCTTACTTGATTTATCAGTTTGTACAAGTAAAATGAATGAAACGCTGCAGGTCTTTAGTATAAACAGCCACAATTAATCTTCTTGTCTTAAAATAAATTTTTGATTTGTATATTTTATGTTCCACTAATAAACAGAAAATTTAGTTTACCATTATACGGATATGTTTTTGATATTGGGTCAAATTGACCCACAAATTGCTTATGAGGGGTATAATCTGAATTTATGCAGAAGGGTTAAAAGTAACTTTGTTAAAAATTAAATAATATCAAATACCTTTTTTTCTTTTCTTGAGACAAGTAGCCTTCGGATAATAAGAAAGTAAAATTTTCCTACAAAGGTTACCACTTCTTTAAAAAGTAACTGTTCTTAAAAAAAGTACTTCTTTGTAAATAAATCATACTCTTATGGCTTTTTCTTACAAAAAATACTTCTTAAAAATAGTACATTTTCTTAAAAAAAAACATTAGCTTTTAATAAAAGAAGTATGTCTCTTTAAAAAAGGACCTTTTCGGGAAACTATAATACATATTCTTACGAAAAGGATCTAATAACATATTAAAAAAGTACATTCTAAAAAAAAATTCTTAAACAAAAGTTTCTCTTTTTACAGAAACACCCAACATCTTTTCTTAAACATCCATTTAAATTAGCGTATTTATCAATGGGCGCCTTAGTCCTCTTGGAACTAACTAGTACATAATAGCGGTATTCATGCAAACGTGAAAGCCGAGAACTTTTGCTCAGCGCAAGTTTCCCTCGCACCGTTGCATGAGGCGCCTGGTAAAGTTGCTCAGCGTAGTTGTGCTCAAAACCATATCAGCTGACCAAGAATGGATACATAAGGTGGTAGCAGAAACAATTGCATGTATTGTGTATGTGTACTTTTTCTACTGTTCTAGTGCTATCACCTTATTTATCCATCCTAGTCAGATGACAATGAAATGTCAAAAGTTTACACGTTTCTCCATCCCACGTTTGCGCAGCAAATTTGCCTCGAAAACTTTCCACTTTTGAGCAAGTCGCTTTGTATGGGAAATTTGTTTGTTTTGACGTTTGCTGTGCAAGTTTACGATGTTTTCGAGTTTACGAGGTTCTTTCGAGCTTTCATGAAGACCGCTAATATATAGCGAAAGGAACTTCGTTCCAACCGTGTGTCCCGGGTTTTTAGAGAACAGATTATTAAACAATGTCTGAGTTGAAGCTAATCGCATATACCGAATAAAAGTTTTGAGAAGACTCATGATTTTCTACTAATGTGGCGATTTGTATGGTTGGTACAAGAATGGGCATGCTCAAAACGCCCATTTTCAAACCCAAATGTAAGTTTGGAAATATATAGTCGTCACTGGCAACATTTTATTGTGCTCCAGCCAGACAGACTCAATAGTCTGATGGCTCAATCGTCTTAAAATGACCTAAAACGAATTTCATCCAACGATACTAAAATCGGCCTCAATTATTCCAACGCGGAATGAAAGTAGACCACTGGATAAACAAAACCGCCAAAGGGTTTTGCAAAGTTAGTTCGAATTTCCTTTCTATGGCCTCTTGAAGTTGAGATATTTTTGACCTTTTTTTTCAATATTATGTAGTGAGAATAAAAATATTTAGGCAAAAATGCATTACTTGGGCGGGCCTTAGAAAAATAACCGTAAATCGGCCAAAATATGGGAATTTCAGAAAACCAAAACATTTTTGGCGGTCGGACCTATGGGACCCCTGGGGTCCAAAAAAAGGGGCTCGAAAATGACTTAGAATAAGTCTCTATTTGATGAGTTTTATTTGTAAATCTTCTAAAAATAAGACGACAAAATTATATATTTTTTTCCGATAACTGTCTTAGTTATCGAGTTATCGATTTTTTAAAAAATAATTTGTTCTTCGGGCGTTATTTTCTGTAATTTACATATATTTTGTCAAATTTCCGTATTGTAATGGGTACACTACCTACAGTTGCTGGGGAATTGACACAAAGGGCATCAACATTGCCCATAGCATCAATGAGATAAGTGAATATCACAGTCGTTAATGCCTTTCAATTAAGCAGTATGTATTGAATTCTAACGGTTTTTGTTTTAAGTTGCTTTTTAGAACAACTGCAGCAAAGTTAGAGAAATGCAATGCGATGAATTTTAGTAGATTTTTGAAAAGCATCGACGCTAGTCTAAAATATCGCGAAAGTTTCACTGAAGTTAATTTTATTCTAAATAAAGTGCAATTTTTTTAATAGAAATGGAATGTAATATTAATAATTTTTGTTACGTCTGTGGCCATTTCACTCCAAAAATGACAAAACATGGATATTTTACAGAAGAATTTAGGTGTGCTTATGAAAATATTTCAACCAACCAGTTATTTCTAATGTTTCCTGGATACCAAATGTGGTTTGCAAAAAATGTTACAGTGATCTTTTAAATTGGAAGCATAAAGTATTTAAATGTTTGCCATTTGGCGTACCGATGACCTGGACGGATCCAACCAGCCACCATAAATCAAATTGTTATGCGTGCGTGAACTCTGTTCAAGGTATGAACAGAAAAAACACCAAGAATAAAGTGTATTTGAGTGTTCCAAGTGCTCAAACTCCGATACAACACTCCGAAAACATTCCAGTGCCAAAACCTCCCGGCCCCGACGTGTCATCAGGTGTTACTGTTGAAAGTGAGCTCAATGAATCTTTTTCATTATATGACTGTGGAGCAAGTGTTTCAAATACTCCAATTTTAGTTACCCAAAACCAGTTAGATTTTATAGTGGCAAAGTTAGGTCTTTCTAAAGCGAAATCGGAAGTTTTGGCTCAATTTCTGAACACCAAACATTTGTTAGCACCTGGGACAAATGTCACAGCATATAGAAATCGCCAAGCGATTCTACAAAATTGTTTCGTTGTTAATGATGCGAAAACATCATCCTACTGTATGGACATCGAAAACTTATGACCGAGATGGAAATTCAGTACAATGCAGATGAATGGAGACTTTTTATTGACAGCTCCAAAACGAGCTTAAAAGTAGTGTTGCTCCATCAAAGTAACTTGAAACCGTCAATACCAATTGCATACAGCATTGAAACAAAAGAGAACTACGATGTATTGAAAACAATTCTTCATAACGTAAAAAACGACAAACACAAATGGAAAATCTGCTGTGATTTGAAAGAATTTGCAATTCTACGCGGTTTACAAGCAGGATACATAAAACATATGTGTTATGTGTCACATGTAAGATTGGGATTCAAGGTATAAAGGTGACCAGTATTCAAACCACACCTGGAAAGAAAGAGCATTGAGCAACCACACAAACGCCAATGTCATTCAAAAACCGTTAGTACCGCAAGACAAAGTTTTACACGTCAAACTCGGCATTGTGAAAAGTTTCTTGAAAACGGTAGCAAAGAGAGAAGAAGTCAGTGTAGTTTTGGCTCAAATTTTTCCTCGTCTCAGTGAAAGCAAACTGAAAGAAGGTAAAATCTGCAATACATATAACATTTGTTGTATTAAAATAGAGATTCTTAAATCATATTGATTTTATTTATCTTTTTTTAAGGCGTTGGGAATGGCCAAGACATAAGAAAACTTTTGAAAACTCAATCATTTGATGACGCTTTAAATGATCCCGAGTTGATAGCTTGGCGCTCAATTAAAGAAGTTATACAAGGTTTTTTGGGATAAACTAGATCTAATACCTATCAAAGCTCTGTACAAACAATGATGGCTGCATTATCTAAAATTGGTGTCAACATGTCATTAAAAACTCACTTCTTACACCATCATTTGGACTATTTTAGTAGACAATGGGCCACCGAGTCCGACGAACAAGGTGAACGCTACCACCAAGTTGCTATTCCATTTGAAATACGGTAACATACATTTTTTTTGCTTGATAACACATACTACTTAGAAAATGCATTACAGATACCAAGGAAAAAAAAGGCCTGACGCCATTCTAGCGGAAATTTGTTGGTGGAGTAAAAACTTGTTTCAAGACCTAGAAGAAATTGAAAGAAATAGGTCAGAGAGAGAAGCAGATATAGTGCGTGCTTCTGATTCAAAGTCAAATGTTTAAAATGCCGATAGCCAACATTTCGAGCTCCCATCAACATCAAAAAAGCCTCGAACCACATAGCTTAAAAGGCCCATTTACAAAAAAATTAATAAAAAAATCGATAACTAAGACAGTTATCGGAAAAAAATTTATAATTTTTTCGTCTTATTTTTAGAAGATTTACAAATAAAACTCATCAAATAGAGACTTATTCTAAGTCATTTTCGAGCCCCTATTTTGGACCCCAGGGGTCCCATAGGTCCGACCGCCAAAAATGTTTTGGTTTTCTGAAATTCCCATATTTTGGCCGATTTTCGGTTATTTTTCTAAGGCCCGCCCAAGTAATGCATTTTTGCCTAAATATTTTTATTCTCACTACATAATATTGAAAAAAAAGGTAAAAAATATCTCAACTTTAAGAGGCCATAGAAAGGAAATCCGAACTAACTTTGCAAAACTCTTTGGCGGTTTTGTTTATCCAGTGGTCTACTTTCATTCCGCGTTGGAATTATTGAGGCTGACTGCGATGTGTAAAAATTTGTCTCACTGTGTTATCAATGTACTAATCCAGAGTTGTTTCTTTAGCTTCAAGTATTTTTTTATTAGTCTCATATTTGAAAATGATTCGATCTTCTTCATTCCTTGCCTTTTACTCTCCAAATGCCCTTTCTTGTCGCAGCCCCTGTTGTCAAAAAAAAGCCTAGGATCCTGCCATATTATACGTTATCGTTGTGGCCAAGATCTACGCCCATTCCCTTTTTAAGTTAAACGTAAGAGACAGCTGTCTTTATGTTTTACTGTCATCATGCTTGCATCCATTTGCACATGATTCTATTACATAATTTTTACGACATTTAATTTAGATTAGTTTTTACTAACATGTTTCTTTTTATTTTTCCTATCTTCTTTTCTAGAACTGATGTAAAAAAGTTATTTGAATACTGGTGTGAAGTCTCAAGAACTCATGGTGGCATAGAGCACACTAACAACATACGGCAGAATGGAGGCTACAACAGCAACAGTTCTTGCTCAGCACCAGTGGGCGTTATAACCGAAAGTTTTCCCGAGAATTTTCGTGATGAAAAGACAATACACGACATACCCGCCTTTGCATTTCCCTGTGAATTTGAAAGGTAAGTGATCACTTGTGTTTTACTACACATAATAACTATTAATGGTGCGGAGGGTCTAGGGGACAAACGAGTGGTAATAGTTGTTGTACTTCAATTACGAGAACACAAACAACAACATGTTATAGACAAATACCAGCAACCACCGTGATAATAACATAGACCAGATCCCCTCTTGGAATACAAAATAGACAACACAAAACAACTTCCGGTAATTTTACAATACAAACAAAAACAACAACAATATCGAAAAAGCAGCTACCACAAGAAAATATCTGGTTTAGGTCTTTCCTTAAGTTCTTCATCTTCTTGCAATATATCTTTTAAGTTGTTTCGTTTGTTCCTTTCCTTTTTTTACTTTAGATTTGAAGTGGCTGACTGGTTGTCAGGTTATTTTGCGTCTGGGGTTTTTGTGATACGTACGATTTCGTACGATGAAGACTAAGACAGACCTTCCATCTAAAAGAAAAAAAACCCAAAGAATACTTGGGTATATCTTGTTTTGCATCAACAGCACCAACAAACAGCATCGACTTCGACATCAATGGATTGGCATAGTTTTAAACTCTTTGTCTCGTTGTTGGAGTTTTTGTTTTTGGCGAGTATTAAAGCGACTTGTTACTCGAGTTGGTCGTTCGTTCATTCAGCTTATGTCGATTGGTTGTTGAAGTAGTTGCTGCTGTTGCTGCTGCAGCCATTCAGGCAGCTGATGTTGATGATGATGATGACGACGACGACGCTAACCATGGTGCTGGTGATTCATACAGTCCATTCATTCGTTTTTCAATACGTTTTTTATGGTTTGTTTATATTTGAACTTGCTTCGATTTGAACGTCATAATTTGTATATACTCCATCACACTCAGTAGGCTACTCTCGTTGTGGCTTTTTATCTACTGAATACTTCTTTTCCCAAATAATATTTGTTTACTGTTTGGGAAACTGCGGGAAATTTATTTACTTTATACACTCTAAAGAGTGTGCGGGTCAATTAATGTATTTCAATGTGGATATTGTAATTTTTTGTTTCAAGTATTTCGATTGTTCTTCATTCATAGCACCCTATTTAAATCTTAATAAATTGGATGTGAAGATTTCGGGCAATGTGTTTTTTGGTTTATTAATGATTGAATTATTGTTTTATTTACTGAGAAAGGAACCATTTCTACATTTTTTTGGTTGGGTAAGGTAAAGTTGTATTAAAATTAAATTTTGAATTTTCATGGTACAATTTTGAATTTTAAAAATATTAGAGACTACCTCTGTCAAATATTTATACATATGTGCAAAATAATTTTTTTTCTTTCCTTCTGAAAACTAACTGTAATTTAATGTCGACCATATAAAGGGTTTTTCAACAGAGACGCTACAAAAGTAAATCGATAGGGACAGAAAACGACGCCATATTTTTTCCCGCTTTTTTGACATTTCTTTTCAGTAAGGTTTGCCATTTCATCATGGAAAGATATACGAGCCAACAACGAGTCGAAATTATTAAAATTTACTACCGAAATTTGGAGTCAGTGGCCTCAACTTTAAGAGCTCTACGTCCAATTTCTGAATTCTGAATTTCATTTCTGGCTGAATGGCTTCGTCGATAAGCAAAATATGCGTTATTGGTCAGACAGCAATCCACACGTAATCCATGAGTCATCATTGCATCCCGAAAAAATTACGGTTTGGTGCGGTTTATGGGCCGGCGGCGTCATTGGGCCGTTCTTCTTCCGTGATGATCAACTCCGGCACATTACTATGAATGCGAATCGCTACCGTTCAATGATAACCGAATATTTTTGGCCCCAATTGGATAATATGGACTTGGAGGACATGTGGTTCCAACAGGACGGCGCCACAAGCCACACAGCGAATGCCACAATCAATTTATTGGAAACCAAGTTTGGTGAACGTGTTATCTCACGAAATGGCCCAGTCGACTGGCCGCCTCGGTCGTGCGATTTGACGCCGTTAGATTATTTCCTGTGGGGCTACGTTAAGCCTATGGTCTACGCCAACAAGCCAGCGACGATTGATGAACTTCGTACGAATATCGAACATGAAATTGCAGCAGTATCGGCCGATTTATGCTTGAAAACCGTCGAAAATTGGGTTCAGCGTCTGGACTTCTGCAAGCAAGCCCGTGGTGGCCATGCAAAAGAAATCGAGTTGTGTTTCACTACATAATGGCATCGAACGTACTTTCACAGGAATAAAGAATTTCATTGGTATCTAAAACCGGTTTTGTTTTATTTAAAAAAAACTTTTGTAGCGCTCTTATTGGAAAACCCGTTACAAGTTTTTCGATAATATCCCTCTCTCTTTATCATATACTTTTTTCTCTCTTTTGGACTTTATTTGTAGTCCCGTTATCTATGATTATCGCTGTAAGTTTACAAGACAATAGAAAATAATTATATGTGCATTCGCGTTCCTGACCCATTAAAAGGGACAACTCTATTTTTCTCGGGTGTTTAGTATAAAATAAATTTCTGTACTTGAGTAAAGTGATCGTTATGAATATATTCTAAGAAACGTTTTATTCACAGTTTTGTTTCTAGTTGAACATGCCACGTGGAAGTGAACTTACGGATGGGGAGCGCGGAAAAATTGTTAGAGTGAGACTAGGAGGGAAAAGAATAGGCTAGATTGCAGCTGCGGTAAATCGACATCGCAATACAGTTTCGAATTTCCTCAAAGACCCCGAAAACTATGGTTGTATTAAGTGCAGTGGATGCATCCCAACTGTAGAACAGAGGACTAAGCGTCGCATTCGGCATTTATCTGCTAATGAGAATATGAGTTGTAGGGAAATAAAGGTGGAATTGGGTCTAAATGTAACGAGACAGCGTGTCCAGCAACTGCTAAACGATGGTATAGGTCTTCGGTACCAAAGCAAAATGACAAAACCACGCTTAACCCAGCGCCATAAAAATGCGCGTATTGCTTTTGCAGAAAAGTACCAGTTTTGGGAGGACAAATTGGAAACCGTTATATCGGGTCCGCCAAATAACTTTTTTTTTTTGAAAATGCTATAAAAAATAAACTACTGAATATTTTCTCAAATTTCTTTTTTTCGGCTGTGTGGCACTCTTCAATTTTTGTGAACAAAAATTCGTTCAACATGGTCCGATAACGATCGCCATTGACTGTAACGGCCACTCCTTGCTCATTTTCGAAGAAAAATGGGCCAATTATGCCTCTGAACCAACATCCGCTCCAAACAGTGACTCGTTTTGGGTGCATCGGCTTTTCAATGTATGCGTTCGGATTTTCTGTGACCTAAATGCGACAATTTTGCTTGTTTACATACCCGCCAAGATCAAAATGAGCTTCATCTGAAAGAAAAGAAGAAAGATGACGGTGCTTCTCTTCTTCCAAAATCCGTACGCAATTTTCGCACACATTCTGCAACATTACCATGATTTTCAAAGTAATGTCGCAATATTTCCCAGCATTGTTCAAGCGTATACACAACCATATTCGTTCAGCGGAAGAATAAAACTAATTATCTGTCAAATCAGACATGAGCTAAGTGTTACCATTCACGAAATAAGCACTAGTTGAAAAAAAAAGTTAGATGGCGGACCCTTTATATAGTGATGAGAAAAGTTTAATTTGGGCGGACGTGATGGTCACCATAAATATTGGGGAGATTTACGACATCCTCGGCAAACGTGCTACAAGTGAAACCACGGTGGTGGATCTCTTATGATATGGGCTGCATTTGGAGCACAAGGGAAGTCAGAAATATGCTTTGTCCCAATTAAAATGAATGCGGAAGCGTACGTTGATCTGTTTGACAGCAATTTAATTGACTTTGCTGGCGAATTATATGGAGATAACTAGACTTTTCAACAAGACAACGCCCCGATCCAAATTGCTCGGCTCACAAGGGATTTTTTAAGTCTCGAAATATTCCATTACTGGAGTGGCCAGCCATAAGTCCCGACCTCAACCCAATTGAAGACCTCTGGGGGATACTTTCCGCCAAGGTGTTTTCAAAGTCGAAGCAGTATACGACGCCATAAGTCCCAGCCATAAGTCCCGACCTCAACCCAATTGAAGACCTCTGGGGGATACTTTCCGCCTAGGTGTTTTCAAAGTCGAAGCAGTATACGACTAAAACTAGCAATATTGGCGGAATGGGAGAAAATTGGCATGTTCACTTTAAGCAACTTAGTGAGTTCTATGTCACGCAGGCTACAACAAGTTCTTATACTCAATATCATATTAATTACATATTTTAATTGGATAAGAATAAGAATTACATTTAAGTTTCATTTTTGCATATATAAATATTTTCTATGAAGAATATATCAAACACTATTTTTGTTCTAAAAAATAAATGAAAAAATTTATGTTTTCTTATAATTTTAAAGAACACATAAATATAAACTAATATATAAAATAAAAATCAAAAAAATTTTAGTTTCTAAAGCTCCAACTCAACATTTTACATTGCACATATAAATATTTGACAGGGGTACATCCCGATTTTCCTTGAAAGAGGATGAAAAGAACTTGCTTTAATTTTATTGACCATTTTACAACCTCATGTGGTCAGACGTCTTACACATGTTAATTAAACAAACAAATTAAACAAATTTCAACATATTCTTCCAACTGGCTCTATCCTTAGCCTTTTCTCGCCAGTTGGTTACATCAAGGATACGGAGGGATTCTTCTGCCTGGTCTTTCCAGCGGAGTCTTGGTCGTCCTCTTTTCCTGCTTCCATCGGGTAGGTTATCAAAAACCTTTCGCGCTGGCTTATTTGCATCCATTATGATAATGTCGGTACTCGCCGTTTTCCCTAACAGGACCATATATTTTACAGAAAATTTTTCTCTCGAAAACTCCCAGGTGTTTTTTTCATCCGCTTGCGATATGACCCAATTTTCGGAGCCATATGTCCAGGCAGGTAAAATGAGAGTCTGATATAGCTGGACTTTTGTCCGTCGAGAGAGGGCTTTGTTCCTAAACTGCCTGCTGAGGCCAAAATAGCACCTATTTGCAAGCACAATTCTCCAATCTATCTCCACGCTGACGTTGTTGTCCTTGTTCACGGCGGATCCAAGGTAGACAAATTCATCTACCACTTCAAAATTAAATCGGTTGTCAACGTTCAAGTGCGGACCAATTCGAGAGGTTTCTCTAGTCGTTGACACCCTCAATTTTGTCTTGCCCTCATTAACAGCAAGACCATCCTTCGCTGATTCCTTTTCGATTCTTGAAAATACTGCAGTAACCTCTCGCAAATGATGTCTATATCGTCAGCATACGCCATCAACATATGGCTTTTCATGTTAATGGTCTTGTTCGTATTTACTGCAACTTTTCTCATTATTATCTCCATTAAGATGTTGAAGAGATTGCACGAAAGTGTGCCGCCATGTCTCAGTCCTAGCTTGGTACAGAATGGTTCAGTGCGGTCTTTCCCCACTTTCACTGCTGATTTGGTGTTGGTTAGTCATTCTACAGAGGCGGATCAGTTTTGCCGATATCCCAAGTTCAGACACAGCTTCGTGCAATTTTCCCCGTATTGGGCTATCGATGGCAGCTTTGTAATCGGTAAAAAATGGTACGTATCGATTTGCTTTTCGTGAGTTTTTTCCAGGATTTTTCGTAGCATGAATATTTGGTCAGTCGTGGACTTGCCTGGTCTAAAACCAAGGTGATAAGGTCCAATCCGGGTTTCAATAATTATCTTTAGTCTTTCACATAATACGCTCGACAAGACCTTATACGCGATGGATAAAAGACTGATATCGCGACTGTTGGAACAGATACACGGATCACCCTTTTTGAATACAGGCCATAATATACTGAGACTCCATTCGTCAGGCATAGATTCCCCCCAACCATATAACGCATATAAGTTGATGCATGTGGGCTAGAAGCATGTGGGCTAGAAATTCAGCTGGTAGCCCATCCACACCAGCGGCTTTATTATTCTTAAGCCGGGAGATTGCTCCTGATCTTCAGTGGAAGAACCTAAGTGGAGTAGTGCGGAAAAGTGGTCTCTCCATATTTTAAGCACACACTGCTTATCAGTCACCCGGTCCCCATTCTCGTCCATTGGGTTTCCCCCCTTCTCCGCCTCTTGTACCGCTCATTCACAGCACGCGTTGTAACTGACTGTTTCGTTGCCATTCATGCAGCGTCTTTTTCATCAGTTGCAATGCGACATTCTTCGTCGTACCATGGTTTATTCTTCTAAGATTTTTTATAGCCAAGTTCAGTCTTTAGAGCGGTTTCCAAAATGTGGGAGATGTGCTTCCACTGCGCTTCTGGGTCCTCAGGAGGGGGATCATTCTGATTTACCAGGAGAGTGAGCTTTTGTTGATAGGACTTTGATATCTCCGGTATTTGCATCTTGCCAATATCTAGCTTTTCCCGTGTTCGCCTTTGTACGTTTTTTGCCGTGCTCATTCTCGTGCGAACTTTCGCAGTCACCTGGTATTGATCCGAGTCAATATGGGCACCTCGAGGATCATTGGCACCCTGGTCAGGTAATTTATTAAAATTGAAGATACGATATTAGCCTATCCACCCATTCTTCAGTTTTGATATAATAAATCTGATGGCACTCACATTGACTTGTAGGCACACCTTGGGTGTTAACCCGCCGAAGACGTAAATGCTCCATTTCACACGTAAGTTTGAATTCTCATTCTGAATAATGTAGTACCCAACAAGTGGAGAGTCTGCTGGGTTCCAGGCCATAGTGATGTTGTAAGGAATGTGACAGCGGACACTGTTGCTATTATGGGTTGCACTTCTACTTTAAGCCGATTTGCTATCTGTATGGTTTGATTGATAGCTTGACGCGTGTCAGGGTCAACTCCGTATGTGTGGCCATAACTGACAATTGAATTTCTCATTATAGTGATTAGAGATCATTTCGATGTTCGCAAGTGGGTTACTGATAATATTGACTCGTACTCACCCTGTCTCGAACGACACCCGGCCTTACAAAACGCAGATTACATATGTCGCCAACCCGTTCGATCTTTTGCCTTATTTCTCCAGTTGGCAATACCAAGTGTACGTAGGAATTCGTCAACCTGATCCCTCCAGCGAAGCCTTGTTCTTCCTATTTTTCGTCTTCCTTCGAGTTCAGCTTCGAAAACCCCTAGTGCTGTTTCGTTTTCATCCATTCTACCGACATGGCCTAGCCAACGCAATCGCGTTATTTTGATCCGCTTAACTATGTCAATGTCAGGATAAAGCTCATACTCGCCGTTGTGCACTATAGGCCATACATTTTTCGGAGTATTTTTCTCTCGAAGACTCCTACAAATGTTTCGTCTGCTTTCGATAAGACCCAGGATTCTGTGCCATAAAGCAAGACAGGTTGTTTGAGAGTCTGTTCAGCTGGAGTTTTGTTACTCGATAGAGGGCTTTATCTCTAAAGCGCTTGCTTAGCCCAAAATAACATGTATTCAAAAGCACAATTCTCCGCTTGATCTCAAGGCTAATGTTGTTGTTTTTGTTTACGGCAGACTCGAGGTGTATAAATTCGTCCACCACCACGGTATTATAACGGTTATCAACGTTCACGCTTTGGTCTAATCGCGTGGAAGTCCTGGTCGTTGAAACCGTTAATTTTATCTTGTCCGACCCACGTTTGCTGACTCCTCAATTCTCGAAAACACCGCAGTAACTTCTCGCATTCTGCGCCCAATGATATCTATATCATCAGCATGCGCGAGCAGCATGTCAGTTTTGCTGCTGATGGTTTTATTCATGTTGACTGCAGCTTTTCTCATAATGATCCCCATTAAGATGTTATAGAGCTGGCACGATAGGGTTTCGCCTTGCCTGAGGCCTCGCTTAGTTTCGAGAGGTTCGGTAAGATCCTTACCAACTTTCACTGCGGATTTGGTGTTCGTCAATTTGGTTAGCTCTCCATATTCCCACCATGCTCTTCACATCTGCGATGAGTTTTCCGTCCTTGTCTTTACAGAAGGGGGACCTGAACCATGTCCATTAGTCCCGTTTTTGACTTTTTGGTGGAATTTTCGGGCTTCGTTCTTACTTCTGGCTGTCTCAATTTTCTCACTCTCGCGCCTTCTCCACTGCTGTTTCTTACGCCTAAAGAGACGGTTCACCTCATTTCTTTTTCCCTACACCGCTCAGTAGCAGCTCGCGTTGCAATTGACTGAAGCATTGCCATACATGTAGCGTTCTTTTCATCATTTGCAATGCGACACTTCATCGTACCACGGTTTGTTGCGAAGGGTTTTTCGAAACCAACTACGGTTGTTGCGGCAGTTTTTGTAGAGTCGGTAATGGGTTTCCACTGCGCTTCAGGATCCTTATCGGGAGGGGTGGGTTCTGTGCCAAAAGTTGCGAGAGCTTCCTTGAGTAGGCTGTGGCTACCTCTGGTAATTGCAGCTTTCCGATGTCCAGCTTCCTCTGCGTCTTGTTTCGTACGATTTTCGCTCTACTTAATCTTGTACGAACCTTGCTGCTACCAGGTAGTGATCAGAATCGATGTTAGCTCCTCTGATCACTCGTACGTCCATTACACTGGATTTGTGCTTTCACTGATATGCAACCCAATGCAACACTGATATTTGTGATTGTTAGTAAAATGTCAGCTGTTCGTCAAAAGTTAGTACGTATTGGTTCGCTTTGTAGCCCATCGTTGGGCACAGTTCAGTTGAAATGTTTATGAATAATAAATAGTTAATCAGATGCTAAACAATGATTATAAATACGCGGTAAGTCTATTTTTATACATGTCGTTTTTGATGAAAAACTGTGAAATTTAAAAGTATTTTGGACGGTTTTGTTGTATTTTATTCAGAGTATACAATATTTGTGGTGTATTTACCAGAGCCCGTAAAATATGCTCAACGGAATCGCTCAGTGTCTGAACAGAAACCCTCTTTTTCGTTTCGTTCGTGTTCTCGCTCTCGGGTTTCGGGTTGAGCGATACACACGAATCGGTCTCCTACTGACCCCTCGATATGAACAGAACCGTTCGTCGCTCAGCTACTGAGAGTCAGTAAATGAGCAAGTTCAAGTTTATTGTTGCATTTGCCTTATGTTGTTGTGTTTCCTCACAGGCAGAGCATTAAAGAGGAAGGGAGAGGAGGACAGGGCGCTCATTTGTGTGTACATGCGTGTGAGGTAATAGCCAGTGGCGCCGCACACATCCACGCTCAGAAGACCGTTTGCATGGGCCGAGCGAGCAAACAAAAACCGTCGTCGGTTGAGTGAAGATCAAGCCAAAGAAGAACGAAGTTTGAGGGTTTTTTTGGCAACAGTTTCGCATCGTGTCAGTGGACGATTGTTTTTTTTCTGATAACAAGCACGAAAGAGACCAATTATTGCGAGCTCTGGTATTTACACAAAAATTTTAACGCACAAAACGAAATGCCGTTGCTGTTTTCTTGTTGGTTGGTTTGAGCCATTGCCTCTATCTGGTATTATTAAAGCAATGCTTTCCAACATGCAACGTCCATATGCCAATACACCACATTTCGTAAATTTACTGAGACAAATCGCTACTCTATACGTCATTACTCTATGATTAAAAGAATTTTATATGCTATAAAAGGGGTTTGAAATTATCTAAAAGGCACCTTAGACCTTAGGCCGTCAATTAGTCAGGCCGACTTTTGTGAAGGACGTTGTTTCGCCCTGCACTAACCGACTTTCCGGCCGACTTTCTGAAAATCAAACTAGTTTTGATTTTTGCCCGACTAGTCGGCCGACTGCCCGATTTGACCTTACACTGGGAGATGAGTCGGCCCGACTCGAAAGTCGGCCCGACAATCCACAGGTCTAAGGTGCCCTTTACACTAACCGATTTTCCGGTCGACTTTCTGAAAATCAAAAAAGTTTTGACTTTTGCCCGACTAGTCGGCCGATTGTCCGACTTCATCTTCCACTGGGAGATGAGTCCGCAGGTCTAAGGTGCCCCCAAAACTTCAATCTTCTTTTATTTCTATTCGTATTAAGGTCGTTTTTCTGATACATTAATTCAAACTGTATTAAACTCGAATTAGCCCAGTGACTATCAAAGAGAATTTACTGGAACTGAAAGACTCATGCGCTAGTAATGCACAGAATCGGAAGAACCGGTTCTTTAGAAGGACCGACCGGACAGGGGCTTACAATAACCGAAAGACCGGTCCAAATAACCGAAACAGTACTGAAAAACGGGTTCAAATGAACCGAAAACAGTTCCAAAAAGACCGAAAAACGATTCTACAGGAACTGAAAATCGGGTTGAAAGGCACCGTAAAACGGTTGCTGAAAAGAAGTCTCGCTTCCAAAGGAAACAAAAGTGTTAATCTTTGGGTGAGATACGAAAGAAAATTATTATTTTTTATCAACTTATATATTGTTATAATAAAATATTTCTCCTAAGCTTCTTTGGGACAGAAATTTGCCGAGAACCGGAACAGGTCCAAATACCCTGTTCTTCTCGAAACCGGACTCGACAGAAAATGTGTATATTTTTTATCAAATTTTATATTCTTATAATAAGATGTATCTCTTAAACTTCTTTGGGACAGAAATTTGCTAAGAACCGGAACCTGTCCAAATACCCGGTACTTCTCGGAACCCGACTCGACAGAAAATGTGTGTTTTTTTTTTATCAAATTTTATATTCTTATAATAAAATATTTCTCTTAAGCTTCTTTGGGACAGAAAACTGATCGAGAATTCATGATTTTAGAGAAAATCATGAGATAATTTTGCCAAGGTGTTCTTGGGAGGATATTAATTTATTCAAATGATTTAATTACTTTTCTAAATTTTATCACACTTAACACAATGATTATTTTATACATTAATGTATTAAATACATGTGTAATAATTTTAAAAATAATTACAAAATGATTTTGCTATATCATCGACATCATTAAATGCATTCACTCAAATCAATTGTTAAAATTGCATAAAAAAACTGTTGATTGTTACAAAAAAAACCCCAATAAATAAAACTGAAATTTATAAATTTTCGTTTCCATGCTCGTCCACTGAATTTAACTTTTTGTAATGAGCAACTTTTGTTTAATAGAGTTTTAACAACAAATTGCTTTGTGTGTACTTGCAATTAAAGTACAATTTAAAAATATTTTCACCATGAAGTCATAGTGAAATATTATACATACACGTATGCCGCCAGTCACATACATATACTTATCCATACGAACATATGTCGCCGCCTCGTTCGTCACACCCATTACAATAAGTAATTGCACTGTTGCATTTTTCTAAATTCGAGTAAAATTTCGAATTCGAAACGTGATTAAAGAGCTCACTACGAATGTGTAGTGGACACATGAGAGGAAACAATGTCATGTAAATCCAAGGAAAAAAAGTATTTGTTCCAAATTGTTTAGAAGTTTTATATGAAGATATTTTTTGTTTGTTACTTTACTCTGTTTATTAAACAATATATTGTTTTTATTTTTCGAGTAAATGTCTGTTTATTTTTTCCATACACATTCACCAATCGATCAATATTCTTCATAATCTCCATAGTTTCTGGGAGGGAGGTAGTGACATCATTTAGGTATCTTGTATCAGTTTTATATATTTTTTCATTGACCACAAAATAGTCGCATTGTCTTTTATAGTATAATCTAGTATTGTGACATTTCCTTGTTTCCCATAAAAAAATAAATAAATGATGTCAAGTAAATGCCTGTTAGGGTGAGCCGTATGTGATTTGTTTTTAAAAATTAAATCAATGAGTGTTTACACCTTTTGTTACACGGTACCTGTTCGATTTCTATGAACACATTAGCAAGTGTTACATTGGATAATAAAAAAAACGAATAGTTTTTGTGCTGAAGACTCTTTTGCTATTGCACTTTCTTTTTTCTTACATCTGCTTTAACATTAGATGTAATATTGTTAAAATATATAAAGTAGTATTTAACTCACTGAAATAATTGTTGTTTTTTTTTGTCATAAACAGAGCGACGACGAGCTGCTTGTTTGAATGCTGGCATACATCTGAATAAAAACCAATATTTAGCTCACTGAAATAATTGTTTTTGTTTTGTCATAAACAGAGCGACGACAAAAACTATTGAATAGTATAGAGAACTTATTGCACTCTTTTTACGCTCTCATGTAGAGAGTCTCAGTAAAAGAGCATAAACGAGTCTTATTATCTTTATAGAATATTTCAATATAAATGCACCATTTCGACAATGTTATTACATAAAACAATACGAAAAACAAATGTTTCAAAAGGTATCAATGTTTCACATCAAAATTATGAATTGACCAAGTTGTGACAAAAATAAAGTAATACGTTTTGAATCATTCGCTGGATGTCGCCAGCGCTTTCGAGTCATACAATTCGTTGCATGAGTTATCTATACTATTTAATACTCTTTGTTTGTTCGCTGCCGCTACATCAATACCATAATACTTATTTTCAGGCAGAGACTATTGTTGTACAACAACCACGTACGTGATGCTAACGCTGTGTGTTGTTTAGAAGTTAACATATCAAAAATTGCGTTGAATGGGTTATAGTTTTTCTGTGGCGCTTTGGCTGAGGATTTAAATAGTTTACCGCCTTTCAACAACAATATATGTGCGATAAATATACGAAAAATGAATACATTCAAATACATAAAACGCCCAAATAGGAGTTCAGGATTAATACACTTATATTGGAAAAGATAATATTATTGAAATAGTGCACAAAATGTACCAAAAATCACATGAGGTGTCAGGGGACACCCGGTTGGAACGAAGTTCCTTTCGCTATATATTATGTACTAGTTACTTCCAACAAGCCTAAGGCGCCCGTTGAAAAATACGTTAATTTAAAAAACACTTTTTGTAAAATGATATACTTTTTTTAAGTAAATTTTTCTTTTTTATAGAATGTATTTTTTTAAAAAAAGATATTTTTAGGTCCTTTTTTAAGAATATGTATTATATTTTCCCGAAAAGGTAATTTTTTAAAGAGAGGTACTTCTTTTATTTAAAGCTAATGTTTTTTTGTACTATTTTTTTTTACAAGAGTAGAAGTAGATTTTTTTACAAGAGTAAAAGTAGAAAAGAAAATGCACTATTTTATTTTTAAGAAAATGTACTTTTCAGAAAAGGAATTTTTGTAAGAAAATTCATTTTTTTAAGGAAGGTATTTTTTTTTGAAGAAATGGATTTTTTTAAGAAATGGGATTTTTTTAAGAATGGGTCCCTTTTTCAAGAATAGGTACATTTTTAAGAGTAGGTCCTTATCTCAAGTAAGCACAAAATAGGTGTAGCACAAAATAGGTACTCTTTAAAGAAAATGTAGTTTTTTAAGAAAATTTACTTTTTGTATGAAAATCTCCTTTTTTCTAGCAAAGGTACTTCTTTAAGATGGGTAGTTTTTTTAAGAAAATGCACTTATTTAAGAAAATGTTCTTTTTTAAAGTTCTTTCCGTGTTTGGCTTTTGTAAATTTACTTTTTATTGGGTTCAAAACTACAGTATAAAATATTCTAAATATTGATTACAGGCTCCAGCTAGAAAACTTCCCATTAAACAAGAAATTTCCCAACACAAAAGTACCCAATATAGTTGATAATACTGGGTTGTAGCATAATAGTGTTAAAAAAAGTTGTTTAATTTTTTTTCAGTTAGCCCTCATCCCGCAACGTGCGATAAGGAACTTCGTTCCAAAAATCAGGACAATGTGCTAAAAAAGGTTTGTGGTTTTTGTACAAAAAAGTTAAGAAAAGTTACCAAAAATTTACAGCTTTCAGCCAAAGGTTAACAATGATTTACCACCCAATGTAGTTTAACTTGTAGTCAGAACGATTTGATTTTGACAATCATATTACTTTTTGTCAAAGTAATTTTTTGTAAAAAAACTGCGCGCTCTGGTTTTGCACTCACTGATTGGGACCTACAGTTTTACTTCGGTTCCGAATGGTATTTCTGAGAAGCTTTTTCATGGCTAAATAGTCGATAGTGTTGCCGTCACTAAGCGAGGTGACCGCCGTCGAAAAATATGTTAGGGGGTCTGAGCAGGGTTCGAATCCACGTTCTCATGTACAAGAGCCGCACACACTACCGTTGCACCAGCGACGGCCACAGAGAGATTTTATAAAATACATTCTTTGAGCCTAGATCGTTAAATTGTTGCTGTAATTTGTTGTTTGAGTAAATACTTTGAGCTAACTAGCCCAAACAGATGTTTGGTTCCCTATAGGGATACAAGGGTTGTCATATTCGTTAACGATATGACTGCTTACATTAACTTTCATAGAGTAATTATTATAACAAAAAAAGAATATTTGACTCATCTGACGTTTCCTTTCACACTTTTCGTGGCGCTTAACATGACAATACACTTTTTTAATGACTGTTTTTGGTAGCATACATTTGTGTTGTATTTAGCCCAATAATTTTAACACACAGAAGGAAATACCGTTGTTGTTATTATGTTGGTTGTTTTAAACCATTGCCTCTATCTGGTAAGATATTATTGAAGTAATTCTTTTCAACATCCAACGTTCATATCACACCAGACCATATGTCATAAATTTTCTGAGAGAAATGTTTAGTCTTGTATAATAATTAGTCTATGTTAACTTCTCCTTTCTGTGTATGTGGTAACCATAGGATAATACATACATAGATAAAATTTGTCTCTCCTCTGACGTTTCATTTCACACTCTTCGTCGTAGGTTTGTGGAAATGAGAGCAATTAAATTTAAAATTAACTTACACCAGGTGGAGTTACAAAATATGTTCACTTAACTTTTTCATGTCGTTTTGGTGTAGAACTGAAAAATTTAAATGTATTTTGCACTTTTTTTGTTGACTTTTATCGTTGGTATACATTTGTATTGTATTTAACACAACTAGTTTGCCACAAAATCACGAAATTCGGTTGTTGTTCCTTTGTTGATCGTTGTATACTATTGCCACTATCTGGTATTATTGAACCCATATTTTCCACCATCCAATGTTTACTTTCCATCGTACCTATGACGTTTAATTTATTGAGCGAATACAAGTTTCTATGTATGTATTATCCTATGGTGGTAACAATCAAATTATAACCACGAAATTGTTACAAAGTTCTCATTATTGTTTATATCTGGTATTCTGGCAACACGGTGACAACGAAAAATTCAAATAATTATTCACCTCACGATAACAAGTTGCCAAAAGCAGAGGAAACAAAAACATATGGTCTTCTGTACAAAATGAAGGCGGCAGAAAGGGAAAAGTATGTATTTAATATATTTATGTTTTATTGAATTAAAATTAATACATTAATTAGAAAATTGCCGCAAAGGCACAGCTGGAATGTATTATATTGCCTTCCTCGAGGAACATCCAAAGATGCTAACTAAACACGTTTACTTTTGTACTTTTTACTTTTTTACTCTTTTTCTCCCTTTCGACTGTTTAATTTTGTTTTTCTTATAACAATTCAAGCAAAATATTTTTTCTCATCGAATTTGACTCATCAATACGTTCTACTTCCCTTCTATTTGGATACCTGGGGCAGGCCTACAGAATGAAATGAAGTTACATGTCTATAAGATCATTTTGAAGCGGAAGGGAAGCACTGGTGGCATACCTCTTTGTAGAAGCGCTGTGAGAAAGTGTGTGGGATCTTTTGGAATTGAAAGTGGAGGCCTTCTGGAAGGGGTTTTTTGGCAGGCCTCGGAATTTTTCCCGCTTGGCTATAGATAGCACTCTTGCAGCTGCATAGGGCTATCGTTGCATTTTTCATCGTTTCCACTATGTTAAGTCTGAAACTAAGATTGCCGTTCAAAATAACACCCAGACATTTGGCTCACTCTGCAGGCTTAATTTCAGATCTAATCAAAGTGATAGGTTTCACGGTAGGTATTTTATATCTTCAGGTAAAAGGGACCAGCTCCTTCTTGAACGGGTTTACACCTAACCCGTATACACTCGTCCATCTGCCAAAATCTGTAGGCTACCGTGAAGAATGCCCATTAGGGTACTTGGATTCTTGCCCCTTAAAGCCCTATTCTGGCAGGTTTACAAAAGTCACTAAGGGGACTATTTGACAGCAATGTGACAATTGTCACAAATGTGTAATCTGCCACATTTTTTGGTGACAAAAGTAACAAAAACTGTTATCTGCCAAAGAGGTTTTATTTGCCGCAAAGTTGATACAAAAACATTTTATAAATTCTGCAAGTAATCAATAAAACTGAATACGGTAAAAATTAATAATATATTTTGTACCAAAACGACAAGAGGGCATAATTAAATGGAGGAAGGACTTTTGTTACTTTGCGCTATGGAAATGAAACAGAATGAAGAAATAACTTGCTTTTGTGTTAGAAAGATTTAAAAAGCGCAAAATGTATTACACATTTTTAATAAGATCCCCAATCGTTCAATAAAAATAAATATTTATTTATTTATTGTATATATCAGGTTATATGTAAATTATAAAATGATATTTCATAACGAAGCTAGACTACTATGGTCTTAAGTTAAAAAATACATATGTTTATGCACTGATTTATAGAGCTTAGAAAGACCTTTGTAATGATACCCATTTCAACCAGATCGGATTATAAATACCGGAGATACGAACGATTATATACTCAAGCTTTAAAGGCCTATATCTCAAGAAGTTGGAACGGCCACGAGGGGAAAAAACTTTTTGAACTCAGCGCATACGCTTTTGTCGGTGGTGAATTTTTGATGTAGATCAGAGAGTTGGCGCTAAAGTAAATTTCTTCTGCCATGTGCCGCGGATGCGCAGGTGTATTCTTTCCGCTTAGCATCTTTGGATTTTCCTTGAGGAAGGCAACATACATACCATTCCAGCTATGCTTTTGCGGTGTGCTCAAATTCCCTAAATAATAATGTATTAATTTTAATTCAATAAAACATAAATATAGTAAATAATTACTTTTCCTTTTTTACCGCGTTTATTTTACCATATGTTTTTGTATTGTTATCCCTGCTTTTGACAACCTGTTATTGTGAGGTGAATTATTTGTTACGAGGTGAATTTTTCGTTGTCACCGTGTTGCAAGAATACCAGATACAAACAATGTTGACAACTTTGTATCAATTTTGTGTTTACAATTTGATTGTTACCACATATGTACACAGAATAGGGGTGTTAGGGTACGATACTTGGATACTCGCACCCCAATTTTCAAAAGAGACTAGTATTCGATTCAGCTCAAGGTTTAATGGTTGCAGCAAAACGGCGTCACATGCCACACAGCGCGCAATACAAGTCATTTATGGAAACATTTGACGAACGATTAATTGCACGACATGGACTTGTTAACTGGCCTCCTCGTTCGCGAGATTTAATGCCATTCAATTATTTCCTTTAGAGATATATAAAGTCGCATGTCTTCGCCGGTAAACCAGAATCAATTCAGTACTTGGATGAGAATATTCGATGCGTTATTGCCGAAATACAGTCTAATTTACTGCGAAGAGTTGTAAAAATTGGAATTCCAGACTACATCATACAGGGTGATTCAGGAAGTTGCGGACAAATTTCTCCAGCGTATTCCTTGGCTCATTTTATGAAGAAAAGTCTACTAGGACCATGTCCGAAACTGCAAGGGTGCGAAATGGCAGCGGGTTCAAAATTTTCGGATTTGTGGTCGGAGGGTAGTAGGGTAAAGTTGCTAACTTCTGAACCAGTGGTCGGATTTTTTGGGCTTGTTGGAAAGGTCTTTAAGATTCCTTTCAGAATCAATAAAAAAACAAAAAAATTCAAATCGCCGAGATACAGAGCTTACTGAAATGCAAAAATGTTTGTTTTTGTTTTTGGAAGCGAAATAACAGCACACATTTATTTGTTTTTGTGAATTAACACGTTTAAGATTTTATTTTATTGAAATTTTTGGCTGAAGAATCAAACACATAAGGGGAAAAAAAACATTTGATGTTAAAGGAAGTTTTCAATGTGGTTCCCATTTTCTACTAAACACAATTGCAGCCGTTTGCGAACCACATCCGCCACGTTTAGTTCACTCATCTTTTCACGAACTTTCACCGCAGCTTCCTCAATGCGTGCAAGTAACTGCTCACGATTGTGGATCACGATCTGTATCTCGGCGGTTCTCTATTTTTCTATTTTCTATTTTTTTAATGATTCTGAAAGACCTCTTAATGATTCTGAAAGACCTCCCAAAAACAAAAAAATCCGATCACTGGCTCAGAAGTTAGCAACTTTACCCTATTACCCTCCGACCGCCAATCCGAAAATTTTGAACCCGCTGGCATTTCGCGGGTACATTAAAGTACTCCGCCTCTAAAAACAGATCCGGTACATAAAAGGCAAGAACTGTTATACTGTACTTCGAACGAACCGTACGTAAACGTACGATGTTTTTTCAAACTCTCCAGCATTGGATTCCAAATTAATAACGTTTAATTTTAAAACTGAACTTAAGCTTCTAACGCCCCTGGCTCGGGAGACATTGAGTTTGAAAAAATAATGATGTACGTTGTGCCGAAGTGTATCTCATGCTGATGCTTATACCTGTGATATAGAAGGAACCCCAAACCTAAGTGACTGTGTTGAGCATGGATTGTATTTCTGCTTGGTGATCAAAAAATAAAATAAAATTGAAATACCAAACTACCATAATGAAAACGAAAAAAAAAAACGAGGAATCACAGGAAGTAATTTCTCTGCCAAATTTTTACAAACTTCAATTTCCGGCATAAATCAAAGGTTTTTGAACAAATATATGTTACCAAAAATATTCTAAACATCTTTAATAGAAACTCGCTTCGTGTTTGTCGCGAACAAATTCAATTCTCATCTATTTTTATACGAAATAAATAATTATCAGCCAACATGCACGATTCACCTTTGTTTCATACATATACAATTGTTTCTATCGTACCTCTACCTCTGGAGACAAACAACAACTGTATTCTTTAGAGAATTTATTTATATTACAGCCATATAGATTGGAATAGCTGAATACATAACACTGTATTGTACTATAAGTATATTAGGTAATAACATTTCCATTTCATCTTGTTTTGTGTTAAATCCCCCTCAATCCATATAGTGTTTTATGTATCAGGCGATTAATTTCAAATCCAATTTAATGAAATAACACAAACATCGGATCATATGATGCGGGGGTATCATAACCATAACAAATAAATTTAATTGATTCACTTCTTCTTTCAGTTAATTAATGAATATGCATTTGCGTAGCCAGACTATAAATTATTGCTACTGCCGACTGATCGTACAATTCTCGAACTTATGGTGAATTTTGAAATTGTACGCTTGACTTAATCACTGGAAATCGAATTGTTCACTTAACTACTTAAATTGTTACCAAACAGAAATTATATGCAAAAAAAAAAAAGAAAAAAATACTATGAATGTGTGTAGTAGATTCTCGAATGTCTTAACTAGGGTTCGGGCTTCTATACAAATTTTATTTGTTGTTATTATACGGATTTAGTACAATTATGTAGATTGATATCAATGCAAATTAGTGGTGCGGTATATTCGGAATTGGGCTTGTGTCGTAAATGCTTGCCAAACCCAATAATATTGAATGGGACCCTAAAGTTTTATAAAATTTTTGTGGAAACTAATTCACATACTACACCCTGTGATCGATAAATTTCTATGTGATCCATTTTTTTGTTGGCGAATGTTGTACCCCTTTCTTGGATTTCACTGTTTTATTTAGCATCATTTAGTAGTATTAAAGCAAAACTACAGGCAAAAATTAAATCCAAATAAACAACGTTAACACAAAAAAAAGAAAAAAATAAAACAAACAACAGCAGAAATAAACAAATATGAAATTTGTATTATGTGTTACTGCGAACGGGTATATAGTGATTACTCATGCAGTTAAACCGCACAACATTTAAACATTCGACTGACTACATACATATACACATTTAAAGCCTCACAACAATTTTCGAAAATTTTATTATATTGCCAAAATTGTTTTTGTTTATAATCTTGTGTTTAACAATTAAGTATTTAAATTTGTTTGGATTGGATTTCAAAACATTTTTTTTCTGATAATTTTACACTTTCATTTCAACTAAAGCTCGCGAGCCATTTGTTGCAATCTGAAACATGACAGCAATATAAATTTTATTATGACGGCTTTAATCAAATATTTCTCAGTTTTAGTTTTAAATTGTTGTTGTTTTTTAAATCCATCCTTGAGTATTTTTTGCTTTCAATTGTAATATTAGATATTAAATGTAATGTGGAGAGTTAGTTGACACAGGGGCGTAGCTTAAATCTGGATTGAGATATATACACGCTGAAAAATAAGGGCCTCTCTAACATATTATGCAGGAACCATGTATATGTTTGAAACACACTTCAAACATTCATATGTTTGCAAGTTCCAAACTTTCATGTATTTAAATGCAAACAGTAGCATGTTCACTGACAAACATGTTTGCTTTTATGTGGAAACACATCCGTTCTTCATCCCAAACATCTATATACTTACGTGGAAGCATTCGCGTGCTTCTCCCAAACCTACATAGACTTACGTGGAAACATATGCGAAATTCCTACCAAATTTAATAATATTTAGAAAGGAATTATTCTTTGATTTCAATACATATATGTATATTAGACTGACTCACAAAAAAAAGTGTTTTTGTTCCACCCCCTGAAATGTACCTTGACTTGTTTTTTGATGATTCCCAAAATATTTCGCGTCTAGGATTAAAACGCCGTGAGCTGGACCGTTTAAAAAAAATAGGTTTTTTTTGAGTTTTTCAAAGATTTTTGATAGTTAACTAAAGCTAATATGTGCAATATTAGTATCATAGGAAAGCATTTTTAAAGACGCATCCAACGGTATGAAAAATATGCCAACAAATGTTCTGCCAAGGCCTTTTTTCAAAGATATTCTGCAAAAAAAGCCTTTTTTTAAAAACGGTCCAGCTCACGGGGTTTTAATCCTAGACGCAAAATATTTTGCGAATCATAAAAAAACAAGTCAAGGAACATTTCAGGGGGTGGAACAAAAACACTTTTTTTGGCCCCATACAAAATGAGTCGGTTTAATGTATATGTACTATTTATTATAATTAATTTTAACATTTAATCCACATTTTTTTAAATAATTAATACAAAAAATTAAATAAATAAATAAATTGTTTCCCATTACATCCCATGAAGAGACAGGGGAGAGCTTCTCACAATCACTGAGCTGTGCGCTTTCTAGTTTTCACTCACTGACTGGGACCTACAGTTTTACACCGATTCCGAACGGTATTTTGAGAAGCTTTTTCATGGGTAAATACTCGATAGTGTCGCCGTCACTATGCGAGGTGACCGCCGCCGAAACAAATTTTTTAAGGTGGTCTGAGCAGGGATCGAACCCAGGATCTCATGTACAAGAGGCGCGCACACTACCCATTACACCACCGACGGCAAAAAATTAATAGATTTAAAACTGCCCTTTTTACATTTATTTGCATTGAATGCATTAATTTTTTTTTTCATGAAATGAGAATCTGCTGCTCTTTTTGTTTTCAGAAGGTTTCAGATATGCGTTTGTTATCAATATGCCGTTGTTATCACTATGCGTTGGTACACAAACAAGATATTTATATACAAATCAAGTTCATGCCAGCCAAGCGTGGATTAATTACTTGTGTTTTTTTTATTACACTTATTTCACAAATGGTCCGCCGTTCCGACTTCTCAGTAAAGGCTCGGACAGACAAAGGGCTTCACGTTGTTGCCCTTTCCGGTTTTTCCACTCATACACAAAAACCAAAGTAACATCACAAACCATTTAACCGTCCGAGCCTTCGTTTATTCTTTTTTCACTTATGAAGCGCTTTTGATATCCTGTGTCCGATGAACATTGACGACTGAATACAGGATACTAAACCGCAATACATCAGGCAAAATAAGAAACACTGACTTCCTCTGCAATTTACATGCACATTCAGGAATATTTATGACTCACTGACTGAGAGAATAATGCAAAATACGGATACACATTTACAAGATAGACTCTCTCGTTGTCCCTCTTTTATTGTCTTGTTCTCGAGAGAGCATAGACAGTGCAACAAACAGCTGTATTTGTATCACAAACATAAATATATTTGGGTCGCAAACACATATGTTATAACATATTAATCATTGTGTCTCAAACATGTAATATTGAATAGCAAACATAATTTGTTTGGACACAAGTATATTATATTTGCGACAAGCTCCAAACACACTATATTTGCATCCAATCAACAAAAAAATTACAGATTTTTCAGCGTGTATATTTTAGACTGTGCTATCTCTAGTAAAAGTACTAATACCATGGGATTCTATGTTTTGTATGCATCGTTTAATCTGGAAATTCATATTTTGATAGAGCTAAACTAGTCTTTGACGAATCAATTTGTACTACGCAAAATATTCATAAATCTTTCAGCTTAATTCCCTAAATATCTATTGAACCAAAAATACTTAGTAGGGACAAGCGGACCTTGAGATCAAGCGGAGAATTATGCTTGCGAATAGATGTTATTTTAGCCTAAGCAAGCACTTTAGAGATAAAGTCCTCTCTAGAGTAAATGGCGCAGAATCCTGGGTCCTATCGCAAGCAGACGAAATATCTGTAGGAGTCTTCGAGAGAAAATAAAATTAAAGGTTGTCACAGCCACAAGGTTGCCACAACCGAATTTAGTGTTAGATAGGTAATCTTTACATGTCACTTCCGACCTTTTATTGAAGTTCCGGCCAATATGGATCACCACAATAATTCTTATGAGTTGTATCTATTGATTTACCTGTTTTGATAACCACAAACAAATTTTGATATCTTTAATATAATTTTTGTTAGAATTTTAAACGTCAGGTTTGAAATATATTGAATTACATTGTGGTAAGCGAATTGAAAAAAAAAACAATTCGGTTGTACCTACAGAATTCATGAACCGAATTAACGCCAAATTCGTTCGCTGCAACCGACCGATAACCAAAATTCGGTTATTGCGTCGGAATTGATTCCAAATTCGATACTGACAACCGAATTTATGCCAAATTCAGTTACTCTAACCGAATTTGCTACCAATTACGGTTGTTGCACCCGAATTAATTCCAAATTTGGTTGTTTCAACCGATATTTTAGAAAATTTAGTTGACAGAACGAATATAATTGAAGTTTTCATTGTCACAACCGAATCAATTAAGAAACGAGTTTGCTTCAACCGAATTCCTGTTATGGGGACTAAATTCGGTTGTGACAACCCCAATTCGGTTCTGACAATCTCAGTTCGGTTGTGGCAACAGCAGACAAATTTACGGTTGCTACAACCTCTTCTCAAACAATTAGTTCTCTGGGACTACTGACATCTTCCGACTAGGTAGCTAATTTGTCATTTCTATTGAATCTTATGCTTGGTATTGCCTTTATTGTCTTCGATGACATTGATCCAATAGTTGGCAGATATTAATTAATTCTGTTAAATTCAAAAATATTTTAATTTAAATTTAAAACTCCCCCAATTTGCTTAATCAGAAAATATATCAACCGACGCCACTGAACCACAAGTACAAAGTTTTTATTGTTGTTGTCATACGATTCAATTAAATTTTTTTCATTAATGGTGCCATACACAGCCACCCATCATTGTCCCCAAAATACAGTCGAGGGCAAAACTGATGCAATATATTTGAAGATTTTCATTTGTAAGACGGTTTGTTTTTTTCAAACTTAAATATTAAAGCCTTAAATATTAATCACAAACGTTCATGCGATTGGACGTTATCCGTAGACCACCAGATACTGCAAACAAAAAATTAAAAGTAATCGACGAAAGGTGTTCTTTTGGGCCGTAGTCGAACTTCGGCAAACATCTTAAACTTCAGCCAAATTCGAATTCGAAGCCCATTTATATTATCAAAGTAAATACTGCAGTTTTGGGTTTGGAAATGAAAACAGAATAAGCAATTCATTAACAAATATAATATGGGCATTTCCACAGAAAGTGTCACCCCATGTCAAATCACGGCACCCTCGTTAATTGTTTCTATTTTAGCACCCCGTAGTTTGATTATTTTTTATTCTTTTATTAAATACATAATGTAGGTAGCTCTATATTTAGCAAAAGAAAAGAAATCAATCAAACTAACTTGTCCTAAAATATAACCAAATAGCGAGAGTGACGTTCAGTGGAAAACATTCTCGGTGTAGCTGAACCATTCGCAGAAATTGAACATTTATCTTACTTCATTGCGCAGAATTTTGCATAAAGACCTCGGTATGCACGCTTGTAAAGTCCAAACAGTCCAAGAACCATCCGCCTCGTGATCATCTGCCTCGATGAGCATTTTTACCGGAAGCCGGAGAAGCCGATGCATCCATAACTAGTGACTTTTTGTTGCGGTCGCTGTTGAAGGAAGAGTTGAAGAGGATAAAATGGACGATGTACGGTTTCAACAGGATGGCCCTGCGTGCTACACAGTGAACGAAATTAAATTCTATTTTATTTTAAATTTAAATTCCAATATTTATATGGCCCACACTTTAGTTTCCCATTACATCCCACGAAAGCATAGGCTTACAGACTCTGATTTGGACCTGCAATTTTACACCGATTCCCAACGGTAATTTGACAAGGTTTTTCAAGAAAAAACTCGTTCCTCCGAAACGAAATCTCAGATAACTGAAGTTCGGTTGGGGACTGTTGTTGGGAGAAACGAACTTCTGTTAATCCATACATGTCATTTTGTTTGGGAGAACCGAAAAATGTTTGCACCCAACGAGTTATGACAAATATAGACTGAGAAAACGTTTTTGAGAAACGAAAAACGGTTCCGCCAACTGTTGTTTCGGTTACAGCTACCGAGTGGTAGTTGCTCCCAAATAAAAAAAAGGTTTTCGAGAACTGAAAAACGTTTCAAGTAAACGAGATATGACAAATTAGAGCTGAAAAAACGTTTGCGAGAAACGAAAAACGGTTCCACCAACTGTTCTTTCGGTTACAGCAACCGAGTTGTAATTAAAACTTTTACTTATGGCTTCCATAAGCTCTTTTTTGTTTAAATTCCCAACTTTTATAATTTTGGGTTTACCCATAGTATGTTTTAAAAAAATTTTAATTTTTGTTAATTTTTTCACTGTCTACTTACACGTCTGTCTCGCCCTGCATTCAAATATTAACTAAAAGCGCAGCAAACTACAACGCGTCAAACTACGAGTGGATAAGACTGTGTATACAGTCGACAGAATGAGAGAATGAGAGGAATGTACGTTATTCGTATCATCATTAGAAAAATGGCTAATTTCAGTTATCGCGAACGTTTTTTAAATTTGCGGCAACTGTAATTTTGTACGCGTTTGATGCAAACGAGTTCTGAATATGATACACATTTGCGATGTATGAGTTTATTTGGGAGAACTACATGAACGGTTGCGATTAATAAATGAATACAAATCAATCAAAGTATTTTTGCGGCAACCGAGCAATAAACGTTTTTTTCTTTGCGTGTATGTACTCGGTAGTCGATTTTAAAATTCAAAAAAATTGAATAAAAATATACGGTTTTTATAAAACGCATATTTTTCTATTTTGTCATAAAAACCAAAACTGGTTATTAACCAGTTTCTACATCTCGGTTTAACCGAAATCTGGTTTAGCGAAAAACGGAATATTCGAAGAAACCGAAATTTCTGAAACCCCGGTTTTTTGACATATAAAATAAATCGTTTTATTTTACTTATAGTAATTATTTTGTTATTTTAATTTCAAGTTGTGATGAGACACCAAAATGCGGGACAATCCTACAAAAAGCGGGACAATCCCGCCAAAACCGGGACGGTAGGCCAAGTTATTTATCGCCTTCGCTTACGTAATTCATAGATCAAAACACAAAGTGCCGATAGAGCCGATTCTATCGATCCCGGTGAGGCTTTGTTAAAGGCACCTTCCATATCGACTAATCTTCACTAGAGCGGGCAGACCGGTTTCGATCGATTTGTTCTTATAAGTGTTCTGGTATGTGGCCAGCTGAGAAATACCTATGGTCATTCATCTATATAAATCAATCATCCTCTCCAATGCCTTCAGAAGCAAAGATTGGTCTAAAGTCTGATATGTGATATGTATTGATACCACCTTAGATTCTCTCCAACTAGCGGGAATATACGACAGCCTGGAAGCCAAATTAGGTAGTCCACTTTGTAACTCCACTGGTGCTAAGTCAGGCCCAAGTCATATGTACGACTTTCAATTTACTATTGCCCAGTGTAGTGTTTTTTTAGTCTCAATTTGAGATGACGTGTTTCGGTGAATACGGCTATATCTCTTAGGACCAGTGTCCTTGAAAGTGTGAAAAGTAGGAACTTACTTACTTACTTTTCCGGTCTCGGACAACCCCGGGGGGTCGGGGACCTTACAAAACGAAGATAACAACCAAGTCGATTTTTTGCTTTATTTCTCCAGTTGGCAATACCAAGTGTACGCAGGGATTAGTCAACGTGATCCCCCCAGCGGAGTCTTGGTCTTCCTATTTTTCATCTTCCTTCGAGTTCGATTTCTAAAACCCTTCGTGCTGGTTCGTCTTCATCCATTCTACAGATATGGCCTAGCCAGCGCAATCGCGTTATTTTGATCCGCTAAACTATGTCAATGTCGGGATATAGCTCATACACTCATGGTTCATGCGTCGCCGATACTCGCCATTGTGCACTATAGGGCCCTACATTTTTCGGAGTATTTTTCTCTCGAAGACTCCTAGAGATGTTTCGTCTGTTTGCGATAATACCCAAGATTCTGCCCCTTAAAGCAAGACAGGTTGAATGCGAGTCTGGTATAGCTGGACTTTTGTTACTCGAGAGAGGGCTTTATCTCTAAAGTTCGTGCGTAGCCCAAAATAAGCAAGACAGGTTGAATGCGAGTCTGGTATAGCTGGACTTTTGTTACTCGAGAGAGGGCTTTATATCTAAAGTTCGTGCGTAGCCCAAAATAACATCTATTCGCAACCACAATTCTCCGCTTGATCTTGAGGCTGACGTTGTTGTTTTTGTTTACGGCAGATCCGAGGTATATAAATTCGTCCACCACCTCGAAATTATAACGGTTATCAACGTTCACGCTTTGGTCTAATCGCGTGGAGGCCCTGTTCGTTGGAACCATTAATTTTGTCGTGTCGCACTTTTGCTGACTCCTTCTCAATTCTTGAAAAAACCCGCAGTAACTTCTCTAATTGTATCATCAGCATACGCGAGCTGCATGTGACTTTTGCTGCTGATGGTTTTTTCATGTTGACTGCAGCTTTTCTCATAATGATCTCCATTAAGATGTTAAAGAGATCGCACGATAGGGTGTCGCCTTGCCTGAGGCCTCGCTTGGTTTCGAAAGGTTCGGTAAGATCCTTACCAACTTTCACTGCGGATTTGATGTTCGTCAAGGTCATCCTGCAAAGGCGTATGAGTTTTGCAGGAATGCCAAGCTCAGACATTGCTTCTTAGAGTTTCTTCCGTATCGGGCTATCGAAGACCGCTTTATAATCGACAAATAGGTGATAAGTGTCGATTTGGTTTTTTGTGGGTCTTCTCCAGTATTTGGCATAGCGTGAAAATCTGGTCGGTTGTCGATTTCCAGGCCTAAAGCCACACTAGTATGGTTCAATCAGGTCAGCTATAATTGGTTTTAGTCTTTCGCACATTACACTTGATAGAACCTTATATGTTATGGCTAAAAGGCTTATTCCACGGTAGTTGGCACAGAGACTCGGGTCGCCTTTTTTAAATATGGGACATAGTACACTGAGACTCTAATCGCCGCGCATGCATTCATCTAACCAAATTTTGCTAATGAGCTGATGCATACACCTTATCAGCTCGTCGCCGCCAGCCTTAAACAGCTCCGCCGGTAATCCATCGGCTTTGTTGTTCTTAAGCCGGGCAATAGCTGTTCTGGACTCGTCTTGGTTAGGAGGGGGCAGTCGACGTCGTCGTCCATATTGTGATCGATTGTTCCATCGTCATTGAATATCTCAGGTACCAGTAGCGTGGAGAAATGATGTCGCCATATTCCCAACATTCTACATACAATTTTTACTTAAAATCTAAGTCCACATAATAAAAAATCCCATAACCAAAAATAATCCAAAATCCCATATACGCTAGTGGCCGTCGGTGGTACAATGGCTAGTGTGCGCGGCTCTTGTGCATGAGAACATTTTCTTCGGCATTTTCTTTGACGGCGGCCACTTCCCTTAGTGATGGCGACACTATTGAGTACTTAGCCATGAAAAAGCTTTTCAAAATACAGTTCGAAACCGGTGTAAAACTTTAGGTCCCAATCAGTGGATGAAAAATTAGAAAGCGTACAACTCACTGGTTGTGAGAAGCTCTCCCCAATCCGTTCATGGGGTATAATGGGGAACGGTTTTTTATATACACGCTGAAAGTCTGTCTGAATTTGTTGTTTGGAGGCAAACATAACATGTTTGTAGCTTGTCTCAAATATAGTATACTTGTGCACAAACACATTGTGTTTGCTATTCAATATTACATGTTGGCGGCACAATGATTAATATGTTATAATATATCGACACGTTCTCGGCAGAATGTATTAAGCGACATATTTGGCGAATACTGAGGAAAACAAAAACTTGAGAGACAACAAAGAAACAAAAAAGCAGCAAATCTTCAATTCATGAGAACAATACACGTTCCAAACATATACATGGTTCCTGCATAATGTTACATGTTAATGTTATTTATGTTACATGAAGCCCAAATATTTATCAATATTGAGAAGAAGAAAAAGCAATCAAGGCAAATATTTTCCCACTTTAGCTCGTCACTGTGCGAGTATTTGTGGTCTGGCCTAGTGTTGTCGTCTGGTATTCTATCCTATGCCCGTACATTCATACATATTTGTAGTATATTAATATTATTTTGTGTGTGCTCATTATCTTTAATTGAAATTGAAAATATGTCTTTTCGACTTGGCCTACAATGCTGCGACACTTGAGTTGCGTTTGGTAGGCATTTTTTATATTCTTTTATAGCCACTTTTTAAATTGTAATATTGTTTTTTTTTTTTAATTTACGATATTTTGCATTTCATTTCATTTGTTTAAAAGTTCATTAACATGCCGTCTAACAGATTCTATATTTAAATAAAAGGGAACATAATTATTACAAAAACATTTAATTTTAAATTTATGCGGTTATATGACATATTTAGATAGAGATGTTAACTTGATGCTATTGAATCTTGCCTTATTGTTTAAGCAACGAATCATTGATTGTACTAGTATTTGATCACCTTAAATATAAACAATATCTATCTGTCAATTGTTTATTGTCCATAACAAAAGTTTCATTCTATATAAACATTTGATTGTGTCTGTCGCTCTCGATTTGTTCACGGAAGTAGAACAACTTTTATTACTTGTTTGACGTATTAGTTGTGTGTAAATAAAATCTCTATATACAAATAATAAATGAAATCAAAACGTCAAACAACGACATTCCTGTTAAGCGATTTCAGAACTATCAAGTAGTTGTTCATTGATAATGAATTCGCCATATTTATTGTGGCATTAGTTGTGTTGAATGTTTCGAAATTGAAAATGTGGGTAAAGTCAAGTACATAATTACAAGAATTCCCATTGAAGTGATTGACAACTTTTGAAATGAATAACTGTCTTGTTTTCAAAACCATTTTTCACAGGAAGGCGTTGGCTGCAATATTGCCGTAAAACTTGAGTTAGAGTCATTTTTAACACCTGCAATCGATTTATGTTGTTTTAAAATAAATAAAAAATAAACCGCCCTTTTGGGGTAAATGGAATATGATAAAAACAACAACAAAATTTGAATGAATTTATCTCAGTTCGAAAGTCTTGTGAGCTAAACAGCTGTTGCAACTCACTATTTTACTAGCTCACAAGCTTCATGCAATGCAACTAGTTCATATTAAGTCCGTGACTTTTTGAATGAAACACAGTTTTTTTTGCAAAATAAAAATTTATTTTTCAACATAATCTCCTTTGAGCTCAATACACTTAGTCCAACGTTTCTCCAATTTGTGTAGCCCTAACAAAAAATAGGATTTTTCGAGGTCCATAAAATAGGCATTTGTTTATTGTAATTTCATCGTTGGAGCTAAATCTCTTTCCACCGACACCATTTCTATAGGTTTGGAAATAGGAAATAGTCACTGTGGGCTAAATCCGGATGCAAATGGCGGATAAGGTACAATTCGTAGCCCAATGCATGGAATTCTGCCATTGAGACTACACACGTGTGCACCCGTGCATTATATTGATGAAAAATAAATTTTTTCTTAGTCATATGGGGTCGTTTTTTTAAATCCTGGTTAAATCGGTCCAATAAGTTGGCATAATATTCGCCGTTTATTGCTTTTCCCTTTTGAAGGTAATCGATGTGGATTATTCCGCGTGCATCCCAAAAAACTGTTTCGATCACCTTATCGGCCGACAAACTTACCTTCGACTTCTTCGGAGCCGGTTCACCCGGAGAAACCCTTTGTCTAGACTGCTGCCTCGTCTCCGAAGTGTTGTAATGTATCCATGTTTCATCCACAATTACAAAACGCCGCTAAAACTCCTTCGAATTGCGGTTAAATAACTTCAAACAATCCTTTGAAGTTGTCACAGGATTACGTTTATGGTCAATTGAGAGCAAACGCGGCATTCATCTTGCAGACAGCTTTCTTAAACCCAACTGACGATTTAAAATCTAAACCACACTGCCATATGAAATGCCTATACCATCAACAATCTCTCGCACTTTTACTCTTCGATCAGCCAACACCATATCGTGGATTTTTTCGACATTTTCGGGTGTATTGACCTCAATTGGCCGTCCAGAACGTTCAGCGTCTTTTGTACTTATGCGACCACAACGAAAGTCTGCAAACCACCTTTTTACCATTGATATCGATGGTGCAGTTCAGAGTCCCCATAGTATTTATCAAGCTTTTCCTTGGTTTGATTGACGGTTTTTTTTTCGCAAAAAATAATGTTTAATGAGCACTCGAAATTCACTTTTTTCCATTTAAAAAAAAAGGTTGTTTGTTTTGAACAGCTGTTAAACGCAAAGTAAATGACGGAACTTGCACAAAATTTGACAGTAGTCTATTAAGAGGTCGTACCATAGACTAATTCATACATAGATACTTTTATTCTCTCAATAAATAAAACGTCATAGGTACGATGGAAAGTAAACATTGGATGGTGGAAAACATGGGTTCAATAATACCAGATAGAGGCAATAGTAAACAACATCCAACAAAGGAACAACAACCGAATTTCGTGTTTTTTTTTGACAAACTAGTTGTGTTAAATACAATAAAGTCAACAAAAAAGTGCAAACTACATTTAAATTTCTCAGTTCTACACCAAAGCGACATGAAAAAGTTAAGTGAACATATTTTGTAACTACACCTGGTGTAAGTTAATTTTAAGTTTAATTGCTCTCATTTCCACAAAACTACGACGAAGAGTGTGAAATGAAACGTCAGATGAGAGAATAAAAGTATCTGTGTATGTATTAGTCTATGGGAGCAGTGTTGCATTTCATATAACTACGAGGGAAGTTCGAAAAGTCACGGACTTATTGACGCGCCCTCGTAGCAGGGTTGTTGAGTTTTTATACAATGTGGCAAACTCAAATTGATGTATTTTAAATTTCAGTTGATGACTTTTAAATTGGAATTGCTGTTTTTTAAATTTCAATTGATGTAATTCAAATTTCAAACAGATTTTTTAAATTTCAATTGATTTTGTTGAATTTATTTTAATTTCAATTGATATATTTCTGATTTCAAATATAAATTTTAAACTCCAATTGATGTATTTTAAATTTCAAATATAATTTTCAAATTTCAATTCATATTTTTCAAAATTAAATTGATATTTTTTAAATTTCAATTTAAAATAATTTGAGACGTAATTAACATTAGCTTTCCTAACCGTGACGACGTAGAACAAAGTTTCCAGTTTAAAATAACCATATCTGGTTTAATCATCTTCTCTCACATCTCTGGCAAAATATAGTACTGGGCGTAGTGTATCGTTCCATGCTATCCACTGTCTATGGCAGTGCTGTCACTAATAATGCCAAACAATTGGCATCTTCGGGATAGTATTTTATTCCTATATCTGCTTCTATTTTATAATTTTTATAACTTTTAATACTTTTGTTAAAGCAGTGTCGGAGTGAAGCTAAAAAAACTGACTCCAACTTGTACTCCGGCTCTAGGCAATATTCCTGAACATCGCTTCATTAATTCGGACCCACACCCCTACAAACTATTATGGGTTTGGAACTAGTACACCGGTACATATATAACTAACGACTACGTAACTACTTCCGCGCTAGTATTTGTGTTTACTGCGTAATATAAAGTACAATCAGATGTCCTTAATACAGTGTTTCGAGGTATCTTGTGGTTTTTGTTTGTTACAGCGACATATGTAGGTACACCTTCAAAACTGTACTTGATTACGAAAGTCAATCTCAAGATAGACAATAAAACGATGAAGAGTTTTATGTGGTAACTGAAGGCGAATACTCTGCACATATGGCAATGCTGCAGTAAGCTGTAACGCCGACCTGCACTGGTATAGTACAGGGGTGAAAAATGCTCTTTTAGCGAAAAACGATAGTAGTAAAATTAAAATTGGCCCCAAGAATTCTTCCAGAAAGTTAACTTCCGAACCAACAGCCCTATTACGGGCCTCGACTCCTTTAAACCTTTGAAGACCATACCCTTTTTGCACAAGCGATTTTATTATTATGTTCATTTTCGTGATCTACTTTCAAATAATAGGAAGGACCCACTATTTTTTTTGCTGCATTTTGGTAAATTTTTGCCTAAAGGCATATTGCCAAACATATTTGGCCCATGTGGGCAGGTTGAAGTTCGACCTCACATTTTTTGAACTATAAGGTATGAACGCAAAACGTTTCTTGGTTTTCTTCCAAGTGCGTCCCCTTTTTTCAACCAGCTGCATAGCCTTGTATTAGAATCATTTTTTGATTAACATTGAGGGCTCATAGGGGCTAAGTCGGGTCATATAGAGAATTATCGCCCCCAACCATAATCAATATGTCTCCTATGGACACATTCACTCTATCTCTTACCTGAACAAATATAGGTGCAAAAACTTTTGGGCAAATATACTTGCCTGTGGTCGTCAAAGGGTTAAAAATGAGAATTTAATATCCATAGCGTCCTAAGTATTTGGAGGGAATGTTTCTCTACGTTGATTCACCCAATTTAGTTAAAGTTAAGTGTTAATGGTGGTCCATGAACAATTTAATTATACCTTTTAGACTATTGTGGTTCCACGGTGTAACGAGCCCCACCGAAGAACCATTTAGTCTGCTCCAAGAAGCTCAAAAATTCTGTGGATGCCTAAATGTGTCAATTTTCCCAAGTCCCTAAATAAGTAGCATGCCATAGTAGACATTCTCCAATTGGCTATTGCTGGACACGTGCATAGAAAATTTTCGGTAGATTCTTCGTCATCATTGCAGATTCTGTCTTAACACAAACGGTGACACCTATTGCATTATTAGAGAATGAAGATTCATAGATCTCTTCCTATTCAATCTTGGCATGATTGGGTTTGCGTTACCACATACACCCACTGAAAAAATTATCGACTTAGCCGTAAACGAATTTAGAGGTTGTCACAACCACATTACTGGACATCACATCCTAACTAGATGTCACAACCGCATTAGAGGTCATCAAACCCGAACTAAAGGTTGACACAAACACATTAGAGTTTATCACATCCGAACTAGAGGTTGTCACAACCGTATTAGCGGTACTCACAACCTATTAGAGGTTGATTCAACCGAATTTCATTTGTGTGGACTAAATTCAGTAGTGACAACCTCAATTCGGTTTCATGGTAACGGCGAATTTACGGTTGCTACAACCACTCTTCAATCATCAGTCCTGTGATGCAATGGATATGCTTACAAGCCGTTCGGGGATTCCAACATGTTCCAATTTGTTTGGAAACTTTACTCGACGGTCACCTCGCTTAGTTCCGGCGACATTATCAAGTAATTAGTCATGAAAACAACTTCTCAAAAAACCAACCAGTGTAAAACTGTAGGTCCCAATCAGTGAGTGTAAAACTAGAAAGCGTACAGCTCACTGATTGTGAAAAGCTCTCTCCTGTCTCTTCAGGGGATGTAATGGGAAAATTTCATGTATTATATTTCAAGTCTTGTCAATTCATCCGCTCTGTAGTTGCCTGGATCGTTCGTCCTTGAGCCCTGGCACATATTAAAGTTGAATTTCGTACTGCTGAGCCATCTGTGATATTCTTGGGTTGAGTTAAGGAAGACTGATTTCAGGAACTTAATAGCAAATACTTTAATCCCCATCACTAATAGAAGAGAAGTAATCCTCAGCCAACTGGACACTTCCCAAAATTTCTACCTGGCATCTTCCCATATTTTCTAAACGCTACAATGATCAAGACCGCAATGATAAGAAAAATACAATTAAAGTTCCGTAGAATATACCCCATATCCTACCATCAGTGTATCCTACTATCAATTGTGAATGCTCTAAAACTGGAAATACTTTGTTCCTGGAATTCCTTTCCGGTATGTGTTGGTGCCACTTCTTAACAAATACTAGTTCCGCTTCTGTATAGTAAACATATGCATGTTCTATGTTCTGATCAAAGTTGCCCTAACCTGATCACAGACGTAGAAGCAATGCACTTCCCTATAACGATCAGCAGTAACAAATGTTACATTCAATGCAACAGTGGGAATGGTGTACAGAGCACCCCTGGTGTACATCGTCGCCACTCGCTGAAACTTAGCCAGTAGTGCACAATAAGTGGGTATCTCAAGCACTTGTCACCACACGATACCCCATAGAGTATATTTTGTCTCATCACCGCGGTATATAAGTAGATAACTGAACAATCTGCGGGAAGTCCCCAGTTAATTATTGAAAAACACTGGATATGCCTCATATAACACGTTCCAATTTGTTTGGAATATTGAGTCGATAAGTGCAGTGTATTGTACTTAGGAATATGGGATAGGAGTAGGAGGAAAGAGGTAATAGTGTTTATTAATGTTTGACTTAAACTTGCCATAAGTAATAGGGAATACACTCGCTGGAAGCTTATTCCACCACATACGAACTGTTACGGATTTTCGGATGTAAACGGATTCTCTCTGCAGTAGGTAGTTCAATATACTTGTTTGCGATTACCGAATAGAGAGAATCAGTGCATGCCAAGCGAAGCGACTACGATGCCATAACCGACCCGATAAGCTATGCTTCTATTCGTTATTCGTTTTGTTGTTTACATTCTTTATTCGCAAAGTGCCGTACAGTATGTACTCGTACAGAATACAGAATATATTCATGGTGGGCTTTAGCCTATACACACTCACGGAAAAAATTCGGTTGAGACAGCCGAATTAGCCGTAACCGAATTAAGAGGTTGTCACAACCGAATTAGAGGTTGACACAACTTCATTAGAGGTTGACACAATCTCATTAGAGGTTGTCACAGTCGAATTAGAGGTTAGCACAACCTCATTAAAGGTTGTCACAGCCAAATTAGAGGTTGTCACAGCCGAATTTAGATACTGTCATAAATAAATTATTAAAGTTTTTTTTATTATTAAGTGATGAATTATTTTCTTGTATTTTTATAAATGAATTAAAAAGCGAGAAAATAAAGTCATATATATGGGGTAATCTATATAAGTAGAATAATAAATTTGATTTACATGCCTCTTCCAACCTTTATTGAAGTCCCGGCCATCATGGGGCACCGCACTAATTCTGACGTATTGTATCGGTTGCTCTAGGTCCATAGCCGTTTTGTATCCAGACTACCGCATATATATCTGCTGTTGATATCTGCTTAAATAACATCTGCAAAGTAAGATGGTTTAATACAAAATATATTTTACTTACCTTTTTAAAATAATATTTGATTATAAAATTTTAAACGTCAGATTTTAAATACATAGAATTATGTTGTGGTAACCGAATTGAATATTAATTCGGTTGTACCTACAGAATTTATGAGAAATCCGGTTACAGCAACTGAATTGACGCCAAATTCGGTCGTTGTAACCGAATTAAGGCTAGATTCGGTTATTGCGACCGAATTGAACCAAATTCGATAGTTACAACCGAATTGATGTCAAATTCTGTTCTACAACCGAATTGAGGTTGATTAAGGCCAGATTCGGTTACCCCAACCGAATTAGGTACCAATTTCGGTTGTTGCATCCGAATTAATTTAAAATTCGGTTGTTTCAACCGAAATTTTAAAAAAAATTAGGTGACTGAGCGAATATTATTGAAGATTCAGTTGTCAGCCGAATAAATTATGAAACGAGGTTGCTTCAACCGAATTTCGGTTGTGGGGACTAGATTCGGTCGCAACAACCTCTATCCGGTTGTGGCAACCTCAATTCGGTGGTTAAAGCCGAATTTACAGCTGCTACAACCTCTTTTCAAACAATTAGTTCTCTGAGTGCACGATATAGCCTAGTGCCAGGGATGCCAACTCTTCCGAGACAAAAATCGCTACAGACAAGTTGCTAAAAATCACCACAAATCTCTACTGACGGATATTAAAAAACACTACGAAAAAGTGTAAAAACGGCAAAAATTAGTAATAACTACACAGAATATGAGAAAATTAAAAAAAGGCACATACATGCAAACGTATTTTAAAATTCAATTTATTTATTTAGAAACATATGTTTTCTAAACATAAATAATTTTAGCTCAAACATAAAACAAACTAAAACTTAAACAAAAATACTTCACATAAACAACAAAAACTTGGAATTTTTCGTAAATAAACATACTACATGCATATAGTATAACCAATTTAGGAATGACTTAAAACTAGGGATCGCAAATAAGAGTAATGAGATAGAACAAATCAAAGCGAAAAATAATTGTAGATGATTGTGAATATGAAATGAATTTTTATAATAAAAATTTACAACAATTATTATTTGTCAACTTTTATTAAAAAAAATTTAAATAAAAATTGATTTTAAGTTTCTTTTCAATACATTTTCTTATAAATAAGACTTATTTGGCGATATTTTAAAAAACATTGAAATTTAATACTTATTTCATAACTTTTTTTAGGACGAAAAACAAGATTTTAAATTAATTTATTTTGGTTGTATGTATAGTTGACCTTTGTAATTTTATTCGTTTAAATATTTTTCGGCTAAAAAGACAGTGGACAAAGTCTTACAACACGTGTCGGTACAGCATAAGTACTATTGTTATCTCAAATTCTTGAAAATGATCAACAAAGTTGATCGAAATATTGCAGAAATAAAAGTGATATAAACCACACCGACGTATAACTCTCACTAATACACTCACCATGTTTGTCCAACCGTTTGAGCGTCTATACCGCCTGTGACTATTTGCACTCACACAAAATTGAGTAAGTCAATTTGCAAACACATCAACTCCTACATAGAAAATTCCGTTATTCTTTTTCGTTTGCTTCAAAAGTAATGGCAATAAACAATGTTGCGTAAAAATCGCTACAGCCGCTACCTTAAAACAGCGAAAATCGCCACTGTAGCGATTTAAAAAAAAAATCGCTACAATTCTAAAACAGTGGTTTTTGTGTGTCAAAAATCACCACAAGTAGCGGTAAAACCACCAACTTGGCATCCCTGCCTAGTGCCTTTTCAGCCAGATAATCAGTATATCGATTGAAGATTGAAGTTCCGTTGCGGAGAATATTGAAGTTCCGAGATTGTGTACTGATCCGTGACTGTGTAATAATTTTTGCTGGCAACTTCCGATCTATGAGGAGTATGTTCACTTGCATCGATCCTTCCGTTCAGCGAGTTGTCAGGGAAATGGGTATTCATAAGAATATTAAGCGAATTCCCATTGTACGTTGCCTATGGCCCAGAAGAGTCCGTCAGATACCCTATCGTCGTGTTGCCTGACATCAATATATTCCATAGTATTGAGTCTTCGGATGGAGCTTCTATTGATTGACTGAAGAACGTCCACGAGTTTCTTTTCGTTCGCCTGAGCGCATCCTTATACCGCCTTAGCTCCACTTTGTACCTATCCCAGTCCGTATCTCTCGTAGACTTAGCTTTATTAAACAGTTTTCGACATGACTTTCTTATTCAATCAGGAGGATTTCCCACCCTGGCTTCAATCTTGCACAAGAGCTTTGTAGTGATTTGTTGAGGTTCTGTGTGACCCTGTCAAAAAAATTATGTCGTCTGCATAGCTTATTTACACAGATGATTCTGATGCTGATTTACACAGATATACTAGTTTCATAGAGGGCCAGTCAGTTCTTCTCATAAAAGGGCCAGTCAGTTCTCCTAACAAATTCGGGTTGGGTATGTTCCAATCCAATTGGAATCCTATGAATTTATAATCAGAGAACGATTTGTTGTCAAGGAGATTTTATTCCCTGATCATCATATACACGTTCTGCGTTGCAAAGATGCCGTCTAAAACCGCGTTTAACCGAAATCAGTAATAACGTCGAAATCGAAAAGGAGATGACATTATCGAGTGCCTTCACCAAATTAAGAAGAGTTCAGGAGCAATATCAATATCGATTCTTTGAGGAATTTCATTACCACCTGTATGTAAATCACCCGCAGTTATTCGATGTTAAATGGTGTGTTGTAAAGGAAGTTTGGGACATAACACCCGCAAATGAACTCCGATTTGTATAAAAAATACCAAAATTAGAAAGATAACTTTATCACCTTTGTAGCTGTGTACTTAACTTTTTCTAAAGTTGGTGAGAAAAAAATAGTTATTCACGTTTTGGCACAAAACATGTAAGTTTTCCTTAAATTGAGGAGTCCTTCTGAGGTTTCAATTTGGTGCGAGCAAAAGTTACCCTAGGAAATTGGGGAACACATCAACCTTTCCAACTATCGGGTTTTTCAATAAGAGCGCTACAAAAGTTTTTTTTAAATAAAACAAAACCGGTTTTAGATACCAATGAAATTCTTTATTCCTGTGAAAGTTCGTTCGATGCCATTATGTATGGAACTCGATTTCTTTTGCATGGCCACCACGGGCACGCTTGCAGAAGCCCAGACGCTGAACCCAATTTTCGACGGTTTTCAAGCATAAATCGGCCGATACTGCTGCAATTTCACGTTCGATATTCGTACGAAGTTCATCAATCGTCGCTGGCTTGTTGGCATAGACCATAGACTTGACGTAGTCCCACAGGAAATAATCTAACGGCGTCAAATCGCACGACCGAGGCGGCCAGTCGACTGGGCCATTTCGTGAGATAACACGTTCACCAAACTTGGTTTCCAATAAATTGATTGTGGCATTCGCTGTGCGGCTTGTGGCGCCGTCCTGTTGGAACCACATGTCCTCCAAGTCCATATTATCCAATTGGGGCCAAAAATATTCGGTTATCATTGAACGATAGCGATTCGCATTCAAAGTAATGTGCCGGTCTTGATCATCACTGAAGAAGTACGGGCCAATGACGCCGCCGACCCATAAACCGCACCAAACCGTAATTTTTTCGGGATGCAATGATGACTCATGGATTACGTGTGGATCGCTGTCTGACCAATAACGCCTATTTTGCTTATTAACGAAGCCATTCAGCCAGAAATGAAATTCAGAATTCAGAAATTGGACGTAGCGCTCTTAAAGTTGAGGCCACTGACTCCAAATTTCGGCAGTAAATTTTAATAATTTCGACTCGTTGTTGGCTCGTATGTATATCTTTCCATGATGAAATGGCAAACCTTACTGAAGAGAAATGTCAAAAGAGCGGGAAAAAATAAGGCGTCGTTTGCTGTCCCTATCGATTTACTTTTGTAGCGTCTCTGTTGAAAAACCCTTTATGTATTATATTCATTGAAGGCTTCTTTACCCACAAAAGTTATCTTGATCCACAATTCAAATTTTTTCAAACACGAAAAAAAGAATGCACTTTTTAATTTTAAAATAAAAACACGTATTTTTTGAGATAGTTGTGATTTTTTTATTGGACGGTAAAGAAGACATTTTCCGATTAAGTATGGAATAAAATATCCGTCAAATGGCCCCATGGCTCTGATGACAGGCCATTACTCTTTTCATGAAATTATCCATGACTTTTTTCACAGAGATGTGGCTGTATCTCAACGATAACGCGTTGGATCTCGGATTTGAGCTCAGGCATTGTTTCTGGTTTATTCCCATAAACCCGAGATTTCACAAAACCCCAAAGAAAGAAATCTCACGGCGTTAAATCACATGATTTTGGTGACCAGTTGCCATTCAGATGGAATTAATCTTCATCGGAGAAGATGACTTTGTTTTGAAAAATTGGCATTGACTTCACTTTACTTCACTACGCATTGAACGAATTTTTGTAATAAGTTTTCACGATTATACTGCGTTGTTCTTTCGTAAAGCGTTCCACTTTGAATAATCGGAATAAACATATGTATAAAGCCGATAGCCTATGTAGCTAGTGCTTTAGTTCCTAAGATTTATTGTAATTTTAATTATAATAAATATCAAATAAATAAATAAAATAAATAAATAACATATGTATGTGACAGCTGCCACATTTCAGAGTTGCCACTTGCACACAAAAAAGACTACATTTAAAAACTGTAATCTTACTTTGCACCCTTTATTTATATTAAACTATATTAGCTATAAACAAAAATTAGTCATCGTGTTAAATACTCTTTTTAGGAAATTTGTGTGCAATATCTCCAAAACTGTATGAGATACAGTTCAGTAAAGTCGACAATTTTATATATTTAATAAATTTTTTTTCGATTTTCAATATCCGAACAAAGCGAATATCTGGAATATGAAAAAAATTTTTCGCATTAACAACAAATGCGTCAAAATGTGTATGTTTAAAAAACATAGAAAGAACATAACCAGATTTGTTTCTCTAAACTCGAAAAATTAGAACATAGTCAACTTTGAAATATTTTCTAAAATATACCCGAATATCCGAATTTTGATTTTAGTATCTCTATAATCCTTGACTATTTGCCTACAATAGGATTTTTAAAGAACCTACAATTATTTACTCGATCAAAATATATTGAATTTTGGCCGATCACAATTGATTCTGAACCACTGTGCGGCAGAGGTGTTTAATGTCGGCGACACTTTTATCACCGCCGGGATTTTGGGCAATATTGGGCGATCATCAGTGTACTGTGTCCTGTTTTGTTTTCGTATGATGTCTTTCACGACTTAAATAACTTAAAAATTTTAACTCGATGAAATGATATTGAATTTTGGCCGATGGCAATTGATTCTGAACCACTGATGTGTTCCACGACTTTAAAACGAAATGCTTATAACAAAGTGTTAGTCACTGGATGTACGCTTCGTACAACGAGTGTATGAGTAGAATGTTAGTAAAGAGTTGATTCAGAACAGTTTCCTATCAACTGTCTAATTCTAATATGAAAATGTCTGTTGTACCCAAATGCAACCGTCCAAAGTTGACATGTATTCGTTTCCTTCTTATCCATTCGTTGGTCGCAGTGTAGTTGAAGTGTTATGGTTTGGAAATTGTTAGTTAGATGATAGTCGGTGGCTAACTTTTTGTTATGAATACGAGACAGATTCTCACAATGAGTAAGCTAACCTAATTCCTAAAATTTCTGCCTTGAATCTGACTATTACTCGATAGTGTCATTGTCACAATGAGAGGTGATTAGATCGTTCTTAGAACCAGCATTATCATATACACAAATGGAATAAATTGAACCATTCCAGATCACTGACTTCGAAATAGTTGAAAGCAACAATTTAACGATAACAGTAAAAATAACATGATCATGATCCGCTCTTATGCGACACAAGATATGACAAATTAATCATTAATGATAATCATTAATCATAATGGCGATCAAGACTCATTTGAATTGCTGCGCAGATGGGAAAATCCATAGAAACAATAATATTAAATTGTTGCTTAAGTAACGGGTGGTCCAAACACAGATATTTTTTAAATCATATGTTATTTTGACACCGATCCAGTTTCTGTTCGAAATATTGACTATCAGTTAGTATAATTACCTCCGCAGTCCAAAATTAGTCGCTTTACGCTTGAACAACGTTGATAAATATTGCAAACTCCAATCGGACATCGAATTTGGCCGACAAATTTAAAATTTATGAATTTAAAATATAATAGAGAATACACAAACATGAAAGATAAAACATTAATGATAATTACATATTTTGAAACAAAACTAAAATATAATATCCTGCAGACAAGCCGAATGGCTCTTCCTGGGTTTAATATTTAAACTGCATAAAAAATTTAATGATCAAATAAAACTTAAAAAACAACGTATATTTAAATGGAAACATTAGAATGTTTACTGGCAAACATGTATGCTTTTACGTACAAACATAGGCGTGCTTCATCCCAAACATACATATACTTAGGTGGAACCATTCGCGTGTTTCCTCCCAAACCACCATATACTTACGTGGAAACATGTGCGTATTTCCTCCCAAACATAATAGAAACAAAATTATTTTTGGATTTCAGTATACATATTCAAACATATTATATATTATAATTAATTTTACTAACATAAATCCACATTTATAATCAATTAATAAAAAAAAGTAAAAGATTTAAACCGACGCGTTTTATATTTTATTTGGTTTTTTATGAAATGAAAATCTGCTGCTCTTTTGCTTCTAATTTCTTTCTTGTCTCAGAGTTTTTTCAGAAGTTTTTAAATTCGCCAAACGCTACAACATTTTAAATCATGATAATCATTATGCGTTGGTACACAAACAATATACTTATGTGTATAGAAAGCTGGGTCTTGCAAGCCAAGCGCGGCTTAACCACTGTGTTTTTTTTCTATTAAATTTCACAAATGGCACGCCACTCCGATTTTCGCAGTAAAGGCTCGGGCAAAAAAGTCTTCACGTTGGTACTCGTTTTTCAGTTTCTTACCTCAACATCGTTTATCACTGTGGTAGCACACATATATACGAAAGCCATATACAAAAATTAAAGCAACATAACAAACCATTAAACCGTCGGAGCCCTTATTTATTATTTTTAACTGATCACAAATATTTCCTATTAAGCGCCGTTCAAGCGCATTTGATATCCTCTATCCGATGAACCATTGACAACTGAATGCAAGAAACTAAAACGCAATACTTCAGTCAAAATAAGAAACACTCACTTCATCTGCAATTAAACACACACGTTCAGGAATAATATTGAATCATTGACTGAAAGAATAATGCAAAACCACACTAACACACTCACAGAAAAGTAATCTCTCGTTGTCCTTTTATTCTCTTGCTTTCGAGAGAGCATGAAGAGTGCATCAAACACAGCTGTATTTGTATCACAAATATGGATATATTTGGATCACAAACACATATATTCTAACATTTTTATCATTGTGTCTCCAACATGTAATGTTGAATAGCAAACACCAAAATACAAAAACCAAACAACAAAGAAGACAGACTTTTAAGCGTGTACTATAAATTTTTTCCACAGCATGCTTAGTTAATCAACCAAGCGCATTTGCTATCCTCTGTCCGATTGACGACTGAATACGTGAAACTCAAACGCAACAGATGTAAGAAATATTCTCTTCATCTGCAATTTGCACACGCATTCAGAAATTTGTATAAATCACTGACTGCAAAAATTAAGCAACACTCATTCAACTTTGACTGTGAATAATCTCTCCTTGTACCTGTTTTTTCTCTTGCTCTCAATAGAGAGTAAATAGTGAAACACACACAGCTGTATAGTTTTGTGAATTGAATGGAAATGAAATTCATGAAATCATTGCCACGATTCTCTGTTGACGGTTTGTGGTTCTACCTCACGAACGGCTCGGACGATATTAGCCTTAAGGGTGTGGATCGTTTTTGCTATTTCGCATACCATCGGTCTTTAACGGTACCCCACAAGAAAAAGCAACTCCGAGGCGGCCATTGGACATCTCCCAGACGGCCGATAAAACAATTCTGAACTTAGTTCGCAAAAGATCGATTGTTTGATGAGCTGTATGGCATGGGTCACATCCTGCGGAAACCAAAGTTTACTCAAGTTCATGTCTCCCATTTCAGCCTATAAAATGCCTGTAATCATGGCTCTGTAGCAGTCGCCTATGACTGTAATTACGTTTCCAGCAACATTTTCCAAAAAAATAGGCAAATGATGCCACCACTCCGAAATCCACACCAAACTGTAGTACTCTGTGGATGCATTGGTATCTCGACAATGGCGTGAGGGGTTTCCGATCTCATCAACCAAGCGCATTTGCTTTCTGCCCTATTGACGACTGAATACGTGAACTCAAACGCAACAGATGTAAGAAATATTCACTTCATCTGCAATTTGCACACTCATTCAGGAGTTTGTATGAATCACCGACTGCAAAATAATGAAAAAATACAGCTGGACTCATCCAACTTTGACTGTGAATGATCTCTCCTTGTACCTCTTTTTTTCTCGTGCTCTAAATACAGAGTAAATAGTGCAACAAACACAGCTGTATTGGTAACCCAAACACAGCTATACTTGGGTCACAAACACACATGTTATAACATATTAATCATTGTGTCTCCAACATGTAATATTGAATAGCAAACACGTTGCGTTTGGACTATACTATACATACAACAAGCTCCAAACACACGTTATATTTGCATCCAAACAACAAAAAAGACAGATGTTTCAGCGTGCAGAAACCGTCAACAAAGTCGTGGATAATTGGACTGACAGGCTGGTTTCGGCAGCCACATGAATGAAATCCTGTTTCATAAATAATGGGAATATTTGTTATTTCTAATAAAGCCATAGTATAAAATAAATGGTTTCCCATTACATCCCATGAAGGGACAGGGTAGAGCTTCTCACAATCACTGAGCTGTGCGCTTTCCAGTTTTCACTCACTGATTGGGACCTATAGCTTTACACCGATTCCGAACAGTAGTTTGAGAAGCTGTCGGTGATGCATTAATTTAAAATTTCTTTCGGCGGCGGTCACTTCGCATAGTGACTGTCGAGTATTTAGCCATGAAAAAGCTTCTCAAAAAAAAGCCATAATATATCAAATGAAATTAAAAGCCTGTTTCTCTATCTCTAACGAAAGCATTTGTTCGTATTCTAGACGAAAGAAAGATGATTTGGGTTCCACACTCTTGTCGTTCCAAGCCGAATGAAAACATACAATTTTTCAAAACTTTTCAGTACTAATTTTGATTTCTCTATTTCGAATGTGCTGTCAGTGGGGAACAAACATAGAGTCAGACGAGCGGAAATTTCGACTTAGAGGAATCCAATTTTAGTGGAATGTAAGTGACTGATTTTCGTTCGAGATAGAGAAACAAACAGTAAGTTTATTTCACTTTATTCAATTTGTAAAAATATCCTTGTATTTGGACCACCCGTTAGTGTTGGCATTTCTAACGAGTGTTATCAAGTGCCATGCAAAAACTTACAAAAAAAATTTAATTTAATCAAATGTTGATTTTATTACATTCATATGTAAGTACATGTGTTGTCATAAAGTTCAGTGACGTTAATTTCCACCACTCTGTTTTTCAATTTATTTAATTGCATTCACAGCCTCCCTGTTATCATGACATTTTTGTTGCAATAATTTTTTCGTGATTATTTATTGTTTTTATTACATTAATTTGTTTGTTTATTTTGCTCTGCAACAAAATGCAGCAAACTTTCCTTAATAAAAAAAAATATATGTATTTTAAATTAATTACATTTAATTGTTAAAATTAAATTAGTTTCATTTCATATTATTAATAAGAGGTTATTGAAGATTCGTTTTTGAAGACAGCTGTTTGCAATATTTCACTTACGAAAGTTTTCATATGAGATTTCGTTTGAAAATCGTATTAGTTTAGATTTTAATTACTTAAAATAATAATCACTTACACACACACACACACACAGAGGGGGCTTGGTTGGTTGGTCCAATTACGAACACGAAAGTCATTAGTCAATTATAAATTAGTGTTAGTAAGTCAATGACCATAGCAAACAAGAAGATGCATTTCGACAATACAGTACAATTATCGAAGAAACCTTTGCGTTTACACCACTTGGATTGAGGGAAAAATAGGTAGTGGATTTATATATTCAATGACTTGTAAAGGGCGTTTAAGTGAATTTACTAAATTATATAAAAACACGAGAATAAGCAGATGTATTTTTTGTATTTATATTGTTACGAATATATCGCACTCTAAATACAAAAGCGTCACAACTCAAAATTTACACATTTTCTGTAGAGGCAAAAACTAGGTTTGTAAAGTTGAAATATGTATGACAATTCTCAGTAGTAGGCATATTAATACTGAATTTTTTGAGGAAAGAGAAGATAAACTAACGCAAAAATTAAAATCTTGAAAACCTGACCAACCGCCCCGCTTTTTGCGGGATTGTTCCGCATTTTGGTGTCTAATCCCACTTGAGTCAATAATAACAAAATTATTATATACAAAATAAAACGATTAATTTTATAGTTTGAGTCTTATTTTAACTAAATACATGTATGTATTTTTGTTTAAACTCAAAAAAATTCCGCATTTTACCCTTTGTGTCCCGCTTTTTTGGTCACCAACTTTTGGCGGGATTATCCCGTTTTTCGATGTCTCATCCCGCCTTGGATTTCAATCCCACTTTTTACAGAGAAGTCCCGCTTTATGATGTTTTTGTCTCTAGAACATTGGTTACCAGCCCATAGCCTCGCGAGGCAGACAATAGTCGTATTTTTAATACACACACACGATCGGCAACTAACATGTACACAAGCAGATTCGAAGCATCAGTCCCCAGCTAGCATTTTCAATCGTGCACGACTCTTTCACGATCGGAGCCGACGATTAAAGTAATCGTGCGCGATGTCGTATTCTAATCCGCGTATTCCGCGAAACAATCGTGATCGTGAAACAAACATTCAAATGCTAGCTGGGCGTACAGGCATAGATCCAGCTAGCATTTGAATGTTTGTTTCACGATCACGATTGTTTCGCGACTGGATTTCCAATCGTCACCACGATTGTCGGAGCAGAATTATATTTTTCTCTGCTTTTAAGACTTTGTGCTCACGATTTGTTTTTGTGTTTACTTTGTGTCACAGTCTTACATGTAGTTTTCTTATTGTTGTCTTACTTCTTCCCGCATACTCCACCGAACTCGTGTTTTGCAAGGAGAATTTAATTATGTCTCTCTGAAATGCTAACGGGTTTTCCAATATCTGCTCAGCAAAAAAAGAAAAAGAAAAAACTTTTTTGCGTCTTTTCATTTGAGTATTTAAGAAGCAAAGAAGCGTCAGAAATGTAGTGCAGCACAAGTGTTTTGTTCTATGAAAGAAACAAATAATAATAAGCATTTTTGTATAAATTTACCATCGTCTTGGCAATCGCCTGCGATTGGATTTTGCTCATCGTCGACGATTGGATTTTGCTCATCGTCGACGATTGGATTTTGCTCATCGTCGACGATTGGAAAGTAAGAGTCGCCGTCTTGACACAGTTACTTCAGTTGCTCTGAACGTGCGCGATTGGAATACGACATCGCGCACGATTACTTTAATCGTCGGCTCCGATCGTGAAAGAGTCGTGCACGATTGAAAATGCTAGCTGGGCGGTTCCGACCGCACACAAGCACATAATATGTTTGTGTGCGTGCGTTCGGTTTTGCCTACCACTGCTTTAGAACTAGTCTAATATAAGTAAGCTTGGAACGTTTTTAATAATTGTTCGGTTCAAGATCAATATCTATTAAAAACTACTTTTCTATGAAAAAGTAAATTTTAATAGAAATACAGTGATGGAAAAAATAATAGAAACATCAAACACTTTAACATTCCGAACACCATAATTCCTTTTAAGAGTAAATTTTGTGGACTTTTGCGTGTATTTATGCAAAATTGTCAGTTGCGTTTGCTTGTGGAGAAGGGCATATATTCCCAACCATCCACCATAATAATCTATTTTACACATTTCATCTTTAATATTTCTATTGATGTATTGTTTCTATTGAAGTATGTATGTATTGATGATGTATTGATGTATTTTCAATTAAAGTTTTTTTTAATTTCAATTGATGTTCTTTCAAATTTCAATTATTTTAGATTTCAATTGATTCGTTTTAAAATTGAATTGTTATTTCTGAATTTCAATTGGAAATGGTGTAGTCTAAACGAATACTATGTATTTCATGAACTAGTGATGTATGGACGAACTATACCATTTCCAATTGAAATGGAAAAATTTTAATTTAATTTAAAAAATATCAATAAAATTTCAAAAATTCCATTTAATAATTAAAATACATACATCAATTGAAATTTAAAATAAAACAATTTAAATTTAAAAGATATTAATTGAAATTTAAAACACATCAATTGGAATTTAAAAGACATCAATTGAAATTTGAATGGCATTAAAATTAAAAACAGTTGAATTTCAAAAGAATTTATTAACCGATTTTATAAAGAGTTTTGGAAAATTCACGCAAGATTTGATCTTCGTGGAATATGTGCGGTAAGTTGTTGCTGCAGTAAAAAAAAAGCGTGACAGCTGACAGTTAACCCTAGAAGTGTAATAATTTTCAATTTTTCGAGAAAAAGGACAAGAGCAAATTACTCAAAAATAAATCAAAATGCTTCAAAAATGTATGGCTTGTATCTCTTCTTCTAACTTCTTCTTGCTTGCTAACGTCTATTATTGATTAAAAGTAGAGAGCCGGACTTGTGTGCTACATTTTTCGTTAAAAATATCGTTATAAAATTGGATATCGTCGATTCGACGAAGATTACCTGTAATGTATGGAAAATATGTTTACCCTTCTAGGATTAAGAACTATTAAAAATGAAAATCAAAATTAATGAACAACGCGTTTTCATTGTTGGAAAATATTTTAAAAATAATGAAGTGTTTTCAAACAAAATCATCTTCAGCGATGAGGCTCATTTTCATCTTGATGGCTTCGTTAGACGTCAAAATTGTCGTATTTGGGATTCAGTAGATACATTAGGGATTGCTGAGAATCAACTATATGAACAATGTGTCACTCTTTGGTTTAGATTTTGTTTTGGGGGCATCATCGAACCATTGTTCTTTGAAAATGAGGCTGGTCGGGCAATGACAGTTAATGGTGCATGATAGTACATGATAAAATAGTTTTGTTGTTCGTGAATTGAATGCTGTGGATGGGGACGAAATGTGGTTTCATGAATTGACGGTTTGTGGTTCTATCTACGAATGGCTAGGACGATATTAGCCTTAAGAGTGTGGATCGTTTCTGCATAATTCGCATAGCATCTCTTTAACGGTAATCCACAAGAAAAAGCCTAATGGGGTCAAATCGCAGCTCCGATGCGGCCATTTGACATCGCCAAAAACTGTCGATAACACGATTACCAAACTTAGTTCGCAAAAGATCGATTGTTTGATGAGATGGGCATGGGGCACATCCTGCAGAAGCCAAAGATTACCCAAGTTCATGTCTTCCATTTCAGCCCATAAAAAGTCTGTAATCATGGCTCTGTAGTAGTCGCATTTGACTGTAATGACGTTTCAGGCGAGATGAAATTGCGTCTTGTCAGAAAATAGGATTTTATCACCAAATTCGATGCCCGATGCCAACCTTGTTCAAGCGTAAAGCGAATTATTTAGGTCAGCTGAGATATGATACTGACTGATAATCAATATTTGTCAGTGTCAAAATAACGTATGATTTAAAAAGACACATGTATTTGAACACCCGTTATCATGCATTTATTGAGGCATAAGTATAAGATTTTGGTCCATATATTATTGGTGTTGAAAGAAATGAGTTAAAATATACATCGTCTAAACTATTGAGCTGAACCGCTTAAAATGTATACAGTTGATTTCCAGTTTGTTTCTGTCATTAAAAGGTCGTGATTGGAAAAACGTCATAATTCAACATTATCAGATTATTATTTTTTGGTTAAAAACAATAACCAAGAACCATTTCTATCCTCTGTAAAAACCTGTCACAATTTTCTCTTCTCTTTCGTCAAAAAAAAAAATCCAATAATATAAATATCTCAATTATTTAGAATTTTCGTAAATTTTTTGACTTAAAAAACCAGGTATTCTTATAACCAGATTCAGCTCGGTCGAACTTAACTTCGTTTCCTAATAGATTGCATTTTCCTACTGGTTGGGTTTCATCTTTTGATATAGCAGATTCATAAGTTTTAGATTTGTTTACCCTGCTATTTCCGGTAGTTCCTAGCACTGCATTTTTTGCTTTCAATTCCATACGCAGGCAAGTGTTTCAGTTGGATAATAGATTTGCTTTATTTAATTTTAACTGTGAATGGCAATTAAATAATGACACTTAATTAGCTTTCAGTTTGCCCACATCTTTTGCCTTAAACAAAAACTGAATTACCTTCATAAACTGGATTTTGTATTAAACTGAATGACAGATGTTATTTAATTTGGCATAGTATTGAAATTTCGAATTTTTAACTGTACATTTCGATGTGTCACTGTTGTTATTCAACGTTACAAATTTATAAAAAAATATGTTCATTACAAAATATTATTTGCTTTTTTGCTTTTGTTATATTTAAAATTCGAAACACATAATTTAAGCAACGCCCACAACTCGTGCCTGTGGAAAAAACGGCAACTCCGCCAGCTGTACATGCATAAGTGTGAACACAAGAAATGTTTTCACGACATTGTCCGAGTTGTTAGGTATTTACAAATTCTCAATGAATTATTCTTGACATGATTGACTATTTAAAAAAGGAATTGAATATGTTCTATTAATTATTGAGGGGCTCGCTGACTAGTATACAACAACAACAACAGTCTTGTAGTAGTCAGTCATTGATGTGGATTGTGCCGCTTCTCTATCTGCACGTCTTTATTTTATGTTTCTTTTTCATTTGTAGGAGACTGCTAAGTGGCATTCACCTTTGACTGCATTTTATATGAAACAAAGAAATAATTGTCGGCATATTCAGCCATTCACTCGTTTAGTCATTCACTTCTAATCACTTTTCAATTAACGACAAATCGTTTAAAATTCAAATGGGATACGGATCACTCACAGCACGTGGCACCAAATCTGGCTAAAGTGGCATAAAGTTAACAAATCTAAAAATTTAATTAATGAGTTGAGTAATTCAATATTAAAATGTTTAATGAGAAAGAAAAACTGTATACGAGTTGTCCTAAATAGAAGACTTAACAATGCTTACTACCACTACCTACAGATGAAACATTGATTAATGCAGTATCTATTCAACTCTGACTGTGATATCCTTAATGACCTATCAAAAATGTACTTACCCTTGGTTGGTCGGCTGGTCGGTCGAAAAGGCTGCAAGACAGCACGCTGTCTAGCACACTTAGGCTAAAGAAGCCCATTGTGATACCTGCAGTTTCCTCTATAGTAACTATTGACTAGTCGTCTAGCCAATTTGCCCTTTCAATGAATTGGTCTATAAGACTTACAGGAATATCCTGTAGGGCTACGGTGCTAGCTAAATGTGTTTACTTATATGACATTAGCTGCCTTTGCAATTACAACACTTTTTTGTATATCTGTTTATTTTGTTTATATCTTAATAATTAATTTCCATACTTTTCTCTTTTAGTGATTCCGTACAATCCTATTCCTTTGTACTCACCACAGATGATTCCAAATGGCGTTTTGGATTTTGTCGCCACGATCCAAAAACCAACTCAACAATGGTCATTATAACGCTCTTGCCATGGCACGATACATTTCTGAGACTGTTAGCGGTATTAGCTGAATTGCGAAGGACAGATACAAATGAATTTCAGCAGTTTCTAACAGAGGCTTTCAGTAGCGGTGTTCCCGATGTGGGCAGTCAGTTGAAATTGGTCTACAGTCAAGGAATTAGTGTAACTAATTACAATAATATACATATAAAACCTTTATATATAAACTTTCCAAACCTTTCCGTATTATGTTTACAGCAATTTATATTTGAACGACCAAAACCATTTCAATTGCCGAGTATACCAGAAAACGTAAGTATATATCTACAATATCTTATTTGAAATGAAAATATTTGAGCGTTAGGTCCATATTTGAAATTATATTTATTTGTCAATATTTCGCTACCCATTGGTTAGCAGCGTCAATAAAATAAACAACAATTTCTAATTAAAAATTACAATTACAATTTTTAATTATTCATTGTTGTTTATTTTCCTGGCGATGCTACCCAATGGGTAGCCCTGGAAGCCATGCTTGCTACGTCCCTGACGGTGAAAGAATGCCACTCATCACTTAGGATGGCAAACAAATTAAACAAATTTCAACATATTCTTCCAACAGGCTCTATACTTAGCCTTTTCTCGCCCGTTGGTAACACCAAGGATACGGAGGGATTCTTCTGCCTGGTCTTTTCAGCGGAGTCTTGGTCGTCCTCTTTTCCTGCTTCCACCGGGTACGTTATCGAAAATCTTTCGCGCTGGCTCATCTTCATTCATTCTGACAACATGGCCTAGCCAACGCAATTGGCCTAATTTGATTGGCCTAGCTATATCCACGTCAGAATATAGACTATATAGCTCTGCGTTCCAGCGACGTCAGTACTCGCCGTTTTCTCTAACAGGACCATATATTTTACGGAGAATTTTTCTCTCGAAAACTCCCAGGTCTTTTTCATCCGCTTGCGATATGACCCAGGTTTCGGAGCCATATGTCAAGACAGGTAAAACGAGAGTCTGATATAGCTGGACTTTTGTCCGTCGAGAGAGGGCTTTGTTCCTAAACTGCTTGCTGAGTCCAAAATAGCATATATTTGCAAGCAGAATTTTCCTATTTATCTCCAGGCTGACGTTATTGTCCTTGTTCACGGCGGATCCAAGGTAGACAAATTCATCTACCACTTCAAAATTCAAGTGCGGACCAAGTCGAGAGGTTTCTCTAGTCGTTGACACCATCAATTTTGCCTTGCCCTCATTAACAGCAAGACTCACCTTCGCTGATTCCTTTTCGATTCTTGAAAATACTGCAGTAACCTCTCGCAAATTTCGCCCAATGATGTCTATGTCGTCAGCATACGCCAGCTACATATGGCTTTTCGTGTTAATGGTCTTGTTCGTATTTACTGCAGCCTTTCTCATTATTATCTCCATTAAGATGTTCAAGAGATTGCACGAAAGTGCGTCGCCTTGTCCTCGCTTGGTACAGAATGGTTCAGTGAGGTCTTTCAACCAACCAACCAATTGTTGTTTATTTTCCCGACAATGCTACCAAATGGATAGCGAAGTATTGACAAATAAAAAGAATTTCAAATATTGACCTAACGCTCGAATATTTTCATTTTAAATATAATACAATATAAAGCGAACCTTGTCATTCATGAGCATGACCTCGGTCGATAACTTTTTATATGACTGATGAATTTGAAAAATATTTCCAAAATATTTTGTGAACATGATGCGAACAACTTCGATTACAAGCTTATTTGGTATCAAGAAGGGCTGTAAACCGACAATAAACAACAACGATAGCTGATGTTCATGCTCATGAATGACAAGTTGGTGGTTCGCTTAAGGTTGAATAAATCATCATATTTTCTATCTACAATATCTTTGCAATTTAGATACCATCTTCTCTTTTATACTATCCATCTTTTATCATCTTCTCTTTTTAGCACAATTTAAATTTGTATTATAATTTTGTGGATCCAAAGAATATGATAGCAGTATTTGCCGCTATGTTGGCTGAAAGACGTATAATTTTTACCTCTAGACGTCTGGACCGATTATCCTCATGCATTCAGGCGGCCAATGCATTTCTCTATCCCATGGTGTGGCAGCATATATTCATTCCAGTGTTACCAATGAAACTCAAAGATTATTTAAGTGCCCCCATGCCATATCTAATAGGTGTTCCACATATGGTATTAGAAACGGTAATGATGTTAAAGAATTGTATGTGAGACTTTAGAAACTTAAAAAATTGTTTTCTTTCCGGTTCTAGATGACCCAGGAGGAGTTGGGCGAAGTTGTGACATTAAACTGTGATACAAAAATTTTCGATAGTCCCTTCGATGATGTCCATTCCATGCCTGCAGAAATTGTTTCACAATTAAAAAAACAACTCAGCCACTCAAATCAACATATTGGCGATAGAGTCTCCAAAATTTTCCTTGGCGTTCTAGTACAGCTGATAGGAGGCTACCGGGATGCTGTCGAATTTCGAGATACGGGGAAAACTTTCAATCGTGATAAATTCATAGAATCACGACCATCACATTTGCGAGCATTTCTAACGAAAATGATGGAATTGCAAATATTTCAGCAGTTTATAGATGAACGTTTAGAAATGATGAATACCGGCCTGGGGTTCTCCGATGAATTCGAACAGGAAACTGTAAGATATGCCGAAAAACTTAAGAAACGTGGTCGTTTCTATCAACTAAAGGAAAAGGTATGATCGATTGTAAAACGTTGTCTTATGTCAGGGTTGCTTTATGTCTCTTTTGTTTCTGTGGTCAATGTTTTAGTTTGCTGCCTTTAAGTTAGCTATGAAATTCATTATATATAGGCTTCATTTTAAGATGGCTTGTTTTTATGCTTCTTAATGCTTTTTATTATCAGTTCGCAATTTTCCATAAAATGAAACTCTCATTTTTACACATATTCCATTAAAAATACATTACAAATTGGACCATTATTTAATGAAAAATATCATTTTAACTCTCTTTGCACTGGGTGACTACGTCATAAAACTTGCGTCACTTAGCAAAATACTAAGATACGTTGCTGTACAGTTTTCTATTTGGTTTTATGTATGGATTATATGAAATTTACAACACCAAATTCTTATTTAGATGTTAACAAAATTGGTACTTGGTGGACTTTATACTACTATTTAGATTAAGATGGCCTTAATCTAAAGTCTGCAAGTATTATTTTATTTTTTGAATGTTTTTGTTTTTGTTCTTTTTGATGCTTGACCAGTGAAATTCCCCAAGCAAATCTAAATTTGAAATTTATGAGTTTACATTTTCGTTTGTATAAACTACAAATCTATGGAGAAATTTTGACCTTTTTGTTGTTGGGGTAATTTTTCCTATAGCATCTTCAAATAATTGGCCACGATTGCTTTCTAGAACCTTTTTTTTTCTTTCAAACACTTACATTTTCATTTTCTAACTTCTATTTATGTTCCTTTTTTTCTGTTAATTTATTTGTTGTTTTTTTTCTTAATATTTTTTTTGTTAATTTCTTGCAGTATTATATGGGGAAACATGGTTTAATTAGAGTTTTCACTAAGAGAACCTACACTATTAATCCTACTTAATCTAGATAACAATGAAAACAAGTGTCTAGTTTTAAACAAACCCAGACATTTATTATGTAAATCCATTAATTTACTTAACTTTACGTCAACAACTGTGATCAACATTTATCCTCCCACACCACAAAATATAAAATGTTCGTAAATTTCAAAAGTTTTACATAGTTTAGTTTGATAATTTTTTTAATTTTATGTCTATCCTTACTAACTTGTCGAAAATATGGCTTTTAATTTAGCTTTAGTTACCCGTTTGAAAGCACTTTTCTTTTGATTTTTGTCATGCACAATGCACACACCGCTCGATTAATCTACATTCTAATGTATAATGGTAGTTTGTTTTCGCTCTTATTATTTTAATCGACTCTCATTGCATTTTCTTTTGCCAATGAGTGGTGTATGATTGGGATGGAGAATACATACGTATAGGACAATTTGGTTTACTTATAGATTTATAGGTTTAGTATATTAAGTCTCAAAGAGTTTTGGGAAGGGATTAGTAGTATGGTCGAATTGTCTTCTTTATCTTTCTTCTATCGCCTGTTATATTTTAGTTGAAGATTAAGGCAGCACCTGAAATATATGAGGAGGGTGACCCCGAAAATTCACCCAAGATTGAATGTAATTGAATTGTTTCTCGGCATGTATGCCATGTAGCACCGTCTTGATGAAATCCCATGTCGTCCACAACCAATGTCATGCAATGTAGGAACAACGAAACTAGAATATTATTTAGCGACAGAGCAGTGTTAACTGTTGCCGAACCAGATGCATTTACGAAGAAAAATCTACACCAATCAGATTGTTCATGCATTTGTTTCTCAATAATGTGGCCGTCGGTGGTGCAATGGTTAGTGTGCGCGCCTCTTGTACATGAGATCCTGGGTTCGAACCCTGCTCTGAGCACCTTAAAAAAAATTCTTTGGGCACTATCGAGTATTTAGCTATGGAAAAGCATCTCAAAATACCGTTCGGAATCGGTGTAAAACTGTAGGTCCCAATCAGTGAGTGAAAACTGGAAAGTGCACAGCTCAGTGATTGTGAGAAGCTCTCCCCTGTCCCTTCATGGAATGTAATGGGAAACCATTTATTTATTTAATCACTTATGTATTTTCTGAACCCAAATGCGATAATTTGGACGCTTAACGAAGCCAGAAAGATAAAAATAAGCCTCATCGCTGAAGATGATTTTGTTTGAAAAAACATTATTATTTAAATATTTTTCAACAATGAAAACGCGCTGTTCTTTAATTTAGAGTTCTATTTTTTATAATCCTGAACTGTCAGCTGTCGTTTTCTCTTCAACAACAAAACTTTTAACGCACATATTGTACGAAATTATAATCTTGCGTGAGATTTAGGACACCTTTTATGATGATTACTGAATTTCTAATGGCCCGAAAGTAACTAAAATTTTTTCATAAAAAATTCTTGATGCGTACAATTGTAAAATCCTCATTTGTACAATCCTAAGTGTTCTACAATCCGTTCCCCTTAGATCCTCTAAACTGTGTATTTTATCGTCCAAGAGGTGAAGGATTCTGAATCTCGCAAATGCAGGGCAATTACAGAGAATACCTTTCATCGTCTCAATGGCTTCCTTCGTTTGTATAGACTCGTTTAATTTTATGTAGACGTGCCCTCAGTCTAGTTCCATTAATCCTCGGGCCTTGGGCCCACAACGTTGCTGTTGTCTCACCCATTTTAAAATCCGCCAGTTTAGCAGGAGATATCTTCCTCGCTGTCTGTTTGGGAGTATTGTGTTTATCTTAATCTTAATTGTTTTCTACGAGTTCCGTCCTGTTGATTGATAAAAAAAACCCATCGGATTCGTGGCCGTTAATGGGGCAATGAGTGGTTTGATTTAGGGCACGTGACATTGACTTATTATGGGCAAATGCTCAAATGCAAATGCAAAATGCTGAGATAAATAATAGACGTGAGTCTGGTTTTGATTTTATTATTCAATCCAGACTCAAAATTTGTAATAGGGGAAATAGGGCCACTTTGCGTAATAAATTGAGTGAGAGTGTCATTGACAAAAGCAAATCCTGGGTGACAAAAGCAAATCCATCTGTAAAGATTAAATTACCAGAGTGTCAGTCCTATCTAGCATCATGATCTCCGGGCATCGTCCAAAGTCTACAGTCGGCAGCATACAGTCAGTCGCCTGATTAAGCACTCGTCCGGGTGACTCTCGATCAACTCCATGCCCCATAGAAACATGTTTGCAGATACCCAGTTCTCTCATGCGAAGGGTCTTTCTAACAGCGCACCGGCTCGCATAGACATGAAGAGTAGTTCGATTCAGGATGATATCCAGCGCCGCCGGCGGAGTACTTCTTCTCGCCCAAATGATGCACATCGACGAAGTGCGCTGAACCTTACTGAGCATTTTTAACTATTATTTTTATTTACCCCATCAGATTGTGCCCGTAGTCTCCATTGGCCTTCTCGAAGCGATTCTTAAAGTACCGATGATACCCAAAAGCCAGGACCGTCTGTATCTGGCTTGTTTAAAACATTTTCAGCCTTCTGCAAAGAGACCAACATCTGTTGGCAAGCTCTTTTTACGGTCTTCTCATTGATGTTTTTGATCCTGAATTACTCCCAATTAATCCGTTGCACATCTTTCCAATCACCCTTAAGAAACGAGGCTCTTCAAAACCAGGTATCCACGAGGCTAAACATGTATTTGTTTTATCTGGCCTATCAGACTTTCTGGTTGTATCCAGTTAAACGAGACTAATAGTGCCTCTGACCAGGTATCCGCGAGGCTAAACATGTTCTATATGTTTTACCTAGGTTCACAACCAATCTTCCTGGATGTATACAGTTAAACGATATTCTTTAATATTATCCGAAATATTATCCCAATGACTTTATTTTTCCAGATGTAAATAGTCTATTATCTGTGGGAGAAAAATGTACACATTAAAGATTATCGTAACAACCATTTTTTGAACGTAGTATGTGTTTTATAGGGAAGATTATATTCAATTTCCCGATTTCTCTGTTCACTTTTTTAGTTCACATCTGTTCGGGTTATTTCTGGATAATGTGCAACATATAATCTAGAAATACAGAACCATATTCAGCGTCCATACAACACAATTCAACCATCCCTATCATACATCATTCGCAACACTTATTCACATGGTAGCAGTAGTAATTGCTGAATGGTGTCAAGCTCTATTAACTGCACCGATCACATTTTAATAGCGCTCTATATCAACCAAATAATTACATCAGTCAATGCCAATCGAATGTATTGTTTTAAATGTTTCCTATCTGTATTATCATTTCATCTTATAATGCTTTAGAATGATATTTTCTGTTTAATACCATAACAAAAAATCTTAGCAAAACACAGTAAAATTATTAAAACAAAATGTATTTTTTGTACTTCTTTTCATACTTTTATTTGAACGCTCGCGGATACAACATCGTCCTCTGAAATATAAACGTAACGAAATGTTTGTCCTTTATTGCTTGCATTACCATAACGCAACTTCTTCTCTTCATCACACTTGAAACCAAATACACATCATTATTTTGAAAATAAATTAAAACAAAAATACTTGAATCATTTGCTAAAACTGAACAATAATTCGTAAATATCAAACAAACCCCAAATTCACATATTTGCAGACTAATCCTGCTGTTAAGTCCGCTGTTAAATCGGTGAGTGGTTATGAAATCCAACCAGAAAATACTTATCTCTGGTAGTAATCCTAGTAAAACAAAACTAACCTAAATCATAAGTTGTAATACAACAATAATATAATAATGTAACAAACCAAGTATTTGTTTGTAGTAGTTTAAATCGAATTCAAAAGCTTTCATTATCAACTAACAAGTACTAACAAATTTCTTTAACTTCAAAGAGCTTATAATGCATTTATCTCTCTCTGTAGGTTAAAGAAAGTTCTCGCGTTGCCAAACATGCCTACAAAGATCTCAAATCGAAATTGCGTGATATAACACCACCACATCCAACACCCCAACATAATCATCACCATCAAACAAACAACAATTTTCGTTCTCATCTCACCTCCAACTCCCAACATGATCGCATAGATGGTGTTAGTGTGGGAAGTGGTTATGTCTCAAGCACAAAGGACAGCAAAACGTTAAAGTCATACATGGGCCGTCATTCGGCACCCAGTTCACCGGTGTTTAGTAGTAAACGTATTGGCAGCTCGTCGGCTGCGGTATTCCAGTATGCTTCCAAAGATCAAATTTCCAATGCCTCACAACATTTACGCCGTGGACCCACGCCGTTGGCCATGTCCAGCTCCAGTACGCACATTCAGTCGAATGGTTTTGCGAAAGCTTCGCCTATTTCTTATAATCACAATAATCATTTGGCTGCATCTCCTACTATCAGTCCGGCGAGTTCGTTATGTTCGTCGGAGATGAATCTGTCGCAGGAATTACAAAATCATCCTCTGTTCAAGACACCCATTGTCGATAGAAGTGTAAGTATTTCAAGGTGGAAGAGTTTCTATTATATATAGTAGAAATATTTTATAAAATGCAAACTATATATGTTTTTTAATGTATTTGCTGACATAAATGTTTGATGTTTTAAAAGTTTTGTTTGAGTTATGGCAAAAGTGTGTGTCCGTCTGCAATAGTTGAACAATTATAAATGTTAGCAAGATTTTTATTTATTGAATTTTTATTTTATTAGACAACGTTTTTTCCCCCTAACCAATTAGCAACAAGGAATAAATAGTTAGTAGTAGTTCCGGAATTTAAATCAAATCATATTTCAGTTAGAAGAATAGAAAAAATGTTTTAGACCAGAAGATCTTATGGAGTGTATCATGGCAAAATATCTTGGGTTGCATTATGCTTCGGTACTTTGTAGATATTTCAAATATTGTTTAGATTCAAATATTGTTTTAGATTAGGTAATTTGAAGCTGAAAAAATAATTGTGATAAGAAGTTTAACAACACGTCGCAGCAGTGAGAAATAATTAAGTAATCAAGTAGTTTTCATTAATCGATTTTGAATATTGTTATACCCAAATCAAACAACATAATTGTTAATCTTTTCAAAACGTAATCCCTTGGAATAATTTTTTTCCAAAAATATTGGCTCATATGCGATATACGATATATCTGATTGATGATCTAAATTGTCACTTTGCCACACACGCTACATATTTTAGCTTCCATCACTCATTTGTTTTGTGCGCTCGTGGTGTCAACATGTCAGAACAAATGAATTAGTTTCTTATATTTTTCCAATAAAATATTAAGAGTATCTTTTTGAGGTTGAAATTCCGACTCCAATTCTAAAATGCCCAAATATATTAAACATACAAAAAGTTTATTGCTTCGTTAGTTAGTTAGTTTGAAAAGAGATGTGCGATGTTGAGTGTTCAAAAGGAGCACTCTAATCCTTCCAATTATTGCGTATTTACAGCCTGTTTCTCGATCTCGAACTAAGGCATTCCTTCGTAGTCCAAAGAAAGTCAATTTGGATTCCGCAATCTTGTCATTTCAAGTGGAAATTTGGTTTTTCTAATATTCTGAGAATAAACATGCAGTTAGTCGAACGAAAGTCATGACCTATACGAACCCAATTTGAGTCGATTTCGTGTGATTGAGTTTTGTTCGGGGAGATCGGGGAACAGGCCATTAATTTATTGAAATTTCCCAACCCAATGTGCACAAAAACGGTTGCGGATCCATTGCGGCCCCGTTACGTGCCCGTAAAAGCCTTAAAAAAGCGAACTGTGAAGTTGTCGAACCCTTTACGAGCCCGTAAAAACATAAGAAAACGAATCAGTGAAATTGTGATTTTGCCTTTAAAAAGTGCAATTTTGAGTTGTCGAACCCGTTACGATTCCGTAAAAACATACAAAAGCGAATCAATGAAATTGCGACTTGGCGGATCCATTTCGAAACCTTTACGAGTCCGTAACAAAATAAAAAGCGAAGCAGTGAAATGTCGATTTGGCGGATCTTTTACGTGTTCGTAAAAACATAAAAAAATCAATCAGTAAAATTACTATTTGGCGGATCAGTTTCGGACCCCTTACCAGTCCAAACAAATCGGATAAACCGAAATGCGTGTTTGGGTAACATATTTGCATTCGAAAACATCGCGTGAGGAATCTAATCTTGTGTTTCAGCCGCGCCACCTCAACCCATCCCCTTTTGGTGGCAAATATTTTTGAAAAAAAATTGAATATCGTAGATTCATATCTAAGTTGCTAATATACAAAAACAAACAAATATTGGCTGACAATGAAAATGCGATCGAATCCGTTTCGAAATGCAAAAATTGAGTTGCGAAAAAGTAGAAACAACGATCAGCTTTTTCGAGAGGAATTGCATACGATTCGTTGTGTTTCTGTAACTAATATCCGTTTCGAACAGAATGTACGAAGAATCGAGTCCGTCTCGAATTCGAAACGGATTTATGTTGCACACTGGGAAGTAACAGAAATGACAATAAGTGTAAAGTGTTCCCCTTCGAATGTAGATCCCTGTATAAAAAAATTAGAATATTTTAATAATTGAGATTACGTAAAATATTTCCATTGAATATACGCGTTTAGTTGCGTTAGTCTGTTACATTTTTCGAACTTTTAATTTACTCCAAAGCCCATTTGATAAAAACTCTGAATTTGAAATACTAACAAATTTATGTTGCGAAGATCTTACCATTGAAAGGAACAGTGCGATATTTGTTTCCATAATAAAAAAATCCAATGAGTGTTCGAACTCACGGGCTATGTGTTACCACCTTCCTGATACACGATAACTGTTGATTTCTATGAAAACATCAGTAAATCTTACATTGGAAAATAGTTTTTATGCTGAAGGCTCTTTTGCCATTGCACTTTCTTTTTTCTTACATCTGCTTTAACATTTGATGCAATATTATTAAAATAAATAAAGTAATATTTAACTCCCTGAAATAATTGTTTTTGTTTTGTCATAAACAGAGCGACGACAAAAAGTATTGAATAGTATAGAGAACTTATTGCACTCTTTTTACGCTCTCATGTCGGGAGTCTGAGTATAAGAGCATAAACGAGTCTTATTCTATTTATACCATATTTCAATATGAATGCACCATTTCGATACAAAACCAATACAAAAAACATAAATGTTTCGAAAGGCATCAATGTTTCACATCAAAATTATGAATGAACCAAATTTTGACAAAAAGTGAGTAATACGTTTTGAATCATTCGCCAAATGTCGCCATCGGTTTTGAGTAATACAATTCGTTCCATGAGTTCTCTATACTATTCTATACTCTTTGGTGACGATGACCTGCTTGTTTGTTCGCTGCCACTACATCAATACCATCATACTTATTTCCAGGCAGATACTGTTGTTGTACAACAACCACGTATGTGATGCTAACGCTGTGTGTTGTTTGCATGTGTTCACTTTGTTAGATTGCCCTACCCGTGCCCATCGATGTTAACACATCAAAAATACAATATCAATGACAATTTCAACTAAACTATGGGCTTTACAACTTTTAACAATCACGATCTTTGCAGAAGACTATTAAGCATGAATGAACTCAGCATTTCGCTGTCATTGTGACTTCACAATAAATGATAAGAAAGATTTCCAACAAAAACCAACCATTTTTCAATTAGAAAAATGTTCCTGACCTTGTAAGCTTGTAGTATGAATTTCTCATTCATTAACTGAAAATTAACAAAAATCGGTCATAAAATTCAATTTCAAGATAAGAAAGAAGTTGTTCTTGCTTCTTAAATTTTTCAGTATTGTGTATTAAAACAAAAATAAGCAAATAATCTTCTAATAACTGTTCCGAATATGAAAAATCGTTGCTAATGTAAATTATTTCAATTAACCTTCAGAAGTGAATTTAACGTGACGCCTTTATCGATTTGTGATGAAATACTAATCCAAATGCTGGAAGGGTATTGATGGGGATACTAGTTTACTGTCATTGTGCACGCACACAACTTTATTTTCATTACACCGTAGGGACATGCACGTCAATGTGACATCGTTTATTCACCGCATTAGTGAATATGAGTACCATTACTATCAATGATACACATAATTGGGCAAAATAAATAAAATAAATTATACGACACGGTTATTTTCATATTATAAATATGCATAAAATCTAAATTTTTCGAACTTTTGATTTCTGTCAAACCAAAATTTCAAGAATAAATATATAGAATTACTAGCTGACCCGGCAGACGTTGTCCTGCATAAAATATTTCAAGCGATTTGTATGGGAGGTACCACGCCCCTTTGTCCAATTGGACCGACTAGTAAATCTAAACCACCCAGGGCGCCACCGAAACGCATACAAAAAAATTTATTCAAATCGGTCCACAAGTTTAGGAGGAGTTCAGTCATAAACACACGTGCAGTAGAATTAGATATATAAGAAGATAACATTTTAAGTTCTTGAGTAATTTAGTGTTATATAGTTCTGCTTAGTTTAATAGAAAATTTACTGTATTTTACAGTTGTAGCAGTCCACAGTTTGTTTGTATTGCACGTCAGTGTTTACGTACCCAAGAAAATTTTTGGAATGGATAATAGAACAGATTCGTTTGTAATGACTTATGCTTATCCAATAACTACTTGGAATCTGTGCTTTTTGTATTGATGTAAGAACAAGTTAACACACAACTTCATGGAACAGTTTTTGAAAACTATTTTATACATGTTTTAAACCTTAGAACGGGTGTCTGATTAGTACTTAGAATTACATAGATTTCCAATAAACAGCATGATCTTTAGCAGGAATTGTGGAACGAATTAAAGCTCCGCAAATGCGAATCATTAGGTAACAATTTCAAATAAATATCATTCATGTAAATACATGATTGGGAATATATTCTCTACCCATTTAGCTGGGTGCTTAAGATTTAGTTTCTTATTTTATTTACAATTCAAAGATATAGTTTTTTTTTGTCTTAGATTAATAGTGTCAGTCTGTCCTCAGGCCTTTATAACATTGTCTAGGAAATGTTATCTGTTCAAAGCTTTTATACTTATCAAACAAGTTGTCTATTTTTACTTCTGTTTTTTCACTTTCTCGCTTTAAATGTGCCCATTTACATTAAAAACAACGCCACTTTTATTCACACGTTTTTTATTTGATTTTATTTTTTTGTCTGTTGATTTTTTTTCTCTTTTATGGTTTACTTTATTGTTCGTAATATGTTGCATACATTTGTGCGGTCGTCCTTTCATTAAAAAACATGAACGTCATATTGATTAAATTACAAATGCAAAAACAAAAACAAAACTAAATCAAAATGGCAAAAACAGCTTAAACCATGTCATAGTTTAGAGCCCAATCATCGCATAACGGCCACAAGAGCAGGGGCACCGCCCCCAGCTAGGCCACCTCCACCAGCACCTCATTTATTACAGCTCTATCAACAGCAACAACAACTGCAACAGCAGCAGCAACATCAACTGCACCTCCAACGGCAGCATAACAGTCCAACATATTATAATCATCCGTATGGTTCACAACAACATTCTAATGTGGAGGGTAAACCGCCCTATATACCCCGACCGGGACCCAGCAATAGCATTCCCAAATCAATACACCCAACAACCATAAACACCATGACCTCCGCCACTATCATGACCACATCAACAGCTACCTTTACCAACACCACAACCTCCACCACCACAACCACCACCACGACATTCCCCACAACCAATAACTTTGCTATCCAACAACGCTCATTAACCTCAACCCCAAATAATCAATTAATCCTCACCACCGATTCCTCATATGATACGCCGCCGGATATGCTGTCACCACCAGTGCCACCGAGACGTCAACCACAAATGAATGTACCACCACCGGCACTGCCTCACCCTTTAACAACAGCAGCCTGTAGCGACAGTGTTACTGCTTTGTCTCAGGCTGTGGCAGCCACTGCAGCCGCTGTCACTGCGGGTATAACACGTTTGGAACGTAATTGTTGGCAGGATTATGGTGAAACGCAACTGTTGCAAAACGATTCGCTTCGTAGCTCATCATCGTCAAATTCAAATCAATCGAATACATCGTCATCATCAAGTGCTTCTTTTGTTACTGCAGCTTCACGTTTTTCGCTCTATCAATCATCGCCACAGCAACAACTGGGTTCTGAACCGCCAGTACCGGCTCCACGTTTAAAGAAAGAAAAAGAGGTATACATTTGTAAACAAATTGTAAATTTGCGGTAATGTTTTCGGAATGGGAAGAGTTAAGGGCGAACTATAAAATGTTGTTTGATGGTATGAGGAAGAACTTAAAGGGGCTAAAGTGGAATTACTTGTACAAATATATTTAATGTAGTATTTCATTGCAATCGATGCTTATAAAGTTACGAATTTTGAACACGTAGATACAATTATTATTTTAGTTTTAAACACAACTGTAATATATTTGATTGGACACAAAACAATCAATGTGTTCCAACAAGTTTTGGGCCGTTCACTTTTCACAAATTCGTGACCAAGTATTTTCCGAACCAGCGCTTGTACATTTTTCAAACAAAGAAGTTAGGGTCTGTTCGGAAATACATCACCTGATGCAGATGCTTGTTTGTTGCGCATTTTATTTGCAATTATCAACTCAAAACTCCTGCAAAGTTGTCATATGGTTCATTTGCTAACGTACTGCGCATCAGATGGAGATCAGTGATGCATTTCCGAACATGCCCTTACTTATGTTTTCATTGAGTTTTTAAAACCTAAAATTCCGATAGTATCACATGTCAGGAGTCAGTTTCAAAGATGAGCCTTAAATTTTTCTTTATCTATTCCAAAGATCGGAATTCTTTATTGATTTCAAATCATAGTGTAGTATACGACATTTTTCCTCGTCTCATCTTTAAATACTTTTCTAAGTCATGAAAATGACCAGAGCTGTAAATGAATCCATTACAAATTAGCTAAATTTTGAATTAATTCGTTGCCCAAAAAAAAATTGAATGAAACTTTCATTGTGTGTTGATACTTAAGGATCTTCGATCGACACTAATTCGCCTTTTATAAATTGCATAATTCATTTTGTATGTATACAACTGATGATCAACCGATGATATCAATTCAGGCACAATAGTTAGGCATCTGATGATGAACTTGTCACGGAGTTCGAAACTAGTCATGCCAGTGAGTCTGCTCAGCTGAGTTGTCTATTATTCCAACAAAAAACAACCTGACCTTGTAAGCTTGTAGTATGAATTTCTTATATATTAACTGAAATTTTAATCAATTCAAATGAATTTGTCGTTTTTAATTCAAAGAGATCATTTCTCTAGATGAGTCTAGAATATTTCAAATCCGTAAGAATTGTGACATGAGGAATAAATTGATTTTAACAGCTTTTTAATCACTTTTTTCATCACTTTAAAAACAAGTAAATTGTACAGACTATGGGGTTTTTATAAAATATTATCACTAAATTGCAATTGCACTGTTGCGAACAGGCAGCCACAAAAAAGCTTAAGGCTGTGAGTGCGGGAAAGAATAACAGTTCAAAAACTTACAACTTCAAGTCGGACGTTTAGGACGTCTAGGACGTTTCTTGTCATTTTCGCTTCACCAAAATTAAAAATTAAATTCAGCAAACTCTGTGGTACCCTATTTGAACCTTTCATCTATGGTAACATGAATATGCATAAATTACAATCTTAAGTGCCCTTTGTAAACCTGCAACCATTGACAAACGTTTACGCCCAATGAATATACCATGTAAATCTAGAAGCAAACATGGATATTCATTCTCCTTTTCCCAAACTATTCCTTAACATTATTGTAACAAATTTAACTTCAGCGTAGTTAAAACCAAAATCAACCGTACCTCTATCTCAAAATCAATCATCATTTATTTACCCCCAAAGATCACCAAGATAACATGTCGACTCACCTTTTAACCAGCATCTAACTGTAATCGTTGTTTGTTAACCAAAATAAAAAGTAACATTAACTATCGTAGTTATCGTAGTTTTGTTGTTAAATGTTCATTACCATTAGTTCATTATTTGTATTAACCAACCATAATTTTTGTCCTTGTCTCTAGTGCTTGACATTAATCCAATATCTTAAATATGCTTTTTATGTTTATTATTGTTAATTTATTTTCATTTCACTAAAATACTAAACAACAACTAGTGGGGAGTTTTGAAAAATAAAATGCAAATAATACAGTTTTTCCTTTGGAATGGCAGACATTTGAACACGATAACTTTGCCAGCTATGACTCAGGATATTTGCTATAAAATCTGTTTATCTGAAAAGAATAGTTATTTTTTAGTCACACTTAGATTTGGAATTGTTAATTCATATCAGATTTGCAACTGTTTTCAGTTTTGTGATGAATTTTTGAACTTTTTTAAAAGTAGGTCTGACTATATTGAGTTGCGCAACAAGAAGTTTGATGTCACATTTGGCGCGACTGTGACATTTAGGTTAAATATCTCTACTGTATCTAATTTGCCGCAGTGACAATAATGCTATAATGCTGACCAATTTTACATTTTTTATGTTTTGAATATTCTCCAGCGAATTTTATGAAATTCTAGACAGATTCTTTTCGAACGAGTACGTTCCGATGATTTCCCAAAAGCGATGGTTTGGCATTCATTTAAGAACTCGGTCCCCAACCACTTCATGTACCTGTTAAACAGTTTTTGTTAAAAAATATTAAGAACCCTGTTAAAAATGAAGTAGATCTCTGATTGTTTCCTAGAATTATTCCGGAATTGTAACAGGTTTATGCAAATATATCCAATAAAATACCTTGTTCAAGAAGAGACACTGTTATGCCAATGGTCCCATACAGATTCTAATTCCCAATCTCAAACAATAATCATTGATGCATATGTATAGATAAAATTCCCGCTGGCCTAAAGCTCTCATAGTGGAACCTACTGAAGAAGCTATTTTGATGGACCTTTATAAAAAAAAGTACGTTTTTGAATTTAGAAATTAGTTTTTGACAATGTCAAGCATCAACAATGATTCCTTTTATACAAGCCTCTGTAGATTTTCCACCAAATGGTCTCAACTTCCACTTATTGGTTTAATTGCTAAAGCCAAAATGTATTTCGTTTTGTGTTTCAAAACCCCTTACTTTGCAACATGAATGACTATTGACTTAAAAAAAAGAAAATGCTTTGGTAACCGCCTCTTTACTAACCATGGACATTTTACGTTTTTCTCTTTTTTTTTTTGGTTTGCCTTTTTTCGTTACCATCTCGTCCTAACAGTCCTTACGTTCTCTACAGCCCCAGCATATGACAAGGGGTGGTGGTATGAACACAAATGGCTCAATCATCATCAATAAAACCGTAGCCACCGCCTCAGCCGTCGCAAATACTAATGCTTCTGAAGAATCCATGAAAGATCTAATATCGCTGGACGATAGTCATAATAGTAGTTTTGATTTGGAGGATTTCGATCCATTAAATCAAAATGCTCGTCCAATGCCAACGACAATGAGTAGTCATAAAAAGAAATCGACCACCTTGCCTACAAATGCCAGCAGCAGCTGCAGCACTGCATCTGCATTTATGACCACTTCCAGCATTAGTAATCCTCTGTATACTTTCTATACACCTCAGCATATTCCTTCATCCCTGCATCCAAGACAACAAAAGCCGCCACCGCCGCCGCCAGCAACTCCACCTTCTGAGAAACCACCTCCTTTACCCAAATCCGTACCACCTCCCATGCCACCGCCAGATGAAGATTTCGAATTATTGCGCAAATATGGTCTTGATCAATTCACTTTGATTACCACTTCCGTCACAGCAACCAGTAATAATAGTGCCACAATCATGGCCATCACGAAGACCACCAGAAAACCACCATCGCAACAACAACAGAACGGTCTTCTTACGTCGACGGGTATGCAGAATTGGACAACATTTGATTGAACTGACGACCCCTATGAAGGAGGAGGAAGAGGAGGTAGGAGTACTGGTGTAGTAGTAGTGAATGAACGAGAATGTTACAGAAAGATATTATGATATTAGTTGTAATTCCTTTCCTTGCTGTTTTTGTTGTTGTAAATAATTTTATATAAGAATATAAATAAATAAACCAATATATATTATATACATATAATAAATATGATGTACCATATTGTTAGGAAACCATTAGAAAATAAAGTTTGTAATTTAACAATGTATTATATCTCTGTATGTATGGAATAAATAAAATAAATTTCAAAAAATTATTTACCATTTAATAACACAATATTGGTTATTTGTATCAGATATATGTATCTATCTATCTACCTACCTATATTTTATAGATCTGTTACAAATTTAAAACAAAATATATATATATAAATAGTTATAATGCAAATTATTCAAAAAGAAAACAAACACATCTATCTATCTGCATACAGGTTATCTATGGCTTTTTATCCAAAATGTATTTAAAAAATTATTCTCTTGTATTGTTTTCCTTCCATTGTTTTTATTTCAATTCGATGTGTATTAACAGCAAATAACCAATTAAGTTGTAAAACTCTTAAGATATTATCAGTTGATAAATTTAAGAAAAGTATCATAATGATGTCAAATAGAGTAGTCTGTATACTAGTAGTGATAAAAGACACAACTTATATTTCGAATGTAACTAAAAGCTCCATAATAAATTATTTTAAATACGAATCAAAAGAAATTTGAAGTGTTTGTAAATATTTTTTAATGCAACTATAAGTAATGTGGTAATTAAAACTTCAGGAGGAAGGGCCGAGCAAGAAAGAAAAAACGAACAAGTTTTTCTGAAACGATCAAGTTTTTTCAGCTTTACAAAAAAAAAAAACTACTGTACAACAACATTCAAATAAGTCTAATCTATGATCTTAACTACATTAACTCCCTGTTTTCATAAAACGAATGCGAACGAACGAATGAATCGAAAGAACGAGTTACTTTCTGTTTAATTAATCTATTAACTTTGTTTTATTTTAGTGATTGGTCTTTCAATTTAAGGAAAATGGATGATGAAATTTGGGTTGTGCACCGCTGTCACGCATTGGAGTGTCATTTCCGTGTACACAAAGTTTAGGCGCACAATTGGCGGCACTGCCACCAGATGGACTATAAAGAGGTTCGTTATCAATTTTGACGAGCGTGGGACTATCACAAGAAGGCCTTATAATCGAGTGGCCTCAGTTAGGGTTAGGACCTCAGTTAGAGCATACAAGCCAGTCCTAGAGTTTCCATGTGGATTTTATCTGCTTAAATGGGTATCAGCAGACAGACAATTCTGCATGGCTGGTTTACGTGGTTGCTAAATATACTATTTTAGCATCAATTAGAGTCTTGAGACACATCACTCCGGTCAGTCTAATGTATCGTGTCTATATCCATCCTGTTAATCGGAGATACCTCATTAGATCCCCTAGATCTATCTCGTGTATCTCAGTGAGGTTGTGCAGCAAGGGACGACCTATAGTCTTTAGGCGCATATTCATTAGACAACTGTAGAGGAGTTGTTCCATCGTCTCCTCTACTGCGTCTTCGCACGCACGGCAGTGGCCATTATATGGAAGTTTCAGCCGCTTTGCGTGATTACCGATTGGCCAGTGACCGGTCAGCACGGCAATTAGCCTTGATATGTTCCCCCGATTATGGTTAATCAAGGAGTTAGTCCGGTGAATGTTATATTCTGGCCATGTGTTTCTGGATATGCGGCACGTTTCCGTCCTATCCCATCTAGCCTTTGCTTGTTCAAGGTAATGCAGGAAAATACCTTTTTTGACCGACCCTATAGGCGTTGCGACTTACACCATATGGAGTTCGGTGGAAGAGGATCCTGCGCTGGAGGATCCTGCGCTACCACGACAAGTTTTTCCCTACATTCACTAACGAGTTTAGATGTAATGTTAGATTTAAGTGATAGGAGAGCCGCTTGGCTATCTACAAATATTCAAATGCGCTCTGTTCTCCGTTGTGGCATACGTTCGGCGCAGGTTTCCTTAATGTCCAGTACCTCCGCTTGGAAAATGCTGCACTTGTCTGGGAGTTTGAATGATAAATTTAGGCTTGCCTCTTCGGAGAAAACAGCCGAGCCGGTTCCACATTCCATTTTGGATCCGTCCGTAAATACTTTGGTGTCAAAACCTGTCAGTGGTTCCCCTTTATCCCACTCAATTCTTCTGATAAACCTGATATCGAATAGGTTATCGAACGTCAATGAGGGGATGCAGTAATCGGTGGTTATATTGAGTTCTCTTGGGGTTATCTGTAGTATTCTCGCATGTCCATATGCTTTGCTCTTCCAGATTCCAAGAGCATTTAGTCGGGTGTCGAGGCCGCACTAGCTGTTTTGTGTAGGTCAATTGGTATAATATGAAGCATTGCGTTAAGGGCTTCAGCTGGACACGTCCTCATTGCCCCTGTTATGCCAATGTAAGCTGATCTGTGTACTCTATACAACAGTTTCATGGTGGACGGACGTCTTTCCCACGACAGGCTACCATACCATTGTTCCGTAGGAGAGTGTAGTACTGATTATACTAGTGCATATCCATAGAACCATTTTCGGTCGGAGACCCCATCGGCTTCCGAGCATTTTCCGACAAGCGTAGTACGCAACGGTTGCTTCTGTGCGTGGTGCTCTATGTTACGCTTCCGGGATAGTTTAGGGTCTAGTATCACGCATAAGGAAGGGTGGCCACGGCTCATATTTATAATCTCAAACTGGAACTGACATACATTTTATTGTGTTCGGTGTAGATTTTCGACAGTTAGCGTGTTGACGTGGTTTAATCGTATTGTTAACGTAAATGCTTTACATGTTGGCTTAACTAACATTTATGTCAAATTAACATTAGAAAGTCAACAGTTTATAGTGCATATTGCAACTTGATTGCCTTATGTTAATTACGCCTAAAAGTATACCCCCGATGCACGGTGAAAAGTTTTCTCATACGAACTCACCACGAATGTGATAACATCGCAAGAATAAACTGAAACAATCGAGAACAGTTGACATATCATCACTAATCGTTAAGTCGATGACGAACTTTCGAGAACAGACAGCGTTACTATGAGACGGTTGTGGAAACGACTGAAGTGGTATAAACAGGTGATTTATTAGGTGATTAATTTCAGATTAATAAAGGAACAAATCGTCGAGTAATAGTGTTATCGACAAAGACTGTGAAGTGTTGAGTTTGGACGGTACAAATAAAATAATTATTGAACGTATTGTAATTTAAAAAGAACCTTGTTTTATTAATGGAAACTAAAACAGTGATAAAAGGAACCTTAGGATATTCGTGACAGGATTATAAAATTCTATATCAAATTTGACCAAATATACAAAAGTCAAAATATGGCTGCTCATAACGATACATATTCTTCCGTATCAAAGAATATTTACCCTATTTCTATGGGTTACAGTATAATAAATATTGACTAATCCACGGGGTTCACTCTACCTACAAAACTTGTTAAAAAATGGGCAGCTAGAAAAAATAATTTGTATCATAAATTCGAGTTAATTGATTATTAAAAATAATACGTGGTTTCCCCTAAAATATATCCTTCTGCCATCCAATTTTGTTGATATTAGCAACTCCTAGCTACCCTAACATGAATACGCCGCAATTTCAAATGGTATTACAAATGGGCGGTATGACTTCTGGTACCTTCCGTACAAATGGGACGGGAACAAAATAATTAACTTCACCGTACTGGGTTCAAAAATTAGAGAAATAATTTTTTCGTAATAATAATTTTTGTTATTATAAATCAGTGCATTAGTCACGCCCCTCTTGCTACCTTCGATAAATAGACAGATAAGAAGGATAATTTCTATCATAAATTCCAAACTTCAGACTAAATTCCACGAACTAGGCGAATTTACTGGACATCCATTTGCCTACGCAACATGTATCTTTAGAATATAGGAAGATTGGTTGATAGTAAAATAAACTTGACAATTAGGAGGAGCTAGAAAGTGCGGACCATAACGGATAACAATTAAACCCAATTTTGAAAAAATGGTACAGGTATGGTAAGTTTTTTCTCAATAATACATTCGGACTCTACACGCTGAAAAATCTGTATTTTTGTCGTTGTTTGGATACAAATATAACGAGTTTGTAGCTTGTTGCAAATATAGTATACTTGTATCCAAACACATTGTATTTGCTATTTAATATTTAATGTTGGAGACACAATGATTATAATATATGTTTTTGTGACTCAAATATGAATTTGCTTGTTGAGAACTGGTGAAAACAAAAACGAACAACAAGGAACAAAAAAGCAGCAAATCTTCAATTCATGAAAACAATGCTTGCAAACATATTCATAGTTCCTGCAATATGTTGCTGGGGCCGTTTTTTCAGCGTGTGTATAATAATAGTTAAAAAGTGAAATCATGGTGCCCAGTTGAACTTTCATATGAATGGAAATGCTGTGTAAGTCTGTTCACCTGACTTAAACTTTTGTATACATTTTGACAATTTCTTTCCACATAAAAACACATACATACATCTTTTATTATTATTTTTTGAAATATACACAAATATTATCAATTTTATTTAGCTGCTGCTGTCTCTTTAGTTGCACTCATTACACCTCGGATGCGGGTGCATAATGCCTCTGCACCCTTAACATTGACATCTTGATAGTCCGGCAATGACTTCATGCGTTCCATCCACGCCTTCGTTAGGGGATATTTCTCAGCACATACCGGTAGCAAAATATCTAATGTTACAAGTGTTGTATTTATGGAAACATCGGCGACGGTCATCTCATTGCCAACCACATATTGTCCTTGTTGCAGGAAGGCCTCTAGGAAACTATATGCATTTTCACAGAGCATTATGCTTTTTGGGTTAAACTCCCATTCACCACCATAAATATTGCGGGCCTAAGTAGACATGAGAGAAGATGGAGATACAAGAAATCGAAATGTTTTACAATACAAATAATATAGCATTTCCTTCGTATACTCATATTTGAATGATAACATACAACTATGTCTTTGATGACTTGGAAGAGAACTCCATTCTCATAATGTAGGCGATGGTCGACGTGAGCCCGTTGCTTAAGATCCTTTGGATAAAGTTTGTCATCTTTGGCGTATTTGCCAACCATGAAACAGATAATAGCGTGACTGAGGGATATAAAAAACAAGAGCCCATTAATACTAACAATAAATAAAAAATGTGCAATTACACTCCCTGGAAAAATAAAATAACATAACTACACCCAAGGGAATCATATTTTCATTAATTCCAAAGAATCCGAATTCTACTGCCGAAGAAAATATCTTAAACAACGTCCAAAAATTTTACAAATGTTACAACTTTCAAAAATGTTAAACAAAGGTGTATTTATAATCTTGCATCATTTTAATGTTTGATTAAACTTAAATATTTATTTCCCCATTACATACCATCCAGGGATGGGGGAGAGAGAGCTTCTCACAATCAGCAAGTTGTGCGCTTTCTATTTTTAGTCACCTATAGGGACCTTGACTTATGTTTGATTAGGCTCCCAGTATTTTTTTTTGGTACAATTTAATTATTTTCATATCAATTTCATCAAGACCAGATTTAGAGTTTACTTTGCCCTAGGCATTAACAAATTCTTTCGAGACGTGCTTTCCGGTTGAGTTTTCAACTGAAATTGTCTATCTTGCCTTTCTCAAAATCCGGCCATGAATACCATGAAATCCAAATCTCAATTCTATGACTTAAAAAACTTATTTGCCCATTATTTCAAATGAAGGATTAGGGAGAGTTTCTCACAATCACTGAGTTGTGCGCTTTATCTTCTTAAAGAGTTACGCTCATCGCTGATTCACTGACTGTCACACTTTTTGAAAAAACGGAAAAAAACGAAAAAAAACGAAAAAAAACTAAGAAAACGAAAAAAACGAGAAAAAAAACCAAAAACAACATGGTTCGACGGGCGCCATAGGCGCGTTCCAATCCACTAGTATTTTTATATTCATTGATCGGAACCTATTCTTTAACACAGATTCCGAACAGTATTTTTTGTGCGATTCTTTATTTTTCAGAAAAATTTTTCTACTGCCTTGGAAAAATGCCTACTACCGTATTCATGACGAAAAGGTAGCCACTGCCTTCTGACTAATCATTTTAAACTCATAACCTAAACTGTGTCCAACAACTGGCTACGAAGCATATACAATTTGGATGAACAGATGTCTTCTTAATAACAACAATCATAACTACCAGGGTTGCATGTGACTGAAACAGACATGTTGATATTAGAGTTAGACAGTAGATAAGCAAATGTTATGAATAAACTCTCGATTAGGTCTCAAATATTCTATAAGTAGTTAGACACTCGTTGTAGGGAGCATACATCCAGTGACTAACATTTCGTTATGAATCGCTATTATCTAATCCCATTTGACGTCAACACTATAGAGTATTTTAAGCTTCTTAAGCATAGCCTATCGTGAATTTTGGCTGTCCTGCGGCAATTGGCGATTAGCCGCTCGCCTCGAAGAGACTGGAACAACGCGTTGCAGAAGGAGCCGAAAGACCTCGTAGTTGTTGTTCCGACGAGAATATCCTCGCTGTGGTTAAAGACAACATCGTCTAGACGACGCTCCACGCAATTGACCATTTCACTTTCGTCTCTGCAATGGATTCGATTTAATGAATTTATTTCTTATTTTCTATAATTCCATTTTGTTTGTTCTTCTTTGTTGTTTTGGAATTAACCCCAAAACAGATGTTTAAGAATACAAGTGTTCCCAAATTGGTTAACAATAAGGTGGCCTGCATTAACTCACCACAGAGAAACAGACTACATAGTTAACCAATAATTAACATTCAATCAGGCTTAAGTAATCCGGCAGCTAACTACCCACTTAAAAACTGACCATTAATGCTGCAGGGTCGAACTTTGCTGACTATAGAAAGATGTGAACCCACAAACTTGATGCCTGCCCAACTACGACAATGTCCAATTTTCTGTCTGTTCACTAGTTTATATATTATGTTGATGAACTGCATCATTAGATCGAACAAAATCATGAGCCTTTGCTATCGGTTCATATTTGCGACTTTTTAGAATTTACAAGGTGGGGAAAAAGTAATCACCCTATTGGAAAACCCTATAACTTTTGCAAATGGCGCCAATTGTCAATTTGGTTTTGACATTTGTGAAGTAAACAAACGCTGAATCTGTTTACTCCGTGGAATAGTTGTTTACAGTTTTTTTGCGCAACAATTCGTCGGTTGTGTTGGTGCAGCGTGAATTTCGTTGCAGATTTCCTGGCCGTCCGACACCAACTGGACAAACACTCCGGCGTTTGGCCACTCGCCTTTAAGAGACTGGGACAACACGAGATCTTCCCAAAGCTGGCCGGACCTGGAGCAGCCATTCGGCCGAGAATATCGCTGCTGTTGCCCAAGATGTCGAAGAGGAGCCCGGAACATTGACGTGCCACGCAATGGGCATTAGCGGGCGGTCCCTACGCAGAATTTTGGGTGAAAGATTTGAAGATGTTCCCTTACAAAGTGCAGACAATGCATCAGCTGTTAGCTGTTGACCGCCAAACGCGTGTAACCTACGCTCAAGCCATCCTGAATTTCAACGAAGAGGTGGACGAATCGAATATTATCATGAGCTATGAGGCTCAATTCCACCTTAGCGGTTACGTGCATAAACAAAATAATCGTTCCTGGGGCACCAAAAATCCGTGTATCACCCGCGAAGAACCATTACACCCGCTCAAAGTTATTGAGTGGTATGCTGTTTACGCTGGAGGAGTCATCGAACCATTTTTTTGAGAATGCCGCGGGCCAAACGACGACTATTAACGGTGCGCGCTATAGAGCCATGATTACCGAATTTTTTCTTCCTCAATTGGATGAGTTGGGACTGGAGAGCATGTGGTTCTAACAGGATTGTGCAACGACGCACACTGCTCGAGCCACAACCGATATTCTGAAGGAAGTATTTCCGAGTCGCTTAATCTATCGTTTTGGTGATTTGCACTGGCCGGCCAGATCACCCGATTTAACAGTTCCAGACTTCTTTTTATGGGGTTTTTGAAGTCGCGGGTTTACGTCTACAAGCCTCAGACTCATGAAGCCCTTAAGGTGAATATTCTCCAAGAATGCGAGAACCTGCTCCCCGAAGTTCTGGCAAGAGTGACGGAAAATGCAATAAAACCAGCCCGTATGGTCATCCACTCTGGAGGCGGCCACTTGGCCGATATCATTTCCTCAACTTGATGGAATAAATTTTAATGGATTAAATAAACAAATTTTACAAGCAAATCCAAAGTTTTTCATTTAAAAAAAATATTATAGCAAAAGAACAGTGGGTGATTACTTTTGCCCCACCTTGTAGTTCGAAAAGGAATTTGAATCATAAAAAACGAAAATCGATTCGCATTACATCCCATTAAGGGAATGGGGGAGAGCTTTTCCAAACCAATGAGCAATGAGCTTTGTAGTTTTACATTCACTGATTGGGACCTACAGTTTTGCACCTGTTCCGATCGATATGTTGAGAAGCTTTTTCATGGATAAATATTCGATGGTGTCGCAGTCGAAAGAAATGTAAGATGGTTAGGCCAGGGATCGAACTAGAGTGTAAAAAACCGAAAAACCAATGAATCCGGTTATTGGGGTTTTTAGACATTAACCGTGTGCCAGTTTTTTAAAAATCCTAATTTTGGAACAAACCGGAATCCGGTTGTTTGACGTCGGTTAACCGGTTTTACTCAATTTGTGTTAAATATCCTTAAAAAGTTTAATAATAAATGATATGATTTTCGAATTTTAATAAAATATTGCAAGTAAGAAAAATGATTTCTGATGAAGAATAACGATAATTACACTTTTTTTTTCAAACTTCAAAATGAAAATTTTTTATAAATAAATGATTGAACTTAGTAAGATTTTCAAATTTAGTTGTCCTAGATCCTCGTTATGTTCAAAGTTGTGATTTCCCTTAAGGCTGTAAGAGATCATGTTTTATCCGGCTAGTGAAAAAATGTAAATGCCGCGGGTGGGATTAGAACTCACATTCGCTGGACGATCGTTTTGATGTTTGTGAAGCATCATCTTCAGCAGCGTCTAGCCCGTTAAGCCACTGCGGTGTGTATTTACACAAGTCACTAACCTAATACATGGAAATCTCGCTCAAATTTGAATATGATTTTGGAATTTAAACCAGTTTAATGTGAATTTGAATAAAACTTTCAAATTTTATAATAAACACGCATTCCAAACTGAAATATTGTTTAAATTTTAATTTAGGGTGTCTCAGTAAGATTGCACATGTTAAATTTAGTGTAATTTTTTTGTACAAGTGGCAACTCTGAAATTTGGCAGCTGTCACATATGCTAATTCCGATTATTAAAAATGAAGCGCTTTTCGAAAAAACAACGCGTTATAATTGTGAAAACTTATTACAATAATTTGCAAAGATATGCTGAGACCGCTCGCAAACTTCGAAGAATTTTCTGTATAGAAACTGCACCTAATGTGTTATCCATTCGACGAGTGGCCAAAAAATTTGAAGAAACTGGGCCGATTATGGTCAGTAAGACTCCTGTGCGTCAACGTACCGGTCGGTCTCTTGAAAACATTGCTGCTGTAAACGAGAGTGTCGCCGAAAACCCGAAAACACCAATTCCGCATCGTTCTCAACAACTTTACATTTCACGAAGCATTACGCAGCGAAGTTTGACAAAAGACCTCCCTACACCTTCATTCGTACAAAATTCAGCTTACTCACACTGAAAGAAAAAGCTTCATAAAATTTATGAATTCCTTCATGAATTTGATGAAACATTTCCTCATTTTCTAACCTACGACACATTTCAAGAATATTTCATCAATCTTTCATCCATGTTTCATCAATAGTTTACATTGGTTCAACGACAATGTTACTTCAATTTGATGTATGTTTGTCGTCTAGTTCAGGTAAATATTTCAAAATTTTAATGTAAATTGTTCATAAATTTTCTGTAAATTTGTCGTCAGTTTGATGAAGAGTTGTCATCATTTTGCTATAAATTGTTTGATAATGAGTAGCCAAACTCGTAGCATAAAACATCCGCAAGAACAGGGTACAAGATGACATGGAAAATTCCCATAACGTGGATAATTTTTTCTGTCGATATCTCTATTTTCTATTACGTATTTATTTTCAATTTTATACTCCTTTTTGAATCGATCCCACTAATTATTTCCAAACTCCAAGCATCGCGATTGATGTAAAAACTATCATCAATTCAATGAAGCTAAGAATGGTGAAAACGTAAAATTTTAAAATTGAAGAACTTTTTTTTATTGAATTGATAAAATTTGTCATCAATTCAATGAAAAATAATTCACGAACATTTATCATCGATTTGATGTAAAGATTTTCTTTCAGTGCAGAAGCTCAAACCAGCAGACCATGGAAAGCATCGGCAATTCGTTCAATGGGTAATGGAGCAAAGAAGTGAAGTCAATGCCAATATTTCAAATAATGTTATTTTCTTCAATGAAGCGCATTTCCATCAGAATGGCTTCGTGAATACACAAAATTGTCGAATTTGGGGCTCAGAAAATCCTCATGCAATCCACGAGAAACAAATGCATCCACAACGAGCAACTGTCTGGTGTGGATTTTGGTGAGGCGGCGTGATTGGGCCTTAGTTTTATGAAGATGAGGCCGAAATTGCAGTGACGGTGAACGGTATTCGTTACAGGAACATGATAACGGAGTTCTTGTGGTCTCAACTGGATGGTAGGGATCTGGACGACACGTGGTTTCAGCAAGATGGCGACACGTTCCACACCGCGCATGAAACAATCGATTTATTGCAGCAAAGATTTCCAGAACGGGTTATCTCAAGAAATTGTGGTGTCAACGGGCCACCAAGATCATGCGATTTAACACCATGCGATTTCTTTCTTTGGGATTTTGTGAAATCTCGGGTTTATGCGAATAAATCAGAAACAATTCCTGAGCACAAATCCGAGATTCAACGCATCATCGGTGAGATACAGCCACATCTCTGTGAGAAAGTCATGTAAAATTGTATGAAAAGAGTAATGGCCTGTCATCAGAGCGGTGGGGGCCATTTGACGGATATTTTATTGCATTCTTAATCGGAACATGTCATCTTTACAATCCAGTAAAGAAATCACAACTATCTCAAAAAATACGTGTTTTTATTTCAAAACGAAAAAGTGCATCCTTACTGAGACAGCCTTTATAAAATTACACGTGATGCACAAATTTAAATAGAGCTGTGAAATTTTGAGTTTTTAACACAAATAAGTAAATGAAATGGGCGCTAAACAAGTGTATTTTAAGTGCTACATGCGTAGAAAGAAAAAGCTTAATCAAATTTATGAATTCCTTCATCAATTTGATGAACCATTTCCTCATTTTCCAACCTACGACAGATTTCATTGCATTGGTGAAGAATATTTCATCAATCTTTCATCCACAATTTATAAATAGTTTACATTGATCCAACGACAATGTTACATCAATTTGATGCACGTCTGTCATCGAGTTGGAGTAAATTTTTCACCATTTTGATGTAAATTGTTCATCAAATTGCTGTAAATTTTTCGTCAATTAGATGTAAGGTTGTCATCAATTTGATGTAAATTGGTCATCATTTTGATGTAAATTGTTTGTTAACAATTACCCAAACTCGTTGGCCTATTGTCATTGTAAAAAACCTCAAGAACAGGATATAAGACCCATTTAAAATACTCATAGGGTAGATAATGTTTTCTGTCCATTTCTCTATTATCTATTATGTATTTATTTTCAACTTTATACTCCTTTTTGGGTCGATCTCACTAATTATATGCAAATTCCAATGATGGAGATTGATGTAAAAAAGATCATCAATTCAATGAAGCTGAAAATGGTAAAAAACGCACAATCTGCAAATTGAAGAACGTGTTTTTATTGAATTGATGAAATTTGCCATCAATTCAATGAAAAACAAAACAAACCATTTATCATCGATTTGATGTAAAGATTTTCTTTCACTGTGTGTAATTTAATTTAGAACAAAAGACCGGAAAACCCGATTCCACCGGTTTTTGGCAAAATTATAAACCGAAATCCGGTTTTCTGAAAAATGGATTTTTCGAATAAACCGAAAACCGGGGTTTAAAAATGTCGTTTTTTGGAAACTCTAGATCGAACCCACGTTCTCATGTACAAGAGCGCACACTGCCATTGCACCATTGATGGCTACATATGAATCATATATCGGTCTATATTTCAATCACCTGGGTAATGTTACATGTGTCTGCACTAACGTATACCACCCTTACACACCTGGTGATGTAGAATTTAACCATTCCAAAATTAAAGAGTTGAATCAACTTCAAGTGTCGTTGAACCAACATTTTTCTTTGAGTCATTCTTGCATTGTTTGCATTCTGGGTACCTTTGCTTGTGTATTCACGTCCACTCATCATTATAAACTCACCTGTCTATATAGACTTCACCATCAGTATCAACAAACACCGGTATTTGATGTTGGGGATTCAACTGAAACAAAGAAAATTCCCATCATTCATTTACAAACCAGGTTAAATTGCATGTAATATTAATTTCTATAATTATCATACCTTTATAAAATCATCACTTAAATGCTCTTTCTGCGAGAAATCAACAAATCTACAATAGAAACAAAATGTTAGTTTTCCTATTTGTTATTAAAAATTACATAATTTTGTAGAAAATGCAATAAAATTCTTCATAAATATTCAGCCGGAACCTACTTTAAATCCACATCCAAACCAATCAGTTTTGCTGTTATCATACAGGCACGGGCCGGAGGACTAAATAGGGCATAATATAATGTTGGTTTAGTCATTGTTGTTGCGGTTCTTTAGGAGCAACAAACTTGATTATTTGTGATTGTTTACACTTGGAACTGGGTCTTTTAGGTGCAGAAACTTGTTTGCGGCACCAGCCTGTGTATTCACAAGACAATTGTGTGATACTGAATGTTGAAAAGCATTTCGAGAGTTACGAATGCATTTAAAAATTGTGTTTATACCCACATTCTCAAAGAGAACGTTCATGCAAGAGGTAAGAGAAATATATTAAATTGCAAAATGGTACTCTTAAGACAAACGGTGAGAACAAATGCAATATTTAAATCAGGGCCGGATTTACACTTCAAGGGGCCTAGGCAACATATCTTCGAGCATGTTTGAATCGAAAAAAGTACCAATCACTTGGAATGAAACATGTCGGATTTGGCTGCCGTATCTTTGGGAAAGTGTTCTTGATTCTATTTATCTTTTAATGTATATACTTGTTGTTGTTTCTTCCTTTATTCTTTTTACCTCAGGCATTCCTACTTATATCTGTTTCTGTCTGTTCATATTCAGTTTTTTAAAATGATTTATTTAAGAATGAAATACTGGATGATAATGAAAAAAACACTGCAGAATGATTATAAGTGGATCATAAATGGAACACAATTCGCAAATATCATGAATGTTGATTACTCAGATTTATGGCCATAGAGTAAATATAGAATAGAGAAGTTTATTCTCTCACTAATTTTAACTTCATAGGCATGGTTGCATGTAAACGTTGGATGATGGAATGCATGGGTTCAATAATACCGGATAGAGGCAATAGTAAACAACGTTCAACAAGGGAATTTCGTGTTTGTGTGGTAAAATAGTTGTGTCAAATAAAATACAAATGTGTACCATCTACAAAAGTCGACAAAAAAGCAAAATATTTAAATCTCTCAATTATAACAGGTTCGCCAAATAACTTTTTTTTTTTTGAAAATGCTATAAAAAATAAACTACTGAATATTTTCTCAAATTTCTTTTTTTATTTGAAAGTACAATCCTTCCGGTTAATAATGGAAAATAATTTCATTCAAATGGCTGCCTCGGCTGGCCATGCAGTAGCCTACACGATCGGTCCAATTTTTAAGCACATTATCGATTGTGTGCAGCTGTATTTCACCAATGGCTTCACGAATATTGTCCTTTAAAGCGTCAATTGTCTCTGGCTAGTCGGCGTAACACTTATCTTTGAGGGCACCCCACAAATAATAGTCCAACGGTGTCAAATCGCAGCTCCGAGGTGGCCAAACGACATCAGCTCTGCGGCTGATAATGCGATCTTCAAAAACAGGGCGCAAAACATCGAGTGTAGCTTCGGCTGTGTGGCACGTAGCGCCATCCTGTTGAAACCAAATGTTGCCAATATCCTCCTCTTCAATTTTTGTGAACAAAAATTCGTTCAACTTGGCCCGATAACGATCGCCATTGACTGTAACGGCCACTTCATGCTCATTTTCGAAGAAAAATGGCCCAATTATGCCTCTGTACCAAAATCCGCACCAAACAGTGACTCGTTTTGGGTGCATCGGCTTTTCAATGTATGCATACGGGTTTTCTGTGTTCCAAATGCGACAATTTTACTTGTTTACATACCCGCCAAGATCAAAATGAGCTTCATCTGAAAAGATGATTTTTTTGGCAAAATCGGCATCTGCAACATAACCATGATTTTCAAAGTAATGTCGCAATATTTCCCAGCGTTGTTCAAGCGTATACACAACCATATTCGTTCAGCGGAAAGATAAAACTAATTATCTGTCAAGTCAGACATCAGCTAAGTGTTACCATTCACGAAATAAGCACTAGTTGACTATTTTACAATCTCATGAGGTCATACGTCTTACACGTATATTAATTAAACAAACAAATTACACAAATTTCAAGATATTCCTCCAACTGGGCTTTTCTCGCCAGTTGATAACACCAAGGATACTGAGGGATTCTCGTCCTCTATTCCTGCTTCCATCGGGTACGTTATGGAAAACCTTTCGCGCTGGATCATCTTCATCCATTCTGATAACATGGCCTAGCCACCGCAACTTGCTTAATTTGATTCGCCTAGCTATGTCCACGTCAGAATATAAATTATATAGCTCTTGGTTCTAGCGACGTCGGTATTCGCCGTTTTCCCTAACAGGACCATATATTTTACGAAAAATTGTTCTCTCGAATACTCCCAGGTGTTTTTCATCCGCTTGCGATATGAACCAAGTTTCGCAGCCATATGCCAGGACAGGGAAAACGAGAGTCTGGTATGGCTGGACTTTTGTCTGTCGAGAGAGGGCTTTGTTCCTAAACTGCTTGCTGAGCCAAAAATAGCATCTATTTGCAAGCACAATTCTCTTATTTATCTCCAGACTGACGTTGTTGTCCTTTTTCACGGCGGATCCAAAATGAAATCGGTTGTCAACGTTCAAGTGCGGACCAAGTCAAGAGGTTTCTCTAGTCGTTGACACCATCAATTTTGTCTTGCCCTCATTAACAGCAAGACCCACCTTCGATGATTCTTGAAAATACTGCAGTAACCTCTGGCAAATTTCGCCCAATGATGTCTATGTCGTCAGCATACGCCAGCAACATATGGCTTTTCGTGTTAATGGTCTTGTTCGTATTTACTGCAGCTTTTCTCATTATTACATATCTCCATTAAGATGTTGAAGAGATTGCACGAAAGTGTGTCGCCTTGACGCAGTCCTCTCTTGATACAGAATGATTCAGTGAGGTATTTCCCCACTGTCACTGCTGATTTGGTGATGGTCAGCGTTATTCTACAGAGGAGGATCAGTTTTGCCGGAATCCCAAGTTCAGACATAGCTTCGTGCAGTTTTCCCCGTATGGGGCTATCAAAAGCAGCTTTGTAATCAACAAAAACGTGGTATGTATCGATTTGCTTTTCATGGGTCTTTTCTAGGATTTGGTGTAGCGTGAATATTTGGTCAGTCGTGGACTTGCCTGGTCTAAAACCACACTGAAAAGGTCCAACAATCAGGTTTTAAATAATTGGCTTAAGTCTTTCACATAATACGCTCGACAAGACCTTATACGCGATGGATAGGAGACTGATACCGCGATAGTTAGTATAGACACACGGATCACGCTTTTTGAATACAGGGCATAATACATTGAGGCTACAATTGTCAGATATAGATTCCCCCAGCCATATACCGCATATAAGTCGATACATGTTGGCTAGCAGGGGGGGGGGGGGGTGGCGTACAATCTATACTGTCATTACTCACTATAATTACCACCTGATATTCAGTGGAAGAATGTACGTGGAGTAGTGCTGAAAAGTGGTCTCTCCACATTTTGAGCACACACTCCTTATCAGTCACCAGATTCCCATTCTTGTCCTTTCAGGAGGGCATCCCATTATTTGACCCGTTATTCGATCTTCTTACCCTCTGGAAAAATTTTCGGGATTCTCCATTCTTCCTGCATATTTCGGGTTTCTCACTCTCCCACTGCTCTCACTGCCATTTTTCCGCCTAAATAGTTGGGTTTCCTCCCTTCTCAGCCTCTTGTCTATAGGTCTATATCGGTCTATATCACAGAGTTGCATTTTTAAAATCTCACCTGAAAGCACTGCAACAATGTGAGTATTCAAGAGGAAAAGATAACATGGTGGAAGAAAGCCGTCTGTTCTTGTGTTGGAATTATGGGCGTTAAAGTGTCTTCGATCGTTACTAATTCGCACATGTGAATTGCAGAATTGGGTTTGTATATATACGATTGATGATCAAACGATGGTATCAATTCAGGCACAGTAGTTAGGCATCTGATGATGAACTTGTCACGGAGTTCGAAACTAGTCATGCCAGTGAGTGTGTGTTGAACTGAATTGTCTATTAATCCAACAAAAACTAACCTGAACTTGTAGGCTTGTAGTATGAATTTCTCAGACATTAACTAAAAACTAACTATATCGGTCATAAAATTCAAATTCCAAAAAACTCATATATATTAAATATCCCTTTTAATGGCTTTTTTATGGACGAGAACAGGTGGGCCACAAAAGCCACTGGGAGGCAGTATATTTATTGTTCGTACAACCCATAAAATAATTCTCTGTAAAGAGAAACTTTGACTCATCTGACGTTTCCTTTCACACTCTTCGTGGTGGGGTCGGTATGATAGAGATATGTTTGAGGAAGAGTGACTTACACCAGGTGGAATTACAAGAAATTCTGACTTTAATTTTTCATGTCATTTTGGGGAGAAACTGTGAAATTTAAATGTGTTTTAGACTTTTTTATTGACAGTTATTGTTAGCATACATTTATATTTAACACAATAATTTTAACGCACAAAACGAAATACCGTTGGTTGTTTTGAACCATTGCCTCTATCTGGTATCATTTTTTTTTTAAATGGAAAAAAGTGAATTTCGAGGACTCATTAAACATTATTTTTTGCGAAAAAAAAAAACCGTCAATCAAACCAAGGAAAAGCTTGATAAATACTATGGAGACTCTGCACCTCTCTGATTTCAATGGTAACAAAGTGGTTTACTGACTTTCGTTGTGGTCGCATAAGTACAAATGACGCTGAACGTTCTGGACAACCAATTGAGGTCAATTCACCCGAAAATGTCGAAAAAATCCACGATATGGTGTTGGCCGATCGAAGAGTAAAAGTGCGTGAAATTGTTGATGGTATAGTCATTTCATATGGCACTGTGGTTTCGATTTTAAATGATCAGTTGGGCTTAAGAAAGCTGTCTGCAAGATGGATGCCGCGTTTGCTCTCAATTGACCATAAACGTAGTCGTTTGACAACTTCAAAGGATTGTTTGGAGTCGTTTAACCGCAATTCGAAGGAGTTTTTGTCGCGTTTTGTAGCTATGGACGAAACATGGATCCATTACAACACTCCGGAGACCAGGCAGCAGTCTAAACAATGGGTTTCTCAGGGTGAGCCGGCTCCGAAGAAGGCCAAGGTAAGTTTGTCGGCCAATAAGGTGATGGCAACAGTTTTTTGGGATGCACGCGACATAATCCACATCGATTACCTTCAAAACGGAAAACAATAAACTGCAAATATTATGTCAACTTATTGTACCGATTTAACGAGGATTTAAAAAAACGACCCAATATGGCCAAGAAAAAAGTTATTTTTTATCAAGATAAAGCACGGGTGCACACGTGTGTTGTCTCAATGGCAAAATTCCATAAATTGGGTTACGAATTAGTACCTCATCCGCCATATTCTCCGGATTTAGCCCCCAGTGACTATTTCCTATTTCCAAACCTAACGAAATGGCTCGGTGGAAAGTGATTTAACTCCAACAATGAAATTATTGAACAAACAAATGCCTATTTTATGAACCTCGAAAAATCCTATTTTTTGTAAGGGATACAAAAATTGGAGAAAAGTTGAACTAAATGTATTGAGCTAAAAGGAAATTATGTTGAAAAATAATTTTTTTTTGCAAAAAAACTGTGTTTCATTCAAAAAGTCACGGACTTATTGATCCGCCGTATTATTGAAGCAATTCTTTCAACATCCAACGTTCACATCACACCAGGCCAAATGTCATAATATTGCTGAGAGAAATGTTAAGTCTATATATGTATAATAATTAGTCTATGGTACAACCATACACACCCACTCATGAGTCACTCACAGCATAGGCTTACATAGGCTTCTTATGGCAGGGAATCGTCACGAAAATCCGTTGCGGCTGACGACTCGCCGCTAGACTATAATCTATTCTAATTTCTTGGTGGCACTCTCACGAAATATCTCAATTGAGAGAATGGAGTTTCTACATTTGCATAAAAACCATAAGAGCAACCAACACATGAATACATATGTATGTTGGAACATGTGTATACAAAAGGCAATTAAAGAAAAAGGTTAAAAATTAATTATTGAAGTGAATTAAACAAATTATAAAAGCACTAAAAACCATTCCTATACAACAATAATATTATTTTTCCAAACTTTCGAACAAATTCCAGAAAAGCCGCAACTAACGGGGTTTTCAATAAGAGCGCTACAAAAGTTTTTTTTAAATAAAACAAAACCGGTTTTAGATACCAATGAAATTCTTTATTCCTGTGAAAGTTCGTTCGATGCCATTATGTATAGAACTCGATGTCTTTTGCATGGCCACCACGGGCACGCTTGCAGAAGTCCAGTCGCTGAACCCAATTTTCGACAGTTTTCAAGCGTAAATCGGCCGATACTGCTGCAATGTCACGTTCGATATTCGTACGAAGTTCATCAATCGTCGCCGGTTTGTTGGCATAGACCATAGAATTGACGTAGCCCCACAGGAAATAATCTGACGGCGTCAAATCGCACGACCGAGGCGGCCAATCGACTGGGCCATTTCGTGAGATAACACGTTCACCAAACTTGGTTTCCAATAAATTGATTGTGGCATTCGCTGTGTGGCTTGTGGCGCCGTCCTGTTGGAACCACATGTCCTCCAAGTCCATATTATCCAATTGGGGCCAAAAATATTCGGTTATCATTGAACGGTAGCGATTCGCATTCACAGTAATGTGCCGGTCTTGATCATCACGCCGCCGGCCCATAAACCGCACCAAACCGTAATTTTTTCGGGATGCAATGATGACTCATGGATTACGTGTGGATTTCTGTCTGACCAATAACGCATAGTTTGCTTATTGACGAAGCTATTCAGCCAGAAATGAGCCTCATCGCTGAAGATGATTTTCCGATGAAAATCCGAATCATTTTCAAGTTGTTGCTCAGCCCAATTCACGAACATACGACGCTTATGGTGGTCAAGCGGCTTCAGTTCTAGCGTCAATTTGAGCTTGTAAGGATGTAGGCCAAGGTATTTTCGCAAAATTCGCCACAACGACGTCACAGAGATGCCCAACGCTTGAGAACGACGTGTGAGAGACACATTTGGGCTTTCTTGAACTGAAGCCTCAGCGGCAGCAATACTCTCGACACTACGGGCACTTCTTTGTTTCACTGGCACGGGAACATTTTGTACTGTGCCTGTGGATTCAAATTTTTCCACTAGACGCTCAATTGTTGATCTGGTAGGACGATTATGACGACCATAAATTGGACGTAGCGCTCTTAAAGTTGAGGCCACTGACTCCAAATTTCGGTAATAAATTTTAATAATTTCGACTCGTTGTTGGTTCGTATATCTTTCCATGATGAAATGGCAAACCTTACTGAAGAGAAATGTCAAAAGAAAAACCCTTATAACCGTCTGTTGAAAAACCCTTATAAACGACACAGAGAGAAAAAAAATCAACTGAAGTCGACATATGCTCTCTCTCCCATTTCGTTTAGATGATACGGATATTTTGTCGTCATCCGTAGTGTGTCTGTTTCTATTTGGAGTCTCAGTCGTTGAATAACCGACTAACCCACCACATCATATCTAGTTGGAGTCATAGTTGCTAGTAGAATAGTTCACTGGTAGTTTTAGTCATGTAGTTACCCTGTTGGTAATCTCGTTCGGACATACCCTGCCTGTGGGTATCCGAACTAGTGCATAGATAGCGACAAGTCCTGTATAGTCGATCGGAGACGCCCTACCTGTGGGAATCCGATTTGGTATTCTGAGATACTTTGCCTTGTGGTTTTACTGTAGTCCTGTAGTTATCCTTTTTATATACTCGATCGGGGATACTCTTCCTGAAAGAATCCGAACTAGTGCCTAGACAACGATAAGTCCTGTATACTCGATCGGTGACGACCTGCCTGTGGTAATCCGATTTGGTATTCTGAGATACTTGGCGTGTAGCTTTAGCCCTCGTTATCCTTATATTTAATCCTCTAGTTATCCTGTTTGCATACAGGTTCGGAGACACCCTGCCTGTGGGAATTGAACTAGTGCCTAGACAGCGATAAGTCCTGTATACTCGATCGGTGACGCCCTGCCTGTGTGAATACGATTTCATATCCTGAGATACTGTGATGTTTTAAGGTCAAATTAAAGTAAAATAAAACGTCAACAAACACGAACAGCAGATCGTTCTCTCTCTCGATCTAAATTGTATTTAACGGACTCTGGAAAACCCCTGAGCGGAAGGGAGGAATCCATTTCTGAGATCTTGGGAATTATTCAGACAGTGAAATCATTGTTGGTGGTGACTTGAATGCCCATAATTCCTTTTGGTTAACGCATTCGAGCCATTCAACGCTGAGCTCTTCGCCGCGCATAATAACTTGACGCAATTAGTGAATGAACCGATGCACACTCCGTGTGTTCAAGGGCACGATCAAAGTTTACTTGACCTCTTCATAACTTCGAATAGTACGAAGTTGACACGCTTGCACCTCTTGGTAATTCGGATCACTGTATCATTTCAGCATCCTTTGGTATTCAGCTCTTCATCCCGCTTCAAACACAGTCCCGAAGCGAACAAGTTTTATCTACGAACAGGCACGTTGGCCTGATCTTAACAATTTTTATCAGCCTTTTAAATGGAAGCTTTGTTTTCTGGACAATGACATAGATGCTGCTGCTGTAATGATCGAGGAGATAATTTTAATTGGTATGAATTCATTCATGCCGAGGAAAATTATTTCGGTTAAACCATCGGGCAAAAATTGCTTTAACCAGACATGCAAAAATGCTGTCAGATCCAAAGAGGAAACGTTTAGAGGCTTTCGTTGTAACAAAAACGTTAATACTGAACTGCTACGCAAACAGGCAAGATCCAAGTGTGCCAAAGTACTTTGGCGCGAAAAGTTTCTTCACGAACAGTGTATTCGTGCTAAAGTCCTGTCTTTCCCTAGAGGAAGTAAAAGGTTTTGGTCATTTGCAAAAAGAGTAAAGGTTAGTTCTTCCTCTGTGCCAGCTCTTATTAAAGATGACGTAACATTCACTGAACCGGTTGATAAAGCTAACCTCCTGGCTGAAATGTTTGCAAGGGACTCTTTTTTGCCGAATAGCAATCAACCACTCCCCGTGATCACTTACATATCTTGATCCATGCCCAAGATAGTTTTTCGAACACGAGGAGTTAAAAAGGTTCTAAAAAGGTTCGTCGTAAATAAATCCATATCTGCACTGGTTTCGAGTAGGTGTTCGTCGACGCTGGCATGTCCACTGCGCAACCTTTTCAACCTGGCCTACCGTTCGGGAGTCTTCCCGGCGTGTTGGAAACTTTCTAATGTCCAGCCAATGCTTAAAAGAGGTGATGCAATTAACCCTGCAAATTACGGAACAATTGCAATTTGTTCTGCGTTCTCGAAGGATATGGAGAGCATGGTTAACCACCATCTTGTAAAATATCTTGAGTCCAATGATCTTCTTAATGATCGGCATTATGGCTTCCGTAGAATGAGATATACTGGAAACCTGATTGCGTTCCTTTTGGAACAGTGCAGTCGATCCATCCACCGGCTTGGTGAGAGTAAGGTAGTGGGTCTTGATATTTCCAAAGCCTTTGATAGCGTATAGCACGATGCACTCTTGTCAAAACTCGCTGCTTTTGGTGTCGGTGATAACTTTACTCGATTTATATCGAGTTTTCTCAGAGATCGCACTATACGAGTTGTTGTAGATGGAGTTTCATGCGACGAGCATAAATTCACTGCAGGTGTACCACAGGGCTCTGTTTTTTCTCCTTCTTCTTCTGTTTTTCTTATTTTCATTGACTATCTCCTGGGTCAGACTGTGAATCCAATCTATTCTTTTGCGGCTGACAGTAATCTCTGTCATTCGACCGTAGGCCAAGTCTTCAAGAGATTGAAGTCAAACGCCGAACGATAAATGAAACACTCGTCCAGGATCTGGTATCTATTGTTGAATGGATTCGAATGAATACAGTAGATTTTAATGCGGGTAAGACCCAGTGTGGGTTTTTTGTCGCCCGACTTCATATTTACCCCCCATGTGTAACCCATACACATCGTCGTGGGGAATGTGTAATGAACGTTTACCCATTACCCACAGGGTGTGGGGAAAATATTGGGTAGCTACCCACGAAAATAGGGAACTACCAATTACGATTACCCATTATCCACAGGATAAAAGGGGAATTACAAATTGGAATTACCCCAGGTTCACCCAGGGTAACCCATTCCCATTTTTGATCGAAAATATGATAAAAATTAGAAAAAATTAGAGCGTCCAATCTGAAAAATAACTAATTTTTGCAGGTTCCTAATAATAGGGTTTTTCATAAAGTGGTCCAGTTCATACGGAAGAATTTTTTTAAAAAAAAATCACCAAAATAAGAAAATCGCTAAAATAAAAAAGTGGCTATAACTCGGAAGCGGTGCGTCCAATCGAAAAAATAATAACATTTTTACCTCTTTAATAGGCTTTAACCAATGGATGTCTTTAATATGGCATCACTATTTTTTTTTAAATCGCTAAAACTAAAAGCTTTCGAATTAAAAAATCGCTAAGACGCCCTCATGTCTATATCTCGGAAACCAAGCGTCCCATCGAAAAAAGAATATATTTTTGGTTTCTAATGGTTTTTCATGAACTGGTCCAATTAGTATGGAAGAATTATCTTTCAAAAAATCGACAAAGTAAGAAAATCGCCAGAATAAAAATGTCTATAACTCGGAAACGGTGCCTCCAATTGCTAAAATAATACATTTTTTCCTCTGTCAGAGGCTTTAACCAATGGATGTCTTGAAAGCGTCATGACTTTTTTTATTACAAAAATTTTTAGTTATACCGATATTTTTTATGAACCGTGTGGATATTGATGAATCAGACGCTCTTGATGTTCTGGCCATGAAAATACAATTAGGGTGTTCACAAGAGTGTGCTAATTATTGTATGCGTCGCATGTGCTAAAGTTCTACAACTGTAGTAGATTTTTTCCATACAAAAGTGTTATAGAATAGTACAACTTTTGCAGATATGTTTTTGCGGTGTACCAAGCGATCAGCTGATACCATTAGTATTCATATCATTTCAGATTGTAGCAAGGCGTAGTGAAGAAGGTGGTTGCACTAACACAGCTGATCGAGTTTGTTTCTATTCGCCTCACAGTTACAGTAATGAAAAACTGAAAACCAGTCCACCGGTGAGGTAGAAGATATATGTAATTTTAAGCTGAAAATGTAAGATATAGAAGTTTGGGTAAAATTCTATATTACGAGTTATGGGCCTCCAAAGTTCGGATATACAGGGGGTACTTTGTATTAAAAAGCGTCTAAAGGAATTTGTCTGGCAGCGTTTTTTGACAATACTCGTATAAGGCAAAAGAAACAAATTAAATTAAATGAAAATTTTCGATAACTCGCTTTGTTATCGTAATATCGGTCGTTCAAATTTTTAAAAATTATCGAAAATAGTTTTTACATTTTCCCAAAATCCAAAAAATATAGAAATGCAAATTAAGGCACAGAGGTATTTCTCTCCCTGGTCCCTGAGCCCGGCCGGAAGACTCGAAATACAAAATAAAAATCGAGCGACAAAAACCTTCCGTTATCCGGACTTTGGAGGCCCATAACTGATGTCCGTTGGGCGAAACAAGTATTTGAAGTGTCGAAAGATGCATTCAAGTATCTAGGATTTTTAAAGCGGCGCAAGAAATACTTGACTCCATCTCATCTTGTTAATGTCTACACCACCTACATCAGGTCAAAGAAGGAATGTAACTCCCATATATATTGGCAGTTGCTCCTAGCTCATCTTTGGAGCATCTCGACCATGTCCAAAGGAGAGCGACATTAGGGTATCCAATTCTATTATCTCCCTTCTATCGATACTTCCACGGTATGTGTGAAACGTGAAGTGAGGATATTTAGCCGAAGTACGCGGCTTTCCAGGAACTCTCATCCGTATTTTAACGAGTGCCCGGTTGACCGCACTACACACTATAGAGACAATTCGTTCTTCAGTCGTACAGTCCGCATATGGAATAAACTTCCGGCTAGTGTATTTCCCACCAATTGTAACATACAAAGTTTCAAAGAAAATATCAACAGACAGTACTACCTCTTTCCACCTTCCACTACCTCAATTTTCCTTCCCCAACACAGTGCACTGCATTTATGAGTGCTGGTAAAAAAAATACTAAAAAGTAAAAAATCACATTAATTGATCGTTTATCTCTTATACTGTAACAGGTGTAGGTAATTATGTGGTCAGTTTTGATCGACTGTAGAATCATTATACCCCGATATACTTAAGTCCTGCCCAGCAAAGCACCTGCCTAACTTTGTGCCTGTTTTGAAAATGAAAAATTCCATTAATATTTTTGATGTCTTTTTTCTTTTCTGTCACTTTATTTAGCAAATTATTGCAGTATAAGAAATTATACATTTAGTTTTGTTTTCCTCTTTTTGTTTTTGTTTTCGGTTTCATTTTTATCATTTTCTGTTTAAATTATGATTTTGTGGTTGTTGTTGTTTTTTTATATTAATTTTACATTAAGCTACATACATACATAGAATGTTCATTGTTGTTGTTGTTGGTTTATGCTATGCTTTTGGTTTGTTATTATAAATGTTTTTTGTTTTCATCAATATAATTAATTGTTTGTTGGTTTCGTTTTTTTATCTTCTCATTTTGTATTTTGGTGGATGTGTTTGCAAGTGATTTTTTAAACTTTATTTTATATTCATTTCGTCATTTCAATTTGTTGGTTGTTCGTTTTGTTGTTGTTGTTGTTTTGCATTTGTTAAATTAATTTATATATTTTTGTTTAATTACATCATAAGTTTTGCTTTGATAATAATAATAATAATAATGCCATACATATGTTGCTGTTGTTGTTGTAGTTTTTTGTTAATTTCCATTAGTGTTTTTGTTGTTTATAATTTGTTCTTCTTGTGTTTTTTTGTTCTGCATCGCTTCATAAGACAAATTAGTGGTTGTGGGTTTTTGTTTTTTAGTTAAAATTAGCAATTATTTATCTGTAACTAAAAGCAATTGAAATAATAAAATTTATTCTAATTAGTTTTTTTTAAAATGTGTTTGAGTTGTTAGTTTTTTCTTAATGGCGATTTCTATTTTTTTCTAGGTAAAGTTGAAGGATTTCCCTGTTACGGGTCTAGTGGTTTTTTGTTTGGTCTAGGATATTTTTCATTTAACAAATCTAATTTAGTTTAAGGACTATACCAATGAGTTTGATCATATCATTATACATCACTCTTTAGTATTTTGTGGAGGATTGTAATAAAGGACGTAGAAATATTTTCTCTTATTTCTTTGTAACACTTCTCTTGATTTTCGCAATATTCTTACATTTGTGTATTTGTTTTTTTTTCCTGGGATGTTCGTTAAGTCGAGCACAAAAATCAATCGCGGTGAACTTTCAAACCGGTTATTGTTACCTAAACGTCAACAGGACTTAGGATATGTAAAAACTATCTTCAAGATTCCCATCAATTTCCATCATCCTTGTGATTACACATACATTACTAGTTACATATCATAGCCTGAATTTAGGAAGGACGTAACTAATCATTTGTTTGATGTGGAATAAACTTCCGGCTGGTGTATTTCCCACCAAATGTTACATACAATGATTCAAAGCAAATGCCAACAGACACTACTAAAACGTATAAAGATAACTCAGTCCAATGAAGCCATCGACTGTTGCAACTACAGTACAACCTAATCTGAAATGCGATGTTTTGTCAAAAGTCCTCAAACTTATTTGATATAGGAAAGGAGGTTCCGAAACACAATGTAACTTCATTTTGTACTTCCAACGAAGTGAAATTTCGGCAGAAAAGTACCTCTTTATCCCACAGTCTGTTATATTTGGTTTATACGAAATACACAATAATAGTAAAAAACAATAATAATAAAATATCACTCATACGCCACATGAATCGTAGAAATGGATTACTTGAAAAAAATAAAAAATATCACTAATACGTCCAAGGTAACATATAATTAGTTATCTGAAAAATTAAATAAATATCGCTCATACATATTAGCACTGGAATTCTGTAACTTTTTAAAGATAAAAATCGGTAGTTAATTTGACAAATTTGGGAAAGTTTGTATTGAAATTTTATGATTTTTACAATTTAACAACCGATGTTTAACGTTAAAGAGTTACAGATTTCCGGTGTAGGTATCTTATAAATTAGAGTTGGGGGTTTTAGTTCATTCAAGTTAGCGCTTTGTTAGTTCAGCTCAGCAGAATAATAAAGTTCGTTCATGCAGTTCACTAGTTCAATGTAATCCATTGTATCATTTCAGTTCAACCAATTTCACTCCAATTTGTCGTTTTAGTTTAATACATGTGAGTAGGAACTCGCTATTTCTGAATTTTTTTTTAACATTGTGATAAATTTTTATAATAAGTCAGGTTATTATTTTTACGGCATTATTTGATATAAACTTCGCGGATGTCAAATTTGAGATGGGTCTGTTTTTTTCTATATAAATAAACACAAACTGATTTGAACTAGGATAGGAAGTTCCGAAACACAATATAACTTAATTTCGTACTTCCTACGAAGCGACATTTCGGCAGGAAAATTCCCCTTAATCCCACTTTCTACTATATTTGGTTTATAAGAAATACACAATATTAGTAAAAATAATAATAATAAAATATCACTCATACGCCAAACGAATCGCAGAAATATATTACTTTAAAAAATAATAATTATCACTAATACGCCGCAGGTAGCACATAAATGAGTTACCTGCAAATTTAAATAAATATCACTCATACGTATCAGGTATCATATAAGTTAGAGTTGGGTGTTTCAGTTCATTCAAGTAAGCGCCTTGCTAGTTCAGCTCAGCAGAATAACAAAATTTGTTCATGTAGTTCACTAGTTCAATGTAATCCATTGTATCATTTCAGTTCAACAGTTCATATTAGTTGTGAACTAAAGAACCGATTTTAGTTCAATTTGTCGTGTTACTTTAATATATGTGAGTAAGACTCACTATTTCTGAATATTTTTTTGGATATTGTGATAACTTTTTACAATAAGACGGGATATTTAAGGCATTATTTGATATAAACTTAAGCGGATGCCACAATTTAAATGGGCCTGTTTTTTATATTTTGAAATAAAAGTGGTCAATATCACGTAGTTAATGTGTATACTCCACGAAGATGGTAGACACCAGCTGGGCAAATTAGGTGAGGAAAGAGTGCAGGAACCAGTAAATTACAGAGAACTGCACAACTGAAATACAAAACTGCTGAAACAAGTGAACTACTGAAACAAAAGAGCGGACCTTGTGAACTAGTTCATCATACGAGTGAATCGTTCAATCGAATATAAATGAGTTAAAAACAAAGATAAATAAATATCACTCATACGACACATGTATCATAGAAATGAGCCATTAACACACAATTTTTATCTGTTGAATTGACTGACAAATTTAGCTCTATTAAACATGAATTCAACATTAAATCAATCTAGATCTCAAAAAACAGTAACAACATTAAACAGTAAACAGTGTAGAATTACATCTCAAAAACAGACTCTAAGTGGTACATACATATTTCAATTCGATATATACAAAAAAACATTGTTTCCCGTTACATCCCATGAAGGGTTTCTCACAAACCAGTGAGCTGTACACGTTCTAGTTTTACACTCACTGATTTTGATATATTTGAATTTGATATAGATAAACAGTTTTCCAATCGCTCCTGCCACAGTTCCTGGGGTTACAATGCCACTGTTACCATTTTGTTTGCTGAGGAGGCAAATGGCAGCAGCATCAATATTCTTCAAGATGTTCCGTCAGTCCGTATAATGATTTAAAGGATCTGCAAAAATCCATGTTAGAATTGAACATCTTGACATATACGTCAAGCTTAGAGAGAAACCTCTCTCTTTACTTATATTCAGGATAGACAGGACGAGAAAGATGCACACTAGGCTTCTGCATTGATTGCACCCAACTGATGGTATGGTGGGTTTTGAGGTCTAATCTACAAAATTGAGTCTAAACTAAAACTAGCATTCGTATTGATAGTTTTAGTTTAGACCTATAGTTTTCTATCAGGCAGGAGTTTTGGCAAAGGAGAAGTTCCACTCTGGCTGGGACACCTCGGATATCAAAATTTATTCTGATAGTCAGGCCACAATAGCAATTTTGCGACATATTTTTCTAATTTTGAATACTGCCCTTAACGGCCGAGCATCTCTAAATAAATAAATATCCACCTTGTAATGGTGCCGATCCACATTTGCAAGGAATGATGGAACGATTGATCTGTCGATACTAGGGATGACGTTTTCCATTCTATGTGATCTGTAGCATGGCGCTAGGCTTCTTTCTACGTGCAATCTTATTCTTGAAACCGAATATCCCACACACATTTAACGACATATGGCTTGGAGGCTGAAAATTCAGGATCACCAGGCAGAGTAAGCGTAGTTTTGACCTGAATAGTTCGAAATCGTTTTATCAACTCTTGGCTGTAGAAAATGTAGTATTACCAGACGGGCGCAAGTGTGTCCTGAATCATTCGAAGTACCTGCTATCCAATTCCAGAGAGGATATTTCTATAATACTAGCCACTGCTTAATAGGCAGACTTGCGTCTTGACTAGGATTATTAATGCAGGATAATTAATGCAGAGGCTGTGGGGATGAAGAGCAGGATGAGTGCTTCAAACAGAGGTAGTGCCTCTGCCTGGCTGCTTATGTAGGTAGCAGAACTTCTTAGGATTGTTCAGATTTTTGTAGGTACAGCGAGTTAAGCTGAATGGTTTTAGATATACTACAAATTGGGTATCATCTAATTAGTTTTTCGGATGGGGAAAATACTTGCATAACTTTCCTTTAAGCCAATAATAAATACATTTCTAGGATCAATGATGGCGGCGGGAAATGTCATCCCCGTTACTGTCAATTCTACCTAACCGTAACTAATACTCGAGCCAGGATGCTTAACAGCAGCTCATCTGTAAATAAATATTGTTTCTTCATCAGGGATGATTTTTATTTTGAATAACGAGGAAACTGCATGCAATTGTTATTGCATGTAAAAAATAATATAAAGTAAAAAATTGTGTTGTCTTTTGGGCAAAAACAAAAAAAATTGTCTAATGGGAACCGATGGTTCTCTGGAGATGGAAAGAAGTTTCTACAAATGTTTTCTTGTGTGTTTTGCTTTTTTCGAACACTTGCTTAATGGTGAATTCTCAATTTAAATGAGATTTCGCTTGCATTTAGTTTGATGAACTTTTCTATAGCATCATTCCAAACAACCGCTGATGAAGATCTGTGACTAGATCTGAAATAGCTATACGGTTTGCCAGGAATCATAGGAATAGATTTGCGAAACTCCTTTTTGAAAACTATATCTGTATTAGTAGAGATATAGAAGCGTCTCGAGCTTTATATATATAAAGGGATAGGACAGAGCTTCTCACAATCAGTGTTGCGCTTTCTAGTTTTACACTCACTATAGTAAGACCTATAGTTTTACAACAGTTCCGAACGAGTTTTTGAGAAGGTATTATTAGAAAGTATAAGAAGATATTTTGAGAAGGTATAATTATATAGATAGTCTGGCCGTCACTAAGCGAGGTGACCGTCGTCTATAGAAATGTAAGAAATGTCAGAGCAGGGCTTGAAATCACTTTCTCACATTATGTTTTTAAGTCTCATTGAAATGTTTTAAAGTCATTTTTTAAAAAAAAACTCTGTGGACAGCAAACAAAATTGAACGTTTAGTAAAACGCAGAGATATAAACACATTTTAATACATAACAATTGGCTAATTGGACGGATAAGAGGTGAAAGATGCAACACAAAGCTACCAAGCTATTTACAGTGGAAGATATTAAAAAAAAAGTCAATCATTTGTTCGATTTTAATGAAACTTGACAGATCAAGTGATAATAATCTATGAGAGAAAATAAATGAATATAGTAACAAGTATGATGCTTCAATTCCACCAACTATTATTTTCTGTAGTTTGTGAGGGCGGTTCTAATGTGGGGAATAAACTCTTTTTTAGGAAAGAGAACTCATAGCACAATATAAGTTATTATTGGTGGTGGGAAGATGCTCCTTAACCCGCATTCTATTATATACGAACTGTTTACATATGAGATACATGAGAGCTACACATTATCAGACAAAATAAAAAAATAAAAATCACTCATACGTAACCTGACCAACCATCCCGCTTTTGGCCATCCCATCTCTTTTCGATGTCTCATCCCGCCTTGGACTTCAATCGCGCTTTTTACAGGGTACTCCCGCTTTATGACTTTTGTCATTAGAACTAGTCTAGTATAATTTAGTTTGGAAGTTATATTTTTTTAATATACAATTTTCAACAGTCACAAGCAAAGTTTCAATTCGCATTGTAAGACGATTGTTTCAAATTTTGTGAACTTCATCATCAGAGACTTAGATGTAGGCTACTGACATTTGTTCAAATGTGTTCTAACTGAAATAATTTGATAGGGGTTTTGTCGATTTTGCTTGACATTAATCTGATATATCTAATTTTTTTTACCGTCGGATGGGTCACAAAATTTGCGGAATCAGATGCTACTTATGGCAAAATATTTGAACGGATCTCGTTTTAATTAAATTACACTGGAGTCGCCGATTTACGTAAATGTTAACTCATTTGTTAAAGATAACAAAATCCCGCTTTTTAGGTCAAAGTCCCGCTTTACGCTCAATAACAGTTGATTATATTACTCATACGTCTCCTGTATAATCAAAATGAGTTACACACAAAACTAACAACATATCACTCATACGTAACCTGATTTTGACCCAAACTGCGGTATTTGTTATAAATATTTTGCCCATAACAGACATCTTATTACTCCACTTTTGTGACCCATCCGACGGTAAAAAAAAATATATATATATCACTTGCCCAAAGCTTGCAGTTTGACCAGGCGTATACTTTTTGATGCCTCAAAAATCAACGAAGTTGTTCGAAATATTCGATACAAATAACCAAAATTGTGATAAAAAGATAAATATTATATATCACATTAATGGTTAGTGACATATTTAAACAAATGCCAATTCGAGAAGTTACTGCAGTGTTTTCGAGAATTTGAGAAAGAGTCGGAAAAAGTGGGTCTGACAGTAAATGAGGACAAGACAAAATTAATGGTTTCAACGAACAGGGTCTCCACGCGATTAGACCAAAGCGTGAACGTTGATTACCATTATAATTTCGAGGTGGTGGACGAATTTCTATAATTCGTAAACAAAAATAACAACGTCAGCCTTGAGATCAAGCGGAGAATTGAGCTTGCGAATATTTGTTATTTTGGGCTAAGCAAGAACTTTAAAGATAAAGCCCTCTCTCGAGTAACCAAAGTCTAGCTATACCAGACTCTCATACAACCTGTCTTGCTTTATGGCGCAGAACCCTGGGACTTATCGCAAGCAGACAAAACATCTGTAGGAGACTTCGAGTGAAAAATACTCCGAAAAATGTATGGCCTTATAGTACGCAACGGCGAGTATCGGCGACGGACGAACCATGAGCTGTTTGAGCTATATCCCGACATTGACATATTTAAGCGGATCAAAATACCACGATTGGATGAAAATGATTCAGCACGAAGTGTTTTCGAAACCGAACTCGAAGGAAAACGAAAAATAGGAAGAACAAGACTCCGCTGGAGGGATCAGGTTGACGAATCCCTGCGTATAATTGGTACTGCCAACTGGCGAAATAATAAATAAGTAAAAGATCGAACTGGTTAGCGAAATATGTTTTCTTCGTTTTGTATAAGTTAGCAAGTAGGTCGGATAAGTTAGCAAGTAGGTCGGTAGCCTACAACTAAGACTGTGATGATGAAGTTCACAAACTTCGAATCGATCGCCTGAGAATGTGAATTCAAATCCTGCTTGTGAATGTGGGAAATTATGTATTCAAAACATATAACTCTCAAGCAAAAGTATTCTATTTCTCTAGACAAAATTTACTATTTCTAAAGACAAAAACGTCAAATAGCAGGCCATCTTTTTAAAATGCGGGATTGAAATCCAAGGCGGGATGAGACATATAAAAGCGGGTTAATTCCGCCAAATGCGGCATATTTAGTCAGGTTACTCATACACCACCGGTATCATAGAAAAGAGTATCATACAAAAATAAATAAATATTAGTTAGACGTAATCTGACCAACTGGTTGTGACCAAAAAGCCGGACACAATGGGTACAAAAGCAGAATTTTATATAAAAAATAATAAATTTAATAAATCATAAATTTTAAATTAAAAATTAGATTAAAATACATGTACATATGTGCACGTAAAATATAAAGCATTTTATTTTATTATGTATATGAACATTTCTTTCAAGTCGGGATGAGACACCAAAATGCACGATAATCCCTTAAAAAGCGGGATAATCCCGCCAAAATAAATAAATAATACTCATACGTCACATGTATCAGATAAATGAGTTACATTAGTGGGTTGGTTGGTCAAGTTAGTTATACGTCACATGCATCATAGGAATTACATATATATAAATAAATAATACTCATACGTCACATGTATCAGATAAATGAGTTACATCAGGGATGGAAAAGTTAATAAAATTGTACTTTTTTAATTTAAATTTAATCCACCAAACTATCATGGTATTCCCATGATAAATTTGATATACTAAACTGTTATCCTAAGTATACTAAATTTTTTCCTCAAGAAATTGTACCCTAAAAACGGCTCGTGTTTTTCATTTCTAATAAAAGGTTTTCCAATAAATTGAATCAAACAAGTTGCGGGTGAAATATTCAAGAATTTGTTGTCTTATATGAAAAGACTGCCAATGAAATTATGTACGGAAAATCACATCTTTCAAATGGCCGCAACGGTTTGGCTGGGTGGCACGCATCCGAGAGGTTAAATTTCGATGACTCTATCATATATATCAGACTGAATTTAAGCGGTTATGTTGATCTTGAGGCTATTTGCCATTTGTGGCTTATTGACATAGACCTGCGACTTAAGAAAACCCCACAAGAAGAACTCTAAGTGCTGTCCTTTTGGAACTATATGTCGTTTACATCTAAAAATAAATAAATGGTTCCCATTACATCCCATGAAGGAATTGGGGAGAGCTTCTCACAACCAGTGAGCTGAGCACTTTCTAGTTTTACACTCACTGATTGGGACCTACTGGTTTTGTACCCATTCCGAATTGTAATTTGAGCAGTTTTTTCATGTCTAAATACTCGATAGTGGCATCGTCACTATGCGACGTGACTGCTGCCGAAAGAAATTTAATGTGGTCAGAGCTGGGATCGAACCCAGGATCTCATGTCCAAGAGGCGCACACACTAACCATTGCACCATCTATATCATCCTTTTTTGAACAACCTATATTGGTTATCATCGATCGGTTGGGCTGTCCATTGGCGGTGATAGAATATCTGCACTTAACAGTGAGTTTCTGCGGGTGCATTGCCACTTGGTGGATCTCGTGAGGCTTGAACATAATAACACCCAATTTGATAAAAAAGTTTACTTAATTTTTTTTACAAAGTCGGACTATGTTTTTTAGATAGCAAATCCTACTTTTAGTTTTTAATAAAAATAGATTCAATATTAAAAAGTATTAGAACTTTAGTACTCTGAGGGCAAAAAAAGTGGCCAAACTAATTTTAGCTAGTACAATGTCCTTTCCCATCCCTGAGTTACATACAAAAAATAAATAAATAAATATCACTCATACGTCTCATGTGTCAAAGAAATGAATTCCCTACAAGACATTTTGTTGCCAGCATATAACGCAAAAGGGTACTGAGGAAAATCTTGAAATTCGAGAGTTCATTTCGTTAGAGTTAATTCCTTTTCTGCACCGGAATTCGGTAAAGTTTTAACGACAAAAATCTGTATTTAAATTGACAAAATTCCGAATATTTGCATTGAAACTTTTTGAGTTATGACAATCTAACTACCGATTTTTTGGGTTAAAAGGTTACAGAATTCCGGTGCAGAAAAGGACTTAATTCGAACAAATTGAAATCTCGAAATTCAAGATTTCCCTTAGTTTCCTTTTATGTTATATGCATTTATGTATTAAGTTCAAGAGTTAGTTCGTCACAGACGAAAGACTAAAGGTAAAGTTTATTTTATAACGAACAGGCGAATGATTGAAATTTTAACTTTTATGTCAATATCTTCCACTGATATTCTCTCTAATAATTAAATTATTTTTTCAAAATATTTAAAACAAAACTATATTAAAAAAAAATTAAATTTTTGAATTCCTGTCCACACAGTAAAACGTCACCATATTTACCTCCACGTCCTACAGACATGATGTATAATTGATTGAAATAAAATCATTGCGATCACAAATTTTCATGCTCTTTACTAATTCAAATTCCATTTGCCAAAAGTGCTGATAATTACAAAAAGCCAGAGCTGTAAAATAATAAAATCTCTCACACTTTCTGCTTCTGTTTGCATGTGAAATACAATTCAATAATTTTTGCTATAAAAAATTCGTTTTATTTTCTTCTCTTGCATTTTAAATATGTGTATGTATGTGTTCGTTATAGAATTGTTTTACACTCACACACATATTTAGATATATATATATGTATGTATATATAGTACTATATATCTGATTTCGATTTAATTTATCTGTGTTGTTTTTATTTCGTTTTAATATTATTTATTTATTTTCAGTTAATAGACTTAGTTTTAACTACTCTACAACATTTAATATGTATCTCGTGTGTTATCCATTTAATAATAATATAGTCTATATAAAGTTAATTTTCGTTTTGTTATTGTTGTTAAATTTCAAATAATATTTATATATGTATGTATGTATATATTTATTCAAACTTAGTATAACTGGCTATTAGTGTTAGCTTTTAATCCGGTTGTATGCTGCTGGATTTTTGTAGAAAAATCCTTAATTTTTTTTCTTGTTGCAAATAATATTTCAAAATTTCTTTTATTTTTTATTAGTTTTTTTTTCAAATAAGTTCGATTTTTCGCTTGCTAAAAAATTTATTATGTTTTTTTTTGTTTTGTTGTTTCAATTATCTTAAAAATTGTTTTGTAATAAATATTGACAGTCACAGGTTTTTTTCTCTTATAAGTGAAGCATTTTGCTTTTGTGTTAAATATTTTTTTTTTGTTAATATTATTTAGTAATTTAGCTACAATTTTTGTTTGTGTGTGTTTTATTTTATATAAATTATATAGTTTTTGGTTGAGGTTTAGTAACGATGGAATTGTGTTGAACGTTGAAGGTGAGAAGCAAGAGAACATAGAATCCTAGAAGATGACAGAATATTTTAAAACAAGCAACGCCTGAAGATATGCAATGATTTTGTAAAGTTTTTTCCCTCCAGTGGCTTTAGTTGTGTGTGGTTTAGTTTCAGAAAATGTAAATTTGATTTAACCATATTCTGATCATTAAATAAAGGAATCAATTTAAAGCAGCGATGTCGGTGTTGAATGTAACCAGAAGAGATACATCCTAAGACCTACCAAAGGTCGGATTTGTTAATATTTTCTTATTGTATTTATGTTCACAATTAATTGCTACGAAATTGATACACAAAATCATAACAATGTTTTACTGCCTGTTTTCATAATGCGGATTTGAACAACCAAACGAATCGTCCAAAACTATAACGTAAATAAATGGAATAAAAAAAAACAATTTCCTATTACATCCCATGAATGGATTGGGGGAGAGCTTCTGGCTTGCGAGCTGTGCGTTTTCTAATTTCTCACTCTCTGATTAGGACCTATAGTTTTACACCGGTTCCAAACCGTATTTTGAGAAAGTTTTTCATGGCTAAATACTCGATAGTGTCGCCGAAACTAAGCAAGGTGGCCGCCATCGAAGGAAATTTAAAGTGGTCAGAGCAGGGATCGAACCCAGGATCTCATGCACAAGTGCCGCGCGCACTAGCCATTGCACCACCGATGGCCACAAATAAATAGAATATCATGGGTCAAATGGAGCAATTTTCATAGGAATATATTAAAGGAACATGTGAAGAATGAATATCCGAAGTAAATAACTCATTTGATTTGTATTTTTTGCGTTTTGATTTTGGGCGATTCGTTCGTTCTTTCAAATTCGATTTATGAAAACAGGCAGTTAATTCTTAGTGGTTATCGAGCAATATGTCATATTTTCTTTAGATATGCGGTAGGTATATAATTTTATCTATGTGATGAATATCTGGTAATGTTGAATCTTCTAGAAATATTGTTCAGAAGAATCGATTTCGTTAACCAAGAAAAAAAAAAATACAGCAGACAGTTGTCCGAGGCCTTCGGCCACGGACTGTCCCTGCAGGCTGTGTCAGAGACACGGCCATTAAGTTTAACGTAGAATACGCCATCCGATAAGACAGAAAACATATATAACAATAAATGATAAATAACATAAGCAAATGCATTTATTTATTTGATAGTTACTTTTGATAATATACATAAGCTTATGGTAGGAAAAATAGGATAAATATGTTTTTAAATTAAAAGAGTAAGGAGAAATGATAAATAACAGACGCAAATCAATTTGGTTATTTGAAAGTTACTTTTGATAATATGGGCTTATGATAGGAAAAATAGGATAAAAAAAGTTATCTCGCCGTTTCGTCATAATCAATGAAATAAAGATTACAACAATAACAATCTGACATGACTCCCTATACCGTAAGGTAAGACGAATTCTACGCCAAAATGTATGAATTAATTTTTTCATATATTTTTTATAATTATATATCCATGTTAAATTCAAATTCACATTTAACATTTTGTTTCACTTAAATACATAAGTAAATGTACGAAATTTCAATATTTCATCAATCAAAACAACAGCCGAAGGTTTGTGTCCACACTGAAACAGCAGCATAGTTTGTGTTCAAACTCAAACACTCAACCAAACACCACACATATGTTTGAGTGTATGTGTTTAAACAATTTTCATTTGAGAAATTTAAATATTAGGAAGATATCAACCAATATGAAATGTATATCAAACGAAAGATAACATCTTCATTTACCTACAAAAAAATTTTTTTAAAAAGTTATCTCGCCGTTTCCTCATAATCAATGAAATAAAGATTACAACAATAACAATCTAACATGACTCCCTATACCGTAAGGTAAGATGTATTCTACGCCAAAAAAACACTCCGAAAGAGTTACACTTTGAAATGGAAAATCTTTTTTATTGATATATTTTCACAAGATGCTAAGACTCTTTGCTGATTCTTTTATAACTTAAAATATTATCTGGGTAATTTGCCCTCAACTGCAAACAGTCATGGGTTTAATTTTACGAACAACCCCAATAAACATTTTTGTTGGAATTCAAGTTTAGTTCAACAGTAATTCCAGCAATGTTTTACAATTTCAAGCGTTGAATTCAACTCGAATTACATTTTAAAAAAATACCAATCTCCAGCAAAATTCACCCTTGAATTCAATTCGAACAATAAAGTTTAATTACAGTGTAATTCATGCATTGAATTACAGTTTAATTTAAAGCGAAATAAATAAGTCTGTGCGTTGGAATTCAAGTAAGAAATTGCGTTTGAATTCAAGCTTTAAAACAGTATTAAAACACTCCAATTCAAGCCACCTTTCTAGTCTAATTGCAAATTCGAACGAATGCATTGATAAAATGTATTGACATAAAACTATTCAGATGTATTTAAATGGAATAGCATTAATACATAGGATACATAGAGAATCACATTAATATTTTATACATAATTTATTACATCTATAGAACTGACATATATTTTGCTCAGTTCTGCGAGAAAGAAATATCAATATTTTGAGAGGTCCTAATTTAGATTTTGAACACATACTCACATTTTTAGTCGGGCACTTTTACATTTACAAAGGGTATTTGTTACATTTATGAGCTGTTATATCCTCTTATTGAAATATTGTTAGTTATAGCTGACATATATTTTATGAAGGCACTTTCTATCCCCTCGACAAAGAAATATTTTCAATAATTCAAATAACTTTAAAACGAAATTTGAAATAAAGTTTAAATTCAAACAATTTTCAAGCATTTGAGTTTTAGAAATTTTTGTGCTTATTGGGACATATTTTCATTTTAACTCGAATACTTAGAATGTGAAATATTGAAAATTTGAAAACACACATACAAATACAAGTGGGAAATTTTGTCTTGAAGACATTGTCAGTAGTATTTCCTTAGGACTATGTCAGTGGATGATGACAATTTATATAAGATATCTTCTTGACATGTCAGTAGTTTTGACTCAGGTGACATAAATTGTGAAGGGGCTGACAATCTATGTAAGACCGTCCTATTGATTTGCCAGCCCTTTGTCATGGCTGACTCTTATTCAGACCAATGCTGAATGTCGATTGAGGATGTCTTCATCATGTGTCAACTGCGAGTCATGTGTGTGGATTTTCAAATTTTTCAAATACTTGAAACTGAAAATTTTTTTATTTGTAGTAGTTATGAAATAATATATACTATACGTTTTCAGAATTTATATAAAAATATTTGAAATTTGTTGGAAGAATATGCTAATTTTTAGAGCATTATAATTATGTATGTATGTCTCAGTTTTTGTCACCTTATCTTACAGATTTTATTTAATATCGTACATATGTACATATACATACATAAATTCCAATAAATAAGTGCCTACAAGATGACCCGAAACAGAATATTTAAAGACGTCTCCAATAACTGACCCACTGACGAATGGTTACTCAAGACGTCTTGTGTACATGTCATAAGTGGTGATCACCACTGTTGACAAACTGTGGAAAATTCCTGCTGACTTTTGAACAAATGTATGAAAATGTTAGGAGGTGTCATGACGTTTTTTTTGGGTGGGAGCGGGTCGGAAAATCAGCGGTGACTCTGACATGTCAGTTCTTTGTCATTGATGATGTCTATAGGAAATTTCCAGCTGGAATTCGATAACACAACCTTGGAGGGTACTGTATTAATCCGCCAAATGATTCTAGTAATGAACCTTTGCAGTGTTCTTCACGGCTCAACCCTATTGAAGCAATACTTCTCCTGAACTTATGGCACACAATCCGGGACGAAATTATAAATTATATAAAACGGCGCAATTATCCAAATTGAATCGTGGAACCGTGCACTTGAGACGTACAAAAGAACCAGGTAAATAGTGGAAAAGGGCTATAAATGATTATAGTACTAAACCGTTGCAGTGTTCTACACGGCTCAACCTTATTTATAAGCAAATCATCCTATTTATAAGCAGAGCATGAAATTATAAATTAAGTGCGGAACACAATTGCGACGCATCGACGTACAACGTACGGCGTTCGGACGTAAAACGTCGTGAAAATACGTCCATATGTCCACCATGCACACAATAGCGGCGTACAACGTAGCAACGTATTATACATCAACATGCATATGTTTACATTTTATAATACACTTTATATGTCCTTACCTCCTCGATAATCTTTTCATTTAAATTATTTCCGCTCATCTTTTATCAGCAATTGTTTTATTTTATAAATAATTTCACCAAATTTGAATTTTATTTACAAACATCGCCGTACGTGGCGTAAAAAATAGAAATAGATATAATTGAACGTACGACGCAAAAACACCAATACGTTGTCGTCGTCAATTGTGGGCGAGATCATAGGAACATGTGTGTTTTATTTTTGACAGCGTATCATTTTTGACGCCGTACGTCGAAACGTCGCAATTGTGTTCCGCACTTTATATTCAAAAATTAAATTGTTCGAGCGTTTGGTTGTATTTTTAATTAATTTTATTCTTCGATATTTCGCTGCCCTATGGGTAGCATCGTCAGGAAGATAAACACAATTAGTACCTAAATATAATACTAACCACTGATTTTTCAAAAAAAAAATATAAAACATCACTAGTAACAAATAAAAGAGTTATCTACTTGCAATTGTTAAACTAATTAATTAAAACCAATATACATATCAATTCCTAAAAAGGAGAAAATTCGGAAGCTGGTATATTTAATTTTGTATGGCGTATGAGTGATATGTATTTTTTATTGAAAATTATTATTCATACGACATATAGGCATTTCCACAGAAATGAGAAGTTTGCGCCGTTACATGACATTTGGGGATTTGATGTCTTTTCTGAAGAAAAATAAGTTGCAAAATAGCATTTTTTTACATCTTTTCAATAGCGCCTGTGACGTATAAATGATTATTTGTGAATATTTGTGATAACATTTGTGGATCACTCATACGCCATGCTTAACAGAAAGGTAGACTATTAAGAATCTTGCATTCGATGGTACGTACATATGAGCATTTTCATGGAAATGACTAATTTGTGTCACGTAATCTTGCATTCGATGGCATTTCCATATGGGCATTTCCAACGAAAATTCAACTTTTTGTTAAGTAATCTCAGCCTCGTTAATTGATTATATTTTAGGACCACATAGTTCGATTGTTTTCTCGTCTTTTACTAAATACAAAGCGAAAGCAGCTGTCTATTTACAAAAATAAGAGAAAACAATCGAATTGCTTGGTCCTAAATTATAAGGAATTAACGAGGCTGAGATTACTTAACAAAAAGTTGAATTTTCGTAGGAAATGCCCATGTGGAAATGCCATCGAATGCAAGATTCTTAATAGTCCTTTCTGTTATGCATGGCGTATGAGTGATCCGCAAATGCTATCACAAATAATCACTTATACGCCACATGCCCTATAGAAAAGATGTAAATAAATGCTATTTTTAAACTTATTTTTTGATGTGTTAACATCTATAGGCACGGGTAGGGCAATCTATGAAAGCGAACATATTCAAACAACACACATACGTGGTTGTTGTACACACCACAGTCTCTGCCTGAAAATGAGTATGATGGTATTGATGTAGCGCCAGCGAACAAGCAAGCAGGTCGTCGTCTGCTATCGTATTGAATTTTATAGAGAACTCATGGAACGAATTGTATGACTCAAAAGCACTCGCAACATCTGGCGAATGAACGTATTTCCTCTTTTTCTGTCATAACTTTCTTCCTTTCTTTTATGTATGGCGTATAAGTAATCTGACCAGCCAATGGGTAAAAAGCGGAATTTTTTTGGATTTCAAAAAAAAGACCCACCTTAACAAAACCATCGTAGTGTGTCAAGTTTCGTGAATTCAGTTTTTTGGATTTGTATGTAAAAAACCTTAAATTTTCCTATGAACCCGCTCGTAAGTCTCAAAAACATCGGTAAAAATACAATTATATGAAACAGTAAACTATGAAAATGCACAGAGGGGGGGGGACTTTAATTGCTCTTTTACTCAAAAAACTTGATTTGACACACTAGGTGGGGTTTCTTAAAATAATACTGAATATATTAAATTACAGATTATATTTTGTATAAAAAAAATTTGGTTATTTAAAATTCAAGTCGGAATGAAACACCAAAATGCGGGGCAACTCTAAAAAATTCGAGATAATCCCGCCAAAAGGTGGACGGTTGCTCAACATTCGTATGACTGTTTTTGATGGAAACGCGAGATTTTAACCCAAAAATCGGGTATTTTTTTTTAGCAAATGAGTTAACATTTAAGTAAATAAAATATAAAAATTTTAATAGTTTAAATTAGATTTAAAAATAAAATATATACTTTATTTAATACATTTATTTAATTTGTATTTATAAACAAAATATTTGTTTATATTATTTTTTTTTATTTTTATAAATCCCGATTAACTAATAACAATACGAAAGTTTTCCTGTTAAACGACGTTTGAAGTCGTCGACACCAGTTTAATTTGAAATTATGTAGTTGGTTTTGAGATCTTTTTAAATATTCTGCCCAGAACAAGCCCAAAGATTACATATATCCTGTTAACATGACGAAAAATCCACATAAAAAACCCTATCAAATTATTGCGGTTAGTGACACATTGGAACAGATGCCAGTAACGTACAACTAAGGCTCTGATCATAGCTGTTAAGTAATGATTAGTAATTGTAATAATTACTAATTAAATTATGATCATGAAATTAACAAACTTCGAAATGATCGCCTGACTATGTGAATTCAAAATCTGCTTGTGACTGTTAAAACTTTTTTATTAAAAAAATATAACTTCCAAGCTAAAATATAGTTTACTATTTCTAAGGATAAAAATGTCAACAAGCGGGACTTCTCCGTAAAAAGGGGATTGAAATTCAAGGCACGATGAGACAACGAAAAGCTGGATAATCCAGCCAAAACAGGGATGGATGGTCAGGTTACGTATGAGTGATAAACAAATGTTACTACAAATAATCACTTATACGCCACATGCATTATAGAAAAGATGTAAATAAATACAATTTTGAGACAAATCTTTTTTCCGGGAATGACCCATTCAATAATTACCCTTTCTCTCTTGCATACGGTGTATGAGTAATCTGACCAACTGGTTTTGATCAAAAATCACGACACAATGGGTAAAAAGCCGATTTTTTTGTTTTTGAATAAAAAAATTCCATAAAAATACAAAGAGTTGGTTAAAATGACACTGAATATATAAATAAAATCAAACGTTTAATTTGGATATACAGGGTGTCCCCTAAACTTTTGTCTAAACTTAAACACGTGATAGCTGAGAACAAAAGCTACAATGTTTGTTCTTACGCCAATTGCCTAGGTGGCTTCGTTTTCGGGATATTCGTGTTTAAAATAATTGCATTTTTAAATGCACTTTTTAAACTAGAAAAACTACTTGTTTAATTTGCAAGAAATTTAAAAAAAAATTTTGAAAAAGTTGATTGCTTAGAGTTTTTTCCCTTTCTGTCATTTTTCTCGTTTCTAAATTTTTGTCGTCATGAAATTCTCCTTCCAAGAATACGGTGATATCGTGTACCATTATGGAAAAGCTGATGGAAACACTTACGAAGCATTTTGAAAATTTTCGTTAATTGAAAACATTTTTAAAAAAAATTCGTTTTCATTTCAAACGAAAAAATAAATTATTTAAAATCAATTTTGAAGCAATTTTCAATGATATTTCTTTTTCATTTAAAAAGTAGATTATGCATTTATTGAAAATGCATTCAAAAACGCAATTATTTTAAACACGAATATTTCGAAAACGTTTTGTTTTGTTCTTTTGGTGTAAGAACAAACATTGTAGCTTTTGTTCTCAGCTATCACGTGTTTAAGTTTAGACAAAAGTTTGGGGGACACCCTGTATAATCATTGTGTTATTTTCCACTCCAGTGGGGATGAGATACCAAAATGACGAGCAAATCTATAAAAAGCGAGATAAACCCGCCAAAAGCGGGACGGTTGGTCAGGTTACGTATAAGTGATATATATCTCTGGACATTAGCCAAAACTGCCTCTAACTCTATGTCAGAAGGATTGTATTGTATGAGGAAAAAATATCTTAAAAAGTCTTACTAACTCCTCCATATTCCGTCATACGATTAATTGCGAGGGGCCTTGGAATCGAAAATCCAGCAGATATTGATAAGAAATTAAAATGAATTTTGTGAGACACAAAAGAAATGTACTTAGGTTCCCAGCAAAAAAAAAGTGTATACCAATCACCAGAATTTCCACCAGAACTACGCGACAAGAGGTAGTGCAAATTTGGGTGCTGCACCGCCGCTTTTTACATAGTGTTGTCCTTGGAGGGTAGTACTCCCAATTTGGATACTTTTAAGTATAATAAATTATGTTCCTTAAGGCGACGATTCAGCTCAAAAATTACCACAATGGTAGCACGTCCGACTAGAAAACGGCAGCTGGTGAAGGTCCTGGGTTCAAATCTCACCAAATCAAACTTTGTTTTTCTTAAGCGATTTGCAAGGTGTAAATTTGTAGTTATTAAGAAAAAAGATTGCCAAAATGTGGCAACTACAACGAACGAATATTTGTTGCCAAAATTTTCGGAATCAAATTGTAATCGCCTGAAAGTATACCATACAAATTGCGGGGTTGTGTAGCGAGGGTTTAAATAATTAATTATTAATTTTTCTGTAACAATTTTCCCCGACCGGGACCGGGATTCGAACTCAAGCGTTTTGATTGCCAGCCGCGCATTTCACCATCGAGCTATCGAAGACACGAACAAGAACAGCATTAGCGGCAGAAAATCTTTTTCTTCCTACAAACACTACAATATCTGTAATGCAATTTCGGATTCCTGTATGCCGAAAATCCTCACATAGTACTTCGTTGGTAGTACTGAAAGGGGTAGAGCCGTTGGAACTTCTCCATTATATTTTTACTGGGTTGTAATGATAGTTCGAACGGAAAAATTTACTTACCAATGAGTTGTTAATAATATGGTAAATTTTGGTTAACAAGTTAACATTACATATATTGGGTTTCATTCACAATGCTAAATTGTTCGTATACCTTGTAATTGTAGGAAACTCAAATTTAAAATTAAATTTTGTATGAAATATTTTTGACATATTGTAAATGTTATGAGAGAGTAATTTAGAGAGTAATATAGTTTTATGCCGTATTTAAAAGTAGTAAATTATAATTTTTCTTCAACATTACTGTCTTATCAGCTGACAGAAATCAGTCGGATGTAGGATGTTAACTAACATGCCGGACGATCTAACCATTCTATTTGACTATAAATTTACTGGACCACGGCCATCACTTGAGGCAGAGAAGTATAAAAATGGGTCCCGTTTTTTGTGCCGTCGTCAAATTACAGCACACAATTTGATTAAATGCCAATATAAATTAAAGTGAAGCTACACTTTATATTTGTAACCAGGGCACTGAGCCCATTTTTATTTCTATAGATAGACAAGAGTTCCTTGATGTAACCTTTGGATCACAGAACTCCTTTCAGTTGATCAAAAGAAGAATATAAAACAAACTGCACCATGTAAAAATATTGAATGGTATTATAAAAAACATTCCTCTCTCCGAACCAGCTAATACCGCCGAGGTTCGTGGTCTTACCGATGCTCTCACCTTAGCTCTAAACAGATCACTTGAATCTGCATTTCAAGGATTTACAAATCCTGAGATTTGTACTCGTTAAGGACGGAGTCAGACTGTATTGTGTACAAAATTAGACATACATAATTGCCCGTATTACAGTTGTTATCGTCGATGTCGTTGTCGTTTTTATGTCAACATCGCTACGTGCCAACATCGTCGTCACATCAACACTAGGTTGGTATTAGGTAACTGTATTGAGATGACGTCGACTGTATATCGATAACCTATTAAAAACATAAACAAAGTTGTCAATTGTAGTGAATGAACATTTTACATTTGTACTTGTATTATTTTATTTAATTTGGTAAAAGTTTTTCAAATTCCTAAAACGTATGTAATTATCGTAACCATATCGACTCCGATTTGGAAGATATTGGATGTAGACGCCCTATATCACCAGGTTAGGCGAATTGAAGCGGTGAATTGAGACGAGCGATCCATGAAGGCACAAACAGCCTTTACTGGCCCAGAGCTGCGTGTATTGGAGACAAGGACGTAATGGATAGCAAGAAATGATCTCATAAAATTCATCATGGACCGACCATTCGGCTATCGTAAAGGATTTGAAGTGAACGTGTCGTTAGCGACCGCTTGTTTGAAAGATATCAGACTAATATGAAAAGACACCAACTGCCTGGGCAATGCATCTACTGATGGGCACTTGACACTGAAGACACCGAAGCCTGTAGTTCTAACTGATCCCTGAAAGAACTCAATTCCAGCAGCTTATTTTGATTCCGGACAGTGGCCGCTTTAATACACAATATTATTTTTCTTTAACTGTTTGTATAAGTTCAAATTATTAAAAATAAGGCCAATAAACTAGCATTAAAACGAACCCTTTGTTCATTGCATTTACCGTCAGACAGACAACTGCACTTACATACTCGCCATTTGTATACAGCGGATCCTGTTCTGGAACACTCCTACATACTCTCCTTGGGAGTTTCCGTCCGCCATAGAAAGTTGCGAACTAAAAATTGAAATTTGTTAATCCATAATTTAAAAATAAAACTGGAAATTTCATTAATTGAAAAAAAAAATTGCGAATTTCTTCAAGTCGTTATCAAAAATTGTGTCGACAGAAATAAAGTCGTTTCAATTCAATGTCGACGTCAATTGTAGTTACAAAATACCAAACATGTGTAGACAGTCGTCGTTAGTGATCGATAACGACCACACAAATAGCAATTTTCAACTGTCGTCACAAGACGACGTCGTTTTATGTCGACGACGACAACCGTAATAAGGGTGATTATAACATTCTTGTAAAAGGATGAGGTGACTCATATGGCTAATTTGATATGTTTCTGTTCAATTCTCGCTTAAACTGGTGTGTATAAATTTGCTTGCAGCTTCGTGTGTACCACTTGTCTGTAAAGAAAAACCCCGGTTTTGTGATTTTTGTGTGAAATAATATTTCAATTAATAAAATAATTTTCTAAGTGACAGCGTTCCCTAAAATTATCCAAAATTATTTAATTTGTTAATATTGTTACGATAAAAATGCTTTATTTAACTAACATTTGAATCCACCATATGCCAAAGTAGCATTGGAATGTGAACAATAAGTTTGTTGATTGTTCGAACAGTATGGCAGATTAGTGAAGCTAATGTCGATAAATAAGTCATGACTTTAAATTGTAAACTACCATATACGATCTCACCACGAGTGGTTGATAAAATCGCTAAGACCTCTTGCACAATCGAGAACAGATGGCGCTACTATGCGATCTCACCACTAACGATTAAGTCGCTGCGGAAGTCTCTGAAAAAATCTACAACAGATGGCGTTATTACGATATGGTTCTGGCGGAAATATATTTGATATATGTAAATAGCTGATTGACGCGAATTTTCGAGGCAGTCTGAATTCAATGGCGAAAAAATGTACATTGTCGAGTAATAGTGTTATTGAATAAAGACTACATTTGGAAATGTTAAATTAGATACTGGACAATTAAAATGTAATATCGTACTGTCAATATTGTAAATTTAGTAACGAAAAACAACGAAAAACAAAACAACGAAGTTGTAAATTCGAAACATTATTGTGTTTAAAGTGAACTTTAATTCATTTTCAGTCGTCCAGTTATTATGTGATTTATTTAAGATTCGTTCAAATAAAGTTCCTAAAATTAACACCTTTTAGCTACATTTTGAATAAGAATATTGTAATATTATACATACGTAAGCAATTGGAAACTATATACGCCAGCTGTCTGCCTATTCCAAAATAAGATCTCAATGGATCTGAATATAATATGATATGTTTGATTATTGCATTAGGCGGTATCAGCTTTGTATGTTTATCTCCTACCCGTATCCAACAACCTTCCATCATTTCTCCTCTTCCGGTTTTAGTGTGATTGTGTTTTTTTTTCTCTTAGTGCACTAGCGAGTGAGTGTGTGTGTGTGTGTGTGTGTGTGTCCATGTGTCTGGTGTTTGTAAGCGTGTAATTTGTGTCAGTTTATGTCTTTGTAGTTGTAGTGATTGTTTCGTTCATTAATAATTTGTTTTTGTTGTTGTTGCTGTTTTATTTTATTTATTCATTTTAGTTTCATTTACTTATAGTTAAAGTTCCATTTTATAAAATTTTCTTTTATTTTTCTTTTTCATCAATTACATATTTTTTTTCTTCTCTTTATTTGTTTTATTTAAAAGCGCCTTTATACAAACATATTCATTGTGTGTGTGTTGTGGGGGAGGGTAGTAAACGGGGGGGGGGGGGATCCCTCATTTTTTCTGGTAGTGTTGGTGTGAAAATATCATTTGGTTTTATAAGTTTTAGTTTTGTTTTCTTTTGTTTTAAGTTTATCTTTTGTTCTATGCAAATAAAATTGTAAACAAATTAAAATTTCAACTAATCTTAAGTTATTCGAAATGTCATCGGATTGACGTTTCAAAGTATGCCCGTCTCCACATTGTGGGCCGTCCCCAATGTATTGGGATCGAAATTCATTTTAAATTCGCCAGCTATAACAATTTCTGATATGCAGCCAACGATACCGTTCGTGTATCTTCGCCGAGGGAAATAGACAGAATCGGGTAGGCCACCTATTTAAATAAAAAAGAAGAGAAACGAGTGAGAGAGAGAAAATTTAATTTATATATTATATATTTATATATGACCGTTGGTGGTGCAATGGGTAGTGTGCGCGCCTCTTGTACAGGAGATTCTGGGTTCGATCCCTGCTCCAACCACCTTAAAATTTCTTTCGACGACGGTCACCTCGCTTAGTGACGGCGACACTATCGAGTATATAGCCATGAAAAAGCTTCTCAAAATACCGTTCGGAATCGGTGTAAAACTGTAGGTCCCAATCAGTGAGTGAAAACTGGAAAGCGCACAGCTCAGTGATTGTGAGAAGTTCTCCCCGGTCCCTTCATGGGATGTAATGGGAAACCATGTATATATGTATGTATGTATATTTATATATATAATTATAATGTCAACTAATTTGTGAGCTAATTTTGTAAGTCCGGATTAGATAGATTTCTAAATTAACGTTTGGTTTCCAGTATATGAGCCACTCAGAGGCCACAAAATCAAATGTGGAGAAAATCGGAAAATAAATTTCGGGCTTCTGGGTATTCTAATATAAAACAAATTCGAGACCCAAAAATAATTCCTGATTACTCCTTCATTGAGATGATTATAGACAAAGAGGTAATTCGTGATTACTACTTCATTGGAATGATGATAGACAAAGAGGTTGTATACATGGCAAGATTAAAATGTTTTGGTTATAATAGCATTAAAGTACTAAAAATTGTAATATGTGGAGTTAGATCAAATTACTTTAAGATGATTTGAATAATTTGTTTCTTTACCGGATAGTTTGATCTATTTTGTATATCATAGTCGTATCTATTCAACATTTTAATGGATGAAAACAAGATCAATAAAAATAAACATAATTTCCCATTACATTCCATGAAGTGGCAGGAGACAGCTTCTCCTAATCTGAAAGCTGTGAGCTTTCTACACAATTTCCAATTGCAATTTAAAAAATATAAATTTATTTTTGAAAAAAGTCAAAAAAGTCACATAAAATGCAAACTCCTTCTCGTGTGAAATTTCTCGAAGTGCTTATCGAAACTAACAGAACTCTATTTGGGATTTGCTAGTTTAGCTGCTGTTGTCATTTTATGACCTCAGGTATAATTTGGCTAAAACTTAATTTTTCCGAGGAACATTCAATTTTTCTAACAGCTATATCTCGGAAACCAAGTGGAATTTTGTTATACTGTCTTCGGTACAATTGTAGCTACGGACTAGTAAAAAAGAAGTGTAAAATAAACTAACCCCAAAAAAACTGCATCTAGTGCCTCTAAATTGCAAAAATTTCGAAAAATTTTAATTTTTTCTATCTAAGAAAAGAATCTCGCAAAGCTTTCAATGCAAGCTATATAAGTGGATCCAAGCAGCCGTATAAGGATTTAAGTTTATCTTTATACGCATGTCAGGAGTATAAGAAAGCAATAGCCACTGCAAAAATACGATCCTGGTAAAACTTCTGTGGATCGATGGAGAACACAAAGGATACAGCGAGACTGAGCAAAATAATAACCAAGGGGCACTCAAATCCCACCTATGTGAGGAGGGATGACGGGACATGGTGAAATAGCTTAGCTGAAATACTAGAGATACTCTTGAAAACACACTTTCCGGGCTGCGAGAACACAATCAAGGAGGTGAGAACATTATCAACCCAATACTCAGATACTACCGACATAGAGGATATAACCAGTCCAGACAGGATATCCTGGGCTATCAATAGCTTCTCACCATATAAATCTCAGGCCCCAAATGGAATTATACCAAAAATGCTGCAAAGCGCGGAGGTCATAATTAAGCCATGGCTCTGTATCATATTCCGATCTTACCTGACTCTTAACTACTTTCCACAGAGTTGGAGCCAGATAAGAGTGGTTTTCATTCCCAAGGAGGGGAGCCGGAGTCATGAGAGCGCAAAGGATTTCAGACCAATCAGCCTCTCATCGTTTCTTCTAATTGACGCATACATCCGCACGAAAATGGATGAATCGCCCAAAATATCATGCAGCCAACATGCATATCTAAAAGGCCGCTCAACCGATACAGTCATGGACGAAGTCGCCAGTACCAAGGCTGCTCTAGTAGAGGTTAACGCAGTAGGATTTGTTGTACTTGTGGGCAACAGGGTTTTTGTTTTTGTTCTATGACTCTAAATGTCAAATTCAACACTAAATACATATGACCAAACAAAGTAAACAAAAAAGTACAAAAACAAAATACACTGAATTTGACAGATAGGGTCATAAGAAAGCAAAATCAGCTGTTCTAATGCGTTAACCTCTACTAGATCAGCCTTATCAGTACTATTGAGAGGTCATTATAACACAAACAATTTACCCTCTCGGTCTTCTTGGATGTAGAGGGTGCGGTGCAGTCGATAATGTGAGCTCAGCGGCGTGGAAACATTCCTCAAGAGTTGGATAGTGACAATGCTACAGAGCAGAACAGCGACTCAAATACTACTAAAACTGGATAGAACTGAGGTCATGCTTTTTGCCACGAAGACCAAGATAGCAAAGTTTACTTGGGCTTGATTGTACTTGGGCGTGATTCTAGGCCCTAAACTATCCTGGAAGCGTAACACAGACCACCGCGCACAGAAAGCAACCGTTGCGTACTACGCTTGTCGGAAAATAATCGGAAGCCGATGGGGTCTCCGACCGAAAATGGTGCTATGGATGTACACTAGTATAATCAGAACAATGGTATGGTGGCCTGTCGCGGTAAAGACATCCACCATGAAACTGGTGTATAGAGTACAGCGATCAGCTTGCATCGGCATAACATAACAGGGACTATAAGGCTAGTGCGGCCTGGAATGCTACCCGACTAAATGTTCTTGGAATCTGGAAGACCAATGCATGCGAGAATACTACAGACAATCCCAAAGGAAACTAAATATAACCACCGATTACTGCACCCCCTCATTGACGTTCAATGACCTATTCGATGTAAGGTTTCCCAGAAGATTAGAGTGGGACGGATCAAAAATCGTATGTGGAACCGGCTCGGGTGTCTTCTCGCCTCAATTTATCATTCGAACTCCCAGACAAGTGCAGCGTTTTCCAAGCGGAGGTACTGGCCATTAAGGAAGCCTGCGCTGTACTTATACTATATCCACTATAAAGGTCATCCTTTCCTACACAACCTTACTGAGATACACGAGATAGATCTAGGGGGATCTAATGAGGTATCTCCTATTAACAGGATGGATATAGACATTGTACATTAGACTGTCCGGAGTGATGTGGTATGCAAAACGGTGTCTCAAGACTCTAATTGATGCTAAATAGTATATTTAGCAACCACGTGAACCAACAACTACCCTTGCTAATCTTCGGCAATCGGCTTAAAACATTCCTCGCGAGGAATCACCAGCCCATATGGTCATGGGATGATTTTAAGGGATCTGCGACAATCCACAATAGAAGTGGAGAAACTTTTCCGCTCATTTCCCGGATATTCAGGATTGGAAGGAACGCGTACAAAGTTATATAAGGTATATAGGCTTCTACGATAATGTCTTCAAACTAGATGACAAGGTAGTATTTGGAGTCAATTCTACAGAGCTGGGGGCAATACCTTACACGAAGTCTAACTGATCATTGTTGTGTCTTTCAGGCAGAAGTCACGTTAATCGGAAATGTTGATCTTTGACCTCGATGAAACGTCATCACCGCCTTGGTATCAACATCCAATCAGATAGCCGGGCTGCTATAAAATCTCTGTAACCTGTATTCCTGACTCCAAGGACTGTTATTCAGGCAGAAGTCAAGGAACTTGTTAAAGTTGCCTTGTGGCTGGTACCAAACGTCATCACCGTCTGATGTGTTAACATCCACTATAACAGCCAGGCTGCTATGAAATTTCTACAATCTGTATTCCTGAATCCAAGGACTGTCATTCTGGTGGATGTCATTGCAGTCGGAGAAGTTGGATTTTAGCTGGAACAAAACCTCATCACCGTCTTGGGTACCAGCCACTCTGACAGTCAGGCAGCTATAAAATCTCTGTATTCCTAACTTCAGCTACTGCCCACAACTGCAGCGCATTTTAAAATGAGATGAACAGGCAGTTCACTATCCACCTTATATGTGAGCTGGGACACAGGAATATTCCACGGAACCACGGAGCGTATGAGTTGGCGAGATTAAGGTCTACATTACCTATTCCACTAGATATGGAGCAGGTCGGTATGCTCATTTCTGCATGCAAGCTTATATTTAAAACCGAATCTCTCGGACATGAAAATGATTGATAGTATGTAGGTGAAAAACGCAGGATCACCAGAAAAGTATGTCCAAGATATGACTTAAATCGTATGCTAAAGACGATATCCGGTTCCAAACGTGACATCTCTATGATAGCATCTGTTTATTAGGCAGACACTCGACGTTACTTGGAACCTTAGCTCGTGATTACTTCAGAATCTGCGTGGTTGATGAGGAGGACTAGGGCGTTGGCCTTACTTTATGTTGAATCGCTCTAACATTTATCTGGAGTTAAACTTAATGATCTTAGGACCTTTTTTCAGAATTATAATTGGTGCGTCATGGACTAATGTACTCTACTCTACTTCAGTTATATTTTTAATATCGGGATGACGTATCATATGGCTTGGACACCCTTTAACCGTGCCAGGTCAATTTATAGGTTCAACGATGGGGACGGAACATAACTTTCTGTGGTATCATAGTCAGCCACTTCTATCTAACGTAACCTACCCTTACCTAACCTAAAAGGAAATTCAAATATGAACTGTATTTCAATCCGGCAATGCAACATATTCACCGTGGCAGAGATAAGAATGTATTCGATCTATAAAACATATTGATGGCAACAATAAAATATATTCACCACAATAAAATAAAATAAATAAATACTTTCCCATTACATCCCATGAAGGCAGCTTTTGGCAATCAGTGAACTATGCCCTTTCTAGTTGTACATGCACTGATTGGGGCCGACAATTTTATACCGGTTCCGAGTATTTTTTTCATGGCTAAGTAGTCCTTAGTGTCGGCGTCACTATACGAGGTGACCGCCGTCGTTAGAAATGTAAGGTTGTCAGAGCAGGGACCAAACGCACTTTCTCATGTACAAGACCCGCGCACACTAGCCATTGCACCACCGACGGCCACAATATTAAAATATATTCATCACCGAATATATTTATTGAATTGACCAAAGCTTTGTTTAGAAAATTAATCGTTTGTTGCTCACTTTCGATGCAAACATTCATCGAATCGACGTACATCTGCACTTATGCATCGAATCTCCTTCTTTCGGTGACAGATTTCTGTGGTGAAAATCATAATGGTAATCAGATTCCGAGGCGCGTTGCCTTTTTGGACTGATATTGATTTCGAAAATATTGATATCAGTTATTAGAGGCCTGATTATCAGGACAACAAAAAATTGTGATGTTGTGGATTTAATATCCCATATTCAGTTGATGATTTTAAAGAGAAGAGAAAATATGTCGTGTTTCATACACACTGAAAAATTTGTCTCTTTTTGTTGTTTGGATGTAAATATGTTGTGTCTGTAGCTTGTCACAAATATAGTATACTTGTGTACAAACACATTGTGTTTTCTAGTCAATATAACATCTTTAGGACACCATGATTAAAATAAATAAATGGCTTCCCATTACATCCCATGAAGGATTTGAGGAGAGCATCTCACAACCAGTGAGCTGTGCGGTTTCTACTTTTATACTCAGTGATTGGGACCTACAGTTTTACACCGATTCCGAACGGTATTTTGATAAGCTTTTTCATGGCTAAATACTTGATAATGTCGCCGTCACTACGCGAGGTGACTGCCGGTGGTCAGCGCAGGGATTGAACACAGGATCTCATGTAGAAGAGGTAGAAGAGACTAACCATGGCAGCATCGACGGCCACTTTGATTAATAGGTCATAATATACTTGTATGTTTTGTAACCCAAATGTGTCTTTGTTTGTTGAAAGCTGCTGAAAACAACAGCGTGACAGACAATAAAGAAACAAAAAACAGCAGATATTCAATTCATGAAAACAATCTACATGATTCCTGTAATATGTTGCTGGGATCATTATTTTTCAGCGTGTACTAATGCCAGTCACCTCACATTCTGAGGCTCTATTATGGGTTAGGTTAGGTTAGGTGTTGGTGGCAGTCGATGAACGATTCACTTAGTCTTATTAGCCCATTGTGATACCACTGACTGACGAGATTCATCACTATCTCAGGAGAACCATTCAGTTTGCAACAAGAAGCTCAAGTTCTTGTACACGCGGCCATCTGAGATAATTCTTCCAGGTCTCTAAATAATAGGATTCCATAGTAGACATCTGCCTGATGACTAGAGCCAGCCACGTACAGCTTCTACACATGTCATTTGCTCTGATGTTTAATTTCGAAGCAATCTAAAAGTGACCCTTGCTAGAGACAGGAGGTTCATGGATCTCCTGCTGTCCTCTATAAGTCAGATTTGTCTTGCGTGTACGATATCTGTAGCCCTCGTCTACCTCTCCGGCATCATCATAACACTGATTCCAAGGACTTACCACCAGACTGTCAGAAGAGACATTAACCTCAGCCAACCGGTTAATTTTCGATACACTCTACAAAGATCAAGTAGTCTAGGGATAACCCCAAAATAAAGTAAAGGTTTTTCGAATAATTCCTTCCTTTTATACCAGCAACTTCTTTGTTCCAGGAATCCCTTTCCGGTATAAGAATGTGGCATTTTTGAAAGCATGAATGTTGGAAGCACCTTCCAGTACTTTTCAATGAGCGATTCCGACCATGCCCCAATGTGGCCTTAACCTGATAAAAGACGTAGGACCAATCTGCCTGACTAAAATGCTCACCGGCAACAAATATAACATTACGTTCTGTGCATCAGTTGGAGTGGCGCGCAGATTTTCTGAACCTTAATCACTAGTGCAGAATGGGGAGGTTTCTGAAGCACTTGATAACACGCGACAAACGCATAGAGCAGTATAGATCTCACCACTGCTTGAAGATCGATCCAGTAACAATCCTAGGAGAAAGTGTCCCTTTAAAACCTCTAGTTCTCTTGCAGCTGCATACGGCTATCGTTGTCTTTTTCGCCTTCCCCAATTTTGGGTCTGAAACTAAGCTTGCTGTCCAAAATTTAGAACCATTTAAAGTGTATTTTATACCTTCGGGTAAAAAGGACCAGCTCGGTCTTGAACCTAACCCATATACACTTGTCCATCTTCCCAAAATCCGAAAGCTACCGTGGAGAATGTTACTTACGGTACTTGGATACTTGACTCTTCTACTCGTACCTATTGCTACGTGGTCGGCATACCCCTCCCTAAGGCGAGCCTCTGTCGAGTATGAGCTTGGTCGATAAATATTTATCTGGCTGACTAAATCTAAAACACATCGTCAACTATCATTGAAGCATGACAGTGATGCAAACAATTTTAATTGAATTATTATTTGGTATCAAAAAAGGATGTCTGAACGTCCATGCTTGACAATGTGTGTTGCCCGGTTAAGCCCGCTTAAGTCAAACCGATAAACTTTTCCCACCCCCGTAACTTACCAACATATAGTCCGGTATCTGTATTTAATTGACGCAATTTCCCCGGTGATCGTAAAGACGCACTCTTGCGTCCATCAACTTCCAAGAAGCCTTCTTGATTATCTCTGTAGACCAACAAGCACTGATTTAGAAAATATTTTGCAAGACAATTATACAACAACAATATTATACCTTATAGCTCGAACCCTATGCCACAGACCATCACTGATTTTGGTGGCATTAAATCGTATATCTACCTCACCGGAACCCAAATTGTAACGGAAATGCAAAAGGCTGAAATGGACATGGAATGCAATGTTAAATCTGCAAATTTTCATTCAATTCAAATTGAAAACTTACCCATTTTCTATGCCCAGCGATAGATAATCATCTGAATCTTGATCCATAGTGCCCACACAGGCTGTCCACAGTATCACACCATTTTCGGAACGTGTTTTTATTCTTAAATTCAAGTCGATATTATTGCTGATCACTTGATTCATGGTCTCTGCATCGTTATAATGGAAATAGCTCTCATGACCCACAAAACATGCTCCAAAATTTTTACGCACTCCTATGGGTGGACGATTCTCACTGGAGGGTAAATCAAATTTACTCAATAAACTCCAATCGGTATGAGTTTGGGTGGGATTTTGATCTAATGAGGCGGATGATTTCCTGTTGGATTCTTCAGATTCAAGGGATTCGTCATCATCATTATCATCATCAGCATCAGCATCCCTATTCCGCTCTACATCATCGTGAATATGCTCCTTGTCTAAACCAGTGTCTTCTTGATGGAATGATGTTTGTGGTGGCTGAGATTTATTGCTATCGTTATTAGTGGCCTTATTATCCTTGTCATCATTATCTTTCTCCTCGTCGTCCTGTTCTGCACTGTAATCATATTCGGTTATAACCAATTTGGGCTGCTTTGGGGTATAGTGACCCCTTGTATTGGCCATGATTCGCTTCATATCCTGGGCCAATTGTTTACGTTGGTATTCTTCCGTGCCATCGTTGGCATCGAAAAGGGAATCATCCATGACAAAGGTGTCTTCGTTGGTGTTATCGCTATTGTCGGCATTTGTAGGAGCTTCTGACTCAGTTTCTACATCTACATCGATATCGACTTCCGTTTCCGTTTTGTCAGCTGCGTCTTCATCCTCCTCGTTATCCTGCGGCTGCTCATTCGATGATGGCGACTCATTGAAATTCTGCCATTGCTCATCCAATGCTATAGGGTCCTCGAAGGTTAGAATGTCGCTTCCGGTATTGGTTTGAAAACTTTCATAGTGTGTGGGCAGACGACTTAATTTCTGTTGTGGTTTGTCCATGACGATGGGTGTCTTGTGATGCGGATCCGGTTTTGTCATGTACAAGGGCGGCTGCTGTTGTTGTTGCTTAGAGTACAAGGATTTCTTTGAAAATGACTTTGTTGGTAGGGGGGCAGCGGAGTGTTTGCGTTTGTTGCGGTTTCGTTGTAAATTCCCGTTGTGTGTATCCTTCAAAAGTTGTTCCTGCTCCTGTTGCTGTTTTTCTTTCTGTAGTTGCTGCTGCCGTTGACGTTCCAATTCCCGCCTTTGCTGTTGCTCCTGTTCTTGCTGCTGTTCACGTTGTTGTATTTGTTGCTGTACTTGTATTTGTTGCTCCTGTTGCTCGTGCATTGCTTTAATATCACGGAATATCATATCATCTTCTATTTCATCCGTGTCCTCATCCTCCACCTCGTCTTCTTCGTCATCGTCGACCACCACCTCATCGGATTTCATTTTGTCCATGATATGTTCTAAAGTTTCCTGAGTCTCCTGTATGTCTCTATTGAAGCTATCCACTTCCTGCCAATTCATAGTGGTGGTTGGTGGCGGTGGAGGAGACGGTGTTGTTGTTGTCGTTGTCGTTGAAGTCGAGGTTGTGGTGCTAGTTGTTGTGGTTGACTTTGTCGTTGCAGGCGGGGCTGCATTCAACTTGTGCTGTTGATGCTGCATGGCTTTGTGTTGCTGTTGCTTTAACCACAACAAATGTTGCTTCTTCTGTTTCTTATGACCCTTCTGTTGTTCCTTGTTATCCTTCAATTGATTGTAACCCATGACAACATCACCAGCAACTCCTTTATTCATTCTCACTTTCGATTGCACTTTACTCTTGCTTCTATCGCCCACTACATCTAGTGTTGCCTGCCCCCCACTGGCGTCTCTGTTGCACTGGTTTTTGTTGTTATAGTTACTGCAACGACATTCATAACCCTCCATTTGGGGCACACACTCAGCCAAGGGGCCACAAGGTCTGGCAACACAGGCATGGGGGCAATTACCAATATTCGTTCCGCCCAATGCTTCCGATATTATTGACAAAGGATGACCATTGATTTCAATCTATTTTGCGGATGAAGAGGGGGAGTTTGTTTATTATTGTACATTCTCTAGGGTTATTCTGGTGTTATTGTCCACTTACCCTTTGGATGCATCCCATAAAGAAAGGTTTACTTTTCAAGTCTAAGGGCAATTTGTCGACATGATTAACACCACCCACAAAAAGATTCTCGGGTAAAGAGAGGTGCCAAAATCCGTTTGAAGAGATAGTCATCACCTCTGGCATTTGATCAATCTATAAAGGGAGGAAAGATGCGTCCATGTTTAAAAGGTAGGCTGGACCTTTAGTGTTTAAAATAAAAAAAACAAATTCAAAAGGCTTTTATTTGCCAATGAAACAAAAAGGGAAATTTGTAAATTGTTTCGTAAAATGTTTCGAAAATCTTGAACTGGAAGCAGCATCTATTAAAGACATAAGCATGTCCCAAACAATATAAATTTTCAGAAATCTGCTCTGCAATGCACAGTTTAGTAAAGTCATTTCAGGATTCCAGTCTTGGGGTAAGGACGCTTTATGGTTTGGGTATCCCTTAGCTGACATTGTGGTGCACGTTACAAATGTCCTGGATTTGCACAAGTGGCAGAAGTCCTTGGAAGAATAAAATATATGGCAGTTATGTTCGAGGAAGAGCTGGTGTTTCTATATTCGGGACTGAAATATAGTCGACATCTTGAGGCTTCTGAAGCTGATATAATTCTCGTAAAGATGAAATATTGGTACATGATACTGAGGTCGTATGAGGAATGAAAGTACTCATGACTCCAGGGATGTTCAGGTGGTTTAAAGCTGAAGTTCAAACGGATAATGTCTGGAATATTTATAGCGGTAAGTTGGCCAAAAGGTTAAGTACTAACAATGTCATCTCGTCAATATCCTAATGGGATAATATTAAGTTAAGCTGAAGTCAAACAACAAAGTCGCGTACGAATCGAATACTAATAGCTGTATCTAAGTCTACAGAGTCGGAATCTCAACTGCTGATTACTGCAGAATATGTGGGGATGAAGAGGAGGACCTGAGCGCCGAACTTCTCTTATGCTACTGCTCGACCTTTTTTGTGAGTAGGAAGCATTATCTAGGATCTTACTTCATGTTGGATCTAACACACATTGAGGGAGTTAAGCTAAATGATTTTAGGACCTTTGCGCAGAACCCTTGCCGACAGTCGATGTACGACTTACTTAGACTTATTAGTCCATTGTGATAAAATGATCTAACGAGAATTAGTACTAGCCACATCGGAGAACCATTTAGATTGCTCCAAATAGCTCAAGATCTTGTCTGAGATAATTCTCACAGGTCTCTAAATAGGTAGGATCACACCTAGGTAGGACACGAAAAGAGAAAATGTTCAGTAGATTCTTGTGGCCGTCGGTGGTGCAATGGTTAGTGTGAGCGCCTCTTGTACATGATATCCTGGGTTCGATCCCTGCTCTGACCACCTTAAATTTCTGTCGGCCTCTTCGTCACCTCGCATAGTGACGGCGACACTATCGAGTATTTAGCCATGAAAAAGCTTCTCAAAATACTGTTCGGAACCGGTGTAAAACTGTAGGTCCCAATCAGTGAGTATAAAAATAGAAAGCTCACAGCTCACTGGTTGCGAGAAGTTCTCCCAAATTCCTTGATGGGATGTAATGGGAAACCATTTATTTATAGATTCTTCCTCTTTGGTACAGCTTTTATAGAAGTCATTTTCCTTGACCTTTCAAAATTGAAATACGTATTGAAATAAGTATTGGGCTTGGCCAAAGACAGAAGGTTCATGGAGCTTCTGCTATACACTATAGCTAGATTTCTCTTGCATGATCTCTGCCCTCCCCCACCTCTGCATCAACGTTCTTGGAGGATACGCTTACAAATCACTGGAGGCATACCAACACGTACCAGTCCCTGTGGATTCAGTAAGGTAGTCCCTAGTCCAATCAGCAAATCCACTCTGCATTTACCCGGAATATCCGTCGGTGGTGCAATGGTAGTGTGCGCGGCTCTTGTGCATGAGGACGTGGGTTCGATCCCTACTCAGACCACCTTAAATTTCTTTCGACGGCGGTCACCTCGCTTAGTGTAGTATTAAGCCATGAAAAAGCTTCTCAAAATACCGTTCGGAACCGGTGTAAAACTGTAGGCCCCAATCAGTGAGTGTAAAACTAGAACGCGCACAGCTCACTGGTTGTGAGAAGCTCTCCCTAATCCCCTCGTGGGATGTAACGGGAAACCATTTATTTATTTTTATCCTTGTGCCTTGGCACCCATATAAAGTGAATATTATACTGCTAGATCATCTCCTTAAGGGATCTGCGGCAGTCCTGGGCAGATGTTGAGTTCAGCAATGCTGATTCCAGGGCTTGATTACCGCCTAACTCATAGAGAAGACATTTACCCCAATGACTGCTGGACTACTATCCCTCAGTCAGCTGCTGGCTTCCCTAATATTTAAAATGTTCGCCTAGTACTGGCTACAGTGATCAAGTAGTCTATCAGAAAGAGATAACCCTAGTATCCAACAGTAGACTCCATACCCTACCTGATTATTAGTTTTCTACCCATCCGTATAGAAATTCACATATCCTTCATCTTTTGAACACCTTTGATTCAGGAATCACTCTCCGTTATGAGAGTCTGGTGTTTTCTGATCGAATAGTGATTCCGTTTTGGAGTAGTCCACAATTGTAGGAATGTTGGAAGTATTTTGCAGAACTGTTGCATGACCGAATCCGACCATGCCCCATTGTTGGTGTGGCCTTAACCTGATGGCGGACGTAGAAGCAAAAAAATGGTTTCCCATTACATCCCATGAAGTGATTGTGGAGAGCTTCTCATAATCAGTGAGCTGTGCGCCTTCTAGTTTTACATTTACTGATTGGAACCTAAAGTTTTACACCGGTTCCGAATGGTAGAAGCAATCTGCCTGGATATAATGCCTACCGGCAGCAAGTGTAACCTTCACTTCAGTGCTTCAGTTGGAGTGGTGCACAGAACACCCACGACGCACATCATCGCCATTCTCTGAACCCTAGTCAGTAGTGCACAATAGGTGGGGTTTTGAAGCAGCTGCCGCCACACGATACCCCCAGGAGAATTTTCAGTCTCACTACCCCTGAATACATCCAGTGAACAATCCTCGGGGAAATTCCTCATTTGCAACCTATACCCCTCTTGTAAACAGATAGGGCTGTCTCTGGCGTTTCCGCTGGTTACATTATGTTGGGTCTGAAACTATGCTTGCTGTCCACAATCACACCCAGGCAATTGGCACACTCTGCTAGCTTAATTTCAGAACCATTCAAAGTGATAGGTTCCATGATATGTATTTTATACGTAAATGTAAAAAGGATCAGCTTGGTCTTGGTTGGATTTACACCTGCCCATTTTCATCCGTCCATCTACACAAAGTCTGTGAGCTACCCTGGAGAATATCCGTTATGGTACTGGGATACTTTCCCCTTGTAGCTATTACTACGTCGTCAGCATAAGCAACAATTTTCGCACCTGCATTTTCGAGAGTGGCCACTATTTCATTCAGCGTAAGGCTTTATAGAATTGGATCTCCATTGGCGTGCCTCTGTTAACGTACCTTAACACCCTCTCTTTCTGGTAATTGCATACTCAAGCAAAAATGGAGGCACTCATCTTACTGATTGTGAGAAGCACTCTGCCATCCCCTCATGGGAAATATTACATGGATAAAATATACGCTGGTCTCAATATACATACATCTGAAACAGATTTAGCACCTTTTATTTATCGAGTATTTGGTAAATCAGAGTCACTGTGCGCTTGGTTCAATATTGTGGTGTATTGACTTTTCTAGCATAGGGTGATGTAGGGATTATAGAATGGATGCTAAGAAGAAGGATTAGAAGTTTTTGTTTGTCCTCGGTCTTTGTTGGTTCTATAATGGACGGCAAAATAAGTTATCGACTTTGGCTTTTTCATAATGAAGTTATCGATACCACTAAATCGAGTTGATATATAGAAAATGTGCATTCCAATTTTATTTTCTAAAAGATCTAAAAGATAAATCTCGATTACAACAGATGATTCTCGATTAGTGCAGTTAACTTTCGAAATTGCACATTTATAAAAACAATCAGAGAGGAAAAGTGAAAAAAGGAGAACTCAATCGGACATCGTATTTATTCTCGTCCGGAATAGAAGAATGTTTACTCAGTCATTTTCTACAAACCTAGATACATAAGAAACATGTGGATATCATTTACATTTACACCGATGTCGCTTTTGGTGTCGCCTTAGTGTGTAATCAGCTTTAATTGATACGATATTAACAAATTGAATCAACCAACAACTTAAAGCAGTTATAGGTTATGTTTATACTTGGTAACTTGTAACTTACCCTTAATACTGCCAAGCGAGCGGTCCGAGAAATTCGTATGGTATGCCATTGACCAATAGACAAAGGATATTCACTCCTGAAATACACAAAAAATCAAAACAAAATTACAATGCCAACCAACACTTTCCATTTATAAAAAGAAACAGACCTGACAACTGCAGGACCATTGCCCAAATTAAATGTAAATTCAACATAACCATTGCTCAAAGACAAAGCTATAAAGTCACCATGATGCCTGGGGCCAGAGTACAAAATTAGGCCATCAGCCTGTTCGGGTTTTAAAATAACCTGAAAGCAATACAGAATATTAAATCCCCGATATCATATATTCAAGAAATATTGCATGAAATACCTTTAATTCCAACCATATTAACACACTGTCCCCCAAGGGAGCATAACGCAGGAAAGATGAACCATTGAAAGAAGGAACCTAAGGAAAAAAATTACAAAAATTGTATTAATTTGACTTTAATACTTGTTGTTAGTTCACTTACCTGTAAATCCATGCGTATTTCACATAAATCTCCCACAAAACCAATGGGACACAAACAAACTGCTCCCTGATCGGAGGGCAAACATTTGCCACCATGTTGGCAGGGATATTTAAAACATTTATCTGTAACACAATCCTCTGTAAAAAAAAGTTCATCATATATTAAAAAATATCTTCGAATTTGATATATCCCCCCCTTCTTCAACTTACGTATATCAAAACCCTTGGTCACATCGCCCGCAGGATGTTCTTCAAATTTATATTCATGATCGTTGGCTATAAAGTGTCGTATACAGCCCAAGAATCCTGAGGTAATGGGCAAACGTTTTGCCAGACCGGTTATATTGCCAGTGCCGCCCAAGAATACAGGCTCCCGGAACGTAATGCGCGAGAAGAGGCCCTTCGATACAAAATACAGCAATACGCAATTAGTAACTCTAAACTCTGTTTTAGATTCGGGAATATTTACTCACATTTGATCTACCCTGAACCTTGGTGCCATGATTCAACACCAACCAGGCATCCCATCGATGGCGGTAAATGACCACGGAATTCCATTCATTCAATAAAATAGTCTCATGAGATCTAACACTGCCAGCTCCACTGCCACAATCAAACCTAAGAAAAAGTTTACATTAGATTAGCTATTTAACTGAGGCAGGTGGCGCAAAAGTCGTTATCCTATAGGGTGAACTAAATAGTGAATCAAGACAAGTAAATAATATGTGTAAAATTATTAGTTCGACAATAGTTTACAACTAGTTTTACCTTACAATACAACTAGTTCTATTTCACATAAACAACCGTAGAACTGAACACTGCGAAGTCATTGGTTTGGAAGAAAAGATATCCGCATTCTGCCACTTTGGGACTAGTTATGTTGGAATTATATATTGTTCTGAATCACCACTTCTGAACTTGGTCTTAGATGGTAGATATTATAGTCATTCGAAACGGGTTCTGTACTTTCTTTAATTAATGACTAAAACTAATGAAAATTGTGCTGTTATAGTCAATTCAAACTGGTACTATACTAACGACTAATGTCGGGAAAACACTAGTACCATAACAATAAACTTTCGAACTAGTTCGCAAATTATATTCAGACATATATTCCAAAACAGTTGAAACACCTCTAATGCATCTTACTCCACTAGGCACGTTTTTATTATTTCACAAACAAACAACATCAATTCCTATTGCAATTAAATATATATCATTTAATCAAAATTAAAAATTTCACTTGCAAGTTATCTTGAGAAACATCAACTGTAATTGAAAACATCTCAACTGAAATGTAAAACTCATAATTTTAAAAACTAAATTAAATTGAATTGAAATGAATTGAATGAATTAAAAGTCATAATTTTAAAAATTAAATTAAATTGAAATGAATTGAAAGCATCAATTGCAATTAAAAAAAAATATGTTTTATTTATATAATTCTCAGTGTTGGGTTTTTTACATTTCCATTGGATTTTAATTTTTCTTTATCCAATGCAATTGCAAAAGAATTAGCATTGTTCGTAATGGTAATTTACAAATTTTGAATATTCATTTGCTCAGACAATGCAAATGCAGGTTGTGGAATCGGATGCCAGTAGTTGTCAAGTATGGGAATGGTTTTAATTATTTTGGATTTGTTTTACTGCTGGTAAATCGATTTATAAAGTATTTTATATGTAGAGGTTCGTGGCTTCGATTGGTGTTGCCTCGTAGTATTTTAAAATTCATAAACCTGTACTGTATAAAAGATTTGAAAACCAAAACTGCCACATATGAAGGAAATGCTTTGAAAATAGGTACTATGTATTGGTATTTGAACTTTTTGGAATTTGCATTTGTAGAGATAATTCAAAATTAAACTACAAATTATAATTGTCATATAATTAATCGTCCCATGTAGGATAGTTCTCAACTGTTTTATAAAACTTACCAAAATTCGAGAAATCCTTTATTCAGCAATAGAGCCATAAAATCGCCAGTCAGATCGTCACGTTCCCCACTTAATAATATGATGCCATCAAATGATTCTGGACGGAATTCCACACGCAACTGTACGTGTTTGTAGGCTCCTCTTAATGCCGGAAATGCCAACCAAGAATGTTTGGAAAATTTCGGTACACGAACTTTAATTTCTGAGAGAGATTTTATAAAATAAGAAAATATTAGTGAACTTTCACAAAAGTTTATTTTATAAGTAGATAGATACATGCAACTCAATCTTTAAAAGCAGGAATGCCTAGTAATCAAATTCCTGCTACCATTTCCTTAAGGCGATCGGGTAGAAACAATGCTAAACTAATCCAACTAGTTCCAAAACTGTAGAAAGGGGTCATATTCTCCTAAGCCAATGATTTGTTGACGTTAACTTCAACACTTGTTCGAATTGAATTGAGTTGAAATGTATTGAATTTAATTGAACTGAATTGAATTTCGTTAAATTGTTTCGAATTGAATTGAATTGGATTAAATTTAATTGGAGTGAATTGAGTTAAATTGAATTGGATTGAATTTAATTAAACTAAATTGAATTGAATCGAATTGAATTGAGTTTAGTTGAGTTGAATTGAACTGAATTGAATTGAACTGAATTATTGAATTGAATTGAATTGAATTGGTTTGAATTTAATTGGATTGAATTGAACTGAATTGAACTGAACTGAATAGAGTTGTTTCGAGTTGAGTTGAAATGAATTAATTGAACTGAATAGCGTAGTTTGAATAGAGTTGAATTGGATGGAATGGAATTAAAATAAATTAAATTAAATTAAATTAAATTAAATTAAATTAAATTAAATCAAATTAAATTAAATTAAATTAAATTAAATTAAATTAAATTGAATTGAATTGAATTGAATTGAATTGAATTGAATTGAATTGAATTGAATTGAATTGAATGGAATTGAATTGAATTGAAAATTGAATTGAATTGAATTGAGATGAATTGAAGTGATCTGAATTGAAGTAAATTGCATTGAATTGAATGGAATTGAATTGATTTAAATTCAATTAAATTTAATTTAACTGAATTGAATTGAGTTCAGTTGAGTTTAATTGAATGGAATTGAATTGGTTTGAATTGAATTGAATTGCATTGAATTCAATTGAATAGGATTGAAATAAGTGGAATTAAATTAAATTCAATTGAACTGAACTGAATTGAGTAGAGTTGTTTTGAATTGAGTTGAATTGGATTGGATTGAATTGAATTGCATTGAATTGAATAGGATTGACATAAGTGGAATTGAATTAAATTGAATTAAACTGAACTGAACTGAATAGAGTTGGTTTGAATAGAATTGAATTGATCTGAAATGTAATGAACTGAACTGAACTGAACGGAACTGAACTGAAATGAATTGAATTTAATTGAATTGAATTGAATTGAATATAATATAATTGAAACTAAATGAAGTGAATTGAATTGGGTTTACTTGAAATGAATTGGAACTGAATTCATTTGAATTGAATTGCTTTGAATTGAGTTGAATTGAATTGAATGGAATTTAATTGAATTGAACTGGATTGATTGGAAATGAATTGGTTTTACTTGAATTGAATTGGAACTGAATTCAATTTTATTGAATTGCTTTGAATTTAGTTGAATTGAATTGTATGAGATCGAATTTAATTGATTTGAAAAAATTTAAATATTTAATGGCAACAGAAATCTGAATTTTTTACATGAAACCAGTTAACTGGTTAATTCATGTGAGAATGCGAGTTTTTGATTATTCGAAAAATACGTTATTTTAAATATACGAAGTATACGTTGATTTTCGAGTGTACCCGCCCCACGTAAAATCTTCAATGTTAAAGTTTTTTTTAAATCTCCGACTTAAATTTCCTCAGGTAAATTCTGCAGGTCCAACTTGTTAAGATTCGGGTCACATTTTTTTACCACTGAATTTTAATAATTCGAATATATTATAAAACCCTAAATTGTTTAGAAATCCCAAATTATTGCTTCCCTGTATTGCAAAATGTAAAGTTATATGTCTGACTTGAACTTACCTTCGACACAATTATTGCCCGTTTTGCCAAATGGACAAAGGCATCGGCTAGTTCCTTCGGAATTATCGCATAATCCATCAATTCCACATTCTAAATTACAAATTCTGCAAACAAATAGGATAATATTTTAAAAATTTATTTATTGTTATGGATTCAAATTCCATAATTTAGATTGTAAAATCAACAAAATTACATCTAAAGAAAATAAGTACGAGAGCTGTTACCAAAGTCAATGTAAAGTACAAAAGTTCGACGCAGGCATAGAAAAGAAACGCGAGCTTGCATAGAACATCCCTCGTAGTGCTTATTCGAGCCGTATATTTCCCCCGCGCAAACTGAGGATCGTGAGTCGTCGGCTGCAGGCAAGGCACACGCTCGGGAGTTCTGCAAACTTTCAAATTGAACGCACGCTCTATTGAATTTGTTCGTAAAACAATTCGTGAAAGGGGTAGTTTCTGTATAATGTATTCTCTCCTGACCGCATGCGCGTACTTTGAGCAAGAACTCGCTGCTCGCACAAGCCTCAAAACGCTTGTATTGAAAGGTAATTGTATGAAAATAGTACGCAAAATGTTGTCAAAAAACAACAAACAATGTACAAAAAATGTATCAATATTATTTAATTATATCGGCATAATTGAATTCACCAAGTTGGTAAAGGGCTCATGACTGTTTTTTCGAAAAGGACTCATCTCGGAAAACCGTAACAGCTGTTATTTTCACCACTCTTATATTAAAAAAAAATTTCAGTATTTTATGAAGCAGTTCAATTGTCAGCTCTTTCAAAAACATTTGAAACATTTAAAAATTCAGTTTTGTGACTCCTGAAAAAATTGGAAAAACCGACATGAGCCCTATTTGAATTTGGCGATTCAATTATAGTACATATATCAAAAAGTACAAAGTCTGTACCAAAGATTACAAAAATTCTACCAAAAATGTTTGGAAAGTGTAGAAAAATAAAATATATATATTTATTACAAGAATCACATAAATTGTACCAGAAAGTGCATGGAATGTACCAAAGAGTACATAAAGTGTGTCACAAAGTACATAGTAATGTGTACCAACCAAGTACTTAACGCATACCAAAATTTACATAAATTGTACTAAAATGTACATAAGGTGTACTAAAAAAGTAGTAACTAAATAGAGTGTACTAAAAACTACATAAAGTTGGTACATAATGCAAATATTTGGTACACTTTATGTACTTTTTGGTAAATTTCATTATCACGCGGCCGTGGTACGTTTATCTCAAGACGGACAAAACAAATACCGCCAAAACCCGCTTGCACTTGTCCCCACCGGTGAAGATCTAGGGTTATTACCAGCGTTCATAGTACCAGGATTGCCCATACGGCCGGACAACTACATACGGAGCAGTGGAGAAAAGGGAAGGTAATCCCTACGAGAAACCCAGTGAAACCTAGATGAATCAAACATTTATGCACTTTTTGGTACACTCTGTTTTGGTACACTTTATGTTGCTTTTGGTACATTTTATAGAAGTACACTTTTGGTTTACTTATGGTACACTTTATGTAAAAATATATAGTTTCCTAAATAATAGTCATCCAATGAAGGGACAGGGGAGACAATCTCACAATCAGTGAGCTGTGCGCTATCTAGTTTTACGTTCACTGGCTTAAAGAAGGTTTCCCATGGCAAATTACTCGATTATTTCGACGGTACTAAGCAATGTGATCGTCGTCGAAAGATATGTGAGGTAGTAACAGCTGGTACCGAACCTACATTCTCATGTACAAGAGTCGTACCATACTAGCTTTTGCACCACTGATTCATGTACCCTTGATGTACTTTTTATAATTTTTTGGACCATAAAATACTTTAAAATATGTACATAAAGTAGTTCTTTCATTCAAAGTTTGTACTTTTCGGTACACTGAATGTACATACTTGGTACACATTATATACTTTTTGGTACATTTCGTAGCACATGTTTGTTACACTTTTTGTACCATTTCGTACATATGTACTAGACTTTATGTACATTTTTATGCGCATTGTATACATTTTGGTATACTTTATTACACTTTATGTAGTTTTTGGTATTTTTTATGTTCTTTTTGCATGCATTTGACATACTTGAGGGTACACTTTTTATATATTTCTTGGTACACTTTATGTACTTTATCGTACACCTTATATACATGTTTGGTACTGATTGTATACTTTAGTACTATTTTCTGTTTTGTAAATTTTACGTACATTTATGCTGCATTTCATGTACCTTCAGGTGGAGTTTATGTACACGAAGAAAAATTTGTCTTTTTTTGTTGTTATGATGCAAATATAACGTGTTTGTTGCTTGTCGCAAATATAGTCTACTTGTGTCCAAACACATTGTGTTTGCTATTCAACATTACGTGTTTGGGGCACAACGATTAATAGGTTATAATATATGTATTTGCGACCCAAATGTAGTTTTGTTTGTTGAAAGATGCTCAAAATGCTGCTGTCTGTCACCGCAAAGAAACAAAAAGTAGCATATATTCAATTCACGAAAGCAATGCTTGCAATATGCTGCTGGGGCCGATATTTTTCAGCATGTACTTTCTGGTATGTATGTGCGATACATATAATCGCAAGTAAATGCTTAATGTTGTTCTAGTACATTTTACGTAATTTTTGGTAATTTTTATGTACTTTCTTGTACAAATTTTGGTGAATAATTGGAAGCACCGATACGCATTCAATATTTGGAACCATTTTACATTTACCTCACTACATAATAGGCGTGTTTTTTATATCCCTACTAAACTAATTTTTCGACCAGTTTGTATGGGAAGCCGCTTAAAATCACCTAGATCTCCATACATTATGGTAGACTAATTTGTTTAGCAGGGTATAAAAAATAGCCCTAATAACTTCTTACGAATCGCGTGCTGTATGCGAGCTATCCCTAGAGGTTCTTTAAACTCGATTGAGACGAAAAGGAGCCTAACAGAATTGAATTGAATAGAATTAAATTGAATGGAAGCGAATTTAATTTAACTGAATTGATTTGACTTAAATTTAATTGAATTGAGTTGAATTGAATTAAGTTAATTTGAACTGAACTGAATTAAATCGAATTGAGTTGACTTGAACTGAATTGATTTAAATTGAATCGATTCGAACTGAATTAAATTGAGCTGAATTGTATTGAATAGAATTGGATTGAATCTAATTGAATCGAATTAAATTGCATTGAATTGAATTGAACTTAATTGAATTGAAATTAATTGAATTGACCTGAACTGAATTGCATTGAATTGAATTGAATTGCATTGAGTTGACTTGAACTGAATTGAATTAAATTGACGAAAACTGAATTGAATTAAATTGAATCGGTTCGAACTGAATTGAATTGGATTGAATTGATTATAATTGAATTGAATTTAACTGAACTGAACTGAATTGAAATTAATTGAATTGAATCGAATAGAATTAAATTGAGTTGAATTGTATTGACTTGAATTGGATCAAATTGAATTGAATTGAATTGAATCGAATTGAATTGGACTGAACTGAATTGAATTGAAATGAATTGAATAGAATTGAATTGAACTTAATTGAATTGAAATGAATGGAATTGAAGTGAATTGAATTAAATTGACTTAAGTGGAATTCAAGAGAATTGAACGAAATTGAATTGAATTGAACTGAACTAAATTGAATTGAAGAGAAACGAGTTGAACTGAATTGAATTTAATTGAGTTGACTTGAACTGAATTGAATTAAATTGAATTTATTTGAAGTGAATTGAATTGAAGTGAATTGAATTGAATCACTTGATGTATGCGAGATGTTCCCGAGGTGTTCTTTTTACTCGATTGAGGCGAAAAGAAGCCTGAATGAAGTAAATTGAATTGAATTGAATTCAAATGAATTGAATCGAATCTAATTGAATTTAATTGGATTGAATTGAATTGAAATGAAATGAATTGAATTGAATTGAATTAAATTAAATTGAATTGAATTGTACTGAATTGAATCGGATTGAATAGAATTGAAATGAAATGAATTGAATTGAGTTGAATTGAATTGAGCTGAATTGAATTGGATTCAATTGAGTTGACTTGGACGGAATTGAATTGATTTGATCCGAATTGGATTGAATTGAACTAAATTGAATCGCGTGCTGTACGCGTGCTGTTCCCGAGGGTTACTTTTTGCTCGATTGAGACGAAAAACAGCGTGCGGAAATGCATTTAAACCAACGCATGCAGCTCGCACACAGACGCATAATTTTCGCTGTTTTCGTTTTCGCTCATGTTGAGCGAACGACTTATGAGCTCGCGTTTACTATGTCTGACTCTACCACAAAAAAGTTGTTTGTACAATTCTGCAATTTAACTGTTTTTATTAGGATTTTTTTTAAATTTTCCTTTTTTTGAAAGAATTTTGAAACAGACTTCCATGAAGTTCGTAGAACTTTGCTTTAGAAATTGTTAAGCTTCCGGCTACTTACACATTTGTCTCCGATGAACTTAAATTATATGATATGTTGGTTGATATTTTGTGGGTGCCACTTGTGGCAGTCACATAATTTGTGGTTGTCATTTGTGCACCAGTGGCAGTTTGTTTTAAAGTATTACGATGCAATTGCTGGCGATTGTTATTACTTATGTTGTCGCTAATTTGTGCTTCCAATTTATGTTGGTGCTGCTGTTGCAGTTGCTGTTGCTGCTGCTGTTGCAGTTGTTGTTGCTGCTGTTGTTGTTTTTGTTGCTGATATGTTAAATGATTAATCGGCCTTAAATTTAATTGATTATTATTGACATCATCATATACCGACATATCCTGTTTCATATAATAATCATCCAGATCTACGTCCATATTTTCACTGGGAATTCCAAATTCCGCTGGAGTTGACCTCGTTGCCTTCGGCGTCGTCGACGTCGTGGTGGTGGTGGTCGTTGTCGATGACTTGGTTGGCGCAGTGCCATGGTTAGTGGTAGCACCCGCCGCCACAACTTTTCGATTATGATGTAAAAATAGATTCAAAGGCTTAGCCGTTGTAATTGTTACTAAACGATGGCGGTTGTAGGATTCTGTGTCATCAGCACGATACTGATCCGGATCACGATCGGGATCGATATCAATGCTACTGCCACCATCGCTTTCGTTTGATATGTAATAATCATTGGAATTGAGTTTTTGCTCTTGAGCCAGCAAACCCAAATCATCGTTGATGTAGGTGGATTCATCTTCCAAATCCTCACCGGAATCATTGTTGTACGATGACCCCAGCGCTGAGGCTGAAGAGTAACTGGAACTTAAGTGATTATCATCGATATTATCATTGGCCAATTTGGCGCTGAACGATGCTCCCTTTTGATAAAGAACATCCTCGTCCGATTTGCTGTGGCCATCACTGCTGTTCGTTGAATTTATCACTATGATAGTAAAAAAGGGGAAGAGACAAAGAGAGAGTGTGAGCGAGAGAGAGAGAGAGAGAGAGAGGGAGTGTCAGGAGGAAATGTGTAAAAGCAAAGCATAACGTTTATGGCAATATTGAAATTTATCGAAATGACAGGAAAGGGACCTGACATACGTACCTTGACAGCTATAACCGTTTTTATTGAGTTCATAACCTTCAATGCAATCACACTCGTACATGCCATCATGGATCTCATAGCACAACTGTTCACAGGGGCTGGTGTGGCCACAATGTCCTAGAAATGAACCAACAGAAATACGCACACATACAAAAAAATCATACAATCACAATTTTATTTTTCGCAATAAGGACAATATTGTATACATAACAACAATAATAATTGTAAGTGAACCATGATGCTGTCGTCTTATGATGTGTACAATTATATTATCCACATCAAATTTATCGTTGGGCAGGTGGGCAAATATAAAAGGCAACTATAATGTTTTGCCCATAAAACCATATGTATATGGTTTCCCATTACAGCCCATGAAGGGATTGGGGCGAGTTTCTCACAACCAGTGAGCTGCGCGTTTTCTAGTTTTACACTCACTGGTTAAGACCTAAAGTTTGACACCGGTTCCGAAGCGGTATTTTGAGAAGCTTTTACATGGCTAAAACCCAGATATAGCTGCCTTAAATATAGACGCTTGATTGTATCAGGTCTAGAAGCCGACATTTTTTTTTACAAATACATACAATTTGAACTCAAAATGGACCAAAAATATTTCCTGTACATGAACCTTATCATCTATTTAAATGTACCTTATCATCTATTTAAATTTGTAAGTTACTTCCTTTTAAGATTCAACAAACCACAACAAAGATGCTGATATGACAGGACTTTAGTCCATGATTGCTTCAATTTTGTTTATTCTTTTTTGGAATGACTCATACCCACAACGTAGTTGTTCCACTTGTATTCATCTTGGAGTCTGAAACATGTCTCGTTCTTTCATATTTGACAAGAAAAGCACAAAGATTTATCTTTTATGAATGGGGGGGGGGGGGGGGAGTAATATTAATGTTTGGTCCTTCGCCTCGCAAATATATATTATGTGATGTACTGGTTGCTACGAATACTACTGGTACGAAAATCTTCTTCCATTGCATTTCTTAGCGTGACACATCTCTTGCGGTGATAAATGACAATGCCACTTGTCCAAAATAACAAACAGAGAGACAGACAAACAAACAGACAGACATCCAACACATCACTATCACTGTGTCCCAAATTAATGATGTCCAATACGCCCCATTCTCGTTCTCCATCAACATATTTCGCAGCATCACAGACATGGATGGCGATTCAAACAATGGAATTGTGGATTATTTATTTGTAGATTCCTAGACATCATTGTTCTAGTTCGGTGAATTTGTACAAGAAATTGGAACAAAGACGAACGTATATAATGAGGTACTCCAGAAAATTAGAGTAGAGTGTAGTAGACACTAAGAAAGGACTAGTCTGGAGTGGGACAGATGTTGTTTCGAACAATGATTTAAGGAATTTCTTAATTATAAGCAAAAAAAGACGAATATATCACGTGCCCTTCGAACAGTGGTTCAGAATCATTTTCCTTCGATCTGCCGATCGCAATAAATGGGTTTGTATTATTCGACCACTTGGAAGATTGTACATAAGGACTTCGTTCTAAAGCCATTCAAAGTACAGCTGGTGCAGCAACTGAACCCGGAGGATCCAACACAACGTCGTATTTTTGGTGAATGGGCCTTAAGCGAACCACAGACTTTGTCATTCATCAACATGTACATCAGCCCTTTTTTGATATCAAATAATATCATGTTCACAAAATTTATTGGTAACATTTTTTCAAATTCATCAGTCATATAAGGAGTTATCGACCAGGCTCATGCCCATGAATGACAAGTTTGTGACCAACTCTTTAGAGAAACTGGAAGAAGATAACCTTTTTTGTCTTGACACGCTGAAAAATCTGACGTATTTTGTTATTTGGATACAAATATAACATGTGTTTGGAGCTTGTCGCAAATATAATATACTTGTCCCTAAACGCATTGTGTTTGCTATTTAATATTACATGTTTCAGACACAATGATTAATATGATATAACATATGTGTTTGTGACCCAAATATATCTGATACAAACACAATACTGTTTATGCTCTCGTGAGAGCTAGAGAATAAAAGAGGAGCAACGAGTGTGTATATCTTGTAAGTGTGGATCTGTATTTTTGCATAATTCTCTCAGTGTGTGATTCATAAATATTCCTGAATGTGCGTGTAAATTGCAGATGAAGTCAGTGTTTCTTATTTTGGCTGATGTATTGCGCAGCAGATTCAAAACAAAATAAATAATGCATTCAATACAAGTAAATGCAAAAATCATTTAAATCTTTTAATTTTTTGTATTAATTATTTATATAACTAAATGAGGATGTATATTGATATAATTAATTATAATAAATAAAGAAAGAAAGAATAATTCGTTTCTAAATATTACTAAGTTTGGGAGAAAATACGCATATGTTTCCACGTAAGTATATGGAGGTTTGGGATAACCACCCGAATGCTTCCACGTAAGTATGTGGATGTTTGGGATGAAGCACGCATATGTTTCCACGTAAAAGCATACATATTTGTCAGTAAGTATGCTAATGTTTGCATTTAATTACACCTGAGTTTGGGACTTGCAAACATATAAATGTTTGAAGTGTGTTCCAAACATATACATGGTTCCTGCAGAATATGTTACATATGCCGTTTTTTCAGCGTGCAGCGACGAGGCTCAGTTTTGGTTTAATGGGTACGTCTATAAACATAATTGTAAAATTTGGTCCGCAGAGCATCCAGAGGCTGTTCAGGAGCTGCTAATGCACCCTAAAAAATTTACTGTCTGGTGCGGTTTATGGGTCGGCGGCATTTTTGGAACGTACTTCTTCAAAGACGTTACGGTCAAGGGAGCAAGGTACCGCTCAATGATCATGGACTTGTTTTTGCCCAAAATTGAAGAATTGGATTTGATACCAGAATTGATTTGATGTTTTGGGGTTTCAACAGGATAGTGCCCCATGCCGCATTGCACGCGATACCACGAACCAATTGAGAGGCGATTTTGGTGAGCAATTAATCTCATGTTGCACAGTGAGATTTCGAGAACCTCAAATTTTTGACCACTGAAATTCAAAACTCTAATGATGCAGTTTTGTAAGGAAAATTGTCAATAAGAAGGATTCATAATAGTGCTCAAAAATTAAAATGTTGTCTGCGAAAAAATGAGTCAACGACACTCAAAGATTTTGCGAAGAAAATTGATCAGATTTTTGTTAAAGTTTGTTAAAGTTTGTTCATTTGTTTTACTATTTGAAATATTTTTTTTATGGATACCATGAATGGCTTAATGGATATATACAAACCAAAAAAAAGGTTTCCCATTACATCTCATTAAGGAATTTTATTTTGTGCGATTTCTAGTTTTACAGCGCTTCCCAACGGTATTTTGAGAAGCTTTTTAATGGCTAAATACTCGTCACCATGCGAGGTGAAAGCAGCCGGGAGAAATTTAAGGTGGTCAGAGCAGGGATGCAACCCAGGATCTCATGTACAAGAGGCGCGCACACTACCATTGCGTCATCGACCACATACAAAACAAAACTGTACTATAAAATGCTGCGTGTACAATTTTCATTGGGGCAAAAAATGTTTCGTACACCGTCCTATTTTCCCTGGGAATGATAATTGTTGTTAATTATCAACAAATTAAAGAAGGTAATCTCTTCTTTCGTTTTATGTTTAATTCGGCTGCCGCAAGCTGCCACCCCGGAACAAAGTTTTTAAATTTTGTTGCTAAATGTCAACCAATTTTGTTGGAAAAATTTGTTTTGAGCTATAAAACATTCAGAACTTTCTCATTTTGTAAATTCTGTGGAAAATTTCAAGACATTCAGAGCAAAAAAAATAAAAAATTTTGCATGAACAATTCGTTTCGAGTTATGTTATATGGGCGGTATGTGATGGGCGTGGCTCATTTTCATGATACTTCATATTTTTTTAATTGCGTTAAGAAAATGCTCTGTACTAAGTTTCATCACTCTACGATCACTCCTTATAGTTTTTGCACCCAAATGTATGATGCCATCCCACTGCGCTTTGTGGCGCTGTTACAAGACTATTTTTTATGGGGACACGTGAAGTCTATTGCCTATAGGGACAAGTCAACCATGATTGCTACCTTGGAAGACATGTTGTAAAAAGTGTACTGAAATTGGACTCCCAGAATGAATCACATGAAGAGTCGCCGTGGCAACATTTGCATGAAGTAATCTTATAAAAGTAAATGGCAGGCATTGACTTATCGCTTCAATTAAATATTTCATTCACTTGTATAAAGTTTCCATATAGCAAATAAATCAAACATCCTTTTGAAGCAATTGTGTATTCTAGAACCATTCCATATATTTGGTATATGACGTCCTGGGGTCTCACAACGGTTCTCATTAGACTAAATGTTTCAATGGTGACATCCACTTCTGACCAACCTTACCTACGACAGCTACTGTGTAGAATTTGTATAAATTGAACTTTAATAACTTTTCTCACCAATCCTCTCGCACATTTCACGAATAAAAATGCTTTCTATATCAAAAATACATTGTACTTTATATTCGACAAGCGACATCGTTCTATCATATGATCTCTTTAACATCTTAATGAAGCAGATGTTTGCACTAAACACTACTGAAAGCATTTACAACAGAAATCGCTTCAGTTGTAAGCAGGTTTCGTATTTCATGGGTAATGGGTTATCCCGTGAAATGGGTAAATACCCACTGTCGTGGGTAGCTGCCCATTATATCCTCCATTACCCTGTGGGTAATGGGTAATCGTGTAATTAATTCCCCATTGTCATGGGTAGCTACCCATTAGTTTCCCCACACCCTGTGGCTCATGAATAAACGTTCATTACCCATTTCCCCGACAATGATAATGGGTTCCACAGGGTAACCCATGACCCATGAAATAAGAACACTGCCTACAACAGAAGCCATTTCTGTTGTAAATGCTGTCAGTGGTGTTTGGTACAACCCTCAGCTTCATTAAGATGTTGAAGAGATCATGTGATAGGTAGTTTTCGCCTGTCGAATGTATAGTACAATGTGTTTCTGATGGAGCGAGTGTTTCTTGTTCGTTAAATATGCGTGACGGCTGGTAGCAAGACCCTAAAGTACAATTTAAAGTACAATTTATAAAAAGTGTTTATTTTTGATTGGCTCCTCCATTTTCGAGATACATGCATATGGGCGTTTTAGCGATGTTTGATTTGAAACTGATTTATTTTTATTTAAAAAATAGTGATGCCGTATTAAAAACATCCATTGGTTAAAGCCTCTTATATAGGTTAAAAATGTAGAATTTTTTGGATTGGATGCTCCGTTTCCTAGATATGAAAATGTTTTCGAATATTTTCATATTTTCGACCCTATGTAACCCATCGCCGTGGGTAATGGGTCGCAGGTTTTCTAAGTACCTTCGGTATATTGTTATGCTGATTGCCGAATGTCTGATTTTACCCGCCTTTTTAATGTTGGTGTCTTCGATGGCATACGAATACTGTGGAGGGACGTTCATGATTCCGAATTTCGGAATATGAATCTGCACTAAATAAATATAAATATTTTCCTATTACATCCCATAAAGGGATAGGGGAGAGAGCTTCTCACAATCATTGAGCTGTGCGCTTTCCAGTTTCCACTCACTGATTGTGACCTACAGTTTTACACCGGTTCTCAATGGTTTTTTGAAAAGTTATTTCATTGCTTATAACTCGATAGTGTCGCCGTCAGTAAGCGAGGTCTTCGTCTTCCAAAGAAGTGTAAGGTTGTCAGAACAGGGATCGGATCTACGTTCTCTCGTGTAACATCCGCTCACACTAACCGGTGCACCACCGACGGCCATAGGATTGTGCACTAATCCAAGGTCTATTCACATATCTTTTCTCATCAAGAACGTCTATGACTGTTTCCTTCTGCGTTCGAACAATGTCTGGCTTTTTGTTTTGACTTGTCCAGTGCCACATTGGAGCGTAGAGTTTGATCGTACACAATTGATATTGATGGGTCCTGCAGGCGGTCTGTATTGTATGTTACAATTTTGCCTCTAATAGCGGTGACATCTGCTGGACGGAGACGTAAGGTGCCCACTAAGAGTTGGAGGTCGCTGTCAATATCAGCACCACGTCTAGTTTTGGCGTCCAGCAAGGAACCCAGAAACATTTTGCTGACAAGTATATGATCAATTTGATTGGAGGTTTGACCATCAGGTGATTGCCATGTATACTTGTGTATATTTCTATGGAGGAATTTCGTTCCGCCGACAAACAGTTGATGGCGAGTACAGAAATCTATGAGCCTGCCGCCATTGACTTTTCTTACAATTTCAGGACCATGTCATCCCATCAATTTCTGTGGATCGTTGTTGTCGTTGCCCACTTTAGTATGGAAATCTGTCAGAAAAAATTTAATATCACCAATTGACAAGGAGCTCACAGTAAAATCCAGTTGGCTATAGAACTCGTCCTTAATACTGTCCTCATCAGCTGCAGTAGGACATTTCATAAGAGCTGAATATGTGGCTTAAAACAACAGCTGTTCATTAGAAGTTGGTACGTTTTTATTCTATTCGTAGCCATTCGCTGGGACCTCGCGCTCCAGATGATGCGTTAGGCTAGTTACAGATAAAGGGACAAGATTATAGAATTTTTAAAAAAGTTTTGGAAGGCATAATTCGGTATTGTATTCATCACTGAACGAACTATATCCCGATATCACTGTAGTTAAACAATTTAACTGACAGCGATATTGAAAGCTACGACAGCTTGTGTTCAAAAAAGCACTATTTTTGACAAAAGAATTTAAATCGTTTGGTCGTACTCGTTTACTAGTTCTAGAAATCGTTAAATTTAGATGCCGTGCATAACTATCACAAACACAATCGTCATATCGAACATCTGGCTTGTATTCGGGAGGGTAATGTCTGGACATCTTAAAGTTAATCGGCCTTGGAAGTCTACATTATGTTGAGCTACTATCCATCACAGGATGAATATGGTGCATATATCAAAACGGTCATGATGCATTTCTTTCCTCTACATACATTTAATTACAAAATTAATCGGTAATAGCTGATGCATGTATCAATCCATTAAATTTAGTCCAGCCTAACGAATACTTTAATCCATGAACTTTGAATGGAATAGCTCAATAACTAACGCTGTAAAATGTCAATTATAATTGATAGTTGAAATAAAATTGACCTTGCCTCTTAATCACTATGGCAAAATTTAATCTCAAAAATTATCATGAAATAATAAAAATCAATACTGGTATTAAATAGATTTTCCTCGTTTCAACACGAAACATTTTTACGTTAGAACAAAAGGACTGCACACGTTGTAAACTATAAATTCTAGAAGGATTCAAAATGGTTACACTTCACAACAGGATAGACATTTGGATGATATCATAAGAAATGCCAGTGATATATGAATGTGCAAGTAGGTATACCAGCAACTACTTGAATGTCAAATAAATACGTTTGTGTGCATGAGTGTATGTGTGTTTGTATGCTCTGACATCCGTATCCTTAAAAGTGAGTATATAAATAAATATAAACCCCTTTTCGGATACTACTGTTAGTTTTACACACTGTCGAGCAAATATGCAGCATTCTACATATACTTTATAGTGAAATTTAGTTTAAAATAATGTAACGATGGAATTCATTACTTGAAATTCGTCTTTACCTACGACCGTGATCTACAATACAAATGCCAAGCTGAACGTAAACTGTTGGTTTAAAAGCTTTAAACAAGGAAGGAAAAAGGACGAAATTTTGTAGTAGCACGAAGGGTAATGTTCTTCCTAAATTCCTAATTACATTTATCAGAAATGAGTCTATTCAATATAGATGGTAGTAGACAAAATTTGAAAATCTCCCTTGAAAGTATTACCTTTCCAATTGCATCTAATTGCCCCGAAATCGTTGGACAAAGCTCTAAAACCGAAAGTTTAATGGACATTTCAAATTTATATTGCAATCATACATGGGGCAAATTAATTATACAGGGTGATTCAGGAAGTTCCGAACAAATTTCTCCAGCGTATTCCTTGGCTCATTTCATGAAGAAAAGTCCACCATGTCCGAAAATGCAAGGGTGCGAAATGGCAGCGGGTTCAAAATTTTCGGATTGGCGGTCGGAGGGTAGTAGGGTAAAGTTGCTAACTTCTGAGCCAGTGGTCGGAGTCTTTAAGAGGCCTTTCAGAAACAATAAAAAAAAATAGAAAAAAGTCAAATCGCCGAGATACAGAGCTTTCGGGAAAAAAATGGAAAACAAAAATTCACATAACCTCAATTTGCTCAGCCAGATGACAGGTAACTTATATTTTTTTGGAAGATAGCCATACCTCTTACATTTCCAAAATGACCTAAACGAAGCCCAGAGGTCTTACCGTTCCAAAGTTATGACCATTTTACTGAAATGCAAAAATGTTTGTTTCTGTTTTTAGAAGCGAAATAACAGCACACATTTACTTGTTTTTGTAAATTAACACGTTTAAGATTTTATTTTATTGAAATTTTCAGAAATGGTCATAACTTTGGAACGGTAAGACCTCTGGGCTTCGTTTACTAGCTCTGGCTCCGTCCACTGGCTCAGAAGTTAGCAACTATACCCTACTAACTACTACACTCCGACCACCAATCCGAAAATTTTGAACCCGCTGCCATTTCGTACCCTTGCATTTTCGGACATGGTCCTAGTGGAATTTTCTTCATGAAATGAGCCAAGGAATGCGCTGGAGAAATTTGTGCGGAACTTCCTGAATCACTTCCTATCAACCGAGCTCATGCTCATGAAAGACAAGTCTGTGGTTCGCTTCATGAATAATAGGTTTGTGGTCCGCTTATATGTGTGAAAGATAATTTGAAAAATAAATAAATAGTGTTCCATTACATTCCATGAAGGGGCTGAGGAGAGATTCTCACAATCCGAGAGAGCTTTCTAGTTCTTTACACTCACTGATTGGGACCTACGGTTTTATTCCGGTTCCGAACACTATTTTGAGCAGCTTTTTCATAGCTAAAGACTCGATAGTGTCGTCGTCACTAAGCGAGGTGACCGTCATTGAAAGAAATGTAAGGTGGTCAGAGCAGTAATTGAACCCACGTTCTCATGTACATGTGCCGCACACACTACCCATTGCAGTACAGACGACCACATAAGATAATTATACACTCGATAAATTTCTGTATCGAACTTTATCGATTACCTAATAGTTATCGATCAAATTGTTTTATCTTATATAGGAATGATGGTTGTTTTTCCATACATGGGTTTTTTTAATTTACTTTGGATTTTAATTTGCATTACTTTATCCAATGCAAATGCAACAGAATTACCACTGTTCGCAATGACAATTTAAAAAGTTTTGAATTTGTATTTGCTCAGGCAATGCAAATGCAGGTTGTGGAATCGGATGCCAATTGTAATGAAATATGCGAATGTTTTTAATTACTTAAAATTTTTTTGATTGCTGGCAATTCTGTTTCTAGAGTATTTTATATGCAGAGGTTTGTGGCTTCGATAGGTATTGCCTCATAGTACTTTCAAATTCATAAGCATGTACTGTATAAAATATTTGAAACCCAACAATGCCAGCTAAGAAGGAAAAGCTTTGAAAAGAATTTTTTTATTTATATTTTTTTTTGAATGTGCATTTCGACAGGTAATTCAAATTGAACTACAAATTATAATAGTCATATAATTATGTATGGTTTTTTCAGACATCGTTTGTACTGAAAAGAATGAAAGATAATTATGCACAAATTACGACAAATATTTATATTTATGACGATATCACGTATTTACTTATGTATACTTTCTACATTTTCATAATGATTATTAGAGATATACCGAAAACCGTAAAGTATTTCTTTTCAAAATTTATATTTACGTTATACTTTCGAGTGTCAATTACAAGACATTGTTATCGATACAAGTGTATCGATAAACATATTCATTCTTTCCACGGAATACACGGTGAACCAAATTATATAACCCTATCGGAAGATGCTATAACTTTTGCAAATGGCGGCCACTGTCAGTTTCGTTTTTATATTTGTCAAGTAAACAGATACAGAATTTACGTCGGCAAGCCATGCAACTCTATACTGCTCAAGAACGTGGCATAATCGTGACTATATTTTTACAGAATAATTCGTCAGTGATTTTAGTGCAATGTGATGTTCGGCCAGGTGTTCTGAGCGTCCTACACCAACCATTCCCTTGAAGGGACTGGAACAACACGCGACAGAAGAGGTACCGAAAGTTCTCGTAGTGCTAGTTTCGACCAGAATATCACCACTGTGGCTGAAAATGTCGGAGATGGGTCATCAACGTCGATCAGACAACGTTCCACGCGATTGACCATTACACGTTTGTCTCTGCAGCGCATTTTGGTGACGGACTTCCCTTAGAAAACGCAATACTGCATGCAGACCGTTATTCGTGTCTGAACCATGTTCTCCTGAATCTCAATGTAGCAGTGGATGCTTTTCGTTCGAAATTTATCACGGGCGATTCCATTGCTGTGCGGTTCTAGATATTGAGAACATACGTATCATTCACGAAGAGCGCCAATTACGCTGAAAGAAAAACGCTTCGTCGCATGGATGAAACATTTTCGTTAATGTTTTTACGTTGTTATATCCGACAATTTGGTAGTCGCTGCAACGAAAAATTTCATACTTGACTTCTTTGACAATTATTCATTTCGTTGGTGCAACAACTTACTTGTTGTTCCTGCAACAATTTTATTTAATTTGAATTTTGTAGAAAAATGGGATAAAAATTACAAAAAAGGAACCGCATGAGTTTTAAACTACTGATATTTGCTTTATCTCTTACTTTTTATGGTTTCTATTTATTATTTATTTATTTTGGAGGTTTGTCAATATTTTTAGTCTACGAAACAATTTCGTTATTGTAACGAAACTAATTTTTATGATGGTATAGAGAGAGAAGCAGTCGACAAAATGAGCGAGCGTAAATGAGAGGCCAGCAAGAGAAAATGGTGAGCGTGAGTGGTGGGTCACGTACTCATCTTAAATCAGTTCCATTGCAGCAATCGAAAGTGGTAGACATATTTCTCCGCCGGAAGAATTTAAATAAATTTGTTAAAACAGACTAATTAGTTCTACTATTTTATTGTGAAAACTAAATTGTGTGAATTTATGTGTTTGCTGTGATCGTTTGTGTAACTTGCGAATCTATAAATCAAATAGATAAATAAACAGAATGCAAGGAGCAACACGACAGCAAAGAAAGTGACGCATCGATAGCAGAAAAACTACCCCGAAATATGTAACTGAACTTTTGTGTGTGAGTGTATGTATGCGCGTGACGGTACAAGTCGCAACAAACTGTTCGTGTTTTGTGTTTTAATCTTAATTCGGACGCGCCTGTTTCGTTGTGTTGGTATTTGGATTCAGAAAAAAACGAAAGCATACATACATTTGTGCGGGCAGTCGAAGTCAATGAAAACAAAGAAGTCAAAGAAACAACATGTTTCAAGTACGACGAACATAAACAATAACAATTCAACATACAGTCAAAGGAATCCAATCGAAACTTTAACAAATTTGGTTAAAATATATAAAAGAGCAGTTGAAGAAAATGCTTACAGAGCGATCACTGGCTTAGTGACGAGGAGATTGGGCGCTACAATTGAATATCAAAACTATCAACACAACAACAATTGCATGACTTAACAAAACAATGATGTGGTTCTATGTTAAAGGAGTAGATCATAGGGGAGTAGAGCTTATGTTCATGGTACGTACAGACATAGATATGTACATATCTTAAATAGAAATCTTAACAAGAAATTTCTCGTATATGTTTTTAATTGCAGGACCTGAATATGACGGCCACAATAACACTCAACCCCTCGACTACCACAATCTTCTCCAGATGAGTGTTTCAACATGGAATGAATATAATCTGTTTAGCAAATAGATATTCGAAAACAAAAATTGAAAAAATTGTTATAAAAACACCTGCAATGTAATACTAACAGTGTATTTATGTACAATTGTCAATAAATAATTTCAAACACACTTTAAAACATTTATTGCTGCAATGAAACAAAATAATTGTAGTAATGAAACATATTCATTACGACAATGACTCAAATTCGTTGCACTAATGAAACAAATTCATAGCAGCAATGAACAAATTCATTGCAGCAATGAAGCAAAGTCCTTGCAAGAACGATACCTATTCATTGCAACAATGAAACCAATTCAGTGCAGCAATGAAACAAATTCGTTGCAATAATGAAGCAAATTCATTGCAGCAACAACCATGCTTTCACCACAATAACGAACAATTTGCAGTTGATGAACACATTTTCATAGTGGGAATGAAATGTTACGTTAGCTCACTTTCGATGACAAAAGTTGTTGGGGTGATGAACACTTTCATCCGTGTGACGATGCTTTTCCGTTCAGTGTACGCCTGAGTTTTTATCTGCCCTTATTTTTTCGAGGACGCCATGGGCATGCTGTAACTGTGACTAGAGAGCGATACGGAACTATAATCAACGAGTTTTTATTGCCGCAAAATTATAAATTGGGACTGGAAAGGACATGTGGTTTCAAAAAGGCTGTGCAACAACACACGTTGATCGCGCAGAAACGGATATTTTGAAAGTTGCGCATCCGGGTCGCATAATATCTCATTTTGGCGATTTGCTGTGGTCAGTCAGATCGCACGATTGCCATTAGTCTTCTACCTTTGTGTTTTTATTAAATCGGAGGTATATGAGAACAAGCCATAGACTCTTACAGAGTATATCGTGTAACATGTTACTGTCACACATGCTCATTTTGGTCTATAATTTAACCATGAATCGGCTTACAAACGAACAACGCTTGCAGATTATCAAATTTTATTATCAAAATTCATGCTCGGTTAAGAAAATGCATCGTGCACTTCTTCCATTTTATCGTATGGTCAGTTTGGGCGACCTTCTGAGGCGGCTATTCGGAATCTTGTGTGATCGTGCGGTTTAGTGCCTTAGATTATTTTCTATGTCTATAGGGACAAGCCCGACTCGACTGTACTTTCTTAAGACATCGGCTCCGAATTCGGGGGGTTTTTAGAGAAATTCGTAACAAATTCTTTACGATTTCGGGACATTTCATTTGCTGGGCAGTGACAGTGACAGTAGATCGGTAGGAGTAATAGTAATGTAAAGATAAATTACAACTTACAACAGCCGAAGTGTGAAAAATGTACAATGAAAATACTTGATAAATCATTGAAATGACACCCGTAATGTCGATTGTTTTAATTTGAAAACCCTTAAAGTTAAAAATATTTTGATTCACTTTTGCTTGCCACTGTTTTCAAACGAATATACTAAATGTATTACAATTCCGTGCATTACCGGTTGTATTCCGCTACTACACAGTGGTACGACTGAATATAATACTTAAATGACACAATGCAATGTCATGCGATATAAAGTATTACAATACATACATATGTAGATATATACATACGTACATCCATGCATAGATACACATCTATACAAAGAAGAGTGAATGTATAATATAAAATGTATGTATAATATATGCTGGTATATGCACACACATGCAATAGCATTTCACATATTAAATCACAGAGAATGTCACGATATGACGACGAGTGGAGGAGGACTAAAGCCAAAAGATTCTTCATATCAGTGACGGATTTAGAATTTGTGGGCCCCACTGTAATGGTTTTAATTGACTGGAAAAATTGTGTTCCACATAATCGAAATTTGTGTACAATGGATTGTATATAATTGTATTCGAATTGACATTTTTACTTAGAAACACCTCTACACTTTCGTATTGAGTTTAGTGGCGTATTTTGGTTCGTTATATTCATAATATTAAGCGTGTTTTTTTATTTCCCGCTAAACTAATTTTTCGACGACTTTATATGGGGATCCGCTTAATATCGCTTAGCTCTCCATGCAAAGTGGTTGAAATATTTGTTTAGCAGGGAATACAAAAACAGGCCTATTGTTACGATAAATGCTGTACATTTTTGGCTTAACTAACATGTACATATATATGTCAAAAGAACCAGCAAAAAATTTATATGCCAATCACTAGAATTTCCACCAGAACTAAGCGGTAAGAGGTAGTGTAACTTTGGTTCCTGTGCCGTCACTTTTACATCGTTGGCCCTTGTTCTCTAACCTTTGCCGTTGACACCAAACAATTTGAGATTAAATTGTCATTTCAGATGGCTACTTTGTGCTTAGCCCCATTTAGAGAAACTACGTACCGAGAGCAAATTATCGGAGACGGCGGCACAACAGAAAAACTAAATTGGCGGCTATTGGGTTTGGTAGTTTTGTACAAATTTGGGATGTTTTTGAAATATTTAAATGAACCTTTAAAATGCGATCAGCCAGTTAAATCGGGCCAGTCGGTCAAATCGGCACACATTTTAAAGCTACAAATAAATGTCGAACAAAAATGTCGGAAGATTTTTGTTCGGCTTACGTCTCGCAGACGATGAAGAAGTAGACGACCAAAAGATGTGGGCAGTTTAGCAACCCTCGCAAATGAGACCCAAAAAGTGGTAACAATTCACTCAAACGCATTTCTCTCTCGCGTCATATCTTGATTATTTCATAGTTTTGAGTAGTCATATAATTTTACTTCAACATGGTTGGAATTTTTATAGTTGGATACTATAACATTATCACAAACTGCTCGTGTATTGAAATATTCAATGAAGAGAGTAAGAGAGAGGGCAGAGAATGATTAAGGCTTCAATAGTTTTGTCTGTTGGCATACTTTAGTACATCGTTTTTGTTCGTCTCAAAGAGGATGTGCAAGTAGAGAACAAAAACCCGGAGCAATTTGGCAACCCTCGTAGAAGAGAACCAAAAAGTCGAAGCGATTCACTCAAACGCATTCCTCTCTCGCGTCATAACTTGATTATTTAGTTCATTTTACATACTTTATGTAATTTTACCTATACATGGTTGGAATTTCTATAATTAGCTACTGTAACATCTTCAGAAAACTGCTCGTGTATTGAAATATTCAACGAAGAGAGTAAGAGAGAAGGAGAGAGCAGAGAACGGGACGCTTCACTCGATTTTTTTGTTCTCTTCTACGAGGGTTGCCAAATTGCTCCGGTTTATTTCTGCTCTACTTGTACATCGTCTTTGTCCGTCTGTCAAACAGTTGATTTTTTGTGTATTTTTTATAATGGTTGCATTTTTTAGTAGTTAGCAGAGTTGCATCAAATTGTACAACTGTTTACAATGAGGTTAAAAATTAAACTTCAGTTTTTACAGATTAAAATTGTATGAGTAATCTTCTGGGTAAGCGTGGGTTAACGGGAACCTTCGAAATGCGGTAATCTTGGTCGGAATAAATACCGTATTAGGTACAACATAAAAAGGATGAGTAAAAAGTCAAATGGACTGACTATTTGGAACTGTTTGACAATATTTTATGTGAAAAAAATTAGGCTTTTTAAATCAAAAATAAAAAATAATAAAAATTATTAAGTATTAAACTCTAAGGGCGGAATGGCGAGCAGTGAACGAAGTTGACACCAAATTATCGAATGGGGCGGCGCAACAAAATATTAAATCGTTGCCGTCGGTGGTGCATTGGCTAGTGTGCCCGGCATGAGAATGGCTCTGACCACCTTAAATTTTCTTCGACGACGGCCACCTCACTTAGTGATGGCGACACTATCAAGTACTTAGCCATGAAAAAGCTTCTCAAAATACCGTTCGGAAGCGATGTAAAAGTGTAGGTGTCAATCACTTGGTAGAAAATTTTAAGTAGAAAGCACACAGCTCACTTTTTGTGAGAAGCTCTTCCCAATCCCTTCATGGAATGTAATGGGAAACGGTTCCATTCTTGGGTTTGTCAGTTTTCGTACAAATCGGTTCGGTGATCAAATCGGATCACATTTTTAGCCAATGTGATCTCTGATCTAATCTCCGCTGCGTAAACGCCGCATTAGATTAGATCAGAGTCCACGTGATTTAATGTGGTTATCGACGTGAACCATAGGTAAGCACCGCCCCTCCAAGAACATGTTTGATACGACTGTTAACTCCGTCTGCAAGATATCCGTGCTACCCCGCATTGAGCGACAGCCAAGGGATCTGGAATAGGAACCCAATACCATTGGTATACACGAACGAACGCCCGGATTCGCATATCCGCCAGCGCAACTTCTTTTTTCCGGCTACGTTCTACCAACTCGTCGATTTATTATTGTTTTGTCGTAAACGCCAATTGTTTGAATCTAAGATACCAAAATTCAGAACTATACCACTGTTACAAACTAGCCATTTTTAGGGATATACAAACAAATTAGGGTAAACATAACAGTAATGGTTAGATATATCAAAAATCTGACAACAGATTCGGAAAGAGAACGCACAAAAACCTGTAAACACAACATCAACTAGAAAAAAACATAAATGGCGTATACGACAAAACAATAATCAACTGACGAATAGAGGAACTCTGTACGTGAGTTACTCCTCCTGATAACTGACGAATTTAGCAACTTTGTTCGTGAGTTACTCCTCCTTGATAAGGAGTGAGGCACTACCCGTGGAGAATATGTACCCATCTAGCATACCTTGCTACACGGTAACTGAAATACAAAGACAACCACATACCCTCTCCCAGCGATTTTGGTGGTAACCACATTCAGCACGATCTCCCACAAGGGGCCCTACCCACCCTTGCTACCAGATAGGCATACTCTCTGGTCTGAGTGTCGCAGTGAAGCTGCTCCCAGTTTTTACTTCGTACTAAGTAGGAGATTGGTCACCCCCGCCCAATTAATTATTATCGTGAATCAATTACACAAAACAACAACATCACAGCAACATTGGGTTTTAAATGCCAATAACCCCAGACAGTCGGCTGTAGCTTTCTCACTGTGGGAGCGAGGCTGTTTACACCTCTTCTAATTAATAACAGTGACCCCCGTGGGCCATAACACACAAAATTAAAGGGCACGAGTTCGAGACATTCCATGCGTTATTCCCAACCAGCACACGGTAAAAGAAAATTGCCTTTGTTCAGACCTAGTGGCTAATCCACTTCCATTTTCAACTCCGACGAAGTCCGGGAACTGGGAGTCTCTATATGAATGTACCGACAAAAGTTCCTACGCGGCTGAATAGTAAACGTGAAAAAGCTGGATCTACGAAAATCCATGTCCACCTAGGGGACATGCTGGTACAAACCAGTAGTCATCCAACACCTCAATTACACCTTCCTAGCACGACCACTTGTGAAATCCCGAGAGGTCTAAACAACGTATGCGGAGTGGAGATTAGAACATTAGGAGGATTACAAATGTAAAACTTCATAAGAAAAGACTACGTTTATCGCGGCTATTGCGATAATCTAGTTGTATGTAAACGCCGTATAAGCCACTTACATTGGCGGCGACGTGAGCTTCACAAAATTGTTGTTGCGTCGACTAATTTTTCGGTCGGCTTGCTTCTCTGATGGTAGCCTAATGGGTGGCCTGCAAAAAAATTGTTTTTTGCTTACAAATACTAGTATAGAATTTTCCGTAGAGAAAAAAATTTACTCATGGAGTGGAATGCCGACAAAGAAAATGAGTGAAGCGCCTCGTTTCTGCTCTCTCTCTTACACAATTCGTTGAATATTATAATACACGAGCAGGTTTTTGATGTGTTAACATCTATACGCGCGCCTCTAGGGCAGTAAACTATAAATTTAATACATACGCAAGTGTTAGGTTTGTAAGAGTAAATCATCGTTTGTTTGTTCGTTGCTTGGCAGTCGGCATTGAAAGTGATTATTGGGCGATTTTCATATAATTTTCCCACGCGATTTTGTCCGGAAATTCATAGCCGATTTTATTAATTTTTGGATTAAAAAGCTAGTGCGGGTTTCGACGAAGAGTTTAGGCCAAAAATTAAGGCGATCCGATATCGGCGAGCCGAGATTTAAGTGTTTTAATTTGGAGTATTAATTTGGAGTAATATTAAAAAAGTGTTTTGTTGATCTTCGGTTTTGTCTTATCATCGTTTGTTTGTTCGTTGCTTGGCAGTCGGTATTGAAAGTGATTATTGGGCGATTTTCATATAATTTTCCCACGCGATTTTCTCCGGAAATTCATAGCCGATTTTATTAATTTTTGGATTAAAAAGCTAGTGCGGGTTTCGACGAAGAGTTTAGGCCAAAAATTAAGGCGATCCGATATCGGCGGGCCGAGATTGAAGTGTTTTAATTTGGAGTATTAATTTGGAGTAATATTAAAAAAGTATTTTATGTTGATCTTCGGTTATATCGTACGAATATAACAATGTATGTATGTATGTATGTACAAGTGTCTGTTGCTTTGCATTCTTTGACTTTTGTGGGAATAAAAAAAAAGTATTGAGCAAGAATATAATGACACATGTGCTTGCACTGGGTCTTTAAATAATTTTAAGTATTAATATTATTTAACTGTAACGTCATCATATGATTGAACGCTGTTTTTTATTTTCCAATGTAACATTTACGAATGTGTTCATAGAAATCGAACAGGTACCGTGTAGCAAAAAGGTGTTAACACATCGCCCGTGAGTTCGAACACTCATTGGATTTTTTTTTGATGATATAGAATCTAACTATAGAACTTCAAACCATTTTGGATTAAATTACATAAAGTATGAAATAATTAACTCATGACAGAGAGAGAGAAATGCGTTTGTGTGATTCCCGTCGACTTTTTTGTTCTCTTCAATGAGGGTTGCCAAATTGCGCACTTTTTTCTTCTCTACCTGTGTTCACAAAGGCGATAAAGAAGTAGACGACCAGAAGTTGTGTGCAATATGGCAACTCTCTTAAAAGAGAACCAAAAAGTTGACACGATTCACTCAAACGTATTTCTCTCTAGCGTCATATCTTGATTGTTTCATACTTTTTACATACTTTATGTAATTTTACTTAAACATGGGTGGAATTTGTATACTTATATCTGTGGTCACAAACAATAACAGCCTAACTCGAGTTAGGACAAAATTGAAAAAAAAAATTTTAAGAAGTCACCGTGCTCAAATAAGCAACTCTTTTTTTTGTAAAGAAGTAAGTAAAAGAATTCATTTCCTTGTTATCTGTAATAAAGTTATCACAAAAGCTCCGACTCCTGATTTCCAGTAAAGATATTAAACTTTAAACTGCTCTCCCTGAAAAATTTTAGAATCGACTTAGGCTGTTATTGTTTGTGACCACAGATATGTAAGTACAATAACATGTATTGAAATATTCAATGAAGAGAGTAAGAGAGAGGGCAGAGAGGCGTAACGCTTCACTCGTTTTCTGTATTGGCATTCGAGTCCAGAGAAATGTTGACTGTCTACTTCAGTATATAATTTTGGGTGTTCATCCTCTTTGTTGTTTACATAGCTCAACTATGGTATGGAGAAGAAAATTTACTCATGGAGTGGAATGCCAACAAAGAAAACGAGTGAAGCGCCTCGTTTCTCTGCTCAATATCTTACTCTCTTCGTTGAATATTTCAATACACGAGCAGTTTTCTGATGATGTTACAGTATCTAACTATAGAAATTTCAACCATGTTTAAAAAAAATTAAAAAAAAAGTATGTAAAAGTATGAAATAATCAAGTTATAACGCGAGAGAGAAACGCGTTTAAGTGAATCGCGTCGGCTTTTTTGGTTCTCTTCTAGTAGGGTTGCCAAATTGCGCCGGTTTTTTCTTTTCTACTTGTACATCCTTTTTGTTGTTTATTATTATGGTTGAATATTTTTGGTACTTTTACAGCGTTGCACTAAGTTGTACACCACTTTAAAATTAAGTTTACCTAGGAAATTCGATAATCCTGGTCTGTTTATATGCCGCATTAGTATTTGAGGTCGGATGGTTGTCTTTTAGTGTTTGCTGGAATGTTTCTTCTTTGCCTGTCGACACATATGTCGAGTTTTTTTTAATATACGTAATTTAAAATTTCATTGAAATTATTGCATTATGGGCCTTTATGTTTTAGCCTATGCTTAAATCCGGCGCTGCTTTACATTCCCCCCCTTTTGTACTTCGACATTCTGATACACACATACAGAATAGTACAAAGTCCAAACATGCATAGTGAATACACAGGTAGGCAAATAAAGTACACGTTCAGGTTCATGTACATACGAGTACCACGTGTAATAGTGGTTTTACGTATTTAAACATGTCATATTCACATCTACATCTGCATCTACGTATAAATTATACGAATATCAAGCAGGTTGTATACAATACAGTGCATAGTAAAACTATTATGACTACCAGGAAATGTGGTTTGTGTTAATTGCATTCATTAGATGATTGGTTAATGTTAAGTGTTGGCTCTTCTCTCGATTTAGACTACTAAGTATGTATGTAGTATTCAAATGTATTTGAATGAATATCCCTGACCCAATTTCCAGTAGCTGGTATTGCTACATTTCGCAGGAATTAAATGATTTTATTTATTTATTATACATAAATTACATGGACGGATACCTTGCTGTTATCTGTGCGCCTCAGGATGTAATAGGCCTTTACCAAAGTTATAATGGCTATGGTGTGGTAGATCTCAAATCTCCTACACTTGTGGGAGAAAAAATTAATAAAATTGTCAATTATAATAAAGGCATTAATACCGACAACATTAACGACAACTGCAGTCATAGAGACAACGATTCTTTAGACGGCAATAAAACCCAACCTACACCTACATATATCGAACTACTGACCTATAGCCGAGAAATACAATAGTTCCGCAAACAAAGAAATGATCGGTGTGGATTCTCTTGACTTCTAAAGAGCAGTTTCGATCCAGCCATACTTACATAGAAGCAAAAGGCGTACTTAAACTGGGCAAGACCGGCCTACAACACGACGCTGATTTGGCCTCGACGAAGTTTCGGAAACCATCGGTAATGCAATGGTTAGTGTGCGTGGCTCCCCCCCTGTTGCGACCCCTGTTTTGACCACCTAACATTTGTTTCGACGACGGCCACCTCGCTTAGTGACACCGCCACGATTGAGTAATTAGCCATGTAAAAACTGCTCAAAAGGCTGAAACTGTAGGTCCTTGAGAGCGCACAGCTGACTGATCGAAATCCTTTCGCGATGGTTCATCTTCATTCATTCTGATAACATGGACTAGCCAACGCAATTGGTCTAATTTCATCCGCCTAGTTATTAGTAATGCACAGAATCGAGGAACCGGTTTGCAAGAACCGGTTATTTACAGGAACCGATCGGACCGGGGCTTACAAAGAAAGATGGGTCCAAATGAACCAAAAACGGATCTTTAAGGACCAAAAAACGGGTGCAAAATAACCGAAAACGGTTCCAAAAAGACCGAAAAACGGTTATATAAGAACTTAAAAACGGGTTGAAAGGAACCGTAAACGGTTTCTGATTAAGAAACCAAAGGAACCAAAAGTGTTAAATATGTGTATTTTTTTTAACAAATTTTATATTCTTATAACAAGATATTTCACTTAAGCCTCTTAAGGACAGCAATTTGCTGAGAACCGGAACCGATCCAAATACCAGATTCTCCTCGGATCCGGACGCGACAGAACCGGGTTTTTAAATACGCGGAACCGCACATCACTGCTAGCTATGTCCACGTCAGAATATAATTAATATAGCTTTTGGTTCCAATGACGTCGGTACTAGCCGTTTTCTCTAACAGGACCATATATTCAACGGAGAATTTTTCTCTCGAATACAAGTTTCGAAACCATATGTCAAGCCAGGTAAAATGAGAGTCTGATATAGCTGGACTTTTGCCCGTCGAGAGAGGGCTTTGTTCCTAAACTGTTTCCTGCGCCCAAAATAGCATCTAATTGAAAGCACAATTCTCCTACTTATCTCCAGGCATCTCCGGATGTTGAAGAGATTGCACGAAAGTATTTCGCCTTGTCTCAGCCCTGGCATGATACAGAATGGTTAGGTGACTTGGTGTTAGTCAGAGTCATTCTACAGAGGCGGCTCAGTTTTGCCAGAATCCCAAGTTCAGACATACCTTCGTACAGTTTTCCCCGTATGGGGCTATCGAAAGTAGCTTTGTAATCTTCAAAAAGATGGTATGTAACGATTTGCTTTTCGTGGGTCTTTTCCAGGATTTGGCGTAGCGTGAATATTTGGTCAGTCCTGGACTTGCCTGGTCTAAAACCAGATGGATCACTCTTCAGAAATAGATAGATTTGTGTTCTGGCCGCCCTTGACCTATTTACTATGAAGTCTGTGGAAATCCTCTTATGTCACCTCCTGCTTTCTCTGACAATTTAAACTCATTGCGTTTGAAAATACACTAAAAAAGAAGACATTGCAAAGGTTGGCGAAGTTGGGCCAGTCGCCAAACTAGATGTCGATGACAAGAGTGACATATCACTCCGTCCAAGAGCTCGCGCATGGGTAGCAGCCTCCACCAATAACAGTGAGAAGAATATCCCATGCCTAATATAGACCAGTATCCGTTAACTTCCATTTGTCGTTTGAAAACTTGGTAAACCCCAGGGTTCATATTTCGTGGGTAATGTATTACCCTGGGTAACCCATTAGCTATCGTCTTGGGGAAAGGGTAACGATCGTTTACCCATTACTTACAGGCTATGGGGAAAGTAACGGGTAGCTACCCATAGTGTTGGGGAATTATCCATTACTCACAGGGTATGGGGATAATAATGGGTAGCTACCCACGACGATGGGGAATTACCCAACCCGATTTTTCGTTAACCACAGGGTATGCATAAGCTTCCTTTATACATTACCCACATTGATGGGTAATGGATAACCCAGGGTAGTCTATCGGACATTTTGAAACGATTTTTTCGTAGCAAAGTACTCGATACTGTCGCCATCACAAAGCCGTCGCCGAAGGAAATGTAAGGTGGTCAGAACAGAGATCGAACCCACGTTCTCATGCACGAGAGCCTCGTACACCAGAGAAAACTAAAATGGGCATATTTCTTTGTGAGGACGTCAATGTGCACCACACAATATGGGGAAGTACCAATGTAAATGGTAGTGTGGGAACAATTTTATATTATGTTTTGTCAACTAACCTTTAGCTTATAACAAACAGGACAACACGCCCACATTTATTACTAAAGATAGACAAGATGTCCTTGCTGTAACATTTGAATGACACCGACACCTTTGAATTAATCAAAGGATGGAATGTGTAAAGTGAGCATTCGTTTTATGGTCATCATTACATAGAGCCTTATCACGTAACACTGAGTGGGTGAATCTAACGTAGAAGCACACTTAGCTACCGGCTATGAAAAAAGGTATCACACAAGTCACACTGTGTTCGCGCTAGCTGTTTTTTTTAACGACGTTGCCCAATCGACTCGTTTTATATAAAATCACATACAGGGATGAATAAAACGTACTTTGTGTTTGGGGAAACACTTGTTAAAGGGTAAACATTTGTAACAAAACACATACAGAAATAGACACATGAATGCACAAACTGTGTATCATCAATTGGATCTGGTGTCAGTTTGGTGTTGGTAATTCATAGGCTAAATATTTATATATAGCAACCATCGAGCTCCCAATTTTGTTTGTAGTTGTTGTTTTTACAAATATAAAGTTGTAAATATCCTAAAACTGTGCATTCTAAGCATGCAGAGCAACAAAACTGACCTGTTAGGTTAAAATAAACTGGGCCGTAGACAACAATTCATAAATCATATGGTAGAGCCAGACCAAAAACAGAACATAAACAACAATATGATAAATAGCTGAGTTCTATAAAGTAAATATAACTTTCAAAACTTTGGCACCAGTGCGCGGAAGTAGGAAACCACCGTGTAAGTAGTGTCAAATATCATATGGTCAAGCGAATATGAGCTCGAATCCTAACTGCGTCTGTTTAAACTGTAGTTTATCGGGGGTAGGTTAGCGATAATCTTCTTCTCTAAGTTTTTCAGCGCCCAATTTGAGATTACCTTGGCTTTTCAGGTGGCAGCTCCGTACTTTATTACGGCATATATATGTATATAAAAAGTTTAATTTCTAACCTTATTTTAAACTGGTGTACAATTTGATGCAAAACTGCTAAGTACCAACAAAATGCAACCAAAATAAAAACATACACAAAACATCAACCGTTTGACAGACGGAAGCCGATCGAAAATTTTACACTTCGTTATTGAAAACGAAACAAACAAGACAAAAAAATGCAAATAAAATGACAAATACAAAAACTATTTGAAAGCGTTTCGCAAATTTTTATTGTGAAAATAGGAAGAAACACATACATATGTGACTTGCTCCACGAAAAGGGACCTCTGCGCCGAAAAGAAGTTATTGAGAAAAACGCGTTTAAAAAAATCGCTTCGTTTTTCCGTGTTTTGCGCATGGTTACTCTGCGCACTCCCACAATATGGCAACTCATATGACAACGATTTGCGAACAAATTTCATAACTTTAAGCACATTTCGAACACATTTGATAGTTTGTTGAGATAATGTGTCGCACAGTGCATTTGACTCATAGGCATAAATCAGTGTAATAGTCTGATGAAATTTCAAGAACCATTGGTCACTTTGTATAGGGGTACCAAAAAGCCTGTTCCGATTCTGCTCAAAGAATAAGGATATAGCAACAATAAGGATAATAGTCAGAAAATTACGTTTTGCAAAATTTGGCCAAAATTAATCAATCCAATAGGATGTTATAGTGTGATATAATTTCAGAGCCTACCCTACCCTTTGTATGGGAGGTATCCGAAGGTGTGACACTTTTGGGTCCAAACTTTGAGATTTTTTTAATTTTGGCTTGGTACCAAAAGTCCCTAATTTTCATGTTGCTGCAACTACGATTTGTGAATTGTACCTACATATATTTTATATAATGAAGTTGCTTTAGTTGCGTTTTGTTTTTTTTAAATAAATGTGCCTAGTACAATGTTTGAACACTGCTTTCTACTTTGTTTTTGGTTTATTTTATTCGAATAATCGATTAATCGAATAATTTGATAGCGTTTTGTTCGGTTAATTGCCAGATTGAAATTTACGATTAACGATTAACCGATTAATCAAAAAACCCGATTAAATGGGTACCCTAATAGATATATACATTAACATTATCAAAAAAACTGATCGGGCATTAAAATATTCAATGAAGAGAGCAAGAGAGAGCGAAAAATTTAACTCTTCACTCGTTTTGTTTGTTGGTATTCCAGTGAAGAACTTTAGTAGAAAACAGTACAAATGCAAAACAATTGATTTTTTTGTATATTTTTATTATGGATGCATTTTTTGGTACTTAACAGTGTTGGTACTTATCAAATTGATGTTAATAATTAACCTTCAGTTTTTACAGATTAAATTTGTTTTATTATCTTCTGGGTAAGCGTGGGTTAAAGGCGTTAATCTTGGTATTTCTTGGTATTTTTAAATTCGGCATTAGCTTAAAAGGAATTACAGCTTTCTACAAATATACTAGCCTGGTCATCAAAAAGCTATATCACAGAAAAATGCAACTCTGTGTGAAACTCACCTCAAAGCACTGCAACAATGTGAGAATGCAAGAGGAAAAGAAAGAACATGGAAGAAAACCCATTTGGTCATGTGTTGGAATTCTGGATATTTCAACGTGTGTTGGTACTTCGATCGATACTACTTCGCATATGTATGTAAATTGAATATTTTAATTTGTAAATATACGATTGATTATCTACCGATGGTATCAATTCAGGCAGAGTAGTTAAACATCAGATGTCCAACTTGTCATGGACTTCGAAACTAGTCATGCTAGGGAGTGTTCTTAACTGAATTGTATATTTTTCCAACAAACACCAACCATTTTTCAATTAGAAAAATCTTCCCGACCTTGCAAGCTTGTATTATGAACTTGTCATACATTAACTAAATATAATCAAGTTTAATGAATATTTATTTAATTATTTATTAATTTCAATAATCATAACTCGTATTTGCAATAAATTCACATCAAATTTTCCAGCGTTTAATTATGGCACTTCACTGCTTCAAACGGAAGTGCGTATCTCAAAGCAAGTGACCACTGGTATGTTTCATGTGATTAAAAACTTGGAAAATGAGGTGAAGGTGATGTGTTTTATGTGATAAGAATATTAGAGTCATAAACCACCATAAATTAGGCAGTCAAAATTTCTCTCCACTCGAATGCGATCAAAGAAAACGAGTGAAGCCTTACATTTCCCTCTCTCTCTTACTCTCTTCATAGTATATTTCAATGCAGTCAACATTTCCCTACACGAATGCGAACAAAGAAAACGAGTGAAGCGTTACATTTCCCTCTCTGTTTAAGTAAAATTAAAAAAAGTATGTAGAAAGTATGAAATGCGCTTGAGTGAATTGTGTCGACTTTTTGGTTCTCTTTTACGAGGGTTGCCAAATTGCACACAACTCTTGTCGTCTACTTCTTGAACATCTTTGATAGAGTTTCCATTAGATAGACCAATCCATACATAGATACTTTTATTCGCTCAATAAATTAAACGTCGTAGGTACGGTGGAAAGTAAACATTGGATGGTGGAAAACATGTGTTCAATAATACCAGATAGAGGCAATAGTAAACAACGATCAACAAAGGAACAACAACCGAATTTCGTGTTTTTGGGGCAAACTAGTTGTGTTAAATACAATACAAATGTATAGATACCAACGATAAAAGTCAACAAAAAGTGCAAAATACATTTAAATTTTTCAGTTCTACACCAAACCGACATGAAAAAGATAAGTGAACATATTTTGTAGCTCCACCTGGTGTAAGTTAATTTTAAATTTAATTGCTCTCATTTCCACAAATCTACGACGAAGAGTGTGAAATGAAACGTCAGATGAGAGAATAAAAGTATCTATGTATGTATTGGTCTATGTTCCATTCTTGCAGAACCAAAAAACCATTTACTATGAAAACGGTCAAAAGTTCTCTTGAGTGGGCTACCAACCAAGAGGAAGAGTGACACGCTGGATTTCTCTGATCTACTCTCTTACTGTCTTCTTTGATGATACGCACTTTTTTGATAATTTGTATGTGACCGTCGGTGGTCAATGGTTAGTATGCGAAGCTCTTGTATATGAGAACGTGGGTTCGATCCCTGCGCGGACCAGCTTACATTTCCTGCGACGACGGTCACCTCACTTACTGATGGCACCATTATCGAGTACTTATCCGTGAAAAATCTCCTCAAAATACAGTTCAGAACCGGTGTAAAACTCTAGGCCCCAATCAGTGAGTGTAAAACTAGAATGCGCACATCTCACTGATTGTAAGAAGCTCTCCTCAATCCCTTCATGGGATGTTATGGGACACCATTGTATATAATAATTGAAGTTCCAACCATGTTTAGGTAAAAATTCATACATAAAGCAAAGAGGATGAGTATGGGTAGAGAAGAAATTGCAGAAATTGTAGAGAAGAAAGTGCACAATTTGGCAACCCTCGTAGAAGAGAACCAAAAAGTCGACGCGATTCACTCAAACCCATTTTTCTCTCTCTCTCGTTATAACATGATTATTTCATACTTTTTACATACTTTATGTAATTTTATTTGAACATGGTTGATGTTTCTATAGTTAGATCATAGAATAACACATACGTAGAAGGTTTTATTCGCTCAATAAATTAAACGTCATAGGTACGATGGAAATTACACAGTGGAGGGTGGAAAATATGGGTTCAATAATACCAGATGGTGGCAATAGTATACAGCGATCCACAAAGGAACTACACCCGAATTTCGTGTTTTTGTGGCAAACTAGTTGTGTTAAATACAATACAAATGAATACCAACGTTAAAAGTCAACAAAAAAGTGCAAAATACATTTAAATTTTTCAGTTCTACACCAAAACGACAGGAAATAGTTAAGTGAACATATTTTGTACCTCCACCTGGTGTATGTAAACATTTCCACAGACCTACCGAGAGAGTGTGAAATGAAACGTCAGATGAGAGAATAAGTTCTTCTATAGTATGTGTTATTCTATGAGTTAGATACTATAAAATCATCAAAAATCTGCTCGTGTATTGAAATATTAAACGAAGAGAGTACGAGAGAGAGAGAGAGATCAGAGACACCAGACGCTTCACTCGTTTTCTCCGTGAGTAAATTCTCGTCTCTTCATTTCTTCATCTTCTTTGCATAAAGTATGAAAAAGTATTCAATAATGAAGGTATTACGTGCGAGAAAAACACATGTGATTGCATCGTGTCATGGTAGAATTATCTATTAGGTAGTTGCACTAGAAATTCCGTGATTAAGCTGTCACACTTAGCTGAAGAATGGAAAACATAATGTACAAAAAATGTGAAAATCTTAATAATTGTATCTTACTTGATACAAAATCTAGGCTCTAAATTGTACTTTTATTGAAATTCTTTGTATTTTTTTAACAAACTAAAAGAAACAACATCAAATTTGACAGCTTACCCAAGGAAAAGTTGAAAAAACCACAAATCAGCTGGACTGACACGTTTACCCGATAGATTGTTCTACCATGAATCGTGTCGACTTTTGGGTTCGCTTTTCCGAGGGTTGCCAAATTTCTTGATTGTCTTTATTTGTCTTATTATTGTCTTGATGGTCTTTGACATAACATCGCCACTCCGTCGATCCTAAGAAAATAAACTGGACCAAGTACAAACAAAATTTGAACAGTATTATGAATATCGTTCATCTCTATGAACGAGTTAATACTTCTGAGATTTTATTGTAGCGAAGCCACAAGGCTTGTCTTCCTGATGCTTTCAGTTCAGCCCTCTAAATAGATCACTTGATTCCGCTTGCCCCAACTGTTTCTACAGAGGTAAGAAGAAACATACATACGTGGTGGAACAAGTACCTGCATATACTGAGAAATTCTTGAAGAAAGCTTTTTAATAAGATCTCAACCAGAGAGCAAGATTGCAATGTATACAATTTACGAAATACGATTTTCAAAGAGGAACTCTTGGAAATATTTCTGCTATGGCATTGACAATGCATCTGGGAAATTCAGACTGCACACGGTCAACTCGACGATATATGAAAGAGTAAAACCGGCTATTGAAGGCATAGAGTGTTTAATCGTTAGACCTCCTGCTTAATACACACTTCCTAGACAACTGATCCTAAGACATTTCGCATCATCTCGTACATTTCAGGACATATCGAGTCAAATGGAATAATACTGGACTAGGCAGTACCAAGTTTCAAGCGCTACATATCACCTGGCCCTGATGGTATAATACATTTTCAACTTTAATCTGCCGTAACTTTGGCGTTTCTTGAGGAAACGGATTTCGTATAACCTTAAAACAAATATCGGGATGATTTGGTTTAGCAATTAAGAATATATACATATGTCTAACCTGGCAAACTTGTCGTGGCATCAAAAAGCGGGACAATCCCGCCAAAAGTAGTATAGTTGGTAAGTTTATATATCTCTCACTGGAAAATGAATTCGTTGCTGTATAAACTGCATTCTCTTACGCTCCATCACAACCAAATTGCTGGTTAAAAACATCTATCGATTTCTTTTTTTTACAATTTATATATCTTTGTTTATTTTATTATACATATTTTCAATTTCATTATACATATAGACATGCTGCGAAGCCACAAGGCTTGTTGGCAGTCTTTCTTATGGTTGTTGTAATATAACACACCTGTTACTGTATGAATACATTTTCATTAATACGTTTGCAACTGTATGTTGTATTTGTATATCCTACCCAAGATGGGTAAACTTTGTTATCTTGCGTACCAAAAATGTATATAACTTAGCTTAACGTTATCACGTGCTGTCCTGTACTACTGTCACTTTCACTGAAGTTTCCAATAATTCTCACTGACGTTTATTCAAAATTGGCGGAAATTTTTTTGAAAGTAATTTAAACAATGGAAAATGTGACAAAATTTATGAGATTTTACATAATAGCATTTTTTTCTTATATAAAACACGATTTCAAAGCCATGAGGCCGGTGTTGGGATGTCAATAGGAGAAAACCCATAAGACCGCCCAAAGATGAACATCCCGGAACGCCTTTTTAATCTAAAAACTTCCCCGCCCAAAAACTGTAGCAACTTCTGTGGTCGCAGATGTCAAACCCGTTAGAATGTCTGAGGACTCTCAACAAGGAATGGTAGCTGAACCGGAGGAAGAACCAATTTATTAGGACATAAACGATGGATGGCTTTGCAATTCGATGGCCATCAGATATTCTACTTTAAGTAACGTGTTGTATTCTTGTATTATTGATATTTTTGTTGAAAATTATTTTTTTCGTTTGATATGAAATTTTAGATTTTTATTAGCTGTGTTCGAGTACTTTTCCAGTAAAATTATCAAGTACTAGTTTTCGGAGAGTAAGAATGATTTTGCTCTCTGAGTAAAAAATATAAAAAAAAGTACGCGAACGACATCCAGTAAAAACTTGCAAGAAATAAGAACTTTGTATGTAAACAGCTGATATGCAATGTAAACATTGGAAGAACCAACAAACGCAATTCGAACAAAACATTACAAATCACCAAAACTGTTTTCTTTTTCAACAGAAATACTTAAAGATTTATAACAAAACATTCAAAAATCACATTTTCTTTTAAAAACTAAAATTCCAATGACAAATTTATTATTTTATATTCTTTCTACGTCCTAAGTTTGTTTGTTTACATAAAACATATGTTTTAAAACATATGTTATTACTTGAAAATTCTTACTGGCAAAAATTTCTCCTGTAAAAACTTGCAAGTTCTCTATCATCGAACTGTCAAAATAATCTCTCTCTTGCTCTCTCGTTACTGGCTTTTTGGTGTAAATGAACACTATCAAGTAAGAAATAGTAATAATTTGTACAAATTATCCAGTACGCGAACAGACTTATTGTTATATTTTTTGACTTTTTTTGGGAACAAAAAAATACCATTCATTGCTTTCAACGACATCTAGAAAATTACCCATTACACTAAAATTTTTTTTATATCTATGATCATGAGTGCCCAAGTAGGGGGTTTCGCAAAATAATTTGGAAATAATTTAGGCGTTTCTAAAAAGCTTGCCCAATCAAGGTGAAAACAGAAAACACCTGAAATATTACAATTTCTAACTTGGAGCTCCCCAGTCTCACTGGAGCCGCGCAGTGGAGAACTAAAGTTGACAAACTCGGCCATAAGAAACATTTGAGCCGTTGTCAATTTTAGAATTTTGTCTGTACTAGAAATAGTTTCCTACATGTTTGTGGCGCTACTAATAATCTACAAAAAGCCTTACTTTACTCTTGTGGTTCTAGAGATATTTAGGGAAACCATTTTTTTTTTTCAAATTTTGATTGTATTTTTGCCCGTTTGATGAGAATGTCATGACTAATTGAAAAACAAGTTTTATTTTGAATCACGTGTTGGAGTAACAACACCAGATATTGTATATGAAAACAAAAATCGGTGAAATATATAAAGTTTTGTGGAAATTGCATGCATTTAAAATCAAGACATTTGAAAAAAACACACAATATTTGAAGTCTTTTTGAAAAAAAACGCTATCACATTTTTACCAAATCTAAAGAAATTTGTTTCAAGATGTGCAACTTCTTTAATGTTTTATAAAGATAAATCAACGTAAATCATATTCACTTTTCTATATCGCATATATATATCTTTCGAGATTAGGTAAATTTTTGTCTCTGTTCAATTAGTTTGGCTTGAGGTCATAAAATGAATATATCAGCGGGTTCGACTGTTTTTTTCAAGATTTATTAAATTTACACAATATTTCGATTAGCGTCGCTAATCATCCTCAGGGTTCTATATACAAAAATATTTAACACTAATAACATATTGATCACAAAACGATTGCCAATATTGCCTTTTCCGTCACTTTAGGCTTTTTTGTCCCAAAAAATTTCACTTCGGGCCAAAAATATCTCAGGTTAAAATATCTCAGCTTAAGAAGAAGTTTATCTTCTTTAACCTAATTGAGATATCTGCATGTTTTCTAAATATGTATGTTTAAAATTGTTACAGCCTAGTGCCATATGTGGAAAATTCCGAGAATTTTGTGAAAAATCCCGTTTTTGGAATTTTCGAAACTATTTTGGGAATTCTGGGATTGGTTTGGGGTGAATTCTAAAAATGTTGATTGCTTCTTATTCCAAATTATGCGAGTAAATAAAAAGCAAAATCTTATTTTCATATCACATTGACTTCTACATTTTGTCACACTCACATTGTAATTAATAACAAAAAGAAATACATTTTAAGAAATTTTTGACTTCTAGAGTTAGTTTCATTAGCTTTGTTATTTTTACTTTTTCTGAAACTTGTAAAAAATTTGTTTTTCTTTTCAATGGCAAAATGACACAAATTTCTGTCAAAATTTGGAATATAGTAAAAACAGTAAAAATTGTACATACGGGAAGGAACACAGCTATTATTAGTTTAGTAAAAGAATAAGAAACGAGAGGAGTTAGCCCACCCAGTGGTACCACATACATAATCCAAAAAGTATGACACTACGTCTCAGATGCACCTCAAACACCAATGCATCAAATTTCCAGTAACAATTCAAAGTTTGACAACCGACTTTGGACATTCGCAACTTTGGGCATCCGCTGTGCGGTACATATATGGTTTATGCAGAAATATTACGAGCTCAACACCTCAGTTAAGCCTTTTATCTTGATCGGACACGCTGTTTAGAATCGGCTGAATTATCTAAATTATTGTTTTAAATCCCCCACTGTGGGTCAGTTGGTATAGGCACAATAACAAAATATTGTCTCACTACAACCATGAAGGGACACAATCACAATCAGTCAGCTTTGGGCTAGAATGATAATCACGACAGTATCATGATAAAAGAGTGCGTGTAAACGCGCTATTATTACACTCACTGATTGGGACATACGCTTTTACATCGGTTCCGAATGGAGTTTTTGATCAGCTTTTGTGCAGTGATTTTGTCGAAGGCTGAACAAAGTTCAGTCATGTCCAGGATCTTTCGTTAGGATCCATTAAAACCTTTCGAAATGAGAACAGCATGCTTTACCTCTTTTCAGGGTTTCGTATACAGATTCTTTATAAATCTTTAATTTACAAAGAAATTTGATTTATAGAAATAACATCAACTGATTCACTCGTTGAAAACACTCTTCTTAGGCTTGACAACTCTCTTCTGGGGAAACTTGTCTTCGCTGGACACCACTCTTCCGGGAATACTTGTCTTGGCTTATCAACACTCTTCTGGGAGCACTCGTCTTGGCATGGTACACACTTTAGTTAAATCGTAAGACCGGGTCGGGATCGGTTATTAGTAAGTAAGTTACACAGGAACAGCCAGCCGGTGCCGTTGGGTTCGAACTGTCAGCAGAAACGTTGTGTAAGGACATTAAGCCGAAGCTGCTGCGTGAGAACAGCCAGCTGTATCTGTTGTGTACGAACAGTCAGTAGAAACTGATGTGTTTGAACAATCAGCTGAAGCTCCTATGGCAGAACAGTCAGACGAAGCCACTATGTAAGAGCAGTCAGCCGAAACCTCGGTGTAAGAACAGAGAGTAGAAGCCGCTATATATGCAAGAACAGTTAGCCGGAACAGCAGTCTAAGAACAGTTAACCGAAGACGCTGTGTAAGAAGAGTCAGCCGGAGTCGCTGTATAAGAAAAGACAGCCGGAGCCGATAAGTACGAACAGTCAACAGAAACCGCCGTGTGAGAACAGTCAGCAGAAGCCGCAATATACAACCAGTCAGCAAGAGCCGCTGTGTAAGCGCAGTCAGACGAAGTCGCTGTATAATAACAGTCATACGGAACCGCTGTCTACTACTAGATTTGCAATCAATTGCTAGCCCATATGGCCATGGGTCGATTTTGAGGAATCTGCGGCTCTCCACAGTAACAGCCGACTATATGACACCCACTTCAACCTTTGAGAGAAACTTCTCCACTCATATCCCGGAGAGACAGCACTGGAAATGATGCATACCATGTTATAGAAGATATTAAGGCTTCTACACCGATGGGTCCGAACTACTACATTTAAAAAAATAAAATAAATAAATAAATGGTTTCCCATTACATCCCATGAAAGGACCGGGGAGAACTTCCCACAATCACTGAGCTGTGCGCTTTCCAGTTTTCACTCACTGATTGGGACCTACAGTTTTACACCGATTCCGAACGGTATTTTGAGAAGCTTCTTCATGGCTATGTACTCGATAGTGTCGCCGTCACTATGCGAGGTAATCGCCACCGAAAGAAATTTTGAAGGTGGTCAGAGCAGGGTTCGAACCCAGGATCTCATGTACAAGAGCCGCGCACACTAACCATTGCACCACCGACGGCCATCAATTGAAATTTGAAAATAATATTTGAAATTTGAAATACATCAATTAAAATTTAAAAATTCTATATGAAATTTGAAATGCGTCAATTACAATTTAAAAAACATCAATTGAAATTTGAAAGACATCAATTGAAATCTAAAATACATCAATTTAAATTTAAAATACATCAATTGGAATTTAAAACACATCAATTGAAATTTGAAATACATCAATTGAATATTGAAAAACATCAATTGAAATTGAAAAGACGTCAATTGAAATTTAAAATTCGTCACTTGAAATTTAAAAATTCTTAACCTTTTAAATTTGAGTTGATCTGTTTGAAAGATTCAATTCAATTCAATTGAAAGATGTTGTTTAAATTTCAATTGATGTATTTTAAATTTCAATTCATGTCTTTTAAATTTCAATTGATGTCTTTTAAATTTCAATTGATGTTTTTTTAAATTTCCATTGATGTTTTTTTAAATTTCAATTGATTTATTTCAAATTCCAAACAGAATTTTTAAATTTCAGTTGATGTATTTCAAATTCCAAAGAGAATTTTAAAGTTCAGTTGATGTATATCAAATTTAGAATAAATAGAATTATTAAATAGAATATTTAAATTTCAATTGATTTTTGTAAATTTCAATTGGAAATGGTGTAGATGTTAAGGTAGGGGTTGGAGTCTACTCTAAAGAGTTGGTCCTAGACCTATCACAAAGGCGACCAGAGCATTGTAGTGTATTTCAGCAGAAGTCATGACAATCGGAGAAGTTGCCATTTGGTTGGGACGAAACGACATTACCGCCTGGGGTATCAATATCTACTCTGGCAGTAAGGCTGCTATAAAATCTCTGCAAACTGTATTCCAGACTTCAAGAACTGCTTCAGCCTCCACTCATCTCTAAATAAGATGGCCAAGCAGGTCGAAATTCATCATATATGTGTGCCGGGGTACAGAAACATTCATAATCTGGCAAGATTAGGAACTACCTTAACTGTTCCACTGGATATGGAGCATGTGGGTAGGCCCCTTACTGCATGAAAGCTCATACTTAAAACCGAAGCTCTCAGACTTGCGAATGATAGATGACACAAATTGCAGGATCACCAGGCAAATTATGACCAAGTTATAAACTAAATCGTACGCATACCGTGATATCCATTCCTAGGCAAGATACCTCTAAGCTAGTAGCTGTGTTCACTGGACATTGTTTAATAGGCAGACACCAGTCTACGTTTTGAATATCAGCTCATAATTACTGCAGAAACTGTTGCGATGATAAGGAGGACGAGAGCTTTCAACATGTCATATTCTATATTCTATATCATGTTGGATCTAACAGACATTCGGGAAGTTAAACTGAATGATCGTATGACCTTTCTGCAGAGTACTAATTGGTTTGCCAGGGACCAATGTACGTATTTTCTTCACTCACATCCTGGAATATGGGGACGAGGTATTATATGGCTTGACCGTCCCTGAACCATACCATGTCAATTGGCACACTCAGAGAACTAATTGTTTGAAAAGAGGTTGTAGCAACCGTAAATTCGGCTGTTACCACCGAATTGAGGTTGTCACAACCGAATTGAGGTTGTTATGACCGAATTTAGTCCCCACAACGGAAATTCGGTTGTAGCAACCTCGTTTCATAATAGATTCGGTTGTGACAACTGAATCTTCAATTATATTCGTTTAGTCAACTAAATTTTCGGTTGGAACAACCGAATTTGAAATTAGTTCGGATGCAACAACAGAAATTGGTATCAAATTCGGTTGGAGTAACCGAATTTGGCTTCAATTCGGTTGTAGTAACAAAATTTGACACCAATTCGGTTGTAACTGTCGAATTTGGTAGCAATTCGGTCACAATAATCGAATATAGACTTAATTCGGTTGCAACGACCGAATTTGGCGTCAATTCAGTTGCTGTAACCGAATTTCTCATGAATTCTGTAGGTATAGCCGAATTCATTTTCAATTCGGTTGCCACAACATAATGCTATGTAGTTAAAATCTGACGTTTAAAATGCTATAATCAAATATTATTTTAAAAAGAATTAAAGAATATCAAGATTTTGTTTGTGGTTATTAAGAAAGGTAAGTAAAATGTGTTTTGTATTAAAACATCTTAGTTTGCAGATATTTTTAAGCAGATATCAACAGTTTTGCTGCAATCGTCTGTATACAAAACGCCTTAGGACGTAGATCAAGCGATGTCAGAATTAGTTCGGTATCACATGATGGCCGAGACTTCACTAAAGCGATTGACAATGACGCTAAGCACATATATCATTAAGTACTCTGGCTGCAATGATGTAAATGAGAATTACAGAGAAGCACTGATTATTGTATGGTTGTTGAGAGCCATTTTGCGTGTATTTATTTTGATTTTGTTAGTGAGTGTGATTGTTCGTGACTGATGGAAATGTATGACTTAGTGGACGGACGGTTCAGGGAAGTATGGGGGTATGAGTGATAGTGAGTGTCTGTCTACGCAATATAATGTTCTCTGTTAGGTGATCGTGTGTTTACTTAATTTTTGTACGGGCGCATTTTGACGCCACATTAAGGTCCACTTAGTCTTGACGGTTGACGGTAGACGATACATGGTAGACGGTTGACGGTTCACGATCTACTCAATATTGCGCGGTTAGTTATGACGGTTAGATGGTAGAAAGACAAATCAAAACAAAATAAAATTGATTGAAGAGCATTTGTACAAAATATAATTTGCAAGCATGAGTTTTGTGTTAAAAAGTGATTGCGTCAAATAAAAAAAAAAAAAAATTGTGATTGCGGTGTAATTGTGTATTGCCGCCCACAAAATGGCGAAGTAAAAGCAATAACAATAACAGCTGATCGGTCTTGACGGCTGACGGTTGACGGTTGATTCTGCAACCTGCAGAAGTCTACCGTCGTAAACCGTCAATTATAGTTGTCTCTCTCTAACACATGCAAAATGCAACCCCAACTCAAACAGCTGATCGCTTACCGTCAACCGTCAAGACTAATTGGACCTTTACTCTTTTTCATGGCTAATTGCACAAAGTGACCGTGGTCGAAAAATTTGTTAAACGTAGTGACCCATTACCTCATAATGTTGAGTGGCATATAATGGAAATTCTTGCTTTATTTTTAAGGCTGCGCAATGTCGCCGAATTCAAATCCATCACAAAACCCTTTAATTACTATTTAATTACATTCAATTCACACCATCAACAACATTACTTCCTTTACATTGTCAAAAGTAACATTCTATCCTTTTTAATGAAACATTCGCGTGCCGTACATTTGCTATCTCGGCCATCATAACCTACACATACATTCCCACTCATATGAATGAATGTACTCATATAGTGCACATTCGTGTTGTAAGTGTCCTGCGGTTCTTTGGTTATTATTTTTGATTTTATATTCGATTATCTACCAAAAAAAAACAAACCAACTCAAAAGAACGAAAAAACCCCTTCTACAAAATCGAGGAAAATTCCATTGTCGTTTGGTTTTATGGTTACCTTTTGGTTAAGCATTCGACACTTCAATATTGTGAATACACTTTCGGCAACATTCGATCTTACCTAGGAGACTCGCTCCCATTCCACCACCCCTCACCACCATCTCACACTCTTTCTCACCTCCATTCCGTCACACCTAACAGTATGGGATCATAAACATAATGGGTATTACATGTGACTCGAACGTAAAACTCACAGAGGGGAATACGACGACAGTATTCAAAAACATATTTGGGTGTGCGTTGTCGTATTTAGCCAGGACTTTTTGTTTTAGTTCGTTAATTTTTTTGTTGTGTTTTCAGTTCAGTTTGAATTCAATATGAATGAGTGAGTAGTCATGTACGAGTCATAACATAACAAACATAGTGTTGATTATAATGTTATTTTAGCGGTTATTAGTCGTTGTCACGCCTTTTTCCCCAGTCGAAAAGTGGATGGAAATGAAATGTGGCGAAAAAGAAACATAAAATCCTAAAATATTTTTCATTCCACAGGAAAGGAAACAGCAGGAGGATAGAGCGAAGGATTAGTTTGGGTACACAAAGAAATGCAAATTGAAGTTCTGTGTAGGAAGGAGCGGTGAGGCGTGTATGCGAGTGTGTTAACAGTGACTTTTAATGTTAAATTATAATTTCGTATATGTAAAGATTACGTTTATTTAATAACCATCATTAAATTAAACTTTTCAAGGCTTAATTTATATTTATATTTTTTTTCGTTTTTATCAGCCAGTCGTTCAAAAAGGGGGGATGGATGATGGCAAAAAGTCAAGGCAGATGTTTTCAAGTTTACGTTTTTCCACCAGAACATAAGGGAAGAATTCATTAGGGTTTTAAATCTCGTCACAAGTAAAACATTACATTTTAAAAGATTTGTTTTAAGGAACGTGGGCGAAAGAAAATCCAATACATACATATGTATATTGAAGTGTTTAACGAATAAAACGACATATCATTAAAATTGAGGACACTTAGGATATAAAAATGAATTTTCCCATTACATTCCATGCAGGGATAGCAGAAAGCTTCTCACAATCTAAGAGCTATAAGCTTGAACAATGTTGGGAGTTTTTGTTTTTATAGAGAGCTACGAGTATAAGCTTTATTTTTGTATACACACTGACAGTTAAATTTAATGTTGAAAATTTTGTTTGCATTGTAACGGGTGGTCCAAATACAGGTATCGTCTTAAATTATGTGTTATTTTGCCACTGACAGAGGATAGATTCTTCTGTTCTAAATATTGACTATCAGTCAGTATCTTACCTCAGCGGAGTAAAATGAGTCGCTTTACGCTGAAACAATGTTGGGAAATATTGCAAACTTATTTCCAAAGTTAGTGCTGTGGTGCCCAAACCAAAAATGATGTACAAGTAGACAGTCAAAATGTCTCTTCACTCGAATGCCAACAAACAAAACGAGTGAAACCCTAGCCATTATCTGGTCTCTCTCTTACTCTCTTCATTGAATATTTCAATACACGAGCAGCTTTTTGTTGGTGTTATTGTATATAACTCTACAAATTCCAACCATGTTGAAGGAAAATTACATAAACTATGCAAAAAGTATGAAATAATCAAGATAAAAAGCGAGAGAGAAATGCACTCGAGTGAATTTCTAGCACTTTTTGGTTCTCTTTTACCATGGTTGCCAAATTGCGCACATCTTCTGGTTGTCTAATTCTAGATCGTCTTTGTCCAAACTATGCGTTTCTTAAAAATAAATGTTGGCCGAAATGAAGCACTCTTCCCGAGTGTTGTACGCAAGTTTGGGCAAAAAGTTTGTGAGGCTGTCTTGCCAGTCCCTCATGGTCCCCGTCGTCGTACGGAGCGTACCGACAATAAGCCGAAAGTGTGCAACTTAATCCAAGAACATCGACTCACGATTGATCTCAACAACTCGTAATTTCAAGCACCTGCATGATAAGAATTTTCTCCACAAATATCCCGGATTATTCGCCTACAATGCTTAATGTCAAACTGGGAAAGGAAAGTGTCTTTCGACTAATCACAGTCTACATGAGACCACTTCAGATAATGAAATAAGACGGATAGACTTCGCCGCTGCAAAGAACATGTTAGGTAGTAACACATGAGTCCAACATAAGGATATACATAACGCGACCTTGTTATCTCCTGATCAGAGAACGAAAAACCAGATTGATCACTTGGTATTAGATGCCAAACACTCTTCTAGTGTAATGGATGTATATGTGATTCGAGGTGCCAATATCGACGCGGATCATTACCTGGTGACTGCGAAAGTTCGCACAAGATATAGCAGGGCGAAAAACATATAAAGCCGTACACGGTAAAATCTAGATACTGACAAGCTACAAGTACCGGAGTTATCAAAGTCTTATCCACAAAGGCTCACTCTCCTGCTAGAGCAGAATACTGCCCCTCCTGGGGATCCAGAAGCGCAGTGAAATCACATCTCCCATTCTGCAGGGACTGAACTTGGCTATCAAAAACCGCAAAAGGCTAAGCTATGGTACGACGAAGGATGTCGCAGTGCAACTGATGAAAAAGATGCTGCACGTATGACAACGAAACAGTCGGTTACAACGTGTGTTGCACATGAGCGGTACAAGAGGTTGAGAAGAGAGGAATACCAACTGTTTTAGTCGGTAAAAATGGCAGTGGGAGCAGAGAGAGTTTGTGCGGCTCTTGTACATAAGAACGTCGGTTCGATCCCTGCTTTGGCCATCTTCGACGACGGCCACCTCGCTTAGTGATGGCGACACTATCGAGTACTTAACCATGAAAAAGCTTCTCAGAATACCATTCGGAACCGATGTAAAACTGTAAGTGCCAATCAGTGAGTTAAAAATTAGAAAGCGCAGAGCTCACTGGTTGTGAGAGTCTCTCCCCAATCCCTGCATGGGATGTAATGGGAAACGGGGTTTCTTTTTTGAAAGATCGAATAGCGGGACGAATAATGGACTGCCCTCCTGAATCTGGTGTCAGATAAGCAGTGTGTGCTTAAATTGCAAAGAGACCACATTTCAGCACTACTCCACTTAGATTCTTCCACTGAAAATCAGGAGGTAATGATTGTAGATTCTATCCCCTCCCCCTCAGCCAAGGCGATATTAGAACGGCAATCTCCCGGCTTAAGAATAATAAACTCGCGGGTGTGGTTGGGCTACCCGCTGAGATTTTTAAGGCGAAGGACTGCTGGGCAAACTTATATGCGGCATATGTTTGCAGGAATCTATGCCCGACGATTGGAGTCTCAGCATATTATGTCTCGTATTCAAAAAGGGTGATCCGTGTCTATGTTCCAACTATCGCGGTTTCAGTATTTTATTCGTCGCATGTAAGGTCTTGTCGAGCGTATTATGTGAAGGACTAATGCCAATTGCTGAAAACCTGATTGGACCATATCAGTGTCCACGATTGACCAAATTTCACGCTAGGCCAAATCCTGGAAAAGACCTACGAAAAGCAAATCGATATATACCATCTTTTTGTCGATTCTAAAGCTGATTGCGATAGCCCCATACAGGGAAAATTGTACGAAGGTATGTCTGAAGTTGGGATTCCGGCAAAACTGAGCCGCCTCTGTAGAATGGCGCTGACCAATACCAAATCAGCAGTGAAGGTGGGAAAAGACCCCACTGACCATTCTGTACCAAGCGAGGACTGAGACAAGGCGACATACTTTGGTGCAATCTCTTCAATATCTTAATGGAGATAATAATGAGAAAAGTTGCAGTAAATTCGAACAAAACCATTAACACGAAAAGCAATATGTTGCTGGCGTATGCTGACGACATAGACATCATTGGGCGAAATTTGCGACACGTTACTGCAGTATTTTCAAGAATCGAAAAAGAATCAGCGAAGGTGGGCCTTGCTGTTAATGAAGGCAAGACAAAATTGAGGGTGTCAACGACTAGACAAACCTCTCGACTTGGTCCGCACTTGAACGTGGACAACCAATTTAATTTTGAAGTGGTATATGACTTTGGATCCGCCATGAACAAGGACAACACGGCAGCCTGGAGGTAAATAGGAGAATTGTGCTTGCAAATAGATACTATTTTGGGGCCCAAACAGCAGTTTAAGAACAAAGCCTTCTCTCGACAGACGAAAGTCCAGCCATACCAGACTCTCGTTTTCCCTGTCCTGGCATATGGCTGCTAAACTTGGGTCATATCGCAAGCGGATGAAAAACACCTGGGAGTATTCGAGAGAAAAATTCTCCGTAAAATATAGGGCAATGTTTTGGAAATCGCTCTGCACTCTCTACACCATTTTCAACTGAAATTCAAAAAATATCAATTTAATTTTATACATCCATCGGTGATGCAATGGTTAGTGTGCGCGGCTCTTGTACGTGAGAACGTGGGTTCGATCCCTGCTCAGACCACCTTATATTTCTTTCAACGACGGTCACCTCGCTTAGTGATGGCAACACTATCGAGTACTTAGCCATGGAAAAGCTTTTCTAAAATCCTGTTCGGAACCGGTATAAAACTGTAGGTCCCAATCAGTGAGTGTAGAAACTATAAACCACATATCTCACTGATTGTTAGAAGCTCTCCTCATTCCCTTCATGGGATGTTATGGGACACCATTTATAGTCGTTTAAACAGGTGATTTAATTTTTCTTATGTCATTTTGTGTTTCACTTGTCAAACTCATATTTATTTTGTTTTTATACCTTTATGTATTCCTGTATTGTTGGTATATATTTGTGTAGAGTTTGACAACTGAAACTAATGAACAAAAATAAATTGTCTGTTTATTGCTGCGTACAATTACAATAACATTTGCTGCTACCATGTATTTGTTGGCACTGGCTACAAACGTGTTGCCGTATTGCATTTTTTCACCCATTACAGGAAATGTTGCCACATTTCGTTGTTTTAAGTTTGGATCGTGTTTTTTTTTTTGGAAAGTCTTAAGTGGCAATATCTTAATGGAATAGGAAAACAGTCTTATTATGTTGCATGATAATGATGATAAAAAAATGTGGTAATTAGTTTCTATGTTTTTTTTGGAAATCTCATGATGAAATTATAAATTTATTGTAAATTTTCGTTAGCAATTTTTGAAATTTTCGTCATAAGAAACATATTTTTTATATTCCTAATTTTGTTGACCCGATTTTGTATTTGTCATCCGTCACAATCAACAAGTCAAATGGAACTAACCACAGTCAGTTTTACTTCATTTTTTTTGCAACAGAAGATCCGCTCTTTTTCGCTCGCACAATGAAGTAAAAATGTTTAGAGCTCGCTCGCCGAGAAATGAAAATATTTAGTATAAACCGATTTTACGAGTTTGAAATATTTTAACTCGGATTTCGAGTTTTAAAACGAGCGGATTGCGAGTCGAGTTTTTCCGTACCTTACTTACTTACACAGAGAACTGATTGTGTTAGAAGAGGTTGTACAAGGGCGATCACAAAACTAGCCGACCTGACGTATAGATTGTGCCAGTAGTTTGAAAAAAATATATTTTGGTGAAAAGTGGCAACCTTATAAAACATGTGTTTTCAAGTCGCCACGTTATTTAATATATTTATTTGAGCCATGGTAGAATTATCTATCGGGTAAATGCGTCAGCTCAGCTGATTTGTGGGTTTTTCATCTTTTCCGTGGCTAAGCTGTCAAATTGCATTTTGTTTCTTTATGTTTGTTAATAAAATTCAAAGAATTTCAATCAAAATGTAATTTATAGCATAGACTTTGTATCAAGTATGACAATCTTATTAAATTTTTTACATTTGGCGTACACAATCTTTTTCATTATTCAGCCAATTTTGACAGCTTAAACACGGATTTTCTAATGCGACTACCTAATATATAATTCTACCATGATTTGAGCCATCAAAAGTAAACGATATCAGTCTATTTGTAAACATGGGAAAAATTGGCCACCGTTTAGTAATTCAATATTTCCATTTGGAAGGTCTCAGTCCAAGAAATATTAAAGCCGAGCTAGATTCTACTCTGGGGGAGTCTGCTCCTTCGTTTACGACTGTAAAATATTGGGCATCAGAGCTTAAAAAACACCGTACGAGCTGCCAAGACTAACACCGTAGTGTGGTCGCCCAATTGAGGTTAAGAAAATCCACAAAATGGCATTGGATGATCGTCGGCTGAAATGATAGGCATTTCAAAAAGTGCTATATATCGTATATTGACCGAAGATGAGAAAGTTGTGCTTAAGTTGGGTGCCGCGCTTGCTTTCAATACAGCAACAACAGCTTGGTGAAGATGTTTCAGTAGGGTGTTTGGAGATGTTTCACCACAATAAAGCCGAATTTTTGTCGTTGATTTATAACCATGGATGAGACATGGGTCCACCACTTCACACCAGAGACAAAGGATTTGTCAAAGCAGTGGACTGGAATGGAAGAATCGTGGCCACAGAAGGGGAAGACGGTTCCATCTGCAGGCAAGGTCATGGCGCCTATTTTTTTGGGATGCGTATGGGATAAGTTTTATTGATTATCTTTAGAAAGAAAAAACCATCAACGGCGAATATTATGTTAATTTATTGCAGCGTTTAAGTGATGAAATTGTGGAAAAAGACTGCATTTGGTGAAAAGAAAATGTTGTTTCATCAAGACAATGCTCCACTTCATACATCTACTATTGCGATGGCCAAAATGAATGAATTTCTTCATCATGCAACTTATTCGCCAGATGTAGCTCCCTCGGATTATTATCTATTTCCAAACTTGAAAAATGGTTCGGTGGTAAAAGATTTACCAACAATGAAGAGGTGGAGTCTGCGGTTGATGGCTGTTTTAAGGAGTTTGACAGTTCTTACTATAAACAGGCTATTAAATGTCTCTGGAAAAAGTGTAACGAGTTAAAAGCAGATTACGTTGAAAACTAAAGAAAATTGTTCCCAACTTTTTTGTGTCTTCTTTGTTAGGTCGGCTAGTTTTGGGACCGCATTCGCAGCAGCCGTAAATTCGGCTGTTACCGCCGAATTGCGGTTGCCGCAACTTCAACGGAAATTTTGTTGAAGTAACCTCATTTTAAATTTGAGTAGGTTGAGACAACTAAATCTTCAATTATATTCGTTCCAAAAAAATCAGTTGGGGCAACCGAATTAGGATTTAATTCGAATGCAACAACCGAAATTGGTATCAAACTCGGTTGGAGTAACCGAAAGTGACATCACTTCAGGTGAATGGGTATTTGGTATGATAAGCAACCAAAGGCAATACAAGATCTGCTAATTCATCCAGCAAAATTCACTGCTTGTATTCCTTTCATGACGATGATTAACACAACGTCAGAGTCAATGGCTTCCGCCATCGTTCGATGATACCGATGATTTCGTGCAGTTGTTTTTCCAAAATGCAGAAATTGAATCTGTTTGGTATGTGGCTTGATATTAAAGGTACAGCAATTGAAATTTAAAAGACACCAATTGAATTTGAAAATACATTAATTGAAATTCAAAAGACATTAATTGAAATTTAAAAACTTAAGGTACAAAATCGGTTAATGATTTTTGATGTCTTCAAATATTAATTGGGGTCTGTTAAATTTTAAATAGAATTTTCAAATTTCAATTTATGAATTTTAAATTTCTATTTATGAATTTAAAAATTCAAATAGAATTTTCAAATTTCAATTCATGTTTTTCAAAATTAAATTAAAATGTTTTGAAATTACATTTTTTAAATGGAGATATTTCATAGAAATGCTGCGAAAAATGCGACATTTAAACGCCAATGATTTTTGCTGAAATCTGGGACAATTTTGGACCACCCTAATATACATATCTCAGTTATTACGAAACATTAGGCACCATTAACGATACTCATACCCTTTAGAAGTGTGTGCTTACCTCTCAATAGATTATCTTGATATCCTGGCCTTAATTTCCCCCCACTTCAAGGACACTTGAAATGTCACTGACAAACCACAACAGCATTAACATCATCCATTCAAACCAGGAATAACTTCAACTGGAATATCATTGTATTATATATATAATTGATGACTAAACACTCAGTTATTACGTCAATAATAAATTCATTGGCTGTCATTTACAGGACGAGGAGCATGGACGGACAGTCAGGTAGGCGATCCTTTGTATTAACGACTTCAAAAATGCCGTTTATTGCAAACACTTATTCACATTCTATTTATCGGAAATTTTCATAAAAATTACACATTTCGTATTATTGTTGTGGCCCAAAGCAAAATATTTATAGATTCATATAAACGGCACCACAATATTAAAGTGAGCGAACGAATCATCGTCACTAACACACATACAAATGATATACGATTGTACTGTTAAGAGGTACATATGTGCTATATATCCTTCATCATTTCCTCTGGATGTGTGTGTGTAGGTGTGGGGATATTTCCACACGAATTGTAGAGTGTGTATGTGTATGTGGAAGGACATTACGATTGAATGACATTTGCTATAGGTCCGTCAAAGGTTTTGTTTCTGCTAAACGTGAAGTGATGTAGGTCTAATAATAACGTTCTTTTTTGCCCGTTTGATTGGAATTCGTTTTGTCGAGCTGTGTGACTGTTATGATTTATGGTGTGAAATGAGATTCCAAACGAAATGTTCCGGTTTATGGTAACAAATTGTGCGATTTGAAGGGTTCACAAAGAATTCACACGATATTTTATTTAGAATTATTGATAAATCATAAACACGTATGTCCTTTATTTATCGTAAAATCGTTTTTATGACTCTCAAATGCCAATGTATTGATGTATTATTAGAATTCCCAAGTGCGTAGAATGATATGTTGATGGTGTTGAGTTTATTTTAACACATACATATGTACATACATACATAAGAGAGTTAATTTAGGCACCAACAAATAAATTTCATTACGAATTACTGTGCATAACAAAGTGGGATACGAAATACCCTACTTTAAGGTCGATTATATGAAATTGAATTCTGTTTTTTCTCAAACACAATTGCTTTAAATATTTGCCATTTATCTAATGGAATGATTTGTACACTTCTTTCACAGGCAACCACATGGATTAAACTAAACTAACTAAAAGTTTGATATTGGTTATTCCAAGAACATATGATAAAGTAAATAAATTACGGTTTTGAACTTTATTGAAACATTTTTTTTCTTTGAGAAGCATAATTGTTTAAAATTATTTGTAAAGAAAACAATTTAGTATATCTTTGCCAGGATAGAACTTTGTTGTACCTAAACTGAAGAACAAATTGCTTATAACTGAATCAAGTACAAGTATTAAGGTCATTATATTAAACACGTGTCCAGGTTCCTATTTACAAATCCTTAATTTTGGGGTGTCTGCAGTTGACACAGTTCGGTACTTAGCATATCTGGTTAGACCATAAAAACGTGTGCATACGAGTATTTTTTAGGCGATAGTAAACTTCTTGACGTGAGATATAAAGAAAGAGAGATTTCTTACAATGTTTCGTATAGCGTTTTAGGGTCGTCTTGAAATTAGCTGCTTGATCTGAATTTATGAAAACTCTACTTTAACAAAATTAAAGTAACCTTATTTTATTACTTGCTTGACGATCGTGAGCATATGTGTCTTCAAAGAAATAATATCAACATTAAGATTCAAGGTTATACTCTTTATTTATTGATTATGGGGATTGTATTTCTCAATCATCCTACTGATATTATTTCTTTAAAGGGGAATATGGTAATGATTTTCAAACAGCAACCAATTCATTGACTCTTTGCTAGGCAACAACTTTTTTATATCAACACCAACTAAAAAAGCGCTTATCTCTAAAACAAGTACACATGTTAAGATCACTAAATTAAAAAAGGGTTCAATTTTTCATATAAACATCGTTTACGGTGTGGTGCTAGAATATGGAGCCGGAGTTAGATGAATTATAATAGATAAACACTTCCTTTGGTGGAAATCGATAACTAATCTGCTTGGTAAAAGTACTCGTAGCGTAGAAGAATACTTGTTGTCATATACATATCACTCATTTCTGACCAGACTGTCATAACTGGAATAAAGTATTGGAATAAATTTGAAACAGATAGTTTGATGTTTGACCCTAACACTAAGAGTTCAAATTCTAGGGTTCGTATTTCGTGCGTAATATTCCAGGGTAACCCATTTTTATTGGCGTGGGGAATGGGTAGCGATCGTTTACCCATTACCCACAGGGTATGGGGAAGATAATGAGTAGCTACCCACGACAATGGGGAATTACTCATTACGATTACCCATTACCCTCAGGGAATGGGGTAATGGGTTACCCAGGGTAAACCATCCCCGTTTTTGATCGAAAATATGAAAATGGACGTACGAGTGATCAGAGTAGCTAACATCGACGTACGAGTGATCAGAGTAGCTAACATCGATTCTGATCACTACCAGCAAAGGTTCGCACAAGATTAAGTGGAGCGAAAATCGTAAGAAACGCGACGCAGAGAAAGCTAGACATCGGGAAGCTGCAATTACCATAGGTAGCCACAGCCTACTCAAGGAAGCTCTGGCAACTTTTGGCACAGAACCCATCCCCTCCCGATGACGATACTGAAGCACAGTGGAAACCCATTCCCGACTCTATAAAAACTGCCGAAACAACCGTAGTTGGTTTTGAAAAAACGCTTCGCAACAAACTATGCCACGATGAAGAGTGTCGCATTACAAATGATGAAAAGAACGCGGCACGCATGGCAACGCTTCAGTCAATTCCAACGCGAACTGTGACTGAGCGGTATAGGGAGAAAAGAAAGGAGGTAAACCGTCTCTTTAGGCTTAAGAAACGGCAGTGGAGAAAGAGCGAGAGTGATAGAATTGAGACATACAGAAGGAAGAACGAAGTCTGAAAATTCTATAGAAAAGTCAAAAATGGAACTAATGGACGTGGTTCAGGGCTCCCTTCTGTAAAGACAAGGACGGAAATCTCATCGCAGATGTGCAGAGCATATTGGGAATATGGAGAGATCATTTCTCTGCCCTATTGGTATCTGAGATATTCAATGACGACACAATCGATCAAAATTTGGATCAAAATTTAAGAATAACAAAGCCACAGCACGCAATGCATTACCGGCGGAGCTGTTTAAGACTGGCGTCGATGATCTGATAAGGTGCATGCACCAGCTCATAAGCAAGATTTGGTTAGACGAATGCATGCCCAGCTATTGGAGTCTCAGTGTACTATGTCCTATATATAAAAAAGGTGACCCGAGTCTCGATTTAACTACCGTGGAATAAGCCTTTTATCCATTGCATATAAGGTTCTATCAAGCATAATGTGCGAAATACTAAAACCAATTATCGCTGACCTGATTGGACCATACCACTGTGGATTTATGCCTGGAAAATCGACAACCGATGGGATTTTCACGCTACGCCAAATCCTGGAGAAGACCCACGAAACACAAAAACTTTTTGTCGATTATAAGGCGGCCTTCGATAGCCCGATACGGGGGAAACTCTACAAAGCAATGTCTGAGCTTGGTATTCCTGCAAAGTTGGTAAGGATCTTACCGAACCTTTCGAAACTAAGCGAGGCTTCAGACAAGGCGACACCCTACTGTGCGATCTCTTTAACATCTTAATAGAGATTATTCTGGGAAAAGCTGTAGTCAACATGGATAAAACCATTAGCAGCAAGAGTCACATGCTTCTCGCATATGCTGAAGATATGGATATCATTGGGCGCACAATTAGAGAAGTTACTGCGGTGTTTTCGAGAATTGAGAAGGAGTTAGCAAAAGTGGGTCTGACGATAAAATAGGACAAGACAAAATTAATGGTTTCAACGAGCAGGGCCTCCACGCGATTAGACCAAGACGTGAACGTTGATAACCGTTATAATTTCGAGGTGGTGGACGAATTTATATATCTCGGATCTGCCGTAAACAAGAACAACAACGTCAGCATTGAGATCAAGCGGAGAATTGTGCTTGCGAATAGATGTTAGTTTGGGCTAAGCAAGCACTTAAGAGAGAGGGCTTCGAGTAACTAAAGTCCAACTATACCAGATTCTCATACAACATTTCTTGCTTTATGGCGCAGAATCCTGGGTCTTATCGCAAGCAGACGACACATCTGTAGGAGTCTTCGAGAGGATAATACTTCGGAAAATGTATGGTGTACAACGGCGAGTATCGGCGACGCATGAACGTGAGCTATATCCCGACATTGATATAGTAAAGCGGATCAAAATAACGCGATTGTGCTGGCTAGGCCATGTTAGTAGAATGGATTAAGAGGAACCAGCACGAAGGCTTTTCGAAACCGAACTCGAAGGACGACGAAAAATAGGAAGACCAAACCTCCGCTGGAGGGATCAGATTGACGAATCCCTGCGTACACTTGTTATTGCCAACTGAAGAGATTAGGCAAACGATCGAACTGGTTGGCGAAATACGTTATCTGTGTTTTGTAAGGTCCCTGATCCCTCAGGGTTGTTTGAGACCGGAAAAGTAAGTAACTACGAACGACAAATGAGCTACTTAGAGCCAATTGATGCAAAAGTGGAGAAATTTGAAAAATCTTTTTGCGACTTCTGTTTATTCTCATATACAATTAACACGAGTAGCTTAAAAAATTATAAGGAATAATCAAAATTTGAAAAAAAGTGAATTAATTTCATAAAGTGACGGTAGGAAAATTGGGTCTGATCACATTAAGCACCTACTAAATGGCAACAGTTAAAGCCTTATCTTCCTAAATTTGTCACGTGTTAATTTCATTCAAAATCAACCAATCAATTAGCCTTTGACCTGAAGTGAAATGCATCAGAATGAATTTACATAAAATTGACACTTAACCCAAATAAATTCTACGCCAGATGCAGGATTCATTGACCACACCTTTTCTCAATTTAACGTGTCTTTTAAGAATTCTGTGTGCTGGAAGAAGAGGAACAAAGTAAATGATAAACGTTCAAATTTGCCCAAATCTCTTTGCGACGACGTACGGTGGTACCTACATATGTTTGTGTGTAGTATGTTGGTAAAATTGCTGAGGAAATATGACAATTAAATTACCTTGAAAAGCAGCTTCCATTGTAATTTCCGCTTCGGCACTTTTTGCCGTTGCCAGAATAGTTACCAAAATAAAACCGTGCATCAGCATATTATCCTTTGTTGCCTTCATTTTGTGTCAATACTTCAACGTGTCCCACTCTTACTTATGCACTGATATCCTTAGCACAACTCAATGTGGCAATGGAGCTGTAGAGATGTTAATGTTGTTGTCGTTGCTGGCAATGCTGATGTTGCAATTGCTGCTGCTGTTGCTGCCTCTGTTGGTGTCGTTGATATTGATGTGGTTCAAGTTGTTCCTCTGGTGGTGACGAGGACCAGCCAGTACCAGCAACAGCACTTGGACTTGGTTGTGATGAGGTTGACAAGGCGTTGATGATGTCGAAGATCTGTCGCTGACTCGGCTAGGGTGATATTGACGATGTCAGTTGCAAGTGGTGTAGAATTGATAACCGACGACAATGCTATGCGCTGTGGTGTGGTGTTATTATGGTGTGGTAAGTAAGGTTGCAACAGGATACTAGAATGATTAATGTTGTTGTGTTATCCGACGTCTGTTGTTCGTTGTGTTCTAAAGTAGCGTGGAGTAGTAGTGTGCAGTGAAATGTATGCTTGATATGCTTTATGATGATGTGAATATTTTGTATAAGTATATGTGTATATGTGTATGTGTGTATGTGTGTGTGTGTATTGCAGTGGATGGATGCCTTTCACTTATGCTGATGTGGTGCTATACAGCTTCTCTTCCGTTTGTTGTTTACTTTTTTCTTTACAAGAATGTCCTTTCCACTTCTTTCCCGCAATGGCTATGATGTTGTTAATATGTTTGATGTATTTGCTGCTACTGCTGCTGCTGTTGCTGCTGTTGGTGTTGGTGTTGGTGTCAACGGAACGCTGTGATAATTGCCGATAACGATGATTTAGTTTATTTAGTTCTTCCTCTGTCTGCCGGTCTCCGTATGTGGAACTTCTTTCGTATGCATATACATATATATCTGTATATGTGTGTCACCGGGTCTGTGTCTCCTTCAGAATGTGGGTGCCCGTGTTCGACTTGTTTTTCTTTTCTCTTCGTTTCACTGCAAGGATGTGTCAGTGTGTGTTTGTGGGAAATATTATGTTTCACGTCAGTTCTGTAACTCCTTTATTGTGTCTCTGTGTGTGTGTGTGTGAGTATGTCTTTTCCAATTATTTTGTTGTTTATTATATTTAATGTTGATGATGATGTCGATGTCGATGTTGCTGTAGTTATTATTGTTGCTGATGTTAACGACAATCAGAAGAATCCTGCTTCGGCTCTAGCGGTGTCCGCTGTGTTATTCCAAATAAAATAATGTTGAACCAAAATAAAAAACTTTTTTTAATCCACAAAAGACATGCCTCAAAGGCAAAAGGGAAATCTGTAAGAGAAAAGACAAAGACACACACAAAAATGTTAGACATAAACCAGGACCAAAGGACTCTTAAATCAATTTGTTTGTATATAAGTATGTATGTATATTTTGTATTAAGTTCAACAACCAATCTTGTCAACTTAAATTAAATTCACATACATATGTATGTGGAGGGTTGAATTTCTAAAGGTTGCCGATTAAAAAGTGAAAGTTGTCCGATTGAGATTTAGTTTTAAATTTTAAATACGTGCTAATTTACTACGTTGACTTATGCTGGCAAAACTGAGTATTATACAAGAAACGCTGGTTCAATCTCAGTACCGTCAATCTAAAACTCTGCCGGTTTACCTTAACGCTTTATAAGAATCTGTACCTGAGTCGTTTCAAAGAGCCGGATGAGTAAGCACGAGGAGAAGGAACAGATTCGCAAAAAAAATAAATTAAAAAAGTCCATTAGACAATTGTATCCTTTAATATACTTCAGGATTTTTAATTTATAAAACAAATACATACCTCAGCAGATACAAATCATTAATCATAGAGGAATTTTTAATAGAGTATTTTATTCTCTCATCTGACGTTTCATTTCACACTCTTCGTCGTAGGTTTATGCAACTTACACCAGGTGGAGTTACAAGAACTGTTGACTTAACTTTATCATTTCGTTTTGGTATAGAAATGTGGAATTTTAAAGTATTTTTCAATTTTTTTTTTGACTTTTATCGTTGGTATACATTTGTATTGTATTTAAGACAACTATTTTAGCACAAAAACACGCAATTCGGTTGTTGTTCCTTTGTTGGACGTTGTTTACTATTGCCTCTATCTGGTATTATTTCTTTGACGTTTGGGAATAAGGTCTTAAGTCAGAAACTGTAGTTTTTCGTAATTTTAAATTGAAAATTATTTATATATGAAATTTTCTGACTTATTGCCTAAAGAGCAAATGATTACGATTGGATGGAGTTGTGCTAGATTTAAGTTATTAATACCAAACGAAAGAGAAAAAAAAATTGAGTTAAACCCAATCAAAAACCCAAAATGCATTTTTTTGACTTAAGACCTTATTCCCAAACGTCAAAGATTTAACCCATGATTTCCACCATCCAATGTATACTTGCAACCATACCTATAACGTTAAAAATATTGAGAGAATAAAATACTCTATTCTAATTTCCTCTATAGCATTAATATAAATGTTTTGAAATTCAAACATCGCACATTTTTAAGAATATTAAAGTTTACATTTTTTCAAGAATTCCTTTCTTTAATTTGTTGTTTTAGCCAAAAGCTGAAAACTGTTTAATAATACAGAGATTCTTCTCTTTAATTTGATACCCATCCACGCTGAAAAAATTACCCCCCTAACTTTATGCAGGTACCATGTATATGTTTAGAACATCGATATTCTAGTGTACAAGCATTGTTTTAATGAATTGAAGATCTGCTGCTTTTTGTTTCTTTGTTTTCTTTTACGTTTTTGTTTTCAGCAGTTTTCAACAAACTAATCCATATTTGGGTCACGAAAAAACGAAAACATAAATTATAAGTATAACCTATTAATCATTGTGATTCCAAATATTGAAGAGCAAACACAATGTATTTGGACACAACTATACCATATTTGCGACAAGGTACAAACTAGCGATGGCAAACGGGATATCCCGAATCCCGAAATCCCGGGATTTTAATAAGTAAATACCGGGAATTTTCGGGATTATTATTAATTTTGAAAAACATAAAACTATAAACAATGACAAAAGTTCAGTGTGGTGTTATTTTTTGGAAGAGTCGAAAGGTGCACCTCAAGCAAAATTCAAATTGTGCAAAAAGGGCTTAAAAACCAATGGCGGCTCTACAAAAGGTTTAATAACACATCTTAACGTAAGTTAATTTTGCCATATGTATGTCTATTATACGGCTTACTCTCCAAAAATTACAAAATTTTATTGCGCATGTTATTTTACGCAACGAAAGTTAAATAACAAAATCGGGGGAAATCCATAGTTTCGGAGTTATGGACCCCGACATTTCGGATACTTTTTCCACTAACGTACCGTGTAAATCCATTGATACCACTTTTTGGTATAAAACAAGTCATAACAAACTCAAAAAATAATGTAGCATTTTTCGATAAGTCGCTTAGCTATCGAGTTATCGGATGTTGACGTTTGTCAAACAAAAATTTTAAAATTTTTTTAAAATTATTTTGTTTTTGATTGGAAAAAAAATATTCGAAAAATTGCGAAAACACAGTTTTTTTTTGCAAAAAAAATTTATTTTTCAACATAATCTCCTTTTAGCTCAATACACTTAGTCCAACGTTTTTCCAATTTTTGTATCCCTTCCAAAAAATAATAGGATTTTTCGAGGTCCATAAAATCGGCATTTGTTTGATCAATGATTTCATCATTGGAGCTAAATCTCTTCCCACGGAGCCATTTCTTTAGGTTTGGAAATAGGAAATAGTCACTGGCGGGTAAATCCGGAGAATATGGCGGATGAGGTACCAATTCGTAGCCCAATTACTATATCCGAATACTACACACGTGTGAACCCGTGCATTTTCTTGATGAAAAATAACTTTTTTCTTGGCCATATGGGGTCGTTTTTTTAAATCTTCGTTAAATCGGTCCAATAAGTTGGCATCGTATTCGCCGTTTATTGTTTTTCCCTTTTGAAGGTAATCGATGTGGATTATCACGCGTGCATCCTATAAAACTGTTGCCATCACCTTATTGGCCGACAAACTTACCGTGGCCTTCTTCGGAGCCGGCTCACCCGGAGAAACATATTGTTTAGATCCATGATCCATGTTTCATCCACAGTTACAAAACGCCGCAAAAACTCATTCGAATTGCGTTTAAACAACTCCAAACAATCCTTTGAAGTTGTCACACGATTTCGTTTATGGTCAATTGGGAGCAAACGCGGCACCCATCTTGCAGACAGCTTCCTTAAACCCAACTGATCATTTAAAATCGATACCACACTGCCATATGAAATGCCTATGGCATCAACAATCTCACGCATTTTTATTATTCGATCGGCCAACACCATATCGTGGATTTTTTCGACATTTTCGGGTGTATTGACCTCAATTGGCCGTCCAGAACGTTCAGCGACATTTGTACTTGTGCGACCACAACGAAAGTCAGTAAACCACTTTTTTACCATTGTAATCGATGGTGCATAGTGTAACGTGACGTCATGATCCGTCCGTACATAATACCAAACACTCACCGCCATTCCCACCCGCATACATCCCTGGTCTACTCATCACCTAAGCATACACAACATCCATCAGTCGCACCAACCACCGCGAACAATCACACTCACTGACAACACACAAGCTCTGTCGACGTTGTGTACATATTAGCAGCGGACTAGTTTTAATGTCCACACGAGATTGAGTGGTTGGATACAATTCTCATTTGCGTCACTACAGCAATGGTACTTAGTGTTGAGGTTGACTAGACTCAAGTCGTCGCCTCCGAGCGAACAACGAGACAAGATTATAGCATTTTGCCTGGGGCTCTAGTTCTGCAAAGGACAGGAGCACATTTTGGGATCCGTTCTTTAGTAAAGACGGTGAAAATACATTTGCTACACAGGAGTTTCGGCTCACTGTTCCTACACAGGAGTTTCGACTCACTGTCCCTACACAGGGGCTTCGGCTCACTGTTCCTACACAGGGGCTTCGGCTCACTGTTCCTACACAGGAGTTTCGGCTCACTGTTCCTACACAGGAGTTTCGGCTCACTGTTCCTACACATGAGTTTCGGCTCACTGTTCCTACACAGGGGCTTCGGCTCACTGTTCCTACACAGGAGTTTCGGCTCACTGTTCCTACACAGGAGTTTCGGCTCACTGTTCCTACACAGGAGCTTCGGCTCACTGTTCCTACACAGGGGCTTCGGCTCACTGTTCCTACACAGGGGCTTCGGCTCACTGTTCCTACACAGGAGTTTCGGCTCACTGTTCCTATGTAACTCACCCGACGATAACCGATACCGAACTGTTCTAACCGGACATGTAAAGCAATACCGAGCCAGCATCCCGCATATCCGATACCGATCTACGCAGCGAATCCGAAAAGTCGTAGGTGCGACGCTCTAAGTGCCCGATCATCCCGAATCAACCAGCCTGCCCCAGAAGAGTGCTAAGCCAAGATAAGCGCCCCCAGAAGAGTATTAAGCCAAGATAAGTGCCCCCAGAAGAGTGTTAAGCCAACATAAGTGCCCCCGGAAGACTGTTGTCAATCAAGACGAGTGATTTCAAGCTAAGAGGAGTGTTCCCACCGAGTGAAGCAGTTGATGTTATTCCTGTAGATTACTTTGTAAATTAAGTATCAATAAATAATCTAAATTCGAAACTATTCTGTTCTTATTTCGAAAGGTTTGGTGGATCCTAACGAAAGACTCTGGACATGGCTGAGCTTACCTCAGCCCTAGACAAAACCACGTCACAAAAGTCCTCATAGTATTTATCAAGATTTTCCTTGGTTTGATTGACGGTTTTTTCCGCAAAAAATAATGTTTAATGCGCACTCGAAATTCACTTTTTCCCATTTTGAAAAAAATGCACGAGGTCGTATGTTTCGAAGAGCTGTTAAACTCAAAGTAAATGACAGAACTTGCACAACGTTTGACAGGGGTCTATTAACAGGTGGTACTTGATTGGAGCAGTGTTGCATTTCACATCACTACGAGGGAAGTTCGAAAAGTCACGGACTTATCGATCCGCCTCGTAGGACAAGTAAACGCTGAAAAATCTGTCGTTTTGTGTTGTTTGGATGCAAATATAACATGTGTTTGGAGCTTGTCGCAAATATAATATACTTGTGCCCAAACGCATTATGTTTGCTATTCAATATTACATGTTTGAGACACAATGATTAATATGTGATAGCATTTGTGTGTGCGCCCCAAGTATACCTGTGTTTGTGATACAAATACAGCAGTGTTTGTTGCACTGTTTTTGCTCTCTCGAGAGCAAGAGAATAAGAGAGGGGCAAGAGTGTGTATATCTTGTAATTATAGATATACATATTCCTGAATGTGCGTGATATATTGCGATTAAATTTCATATATTGAAACGTCAATGGCTCATTGGACAGAGGATATCAAAAGCGCTTGATCAGTGAAAGAAGAATAAACAAACGCTCGCACGGTTAACTGGTTTCTGATGTTATGTGTTATCAAAGAGAGAAACGATTTTGAGGAAAGAAACTGGAAAGGGCATGTGTGCTATCAAAGTGAGAAACGATTTTGGGGAAAGAAACTGGAGAGGGCAACAACATGAATCCCTTTTCTGCCCGAGCCTCTACTGAAAAAATCGGAATGGCGGACCATTTGTGAAATATAATAAAAAAAAACACAAGTAATTAGTCCACGCTTGGATTGCATGATCTTGATTTGTATATAAGTATATTGTTCGTGTACCAACGCATAGTTGAAACCTTCTGAAGACAACAAGGAAGGAAAGAATGAAAAAATAGAGCCGCAGATTCAAAACAAAATAAGTAATGCATTCAATGCAAGTAAATTTAAAAATCATTTCCATCTTTTAATTTTTTGTATTATTATTATTTTATTTATATAAGTAAATGGGGACATATATTGATAAAATTAATTATAATAAATAAAGAAAGAACAATTCGTTTCTAAATATTATGTTTGGGAGAAAATACGTTTCCATGTTTCCACGTCAGTATATGGAGGTTTGGGGACAACACGCGAATGCTTCCACGTAAGTATATGGATGCTTGGGTGAAGTACTCACATGTTTCCACGTAAAAGCATACATATTTGTCAGTATACATGTTAATGTTTGCATTTAATTACACCTGAGTTTGGAACTTGCAAACATATAAATGTTTGAAGTGTGTTCCAAACATATACATGGTTCCTGCAGAATATGTTTGGGAGAATATATTACAGAGGCCATTTTTTCAGCGTGTAGTAATAACAATAAAAAAAAAAATATGTACATAATTTTTGCAGATGTTGTAGATTTTCTATGCCATTCACAAAACACTGAACGTTTTGTACGAGTGGTAAGTGAATCAGCGCTTGCAGTCACTGATGAATAGCGTCTGAGCCAAAAAAAATATTTTTATATTTTAGGAGTAGAAACTGCATTAAATGAGGCCTTCATTACAAGATGATGTCGTGCGTCAGCGATATCTATAGGACAAATGTAGTACTCGTCGAGACCAATACAACGATGACTTGTAAGTTGCGATCGAGCCACAAAGAAAAAAACTGCGATAAAAAAACGATTTTGGCTGTTTTTCAAGGGCTTGGAAAGGATACAATTTTTTTTAAATGTCTCGAGGTGATGTTTAATATTTGCCTTCGACTTTGGATTTTTTTTTTCATGGAGGCCGACTCGGTCTAGTGTACATCTTGATCGCAGGATGACGCGGCGACGACAAATTAAGGCCAAGAAACACAAACCAAATTGAAACCACATCAACTGCGTTGGCTGCTCAATTATAACTCAAAACATAAACCTAAATTTAAACTACAAAGTCCACTCCAATCCACAGCAGTGTAATTAAGACAATTTACCAAGTGCAATTACCGGCGTGGTAGATACGAAATGAGAATACACATAGACATGAAATCCAGCGCAATCAGACAAATGCACCAACAAAAGCTTTCACAACACACAAACGCCCTTATAAGAAATCTACGAATAACAACAAATTCATCACGTCTACAATGAGAATATTTTGCAACACTATAGTCAGTCAAGAAATCCCGGACACAATGATGAATAGACGCGCTTAAAAATCAGTCTAATTATTAATTATTGCTTTAACCACGATTAGGATATGGATGTGTCAGTTGTCAAATCGATTAACTCCACTTTTCGAAAATTTTGATATGTTCGTGTCTGTGGGTTAAACAAATGTACCCAGTTCATTTTGAATTTAACTATATAATAGATGCAGCTGTAGTGAAATAATACATAATGTCAGTTTGCATTTATAACACTGTGTGTGATTTTTGCACTTTAAAAATCTGAATTGAGTGAAACATAGCGAACCTACATAATTTTGATACGCTGAATCTAATGGCATTTCCCGTTTTTCTCTACCACGTCAAAATTTCGAGATATTTGACCCCAAAGTTTGCTGGGATGTCAACAACTGTAATATTTCTGAGACTGAATTAGAGGCAGAACGCTTCAAAATTTAAGTTTGACTTCTGAGTAAGAAATGTAGAGGACCTTAAGAAGAATACCAACTTCAAGTTTGTACCCCCTCTCCTCCCCCCTTACCCCTAATAACTCGACAAAAACATTTAATTTTTAACATTTCTGAATTGCATGCATTTTTTTATTTTACTAGTATTGCCATAAATTGAGGTGAAGTGACAGAATCGGTGAATCTGACGCCACTATTGACGCCTTCACAACTGTAAGCGAACAATTGTGGACACTTGTATGGAGGAACTATTATTGTAGATGACACAAATTATTAACTTAAACATACATATGATGTTTTTCAATTATAACTGTATGTATATTTTTCCAAACAGGGTTCAAATAGGCAATGAACGTTTACTCATTACCCACAGGGTATGACCAAATAATGGGTAGCTACTTACGACGATGGGAAATTAACCTGTACGATGGGGAATGGATAAGCGGCCTTAACCCATTACCCACGGCGATAGGTAATGGGTTATCCAGGGTAACCCATCCCCATTTTTGATCGACAATATCAAAATTTTAGAAAAAAGTTCTATATCTCGAAAACGGAGCGTCCAATTGAAAAAATTCAAAAAATTTTATTTTATGTTTTTTTCTAAGGGTTTCTCACAAAGTTTTCCAATTCGCATGAAATAGTTTTTTTTTTTTTAAATCGCCACAATAAGAAAATCGCTAAAATAAAAAAAATACCATCACTCGGAGACGATGTGTACAATCACAAAAATAATAAATTTTGTACCAGAAATTTTAGTTGTAGCGATTTTTTTTAAATAAAAGTGATGCCGTATTCAAGACAAAATAAATTTTTTTTACGAGTTTCTAAGGGTTTTTCCTAAATTGGTCCAATAGTATGGCAGAAATTTTGTTCAAATAATCTTCAAAAAATGAGAATCGCTAGAATAAAAAATGACTATAACTCAGAAAGGGTGCGTCCAATCGCAATAACCAATGGATGTCTTTAACATATGAGTGTTTTATCAATTTTTTATTTGAGAAATGTTAGTTTAACGAATTTTAAGCGATGCCGTATGAGGTATCCATTGGTTTCCTATGGAGGAAATTGAAATTGATATGTTAATATATATAGGCACGGGTAGAAGGGCAATCTATCAAAGTGAACACATACAAACTACACACAGCGTTAGTATCACATACGTGGTTGTTGTACAACAATAGTCTCTGCCTGAAAATAAGTATGATGGTATTGATGTAGCGACAGCGAACAAACAGGCAGGTCGTCGTCGCCAAAGAGTATTGAATAGTATAGAGAACTAATGGAACGAATTGTGTGACACAAAAGCACTGGCGACGTCTGGCGAGTGATTCAAAACTTATTACTCTCTTTTTTTCATAACTTGGTAGATTCATAATTTTGATGTGATACATTGATGCCTTTTGAATCATTTATGCTTTTTGTTTTGTTTTATGTAATAACACTGTCTAAATGGTGCATTTATATTGAAATATTCTAAAAAGAGAATAAGACTCGTTTATGCTCTTTCACTCAGACTATCTATATGAGAGCGGAAAAAGAGTGCAATAAGTTCTCTATACTATGCAATACTTTTTGTTGTCGCTCTCTTTATGACAAAACAACAACAATTATTTCAGTGAGTTAAATATTGTTTTTTATTCAGTTGTATGCCAGCATTCAAATAAGCAGGTCGTCGTGGCTCTGCTTATGATAAAACAAAAACAATTATTTCAGTGAGCTAAATATTGCTTTATTTATTTTAACATTAGTCGTGTTTTGGTTACAAGCAAGAGATTATCGCTTGCTTACTTGCAAAGAAAACGTCGTTTCAGCGAGAATTCATTTTATTCAAAAATATGAAAAATGGTTAAAAAAGGTAAAAGATGTCAAAAAATTTTTTGGTTAAACTTAGCGAAAATGAATCTCGTCGCTAAGTTCTCTCTAAATCTTCGCTAAGTGCTTCATACAAAACAAGCGAATATATAAGCAAGCGGTGTAACCAAAACACGCTTAATGTTACATCTAATGTTAAAGCAGATGTAAGAAAAAAGAAAGTGCAATTGCAAAAGAGCCTTCAGCGCACAATCTATTCTTTTTTTATTTTCCAATGTAACATTTAGTAATGAGTTCATAGAAATCGAACAGGTACTGTGTAAGAAAAAGGTGTTAACACATCGCCCGTGAGTTCAAACACTTATTGATTTTTATTATTTTAGCGATTTTCTTATTTTGACGATTTAAAAAAAAATCCATATGAATTGGAAACCCTTAGACACCCTCAAAAATTAGTTATTTTTCGAAAAGACGCTCGGTTTCCGAGATAAAGAATTTTTTTCTATTTTTTTCATGTTTTCGATCAAAAATGGGGCCATTAGCCACGAAATGCTAACCCTGTTTACAAATAATAAAAATTTTGTTTATATTTAAATATATAATAAACAATTTTAATTTAAAATATTTTTTTGTAGGTAATTTTTCTATAAAATTCATAATGGGTTAAAACATCACCAACTGGTTGTGACAGCCATTAAATTCAAGTAATTAGTTGAGCATATCAATATATTATTTGGTACATTTTTACATTATTCGTTGATCCAACTATTAGAATGTTCACCACTACAGGATAAGTTGATTGCTAGAACTAAAACTCGTTTGACAGATCACATTTATTTCTTGTTGCTGTGGATTCAACTAAATATTTCAGTTCGCCAAAACTGAATTATAAATCAATTCATATGCACAACATTTGTTGATACGGAACACAATTATTGGCAGTCACAACTGAATAAGATGATAGATAGTCCAAGGAACCGCCAAATCTTAGTTGGCTGTAAATATAAGTAGTTGTGACACTAAATCTCTTCTCTGTGTGTGGCGTTAATCGATTTGGCAACTGACACATCCATATCAGATTTGAACACTTATTGTTAGGCTCTATTGGAGAAGATCTAATAAATCAAACTAAAGTCTAAAAAAGAAGTATGACAGCATCCTCTAAACAGTATGTTTGAAAAAGGAGCAATTTTCGTTAGCACACACAAATTTACAAAGTACTACTGTCGATAGACTACAAAAAAAAGTTTGTCGGCGCTACGAAATATTGTTCGAGCAACACAACAATGTTCACCACAACAAAACAATCAAATTTAAACAAAACAACAGCTAAAAATGAAATTAAATTTAACTGAAATCAGAATTCCATTAGATGCCCAATTGACATCGTAAGTATGGGCAGTAACGTAGTTGTAATTTATCTGAATCAAAAACATGTATGAAATCTCAATTATTGTCATTACAACATATGTATATACTAATACATAGTAATGATATTTTCTGGGCCCCCTTCAATCCCGAGCGCCCCCTTTAAATCCGCTTCTGTATATGACAACCCCTAAATTTGTTTATGCCAACCTCTAAATTCGTTTAATACAACTACTGGAGCTTAATTTCAGACCCGGTCAATGTGTTAAAGGTTCTCGTTGGAATGTGGTTCCTTTACAGAAACACCCAACAGATTTGGTAGCTTTAAACTCACAGAAATATACGGACTACATTTGTCTGTTTCCAGACATGAAGAAAACTGATTGTAAGATGTTAGAGAATGAAATGGAAAATCAAATTCACTCGAATCCAATGTCTTTCGGTTCGAGGCAGCGCAACATTGATTGATGGAACATTCGAATTTAACACTGCGGAACAACACATCAAATTATTCATCTCGGGCAAATAGTGTATCTTGTGACATGAATTCTCCATTACAGCAGAAACTTTAGACAGAACTCATGTTACCGTAATAGTTTTTTTTACATTTATATTGTAACAGCTGTGTAATACCCATCGCAACCCATTTACCCATTTTATGGCAACTTCCTTCAACCATTTGAATTTAAATGTTTAGTGGAAAATGTATTTTGCTTACTGGTCAGAATAATAATTCATCACTAATTATAATTGGATTAATTAAAAATAAATGTTATATGATACTTGACGATGCTTAGGCAAGGTACGAGTATCTAACATAAAGACCATAAATTTCTTAGCGCTTTTATTGAATTAATTAAAAATTTCTAAAGAATTCAATTACACACAGCCTTGTTAAACAGTCGGTTTAATAAGAATGGATAAGGAAAAACGATTACTTGAAGAATAGAATAAGTCAAAATATAATAATCTGTTGATCTCTTCAATCTCTTGATCTTTCTAGTCAGTTGTCTAAGAACTTAATAGATTACTACTATACCTAAGGGTCGTATTAAACTATTACAGAAATCGTTAGATATTTCAAAATTTGTGTAAATTTGAGGAGATCAGTTGGGAAATTTTTAACAGATCTGTTAGATTTCTCACAGTTTTTGATTTTCCTAAAACAATTATGCGACCAGGGTGGCATTTACTAAAAAACGGTCAAAACAAAAAAAAAAAACGGGAATAAACTTTTTTGGTTGTGTTTTTCGAATGGTTGATTTTTATTTACCAATTTCGTCTTCCATTATTCTATTTTTATTTTCTAATGTTGTATTTTGATTGTCAATTTGCAATCAGATGCTTTCGCATTCTTCAAAACTGATAGTGTTAATGTAAAACAGAACGATTTCCTTCAAATGGTAGAGAGTTTCATACCATTTATATCTCCGCGATTCGCTCTATTTGCCCTAATACGATAGTCTAACATGGGCTTAAGTGTTGATTCCAAGTTCCTTTATCGTCACTTTTGGAAACCTATGGAATCATTCACGAAATATATGTATGTATAAAAAATGTGCATTTGACTCAAATAAGTCAAAGGTGGTCTAGAACAGCTTAACGTGTTGTTGAACTAGAGAAATGCATGATTTAAGATTACAACTCATCGACTCATGTACATTTTGACAGCCGTTCTCTAACATATCGAAACATTTTTTGTCTCTTTTCGATGACCGAAACTTCAAGTGTTCTCTAGTTCTGCACGTTGTTTAACGACTTTTGAAGTGAGTAACAGACGCTGTCTACGCATCAAGGCTCCTCCACTCCAGGTTATAGCGAGATAACAGCTTATCAAATTATTTTCTTCTTTAGTTCTGTCAAATTCAAGCCAACCATCCTATCAACAATTAAAAGAAAGGGCTAAGGAAAACGGAACCCATTATCAAGGATGGCAGACCGATATTTTATTAATTACACTGTGTGTAATTTTTTAAGTCATGGAAATATAACCATATACGGATACCACTACGTGATAAAAGACCAAAAAAAGACCCGTATCTCCCAGTTTTTCCCAAAGTCATGCACTTTTTTTTATGGGCCTCCAAAGATTTGGGGTATCGGTGTCATTTTTGCAAAAAAGGGATAATTTTCTCAGGCTCATATCTTGCAAACCGTTCGGAATTTTGATTTACTCTCTGAGGGAAAGTTGTAGTTCTTGTCATAAAGTCATAAAGTTTACCGGCTTACAATACTTCATACTATGTTTGCCTCCACTCAACCATGCCATATGATTGTTATAACATTCGCGACATACTGTATTAGGTGTGTAATTTTCACCTAATCTTTCGTACAGCATTCCGTTTTAATAATCGAAATAAACATATGTGACAGCTGCCAAATTTCAGAGTTACACTAAATTTAAAAAGTACAATCTTACTGAGACGCCCTTTACAATTAGGCCCCTGATCAGTGAGACTTAAAATGAGAAAGATTACGTCTTATCTTCATGGCGTGTAGGGGAAAACTAAGTCCAGATTCGCCTTGTATTGTAAGTCTTTCTTCGTTATTGTCAAGCTAATAAAAGTTTTTCAATATGGACTGATACATTTTTAACAGTTCATGGCGGTTATGTTGCTTTATTTCTATTTAGAATTTTTCACACAATAAAGACAAATCCCCATGAAAAGCTGCAGCGATGATCAATACGTTTAAATGATAAAACTTTATTATCAAAATGGGGGGTGTCATGTGGGAACGATACGCGCGTTGCTGCCTTTTTACGACAAGACTCATTTTTGGATGAAGGGAAATTTTTCAACAAGCAAAATCGTCGGATTTGAGACTATAGCAAGTGACAATGAATCCGCCGAAAGTCATTGTTTGTTGTGGATTGTGTGCCGACGGAATCATCGGTCCGTACTTCTTTAACAACGATGATGGGATTGCTATCACCATCAACTTAGATTATTACCGATCATTTTAGAGTATTACCGATCATTTAATTTAATTTTGCCAAGACTGGATGAGATGCATATGAACAACGTGTAATTCCAACAGATCGGCGCTACGATCCACCTAGCTGATGCCACAATGGACATTCTTCATGGGCTATTTGAGGGCATCATTATCTCACACATAGGCGACGCGAACTGGCCACCGAGATCGTGCGATTGGACCACGTTATATATTTTCTTGTGGGGGTTCTATAAGTCTCAATCCTAAACCGAAAAGCCGCTACTAACCGGTACCATCAATGTAACTCGTGCCATCGCTTAAATTCTGCCTGATCTCTGCACCAGAGCAGTCGTAAATTGCACCTCTTGGTTTCGCGCCCCTCAAGAAAACTACGTTAGCCATTTGAAAGATGTCATATTCCACACATAGATGATAGATGAAGAAGAAGAATGGTTTCCCATTACTTTCCACGAAGGGATTGGGGAGAGCTTCTCACAACCAATGAGTTGTGCGCTTTCTAGTTTAACACTCACTAATTGGGACCTATAGTTTTACATCGGTTCCGACCGGTATTTTGAGAAGCTTTTTCATGGTTATGTACGAAACTACCATCACTAAGCAAGGGATTGGGGAGACCTTCTCACAACCAGTGACATGTGTGCTTTCTAGTTTAACACTCACTGATTGGGACCTAGAGTTTTACACCGGTTCCGAACGGTATTTTGAGAAGCTTTTTCATGGTTAAGTACGGCACTACCATCACTAATCTAGGTGACTGTCGTCGAAATAAATATAAGGTGGTCAGGTCAGAGCAGGGATTGAACTAGAGTGCCCAAAACTTAAACCGAAAAACCGCTTAACAGAGTTTTCTACTATTAGCTTACTTATTAGCAAATCGGAAAACGGTTAAACGGTTTTTACCCAATTTTTCAATTAAAAAAATTTAAGTATTAAAAAAATTAGAGTATTACAAAAAATTAATAATAAATTATTTAATTTTGGAATTAAGAAACATGATTTCTATTTTAAAATGTGATTTTATACTTCAATTAGATCTAAGCGACATTTCCAAAAAAATTTTTTTATTCAAATTTCAAAATTTATTTGAATTTGAATTTTATTGACCGATTTTTGTTAGTTTTTGGTTAATGTATGAGAAATTCATACTACAAGCTTACAAGTCATGAACATTTTTCTAATTGCAAAATGGTTAGTTTTTGTTGGAAATAATAGACAATTAAGTTCAACACCCACTCACTGGCATGACTAGTTTCGAACTCCGTGACAAGTTCATCATCAGATGCCCAACTATTGTGCCTGAATTGATACCATCAGTTGATCATCAATCGTATATATACAAACTCAATTCTGCAATTTACATGTGCGAATTAGTATCGATCGAAGATCCCTCAGTATCAACATCACTGGAAAGGCCTATAATTCCATAAACGAGAACTGACAGCTTTTACCGCCATGTTCTTCTTTTCCTCATGCGTTGTCTCATTGTTGCAGTGATCTGAGGTGAGTTTTTAATCTATATCACAGAGTTGTAATTTTTCGTGGTATAGCATAACACTAGCACGGTCTTCAAATAAATTCCTTGATATCTCACACGTATCTTCTTTTATTAAATTTTAATATCTACCTGGCCGTATCGAAAACCCTTCACTACACATACCCTTACTTAACTCATCCATAGAGTAAACATATCTACAGAGAGAATTCCTGCCATGTGATGAGGTCGTTGCGATAGAGATATGTTCGATTTGCACCAGCTGGACTTACAAGAACAGTTGACTTAAATTGTTCAGGCCGTTTTGGTAGAGAACTGTGAAAATCAAATATATTTTCAACTTTTTTTATTGTTAGTACATATTTGTGTTGCATTTAAGACAACTATTTTAATACACAAACACAAAATGATGTTGTTATTTTCTTGTTGGATGTTTTGTTCTAATGCCCCTATCTACAATAATTAAAGCAATTCTTTTCAACATCCAACGTTCATATCACACGAGGCTTAATGCCATTAAATTGCTGAGAGAGATGTTTCCTCTAGGTATATGTTTACTCTATGAACTCCGCAGCCACATGATGATGATAAATGATGCTTCCACAAAAGCCACACTTCAATTGAATGCAGGGTCGTCATCTTTGCAGTAATTTGCTCAGTTATTGAGTTGTGACACAAAACTATGGTTTTGGGTAAGATGATATTTCATAAGTATTGGAACACAAGTGAGGGAACATAAGTATTGACATTTCATAAGTTTTGAAACTATCTCAGTCATCTGAGTATTCAGAGGGTTAATTATGTAAGGAACGACATCGAATTCATTATCGATTTATCGATAGTGAAGTGTTGTGTTATGAGTAGAGTGCCCAAACTACTGGTTTATCGGTTTGTTTGAAAAGATACTTTGTATAAAAAATACATTAAACGTTAATTCAAAAGCGACTACAGTGTCGAAATTGATGGTTTATCGGCACTAATCAAATACTCGTATATAGATCAAAAAAGGAAATTAATTTACGCGTTGATTTGCAACAAGAAAAGTATATTTTCGACAAAAACCGATAAACCAGTATTTTGGGCACTCTAGTTATAAGCCAGCATTATCGACATAACGATATCGTTTGGATGTTATCGCCATACACAATTAGACCCCACATTTGTAAAGTTTAGGGGCCTAATTATGTTTGACGATAGTCGTCCAAACGAAATCGTTATATCGATATTGCTGATCGTAAAACCATTTAAATTACCTGCGTACATAAAACTTCACTACCGACGGTTTTTTGGAATGCTGCTTTTGAAAAATTCATCAAACTAAATGCAAACGAAAACTCGTCTGAATTGAGAATTTTCCACTATGCAAGTGTTCGAAAAATATCGCAAGCATATCACACAAGCAAACATTTGCAAACAACTTCTTTCCATCTCCATCGGTCTGTGGCGAGATCTGAAGTAGCTATACGGTTTGCCAGGAATCATGAGGATGCATTTGCAAAATATGATCTTTTTCAAAAAACTATATCTCTATTTATAGAGATAACAATAAAATAAAAAAGTACCAATAAAAAATCCGAATAAATAAGAAATCATCTCTGTATCTAAAATATTTTCCATAGCTGATTTAATGACTCTGACTCGATAAATTCTAACGATTGTAAAGGATGTTGGCCCACTTTTCTCACATGTGATTAAACAGTAATGATTTATTGCGGACGCCGCTGTTATAAGGTCAATGCAACGCGAGATCCATGCCGGTAACCTATTTATTACACTCTCAGAAAATTTCGGTTGAAACAACCGAATTAGCTGAAACGATATAATGCCATCAACCGAATTATTGCTAAATTCAGTTATTGGAACGGAATTGATGCCAAATTCAGTTATAGGAAACGAGTTAGTGCCAAATTTTTTTTGTCGGAACCGAATTAATGCCAAATTCAGTTGTCGCAACTAAAATAATAATCAAAATTCATTTCATACACGCTAAAAATAACGGCCTCTGTAACATATTCTTCCAAACATATTCTGCAGGAACCATGTATATGTTTGGAACACACTTCAAACCATTATATGTTTGCCAGTTCCAAACTCAGGTGTATTTAAATGCAAACATTAGCATGTTTACTAACAAACACGTATGCTTTTACTTGGATGCATGTGCGTGCTTCATCCCAAACATCCATATACTTATGTGGAAACATTCGTGTGTTTCCCCCAAACCTCCATATACTTACGTGGAAACATATGCGTATTTATACCCTCACCATAGGATGGGGTATATATCATTTAATACGTACAAAAATGTAACACATAGAAGGAACCAAATTAGACCCCTAGTATCTTTGGACGAAATTCATTTTAGGACTTTTTAAGACGTTTGAGACATGTCCGTCTGTCTGTCTGTCTAGCTGGCTGGCTGGCTGGTCAACACGATAACTGACGTAAATATTTACAGATGACAATGAAACTTTGTCAGTGACTAGTATTTGCCAATATTGAAAATGGGCGTTTTGACCACGCCCCTTCTGGAACCTCCCATACATATCGACACATTTAGCACAAAATCATATTTCTTTCAAACCTTTCTTCTGGTAGATGTGATTAGCTCACACACCGGTTAATAATCTGTAAATGACTACTTAACTGGAGAAAATGGGCGAGATTGACACGCCCATCCTGGTACCTCCCATACAAAACAGGGTGTTCGACCGGATTGTCAATCCGATAAATCGCGTGAAACACTTCCGACCTTAATGAAATTAGGTATAAGGCTTCACGTTATCAAACGCTAATCACCGATTAAAACAAGGGTGATTTTGCCACGCCCATTGTGGTACCTCCCATACAAAAGTTGTTTGGGCGTCTGGTTGTTCGGCATGAGAAGTCCCGCAAAACCAAACCAATCTTTATGAAAGTTTGTACTAGTCAGTATTTAGCCAAATAAAGCTCTCCTATAGAAAATGAGGTGTTTTGCCACACCCATTCTGGTACCTCCCATATACAAGTTGGGCGGATAACCGTTTGATCCACACGATAATTCTCATATACAACAACCGATTTTAATAAAATTCGGTACTAGGCAATATTTAGCTAAAAGCTACTGTGTAACTAATAACTGCCTATTGTGCCACGCCCAGTTTCGTACAGCCCATACAAAAGTTGGGCGAATTTGGGGTTTGCCGACTCGATATCTCCAATAAATCATAACCGATCTTAATAAAATTTGATACTAATCAAAATTTTGGCAACAACTTGCCATGCCCATTTTTGTATCTCGCATATAAATATTGGGAGGGAAACTAACTCATTTGGGTATTCAATAATATTTAGCGCAATGTCGTCAATCTGCTGTTGAATATGGTCACTTTTGAGTATGGGCGTTTTTTAACAGAAGTCCCACGCAATGGATGAGGTATGGTATGGTGAGGGTATGATTAAGTCGGTTCACCCGACTGAAACTTATGTACTGGTTTCTCCCAAACATAATAATATTTAGAAACGAATTATTCTTTCTTTCTTCATTTATTATAATTAAAATAATTAATTAATACAAAAAATTAAAATATTGAATATTATCCTTTTTATATTTACTTGCTGGATGCATTACTTTTTTATGAAATGAGAATCTGCTGCTCTTTTACTTCTCCTTTCTTTGTTGTCTCTCACGTTTTTTTAGAAGATTTCAGCTATGCGTTGGTTATCACTATGCGTTGGTTATCACTATGTGTTGGTACGCAAACAATGTACGTATATACAACCCTAGTTCATGCAGGACAAGCGTGTATTATAGCCTGTTCAGCGAACTTTTTTGTTTAAGCAGACGTGCGATTGCTACCCAGGCGATCAAGTTTATATTTGAGTTTTTGTTCCATTTTCGTCCGGGAGTTAAAGCTCATTTTACTAGCTGCCCTTATGTCAAAGTACATTGTTGCCAATGTGTTATTCTTGTTGATTTTAAAAGCTCTTTCTATTGGAAAATATCAAAATTTAGCAAACTGCAGGCAACACTGCTCTATCAGCTGTTTAATTGAAAGCAGCTGATTGCAGACAAAATAAAATAAACAAACAACAAATTGCCAGAAGAAAAGTGGGAAAAATTAAAATTGTTCAGTGAGATAATCAAAGTGTTTTTAAAATGATTGCATCCGTGGTATTTGGGGCGACATGTAGCGACTTTTTTGTTAGAAATAACCTTATTAAACAACAATTTTAATTAATTTTCTTGTAAATGCGTAAAGAAACACATTTGTAAATAAACTAAACGATTGATATTTTCTGATTGTCTAATCTGACGTTTTGTTTTGTTCGTGTTTGATTTCGCTGAACCAAATTTTTTAAGCAAAACGAAGCGTACAAAAAAAAAACCAAACGTTATCTTCGCTAGTCATTTGGCGTACGAATGATCAAAAATTAAGTTACAAAAACAGGCTATTAATTTCTTGTGATTTATTTTTATTATACACATTTCACAAATGATCCGCCATTCCGATTTTTTCAGTAGAGGCTCGGGCAGAAAAAGGGATACACGTTGTTGACCTCTCCAGTTTCTTTCCTCAAAATTGATTCTCAATTTGGTAGCACACATAAATATATGAGAAACACATACACAAAAACCAAAGCAACATCACAACCCATCTAACCGCCCGAGCGTTTGTTTATTATTTTTTCACTGATCAAGCGCTTTTGATATCCTCTGTCCGATGAACCATTGACGACTGAATACATGCAATTAAAACGCAATACATCAGCTAAAATAAGAAACACTGACTTCATCTGCAATTTGCACGCACATTCAGGAATATTTATGAATCACTCACTGAGAGAATAATGCAAAAATACAGATAGCAACACTTACAAGGTATACAGACTCGTTGCCCCTCTTTTATTCGCTTGCTCTTGAGAAAGTATCATAAACAGTGCAACAAACACGGCTGTATTTATATCACAAACACAAATATATTTGGGTCGCAAACATATATGTTATAACATATTAATCATTGTGTCTCAAACATGTAATATTGAATAGCAAACACAATGGGGTTGGGCACAAGTATATTATATTTGCGACGAGCTCCAAACACATGTTATATTTGCATCCAAATAACAAAAAAACTACAGATTTTTCAGCGTGTACTTTTAATATCGACAAGTGTTGTTAATGCTACGAAAATAATTGGAATTTCAGTTGCCACAACCGAATCAATTATGAGATGATGTTGTTTCAGTCCAAATTCAATTGTAGCGACTGCATTATATTGATACAAACTCAGTTTGGTTGTGCCAACCGCAATTTGGTCACAACAGGTGAATTTACAACTGCCGAAATCTTTTTTGTCAACAAATCTTTTTGTGAGTGTATGAAAAGCTTTTGGAAAACGAACTACGGCTCGGTGCCAGAATTTCCCGTGTATATGCCAATCAATGAGTTAAAAGAATAGTTCTTTGAATACACGAAAATCGCCCTCCATTCCCTTAAAGCTTAACACAACTGTAATGCTTTCTATTAAAAGTGTAACAAATGTAAACTTTTTCTCAACTTTAAATTATCAAAATGACAATAAAATATTGTCATAGTACTTTTTTCACACTCAAAAGTGTTTACATTTCTTTTGGATTACGATAACATATCGTCACACTTCCAAGCCCAGACATTTGTTGACTCGCGCCATCGTGACCCATTTCTTTTGGTACCGAGTGTATACATTATTTTTAATGGTCACTGGGTTTCTGTTCATTCTGCTGTTGCTGCTGTTATTATCATCAGGCTACCATCGAAATCAATTATTTTTCCATTCGCCATCAAAGACATATCATAACAATGTGTCTGTCCGTCCTCGTGACTGCCTGTCTGTACCTCTGTCTGTTTGCTGGCTATGACCACTTTTAGGTTGTTCGCGTGTTTATTCTATTCAAATTAATATCGATTTTCTCTATCTACTTATACACTTGTATCGATGTGGTTGTGTGCGAGTGAGTTTCATTTTAACTTTCCTTAATGCCAAGCCAGCAGCAGCGGAAGCGGAAGCGGCAACGACAGCAGTAACCCAAATCACCCAGCCTGTCCAACCAACCCAACTACCACTAACTGAAAACAAATATTATTTTATTTTGGCCTCAATTACAAAACGCTCATCGATGATGGTTACTTGCGCGGATAGATGGACGTACATATGCATATACATATATATAATATTTTTTGTAACATCGAACAATGGGTGAACATTTTGAAAATTTGCAGCAATTGCTGGTGTAGCTCCATACATGAAGCAATTTAATTATATGACAATTATAATTTGTAGTTTTATTTGAATTACCTTTCAAAATGCAAATTCAAAAATATTTTAATACCATTTTCAATTGTAGTACTTATTTTCAAAGCATTTCATTCATATCTGACACTTTTGCTTTTCAAATATTTTATACAGTACAGGTTTATGAATTTGAAAGTACTATGAGTCAATACCTATCAAAGCCACAAACCTCTACATATAAAATACTTTAAAAACAGAACTGCCTGCCAGCAGTCGAACAAATTCAAAACAATTAAAAGCATTCCCATATTTCATTACAATGGCATCCGATTCCACAATCTGCATTTGCATTGCCTAAGCAAAGGGAAATTCCAAATTTTGTAATTGTCATTGCGAACAATGGTAATACTTTTGAATTTGCATTAGATACAGTAATGCAAATTAAAATCCAATGCACATTAAAAAACCGATGTATCTGTAGCTCATGAGTGCAACCATACATGAAATTCCTTAAAATTGTTGTGATACTTAAATGCATGACATGTTGGGAGTAACTAACATTTATGCCAAAATAACAGCAGAGTTCAATAACAGTTCACAGACAGTTGTGGGGGTTATTGGAGCTCGCTTGCCTTACGCCTAAAAGTGTGCCGCCGTTACAATTTGAAAAGTGACTTCATACCAACTCACCACGAATGAACAGTGTGGACCAAACGAGAACAGATGGTATTACCACTAACATTAACAGGTCTATTTTGATGTTGTCACCACGGTTACAACTGACCACTTTGGTTACAAATTCAAAACATCGGTATTCCGAATTCTTGATACCGTGACAAAAGTTAAAAAAATTGTTCCCTGCCAATAAGATAGAAATAGAAGAAACATAGAAAACATAATAGAAATTTTGAGTAGAAAAAATCGAAATTCAAATTATTGTAGTCGCGTATAAATTTTCAAATATAGAATGGAAGAAGCGCCTTTAGCTCTTTGTGCTATGGAAATGAAGCAGGAAGAAATGGTGGAAATGAAACGGCTGCTAATAAACCTGCGGGACAGAAGTGGCCCATTGTCCACGCCTGACACAGTTTTAAAGCTTAAAGATTTTTTGGTAATTAAATCTATTTAGCTGCACACCTCATTCCACTTAACTGGCGTACGTGTGGGCCACTTTAACGCATTCAAATTTTTGTTAATTTCCTCCCACATATCTTGCAACGGTCGTGGCAGCGTACATGTATTTTCCCCATCTAGAAGCTTTGGATTACTTGTTATATACGCTATATAGAACTGTGATATCCGTTCATATTTTGTGCAAAAAAGGAATTAAATAAATTTAGTTGTACGTATAAATATCTAAAAATAAATAAAAATACATTTTCGTTTCTCTCTTTTGTGCTTCCATTTTTTCTTATGGCAAATTCATTAATCATCTGTGAATTCATCATCATATTTTTACATTCACCACAAGGTGAACTTTTCCTTGATACGAAGTTACCATTGGTTACAAAATTATTAGGTGACAAATAATAGTAAGCATATCGTTAGAATATCCCGGTAATATGCTGTAAATACTTCGAGAAAACTCGAGAAAAACTGTGTTGCCACGAGAAGGTTCGCGAATCTGCTAATGTCGCGGATGTGAGGTGAATGCGAAAAGCGGTCGCTACAATTTGAAAAGCGACTTCATACCAACCATACAGTTGACAAACTAATTATATGACAATTATAATTTGTTGTTTAATTTTAATTTCCTGTCCAAATGCAAATTCAAAACACTTTCAATACCATTGGCAATTGTACTTATTTTCAAAGCATTTACTTCATATCTGGCAATTGTGGTTTTCAAATATTTTATACAGTACAGGTTTATGACTTTGAAAGTACTATGAGGCAATACCTATCGAAATCACAAACCTCTATATATACTATACTTTAAAATCAGAGTTGCCAGCAGTCAAACAAATTCAAAATAATTAAAAGCATTCCCATATTTCATTACAATTGGCATCTGATTCCACAATCTGCATTTGCATTGCCTGAGCAAATACAAATTGAACATTTTTTAATTTCCACTGCGAACAATGGTAATTCTTTTGCATTTGCATTAGATAAGGTAATGAAAATTAAAAAAAATATCATGTATGATACCAACTCACCACGGATGAACAGTCTGGGCTAATCTAGAACATATTATTTACCACTAATCGTTAAATCTAAAGCGTCAAACTGTGTTGCCTCAAGAGGGTTCGCGAATCTGGTCATGTCGGGGATTGCGAGGTGAAGAAATAGCTGAAGTGCAGAAAAATTGAGATCAGGAGACTAATTTTGTATGACGATAATCGCTCAAGCGTTATTGTTATGTCGATAATACTAATCATAGAACCATTTGAAATACATGAGTATATAAAACTTCACTACCGACAAACCAAATAGTGAATTCGATATTGTTTCTTACATAATTAATCCCAGTCTCAGTTTAGACGGTTAACAGGTACGATAGTCAACAATAGTGTTATTGAGTAAACAAGTGTTTAGTGTACTGTACTGACAAAATAAAGAAAATAGTTGTACTTGTCGTAATTTAAAAATAACATTGCTTTCTTAACGAGAAATGAAACAGCTCAAAAACGGATAATTAGAAAATACAATAAGAATAAGGGCGGATCAGTAAGTCAGTGACTTTTTGAATGAAACACAGTTTTTCTTTGCAAAAAAAATAATTTTTCAACATAATCTCCCTTCAGCTCATTACACTTAGTCCAACGTTTCTCCAATTTTTCTATCCCTTCCAAAAAGTAGGATTTTTCGAGGTCCATAAAATAGGCATTTGTTTGATCAATAATTTCATCGTTGGAGCTAAATCTCTTTTCACCGAGCCATTTCTTTAGGTTTGTAAATAGGAAATGGTCACTGGGGGCTATATCCGGAGAATATGGCGGATGAGGTACCAATTCGTAGCACAATTCATGGAAATTTGCCATTGAGACTACATAGTTGTGCATTATCTTGATGAAAAGTAACTTTTTTTTAAAATTGTTGTTTTAAATTCTCGTTAAATCGGTCTAATAAGTTGGCATAATATTCGCCGTTTATTGTTTTCTCCTTTTGAAGATAATCGATGTGGATTATCCCGCGTGCATCCCAAAAAACTGTTGCCATCCATCACCTTATTGGCAGACAAAGTTACCTTGGCCTTCTTCGGAGCCGGTTCACCCGCAGAAACCCATTGTTTAAACTGCTGCTTGGTCTCCGGAGTGTTATAATGGATCCATGTTTCATCCACAGTTTCAAAACGCCGCAAAAACTCCTTCGAATTGCGGTTTAACAACTCCAAACAATCTTTTGAAGTTGTCACCAGATTACGTTTATGGTCAATTGAGAGCAAACGCGGCACCAATCTTGCAGACAGCTTTCTTGAACCCAGCTGATCATTTAAAATCGAAACTACACTGTCATATGAAATGCATATGGCATCAACAATCTCATACACTTTTACTCTTAGTTGGCCAACACCATATCGCGGATTTTTTCGACATTTTCGGGTGTATTGACCTCAATTCTTCAGCGTCATTAGTACTTGTGCGACCATAACGAAAGTCATTAAACCACTTTTTTACCATTAAAACCGATGATGAAGAGTCCCAATAGTAGTTATCAAGATTTTCCTTGGCCCGATTGACGGTTTATTTTCGTAAAAAATAATGTTTAATGAGCACTCGAAATTCACTTTTTACCATTTTAAAAAAATTGCACCAGGTTGTATGTTTTGAACAGCTGTTAAACGCAAAGTAAATGACGGGACATGCTCAAAATTGCAGCATTGCATTTCATATAAATACGAGGGAAGTTCGAAAAGTCACGGACTTATTGATCCGCCCTTCTGATTAATCTGAAGCAAATGCGTTGAGCGTTTAAAAGCCTTGTTCGCAATTAGATTTGAAAAATGTTAAATAAAAAACAAAATTTATGATTCTGAAAATTATGGTTGTGAATGCAGTTTGGTCGTGCCATATAAAACGTAAATATCAGAATGTGGGTAGTGCAGCGGAAAGCATATACAACTTTTGTACATAAGAGCGTGGGTTCAACTTTCTCTATGAGCAACTTTCATTTCTAAAGACGATGGTCACCTCTCAACACTATCGACTAATTGACCACGAAAATGCAAACTAATTTGGTTGTTAACACCTTTTGGTCCCGTCAAATGAAACATGCTTACCATAACGTCGATAGTGTAGTGATTAGGGTGCGAAGCTCTTGTACATGAGAGTGTGGGTTACATTTTAACTATGAGCAACTTTCAGTTCTATAGGCGATGGTCACGTCGCAACACTATCGAGTAATTATCCACGAAAATACTATATATTGTAGTTGTGAGTACAGTTTGTTCGTGTCAAGTGAATCAACCTTATCCAAATGTCGGTAATACCGTGGATAGCGTGTGAAACTCCTGGGGCCTAATGTTGTAAGTTCCTTATTAGTGAGATTTCAAATAAGAAAATTCTCTAATTGTCAGAACCTCGCCCTTGTCCCCCCATGGTATGAAATAGAAAACTAAGTTTTTGAAGTAAATTTTTAAATTAAAACTTGATATGGAGTATTATCCATGCAAAGATCTATCTATCACTCTAAGATACGAATTTTAAAAGACAATAGCCAAGGGGCTATGTAATGTAAAAAACGATATCGAAGTCATCACCGTTTTGTCGGTAGTGAAGTCTCCTGAACGCATGTATTTCAAATATTCTATGACCCAGCATTATCGACATTACAATATCATTTTGGCAATTATCGTCATACTTAATTAAGCCCTAGGAAAATATTAAAGAAATTGCAAACGAAAGTTTATCCCACTGTGCAGCTAAAAGTTTTGTAGTGTTATATCGTCGGTATTTGTTTGTTTCTTTTATTGGACGTGCACTAATTTATGGACTCTCGTACCACTCAGAACACACACACTCACTCACCACGGCAATGGAGTAAATGAATTTTAGTTTCAGCATTTTAGTATCGATGTTTGGTATCAATTTTGCATCAGTTCATAATTTTCACAATTTATAATCGAAAACAAAGTTATTAGAAAATTGTTTGATACAACCGAAAACCAAAAAAAAAAACAACAACACACATATCAGCAGAAATCAAAATTTTTGTAAATTTTTCGAAGCGATTTCTGTCTCTGGCAAGTGATTTACTTTGGTTCCATGACAGTTGAGTTTCTTTATATTATTATGACAGGCACCGGTTCCATATATTTGGGGATCTTCCTGACCTGCGATACCCTGGTCAATTCAATTCAAGTCCTGCTCTAGTCATATCTGATGTTAGACACCTGTAGACTTGGCCGATGCAAGTCAAAATTTGGCCGCGTGCATCAAAGTCTATATGTTGTCTGTTACTTGTGCATTGCCAGTCGTCTTCATTCTGAATTTGATTAGGCCTGTAAATAAGCCAACTGTTAATAGACTACTGTCAAACGTTGTACAAGTTCCGTCATTTACTTTGCGTTTAACAGCTGTTCAAAACATACAACCTGGTGCATTTTTTTAAAATGGGAAAAAGTGAATTTCGAGTGCTCATTAAACATTATTTTTTGCAAAAAAAAAACCGTCAATCAAACCAAGGAAAAGCTGATAAATACTATGGGGGCTCTGAACCATTGATTTTAATGGTAAAAAAGTGGTTGACTGATTTTCGTTGTGGTCGCACAAGTACAAATGACGCTGAACGTTCTGGACGAACAATTGAGGTCAATTCACCCGAAAATGTCGAAAAAATCCACGATATGGTGTTGGCCGATCGAAGAATAAAAATGCGTGAGATTGTTGATGCCAGAGGCAGTTCATATGGCAGTGTAGTTTCGATTTTAAATGATCAGTTGGGTTTAAGAAAGCTGTCTGCAAGATGGGTGCCGCGTTTGCTCTTAATTGACCATAAACGTAATCGTGTGACAACTCCAAAGGATTGTTTGGAGTTATTTAAGCGCAATTCGAAACAGTTTTTGCGGCGTTTTGTAACTGTGGCTGAAACATGAATCCATTTCAACACTCCGGAGACCAAGTAGCAGTCTAAAGAATGGGTTTCTCCGGGTTAACCGGCTCCAAAGAAGGCCAATGAAAATTTGTCGGCCAATAAGTTGATGGCAACAGTTTTTTGGGATGCACGCGGGATAATCCACATCGATTACCTTCAAAAGGGAAAAACAATAAACGGCGAGTATTATGCCAACTTATTGGACCGATTTAACGAGGATTTAAAAAAAACGACCCCCCCATATGGCCAAGAAAAAAGTTATTTTTCATCAAGATAATGCACGGGTGCACACGTGTGTAGTCTCAATAGTCCTCTTTTCTAACAATTAGTTCAGTGAGTGTCTACATCATAGATATAACTAAGTCCTACATACCGTCTGTATTGCATTTGACGATTTTGCTTTACTTCCCGGGGCCTTTAATATTCGGGCTGTTTAAAGAAGTGTAGTGAGGCTTCTTCCATTTTATCATAATTATATTATAGATTATGTAACCCATGGACGAATATTAAATAAAGAATGACAAAAGCCTCATAATTTTCAAGCCATATTTGTAATATTCAGATTTGAAATGGCAAAAACTTGTAGAAAAATTGATTCAGATATTAATTTACACAAGATGTATTACGACATCCATGTTACAATAGTGGACAAAATTTTAAATTCTATGGATAAGTTTTTTTTAAATAATTTTTTAAGTAAAATTGTCCATTTTTGAAAAGCTTGTTCCACGGATTTTAACATAACTCAAGAACGATTCATCCCACTTAACTAGTGAATACACCAAATTATTTCCTACTAAAATGCCTACAAGTTTTGTTAGCCTGCACAAGAGTTGCGGAGTTATCTAAAAAGTTGTGGTGAAAAATAATATTTTTCAGCCAAAATGTATACAATAAACAGGTAGAACAAGTGCATTTTGTGTGGGGTTTTTTACGAAACTCTTTTTTGTGAGGGGTTGAAACAAGAGCACAGGTGTTGAATACAAATGTGTTACGATTCACAGAATTTACAATCGCATTTTGTGATTTTTTTTCATTCTCAGAATCATTAAAAAAAATTTCTATATTTTGGACAAAATGAGGTACCTTTACCTAATTGTGAATAAAATCAAAATTTATCCATCGATTTTTGCCGTTTAGGATTTTTTCTAATTTTTAAAAAAAAAAAACAATTTGTATACATTTTGGCTGAAAAATATTATTTTTCACCACAACTTGTTAGATAACTCCGCAACTCTTGTGCAGGCTAAAAAATCATGTTAACGAAACTTGTAGGTATTTTAGTAGCAAATTATTTGGTGTATTCACTAGTTAAGTGGGATGAATCGTTCTTGAGTTATGTTAAAATCCGTGGAACAAGATTTTCAAAAAATTATTTAAAAAAAACTTATTCATAGAATTTAAAATTTTGTCCACTTTTGTAACACGGATCTCGTAATACATCAGGCAAAAATAGTGGTTTTAAATGGTATTTTTTCCTGTTGACCTGTGTTATTAATCAAAAACGCTAATTGATAAATCTAATAACTTCTAATGTTTTTAAACTATTTTGATTTCTGCTCATATTACAAATATAGTTCATACCACAAATCTGGCCTGCAAAGATATGCAACTACTTGTGCCAGTAGCAGATCAGGATATTTTTCAATAAATTACGGACTGAGAATGGTCAACATTATGGCGTCATGGCGGTTTACCCACACGATTGCATCCACACAACCAGATAGACGGATGGACACCACATTTTTGCAAGGAGGATTGAACTAAGACACATAATAATTCATGGGATGAAACAAAACAAAAAAATCGCTAATTGCATTACATGGTCTATGTGGCAGATACAGAAAGAGCATCTATTGCATCGAACAGATTGTGTGAGGTTATGTTCATAATTAAAAACAGCTACTTTCATAAGTTTTTTTTTGGAAATGATTATTCAGGGAACTGGGGATTATGAATCCCATAAAGATTTAAACTATACTATTGTTTTTCGGATTCGATTGAAAACAGTAGATCCCAGTTAATCGGGTGGATGTTCTGCTTGTCGTAACCATTAATGCTGTCTCGTCCTCGTTTACTACCAAACCAACTTTTTCTGATACCTTCTCAATTCTCGAAAATACTGCAGTAACTTCTCGCAGATTTCGCCCAATGATGTTTAAATCATCAGCTTATGCGAGTAGCATATGACATTTCCTGCTGATAGTTTTATTCGCGTTGACTGCTGCTTTTCTCACGATGATCTCAATAAATATGTTGGAGAGATCGCATTGTACGACGTCGCCCTACCTGAGGTCTTTTCTCGAACTAAATGGTTCGGTGAGATCGTTACCAATCTTTACTGAGGATTTCGTGTCCTTCTACAAAGGCGTGTCAGATTAGCAGGATTAGCTTGATACAGTTTTCCCAGTATCGAACTATCAAAAGCAGACTTATATTTTCTTATTCGTGGGGTTTTTCCAGGATATGTCGTAATGTGAATATCGGGTCAAAAGCCACACTGATAAGGTCCGACCTGCTCTGCAACAAACGGCTTTAGTCTTTCGTATATTACGCTCGAGCGGGCCTTTTATCGATGGATAAATGGTTTATTCCATGATAATTCCAACATATATTCGGGTCGCCTGTTTTGAAAACAGGGCCCAGTATGCTAATGCTCCAATCGTCGTGCACGTTTTCGTGGTGCCAGATTTGGCATATGATCTGGTGCATGGTAGTCCATCATCGGTAGTCCATCAGCACCAGCGGCTTTGTTGTTCTTAAGCCGGGAAATTACAGTTCTAACTTCGCTTTGGCTAGGAGGGGGCAGTCGACGATATTGTTCTGTATGTGCTCAACACCCTCATCTATATTGAAGTCTCCTGGGAGAAGTATAGCAGAGAAGTGGTATCTCCATATTCCCAACGTACTCTGCACATTTTCGAGCTTATCTCTATAAATGGAGAGGCCCTGATTCATTTCCGTGGGATTGGCTTTGTATTTTACGGTAGATTATACGAACCTCATTCTTCATTCTGTAAGATTCAATTTATTCACTCCCGCACTTTCTTCATAACCGGAGTTTCTTCTTAAACAAACAGGGTTCCTATATCCTCTAGACCTTATACCGCTCAATTGCGGCTCGCGTTACAACTGACTGAAGCATTGCCATAGGAGCAGCGTTCTTTTCACCACTTGCCATGCGAAACTTTTAATCGTACCATGGTTTGTCTTTAACTGGTTTTTAATAACCAAGATGGTCTCTGCAGCAGTTTGCATAGAGTGGGACATGTAATTCCACTGTGCTTCAGGATCAAGAAGCGGCGTAGCGTTCTGCGCCAATATTTGAGTGAGATTTTCTGTATAGGTCGTGGCTATCTGTGGTAATTGCAACTTTCCGATAGCCAGTTACCTATATGTCTGGTTTCGTACGACTTTCGCTCTGCTTAAGCATGTGAGAACCTTTATCTGCACCCAGGTTGTAATCCTAATCCGTATTAGCTTCTCGAATCACACGTACGGCAATTCCACTAGTAGCATGCCTTCCATCAATTATGAGGTAATGAATCCGGTTCTTCGTCTGTTGATTAGCGGATATCCAAGTAGCCTTATCGGTGTAGTTATGTTGAAATCTCGAACTACTGACAACCATGGTTTTCGTCGCGGTACAATCTTACAGTCTCATTCCGTTATCAGAAGTGATGACGTGTAGACTGAATTTACCGATGGTTGGTTTAAAAACATTTTCCCTACAGACTTTAGCATTCAAATTGCCTAGAATGTCACAGTTGTTGCTCCTTGTACAGCCATATCCTGTCCACTTCATCTCCTGGATGGTAGTAATATCAGCCTTATAATTCTCAAGGACATCTGCCAGTTGGATAGTAGCGCCAGATCTGTATTGTATTCTAACATTCCAAGTGCATATCCGTAAATCGTGGTCCAACAAATAGGAGGGTTTTAAGTTTATCATTTTCATTTCGTATTTCCATTCCCAATATAACGGTGGCGGAATGCAAGCCAAGTCCACAGTGGTTTTGCGTTTTACCTACTGCCAGGATGATTATATTTCAGCCGCCCATTATGGATCAGATGCTGACCAGAATGCAGAGTGTCGAAACTGGTTTTTTGTTCCTTTACTTTTGATCCGCCGTTGGACAGTAGTGTTGGCTCATCCGCCTTCAAAGCACAAATGAATATGTCCTATAGTTCGAAGAGCTTCAGTTACAGTGACTGAGACGTATCAGTAACCACGTTACCAATCAGGCTAATCCTTCGTTTCGCCTTCTCGTCCTAGTTAGCTAACGGAGGGTTCCGATAGCCATTGTCCAGGACATACTTCGAGGAAGTAGTGAGCTCCTTGGACTGCCCTATGCAGGAATCATTTATGGCCACTCCAAAATGAGTGGCAATCAGAGGATTCATTTCTGGCCACTCCCAAATGAGTGGTAGTCAGAAACTTTCCACCACCACGGTCTGTCCCATGTCCTTTGTGCTTTGATAATACTATGCAACATGCAACATTCTTTTATGATAAAATAAAAATGAAAAATATTTGATTTTTTGCAAAAAAAATGCAAAATTTGAAATGTTAAATTCAATAAGTTCTCAACCAAGCATTCTGATTTGAAATATTTTCACTCATTTCAAAGGTATTTTTATGGACATTTGTTTAAGATAAATTTCCAGAAAATCGATTAAGGGAATCCTTAGAAAATTCAAATAAAATTAACGTAACAGTTTAAAAGACAAGAAAGTTTTAAAAAAAAATTTTAAAAAAATACTGTACCATTCAAAAATGTTTGTTGTTGTTTTTCTTAATAAGGCTGCTAAACTTCGTCAGGTCCATAAACAACACTACTGTGCAAAAATATACTTATACTTTGTAAGTTAGGCATCTGAGTGCGTTGGAATACTCCCTTTTATACTATTCAGTCGCAATGGGTCGCAATGTCCGACGTTGCATTTTCTTGGTCTTTCACGTAGTTAGTGGTTAACGCTTCCGCCGGATGTGCCGCAGATATCGCTGCTGTAGCATCCTGAAGCTTCCATTTTCCTTGTGTAGCACAAACACTCTTCCATAGATTTTGTCCGTCATCCTCTGATGTGGTCAGTAGATGTGTGGGTTTTTTCGTAAAAGCTTTCAAAGATTATAAATTCAATTAACCAAACAAAATTGTTGTTCATGATGTTTTCCGTTTTACGATTGGAGTCATATCATTTTCTCTTAATAAATATATCAAATCATTTTTTTAAACATCATTAGGAATCTCTTCACGTTTTCTAAATGTATTTATTTCCACTGAATTCCTCTAATTACATCTTTCATTTTCCTTATGACCCTTTTTGTTTGGGTTCTTTAATTTGAATTTCTATATTTTATTTTGATTTTCTCTACCTCTAATTTTTTGTTTTCTAAATGGCATTTTTTAGGTTAGGAATAAAATCAAATATCCAAAACAAAAAAACAACTCCTGTGCGCTCTTCTTCTTGCACCGCCTGCAGTATGTTTTTGTGGCGAGGTTGCTGCAGTTTTATTGTATTAATATGTAAACGAGCAAGATTGGGCAGCCAATTTTAGTTTAATTTATTAGATTATTGAATAATAAACTGTCTTTGAGTAGTATCTCCTATAACAAACTGTCACTTTTTAGTTTCATTCGTCCAAAGTTTAAAAATTACCAAATATAGTGTGTTAACAAAACTTCATTTGGAAAACAAGTAAACTACATAATCACTTTTTTATTATATAACATTGGAAATTAACATACTTTTCAATAGACACCAAAAAATAATGATCGGCTGCATAGTTTGCCTATAACTAAATTCGCCTTTTCTTGCGAATTACTTTTTTTTTATTATTTTTATTATTATTTATTATTATTTTATTTTATTTATTATTTATAAGTATTATTTAATACATAATCTGTATTTGCGGATATAAATAAATAAGATTCCTTAAGGGTTTTAATTTTCTAAATCATACAAAGTTCTTAAACCAACAAAAGTTGTCGGCTTCATTCAATTATGCTAAAAACGTGGCCCAATATATTACGGTCCACGCTGAAAAATCTGGGTTGTTTTGTTATTTGGATGCAAATATAACGTGTTGAAGCTTGTCGCAAATATAGTATACTTGTCTCCAAACACATTGTGTTTGCTATTCAATATTACATGTTTGAGAGACAATAATTAATAGATTATAATATATGTATATGTATTTGTGACCCAAATGTGGTTTTGTTTGGTGAAACCCAAAAAGTGACAGTCAAGAAAAAAAAGCAGCAGATCATCAATTTATGAAAGCCATGCTTGCAAACATATACATGTTTTTTGCAATATGTTGCTGGGACCGATATTTTTCGGCGTATAGTCACATGCGAGTAATAAATTTTATAAACACAAGTTTGTTTGGGTTTTAATTTTCTAAATCATACAAAGTTCTTAAACCAACAAAAGTTGTCGGCTTCATTCAATTATGCTAAAAACGTGGCCCAATATATTACGGTCCACGCTGAAAAATCTGGCTTGTTTTGTTATTTGGATGCAAATATAACGTGTTGAAGCTTGTCGCAAATATAGTATACTTGTCTCCAAACACATTGTGTTTGCTATTCAATATTACATGTTTGAGAGACAATAATTAATAGATTATAATAGATGTATTTGTGACCAAAATGTTGTGTTGTTTGGTGAAACCCAAAACGTGACAGACAACAAAAAACGAAAAATCAGCAGATCATCAATTCATGAAAGCCATGCTTGCAAACATATACATGTTTCCTGCAATATGTTGCTGGGGCCTTTATTTTCCAGCGTATAGTCACTTGCGAGATATACATTTTATAAATCACAAGTTTGTTTGGGTTTTAATTTTCAAAAAAAAATCTGGCTTGTTTTGTTATTTGGATGCAAATATAACGTGCTTTTTAGCTTGTCTCAAATATAGTATACTTGTCTCCAAACACATTGTATTTGCTATTCGATATTACATGTGTGAGAGACAATAATTAAGAGATTATAATAGATGTATTTGAGACAAAAATGTAGCTTTGTTTGGTGAAAATCAAAACGTAACAGGCAACAAATACAAAACACGAAAGCCATGCTTGCAAACATTTACCTGTTTCCTGCAATATGTTTCTGGGGCGCCTTTATTTTCGAGCGTATAGTCAGTTGCCAGATATACATTTTCTAAAACACAAGTTTGTTTGGATTTAATAAGAACTGATCTGATTTAATGAGAACTTATTAAATCCCCCTCGTATATACAATTATTCAAAAAGTTTGCTTTACTGCTAATGATTATTAACTTTTATCAACCGTACATTACAATTATTTCCAGGTAGAGATATATCAGATATTCTCTGCCGCTTTTCAATTTCTCATCTCATGTTTACATTCATGTGAAGTCAAATAGACAGTACCGTCTGACAGACAAACATTTCTGCATGCTGACACTTTTTGGGAAAAGCTGATAAATCACGTATTTACACCAACTGTCAGCCAAGTAGCATGCTCTCGCTTGACATAGGTGGAGGGTGTGGAAGGATGTGCATATATAAGTTTTCTGAGAATTTATGTCCTTACTTCAGTAGATTCTAAATTCACAGAGTACGCCTGCAATGGCGCGTGAAGATTATAAATGTATTTCGTTTCATTTAATCTAAAAATTCTAAGTAATTTTGGAGGTTTGCAATGGAAAATGTTTCCACAACAACTGAAGTTGTAAAACCTTTTTTTTTGTGTGAGTTTGTCGGTGGTGCAGTATTCAAGAGTGCGCTACTATTACACAAGAGAGTGGTGCTGGTTATAACGCAGACCCTATCACATTCGCCGCCATTAAGATGAGACTACGGCCTAGCCATTTGTCTTCGGTGTAAATTGTAGATTTTGACATTTGACCTCAAAGACTCATTCGCGAATATTAAATTTCCCAGCCATGGTTGATAAAAATAGACACTCAAGGTTAATTCAACATCACACACCTTGATTTATGATTTTAAAAATTTTATTTAGGCCACTTCTTTCTTCAAAATATTATTATATTCATTTCATGTCATGTCATGTGTAATGTCAGTTATTAACCCATTAAAAGTCTTATTTATTGTTTTACTAAAGTTTGCTGCTGCAAACAAATATTCGTCCTTTTTAAAGACATTTTTGTTCTTGTACATTTGTGAAAATCTCATGTGGTTTTGACTTAAAAATTCCTACTCGGCCGTTAAAGATATCAAAAATTTCCTTATGGCAAAAAATATCAAAGAAAACGAAGTATAAAAAACCTACTTAAGTGTGATTGGCTGACGCACTTAAACATAAATCTTAGACACAGCTTTTCCTTTCGTTGTCCAAAACATATCATAAATCCATAAAGTTGTTAAAAATTTGCTATTTCGTATTTTTATCAGACTCTTGTCGGTCTTTTGTCTTGTGCGACAGAGTGGCCTTTGAATGTGAAAAATTTCTGCTATGAAAAATTATAAATTATGTTACGTACTCATACTCTGTGTGGCACTCAAGAGAGATTTAATAAAATAAGAGGTTGCAAACAACATTTGCTTAAGAATGCGCTGCCATTCTCTCTTTTATGTTTAAACACAATTTCATTTAAGACCGTTAAATAATCGGATGGCCTGTCAAACTTTGAACTTAAAGCAAGTGAACATTTGATAATACAGAATTCGCTTTGATAACGGGGTTTTTTGATTATGAAGCTTTCGTTGATTTTAAGCAGAAATCAATGATTTTTCTTTGTATTTCGACATATTTAGACAACAGATAAGTAGATCGAACCGGCACTGGGTAAAATGAAGGATAACAAACCTTCTGGCCCTGATAATATTCGCGCGGAATTATTTAAGTATGGTGCAAATAGAGTGTTAGTTCCTGGTTTCCTGAAAATCAATAAATAATCCTTGTTAAATCACCTGATCTAGGGGCACAATTCTTATCACCGAAACGAGAGAATGCATAACCAGGAAATGTCTCATACAGTAATTTAGTTCCAAGTCGCACCTCGTTGTTGAATCCACATGACGTCCAAATCAATAGCATCCATCCAAACTAGGTAAATATAAATCGGTTATCATGTCGCGATATCGAGCACCAGTGATGGTCACTGCTTGACCACCATCATTTTCAAAGAAGTACGGTCCAAAATTCATACCAAAAAGTTACATCTTGTGGATGCATTTTTGATGTGTTTAAAAATAAATAAATGGCTTCCCATTACATCCTGTGAAGGGACCGGGGAGAACTTCTCACAATCACTGAGCTATGCGCTTTCCAGTTTTCACTCACTGATTGGGACCTACAGTTTTACACCGATTCCGAAAGGTATTTTGAGAAGCTTTTTCATGGCTATATCATGAACTCATGAACCGAATTGTATGACTCAAAAGCACTGGCGACATCTGGCGAAGGATTCAAAACGTATTACTCTCTTTTTGTCACAACTTATTCCATTCATAATTTTGATGTGAAACATTGATGCATTTTGAAACATTTATGCTTTTTGTATTGTTTTATGTATTAACATTGTCGAAATGGTGCATGTATATTGAAATATTCTATAAAGATAATAAGACTCGTTTATGCTCTTTTACTCAGACTCCCTACATGGGAGCGGAAGAAGAGTGTAATAAGTTCTCTATACTATTCAATACTTTTTGTTGTCGCTGCGTTTATGACAAAACAAAAACAATTATTTCATTGAGCTAAATATTGCTTATTAATTTTAACAATATTACATCTAATGTTAAAGCAGATGTTAGTACAAAGAAAGTGCAATAGCAAACGAGCCGTCAGCACAAAAAGTATTCTTTTTTTTTATTTTTCAATGTAACATTTACTAATGAGTTCATAGAAATCGAAGAGGTAGCGTGTAACAAGAAGGTGTTAACACATAGCCCGTGACTTCGAACACTCATTGATTTTTTTACAGATGTAGACATAAGTGTGAGGATTAATTTTTCGTCAATCTCTGAACATAAAATACGGCAATTGTGACATTTAACAAAGACATCAAGATCAAAATGAGCTTCATCTCTTAGAATGATATTTCTCAAAAAAAAAGCAATATGCATTCACTTGTCGAAGTTAAATAACACAATGCAACACGAAAAAATATAACCATATACGGTCACCAATATGTGATAAAAGACCAAAAAAAAAAAGACCCGTGTCTCCCCCAAAGATTTGGGACCTCGGTGTCATTTTTGCAAAAAAAGGTGATAATTTTGTCAGGCTCATATCTTGCAAACCGTTCGGAATTTTGATTTACTCTTGGAGGGAAGGTTCTAGCTCTTGTCATAAGGAATACAAATTGTGAATATATACAATCAATAAACCTCAAGGTCAAAATCGCAAAATCTTTAAAAAAAAATCGATTTTTTTTCCTTTTTTCCCCTGTTCAGGTCCATTGGTAGCAAACCGTTCAAATATCAAGGAAACAATCAACTACAAAAATGTACCTAAGATCTCAAGATTTGAAAAGGAAACGAATCTTTTAAGTAGTGAATTCAAGAGAGCATACAAGTTGTTTTTCGAAGAAATAGACTTGACCGGTGAAAATTACACACCTAATACAGTGTGTCGCCAATGTTATAACAATCTCATGGCATGGTTGAGTGCAGGCAAACATAATATGAAGTATTGGAAGCCAGTAAATTGGATTAATCGTCCAGATGATCATGATGCAACCAGTTGCTATGCATGCGTAAATTACACATGTCTTCTAAATCGACATTCTAGGAAGAACAAAATTTATAAAGCAACTGCAACAGCCACACTACCAGTGCTTGCACCTGAAAATTTTGTATCACCAAGGCCGCCAACTCCAGATCGTAGGACAGAATTTACAGGAATGACTAGAGCAAGTGGTGTTACTTATGAAGACGCATTTGATACCGCTTATGAGCCCCAACAGGGAAGAGATGGACCACAACTAATAACACAAATAGAAATGGATTTCATTGTCGCATTGCAAATGATGAAGAGAACGCTGCATGTATGGCAATGCTTCAGTCAATTGCAACGCGAGCTGCAACACAGAGGTATAGGGAGGAAAGAAAGGAGGTAAACCGTCTCTTTAGGCCTAAGAAACGGTAGAGGAGAAAGCGCGAGAGTGAGAAAATTGAGACATACAAAAGGAAGGACGAAGCCCGAAAATTATATAGAAAAGTCAAAAACGGAACTAATGGGCATGGTTCAGGGCCCCCCTTCTGTAAAGACAAGGACGGAAATCTCATCGCAGATGTGCAGAGTATGTTGGGAATATGGAGAGATCATTTCTCTACGCTATTGGTACCTGAAATATTGCGACATTACTTTGAAAATCATGGTAATGTTGCAGAATGTGTGCGAAAATTGGGTACGGATTTTGGAAGAAAAGAAGCACCGTCAGCTCCGTATGTTCGTTATCTTGTGAAAAAAGTGAAAGAAACTGGCATCCTCATCGATAAACCAAAGCGTGAAAAGCCAAAAATAGTGCGTACACCCGAGAATATTGCTGCTGTGACAGAAAATGTGCGTGAAGCGCCATCAACATCAATTCACCGTCGTTCTCAACAATTGAACATTTCGGAGACATCATTGAGACGAATTTTGCACAAAGACCTTGGTATGACGCCATACAAAATCCAATTGGTTCACTAGTTGAAGCCAACTGACCATCCAATGCGTTTTCGCTTCGCTAAGTGGGCCTGCGATCGACTTACAGAAGATGCCGATTTTGCCAAAAAAAATCATCTTTTCAGATGAAGCTCATTTTGATCTTGGCGGGTATGTAAACAAGCAAAATTGTCGCATTTGGGGCACAGAAAACCTTCAGGCATACATTGAAAAGCCGATGCACCCAAAACGAGTCACTGTTTGGTGCGGATTTTGGCCCAGAGGCATAATTGGGCCATTTGTCTTCGAAAATGAGCAAGGAGTGGCCGTTTCAGTCAATGGCGATCGTTATCGAGCCATGTTGAACGAATTTTTGTTCACAAAAATTGGAGAGGAGGATATTGGCAACATTTGGTTTCAACAGGACGGCGCTACGTGCCACACAGCCGAAGCCACACTCGATGTTTTGCGCCCTGTTTTTGAAGATCGCATTATCAGCCACAGAGCTGATGTCGTTTGGCCACCTCGGAGCCGCGATTTGACACCGTTGGACTATTATTTGTGGGGTGCCCTCAAAGATAAGTATTACGCCGACAAGCCATAGACAATTGACGCTTTAAACGACAACATTCGTGAAGCCATTGGTGAAATACAGCTGCACACAATCGATAATGTGCTTACAAATTGGACCGATCGTGTAGGCTACTGCATGGCCAGCCGAGGCAGCCATTTGAATGAAATTATTTTTCATTATTAACCGGAAGGATTGTACTTTCAAATAAAAAAAAAATTTGAGAAAATATTCAGTAGTTTTTTTTTATAGCAGTTTCAAAAAAAAAGTTATTTGGCGGACCCGTTATAATGTGCGAAAGACTAAAACCAATTATCGCTGACCTGGTTGAACCATACCAGCGTGGCTTTAGGCCTGGAAAATCGACAACCGACCAGATTTACACGCTACGCCAACTCCTGGAAAAGACCCACGAAAAAGAAAATCGATAGCTATCATATATTTGTCGATTATAAGGCGCCCTTCGATAGCCCGATACAGACGAAACTCTACGAAGCAATGTTTGAGCTTGGTATTCCTGCACAACTCATACGTCTTTGTATAATGACCTTGACGAACACCAAATCCGCAGTGAAAGTTGGTAAGGATCTTACCGAACCTTTCGAAACTAAGCGAGGCCTCAGACAAGGCGACACCTTATCGTGCGACCTCTTTAACATACTAATAGAGATTATTATGAGAAAAGCTGCAGTCAACAGGAATAAAACAATCAAACCATAAAACCATTCGAACAAATCGAAAACTGATATTTTGAAAACCCGGGTTTTTCTTCTACACTATTAGTTATTGTAGAAAATCGCTGATATGTGAAACCCTCGCATTATTATAGTATATTGTTAGGATAAATGCTTCATATGTTTGGCTTACAACAAACAGTTTGTATTTGTGGTGGATATTGTATAACGATCGCATAACCTTAATTACTCGTAAAAATCTTCCGTTGTTGCAAGTTGAAACGCTAATACATACGAACTCACCACGCATGTTTAATGATATCGGAAGAACAGTTTAAAATAATCGATAACTAAAGCTATTTCACCATTTACCATTAACTCGGCATCGAACTCTCGAGAACAGACAACGTTACCACGAGATGGTTCTGGAAATGGCTGAAGTGGTATAAACAGACAACTGGTAGCGAAACTGAGGTGAGTCTCATTCCAAACGGGTAAAGATACACATCGTCGGCATTAGAGTTATTAAGTGAGGATTTGTTGTTGTATTAAGTTTCGTAATTTAAAAAAGATCCTTATTTTACTAATGGGACATAAAGCAGAGCTAAAAAGGGAAATTAGAAAATTCATAACAATATGTATATTTAACTATTAATTCTTTGCAACAGCGACCTGAAATACCTTTAGTATTTATAATCGTTACTGTTACAACTTCGTTTTGTTCATTATACAAGTTTATATTTTGTTGGAATTTGGGATTTTTTTTTTGTTGTTGGCTATTTTGGCTTGCTTGAATTTTCCTGGTTGTCGTTGTCATGTTTTTCTTTCTACGCCTGTTCTCTGCCGTAACGAAGACTTACTGACTTAAATCGCGTGCATAGAATTTTAAATGATATTGATTTTTGTCTTGCCTTCCCAACTTGTCCGCCCTCTTAGACCCATCATCATGGTCGTTTGACATAACAATGGCAATTTTGAGATGTAGACATATGGGGGTACATACATACAGTTGTAGTCATGCATGTGAAGAAATGTGTGTACCACTTCCACTACCACTACCACTGACACCAGTGTTTTCCTTCCTCCAAAATCCAAGAACGTGAAATGTTAGTTAGCATGTGTATTTCATTGAATTTTAATGGCACAGTGGTTTGAAATGAAATGTTTGCCGTGTATATGACTTAGGTTATTCATGCTTAAATTTACTTTCAGAAGAAAATTATCCATGATCTGAAAACTCTGGACTTCTACGCAAAACGGTGAGTCGTCTGAAGTGGCCTTCGACTAAGTGTCCTCAACTAGGGTATTTTCCCCTTGAGATAGACAAAGCCGAACCGAATGGATAATTGAGTCGAACATGTTACTAAACCACGTCGATGCTGGAATTTCAGAGGGGTCCGGAGATACTAATACTGGACATGAGAGATTGGAGAGACGGGAAATCTCCAAACCAACGAAAATCAGGTCCCCGCTTTTGTAGAGATACGGACGGGAATCTTGTCACAGATGTGCAGAGTATGTTGGGAATATGGAGAGATTATTTCTCTGCTTTGCTTGTCCGTGACGACTATATGATGAGAGTGTTGAGCGTCGAATGGCGTCGGTTGCCCCCTCCTAGTCAAAGCGAAGTTAGAACTGGTGGTGGAGGATGACATTGCCACTGACTGCACCGTGGTTAGTAGTGGTCAATGGGGAGTTTGTGTCTCAGTGAAAGGTATGTTTGGGAGGATGTTTCTTGCAAGCATCTACTGTCGCTTCAGTAGCCCTTTGGTACCGTACTTAAGGTATTAGGACTCGGTATTACTCCGCGCATTCTGGTGATCCTGGGCTTAGACGGCACCTGTCACGGTGGCAAACGAGGTTAGTGACCTGAGCCCGGGGAGGGCTGCTTTCGACTTCAGTTGGCACCTGGGGTATAAGCGATCTCAATATCATGGATATTGTGTTTACGTACCATCGGCGAACGAGGGAGACTAAAATACGGTCCTTTCTACTGGCTAACGCAACAACTTTTGCAATAGCGTCAATATGCTCTTGATATACCTCACAGCATGAAGATGACGGTGTATAAGAACACGTGACAAACAGTTGCAAAATGCCTAAATTAATGGACACCACAATAAATTCAAGATCGCCAATATCATTAATTGCAACTAACTCAGAAGATACAGAATTTTCAATTGAGATTAAAACACCACCACCAATTTTACCAACACGATCTTTTCTATAAACTACGTAATTATTGCAGAACAACTGAGAATTAAAAACATTAGGTTTAAGCCATGTCTCAGAAAATGCAATGACATCAAACTCAAAACCAAAGCTATCAACAAATAATCTAGACAATTTAGTATTCAAACCGCGAACATTCTGATTCTGCGCTTGATGTAGATGAAATGGTTAAACTGATTGATCGATAGATGTGTTTAGGCTACCGGAAATCGGATGCCAGGAGGTGATATTGGGGGCCCGCTTTTTTATTAATAGGAAGGCGTGTATTGTTGGTGCCAGCGACACTGTTTAGAGAGATGTTGTTTTGGGGGGTGTCCACAGGGATACATCTGCGGTCCATTTGTGTGGAATCTAATGATGGATCCCCTGTTGGGGACTCTTTGTAGCAGATACAAACTGTGCGCGTACATGGATGATCTACTCATCTTTGTCGAAGGACAGTCTCGTGCTGGTCTGGAGATAAATGATATGCGGGCCATGTGTGTAGTTGGCGACTGGGGCGAGAGAGTCGACGTTGGCGTGGCTGTGGATAAGACGGTGACAAAGCTGTCATCAGATGTCGGCGCACGAGCATCGGGTACATGACCCTGGGGTGAAGTACCTGGGGATAATGGTTGGTGAACGCATGAACTTCTTAGTGAATCTTCCGTACGTCAAGGACAAGCTTGCCGCGGTGGTTGGTGTGGTAAGACGAATCGTTAGAAGCAACTGTAGCCTTAGCAGGGGGGATGTATGCACCAGATTTGATTACTTGCGCTCGCTGCGTATGGTGGTACGAGACAGTTATGTTTGTGGTTGGTAGGGAGAAGGTATTGTCTTGCCATACGGTTTCGGTTTGCCGCAGATCTCTACGGAGGCGTTGGTAATTGGTGGTAATTCGGCCGTTGAGAAGAGGTTTGCCTCTTCTTGAAGCGGATCTCCGCCGTCAATCTGGTGGATGCGGATATTGTTCGTATCAAGGCGCTCTTACTCGTTGGACATACATCGCATGATGTTTTTTTGGGACAGATGAGACTTTGGCTTAACTACGGGGGGGGGGGGGGTGGGCATGAATCTCTCACTGAGTTTTTGCGTGGGAGGTGCATAGCTGACACTGCGGACTTTGACTGTGGCACTGGTCCGGAGACACCTACTGACGGACTGTACTTACTATGACGACATTAAGAACTTAGATGGTACGGGAATTATTCATAGTTGGGACTTTAGTAGGGTTTTAGTGGACGATCGAATATTTGGAAGATTGGGTATCTTCGCACGCGAGGTTTTCAATAGGAGAAGGAAGAGATTGCTGTAGCTGTCTTGTGCATTTTGGCATTGGTTGTAGATGATTGTTCGTTGTAGTCCTTGCGGTGTTAACGTCAGTACAAGATCTTTTTGTTTTGTTTTTTTTTTCTTTTGTGTTTTTTTTTTGCATGGCGCTGGTACGCATGCGCTGTAACTGTTGAACTGATCGCCATTTTATGTTTGTCTGGTGGTATGTGCATCGGGTCACTAGTCCTGGTAGTAGTTTCGGCTACGGGGTCTGGCCAGAGACTTAATTCTTAATACCATGAATGGTTAAGGACCTTCGGGAAGTTACGTGGTGGTGCTGGTTTAAATCCAAAGTGCGGGAGAGTGAAAGCTCGATGTGGAGTTACATTTCAACCAGGTGCCGAGACCCATAGATCGGTAAGAGTTTACACAGTCTCCGTCCCTAACCAAGGGAGAAATTACGCCCAAATGCATAGCTTCGAATAGGTACTCAATAACTTCGCCATCTGGGGGCGTGGGTCGTCGCATTGTATTCACCCGGTATTAAGAGCACTTTGAGATTAGGCCTTAATGGCAGGTACTCACACTAATCTAGAACACAGATCTGTTTACTTATTTCTGTAGTGTTTCTCATAACCTATGGCCATGTAAATATAGTTTTTCAAAAAACGCGATATTCCTAATTTTACAACTGATAATAGGAGTCATTATTTTTAAATGAATGATACCCTGGAAATACAATTACATTTTCCTAAGTTGGTTAATGACCAAGGACTTTTCGCCGGATTTTATTAAAAAATCGACAAATTTGAGTTTAAACCCCTAGTTGTAGATTTTGTCATGAAGACGTTTTCAGTAGTATTTCCTTAGGACTATTTCAACAGGTAACGACAACTTATATAAGACATTTTCATGACATGTCACTAGTTATGACTTAGGTGACTTAAACTGCGAAGAGACTGACAATCTATGTGACCGACCGTGTACTATCATGGCCGACCGTTACTAAAACCAATGCTGTATGTGTTTAGATGAAGTCTTTATCATTTGTCAACTGCAAGTCATTTGTATGAATTTGAAGCTTTCAAACAATTTCGAACTGAAATATATATATACATACATATTTATTTTTAGTTATGGTATGTTTATAATAAATTTTTTTAAAAATGTATTTCAAAAATATTTGAAAATGAGGAAAATAATATGCTAATTTTCAGAGATTCACATGTACGTATGTACGTATGAAATTAAAAATTCTTGTTCCAGAATTTATTGATGTGAGCACATGCAAATAACCAACAGCGTTAGCTTCAGATACGTGGTTGTTGTACAACAATAGTCTCTACCTGAAATAAGTATGATGGTTTTGATGTAGCGGCAGCGAACAAACAAGCAGGTCGTCGTCACCTAAGAGTATTGAATACTATAGAGAACTCATGGAACGAATTGTTTGACTCGAAAGCACTGGCGACATCTGGCGAATGATTCAAAACATATTACTCTCTTTTTGTCAAAACTTGATGTGAATATTTTTGATAATTTTGATGTGAAACATTGATGCCTTTTGAAACATTTATGCTTTTTGTATTGTTTTATGTAATAATATTGTCGAAATGGTGCAATTATATTGAAATATTGTATAAAGAGAATAAGACTCGTTTATGCTCTTTTACTCAGACTGTCTATATGGGAGAGGAAGAAGAGTGCAATTATTTTCTCTATACTATTCAATACTTTTTGTCGTCGCTCTGTTTATGACAAAACAAAAACAATTATTTCAGTGAGTTAAATATTGCTTTATTTATTTTAACATTATTACATCTAATGTTAAAGCAGATGTAAGAAAAATGAAAGTGCAATAGCAAAAGCGCCTTCAGCACAAATATTATCCTTTTTTGTTTTCCAATGTAACATTTACTAATGTGTTCATAGAAAATGAATAGGAACCGTGTAACAAAAAGGTGATAACACATCGCTCATTGACTTTTTAATTATCGGTCAAGTAGACCCAATACATACACAGAGATTAAAATAAGGTAAGTATTTTGTGGCCGTCGGTGGTACAATGGGTAGTGTGCGCGCCTCTTGTACATGAGATCCCGGGTTCGAACCCTGCTCTGACCACCTTAAAAAAAAAAATAATAAAAAAATCTTTCGGCGGCGGTCACCTCGCATAGTGACGGCGGCACTATCGAGTATTTAGCCATGAAAAAACTTCTCAAAATACCGTTCGGAATCGGAAAACTGTAGGTCCCAATCATTGAGTGAAAAATTAGAAAGCGCACAGCTCACTGGTTGTGAGAAGCTCTCCCCAATCCCTTCATGGGATGTAATGGGAAACGGTTTTTTTTTTTTTTTAGTATTTAGAAGACTACACATGGGCACAACATCTAGTGAATTATTGATTGACCAACGACTCACTGATGAATAGTGACTTAAGGATGTGTACATGTCATATGGTGATAACAACAATTCAGAAACTGGGGACAATTCCTGCTGACTTTTTAGCAAATGTATGAAAATGTCAAGGGGTGTCATGAAATTTTTGGAACGAAGTTCCTTATCGCACGTTGCGGGATAGGGGCTAAATGAAAAAAAACTAAACAACTTTTTTTTAACACTATTGTGCTACATCCGAGTATTATCAACTATATTGGTCATATATAAAGGAAATAATAGATATAGCGCGACCATTGTCAACTTTGTACACTACGTGCTGTCCTGTACTACTGTCACTTTCTTTAAAGTTTCCCATAATTTTCACTGACGTTTATTCTATTATATTATAATTTAAACAATGGAAAATGTGACAAAATTTAAATGATTTTATATAATAGCATTTGTTTCTTATATAAAAATCTATTTCAAAGCCATGAGGCCAGGCCGGTGGTGGGGTATCAAGAGGAGAAACCCGGTAAGACCGCCCAAAGATGAAAATGCCGGAATGCATTTTTAATCTAAAAACTTCCCCGCCCCAAAACTGTAGCAACTTCTGTGGTCGCAGATGTCAAAACCGTTAGAGAGTCTGAGGACTCTCAACAAGGAATGGTAGCTGAACCGGAGGAAGAACCAATTTATTAGGACATAGACGACATTGACTTGGCTTTGCAATTCGATGGCCATCAGATATTCTACTTTAAGTACCGTGTTGTATTCTTGTTTCGAAGTGATATTTTTGTTGAAAGTTATTTTTTCTTTTGATATGAAATTTTAGAATTTCGATGTCATATTTTTTTACTTTTTTGGGAACAAAAAAAAAGAAGAACATTACACTAAAATTTTCCCAACACTTGTGCTTCATCCATTAGTTTACTTTATGCAAAGATGATAGAAATACCATACATGTTGGAGAACAAATAGAGAATGTGCTATCAAAGAAGACTCGTTGATAGGGACTGGGTTGCGGGGTGTGATTTTCAAACTTCTGCTGCCGAGTGTCAAGCCCGAAGTACAAAACACATCAACTGGAGGTAAATTTTGCCAACTTAATCGATTAAAAAAAGGGATATTCAGTGAAAAAAAGTGTTAGAGTAAAGATATTTGTGTAGATCCCAATTAACACGAAAATTGCTAAAATTAAAGATTGCTCTCATTCTCTATATGTTTTCCTCGTAGGTCTCGGAACTCGTTAGTACAAAAATCAACTAGTGCACACTCTTAAAGTATTACTCGGTGGAAAAAACTATTTAACCATGCTTTTTTGCATTTTGTATTGTCAAAAAATATCAAAAGCGTAATTTTTTTCTGTTATCTATATTTTATTTTCAAATCCAAACAACAGAATAGAAAAAAAAACTGATTTTTGAGTGCTTTTTCGTCGCATCTGAGTGAAAAATGGTCGTACGGAAACAGCATGTGCCCTCTGGTGAAAATGGTGAATAAGCAAATGAATCATCTATGGTATTTCCATCACAATTGCTTTATGTATGATATTGTGTACTTTTGCTTTGGTTTTTGTCTAGACTAACATATGTTGGGAAATTTCTTGTTTAATGGGAAGTTTTCTAGGTGGAGCCTGTAACCAATATTTAGTTATATTGTAGTTTTGAACCCAATAAAAAGCAAATTTAGAAAAGCCAAAATGCAAGAAGTTTAAAAAAATAACATTTTCTTAAATAAGTGCCTTTTCTTAAAAAAAGTAAATTTTCTCAAATATTCATATTCTTAATTCTTAAACAAAGTACCTATTCTTAAAAAAATACCTTATCTTAAAGAAGTACCTTTGCTTAAAAAAAGTAACTTTTCCTAAAAAAGTACCATTTCTTAAAAAAAATAATTATTTTTAAAATAAGTACCTTTTGTTAAAAAAATACATTTTCTTACAACAAATTACCTTTTCTTACAAAACTAGATTTTCTTTAAAGAGTGAAACAAAATAACTTTTCTTGAGATAAGTACGTACTCTTAAAAATGTACCAAAAAAAATAAATGGTTTCCCATTACATCCCATGAAGGATTGGGGAGAGCTTCTCACAACCAGTGTGCTGTGCGCGTTTATTGTTTTATACTCACTGATTGGGACCTACAGTTTTACATCGGTTCCGAACGGTATTTTGAGAAGCTTTTCATGACTAAGTACTCGATAAGCGAGGTGACCGTCGTCGAAAGAAATTTTAAGGTGGTCGGAGCAGGGATCGAACACAGGATCTCCTGTACAAGAGGCGCGCACTCTAACCATTGCACCACCGTACCTATTCTTGAAAAAAGAACAAATCCTACAAAAAAATCCCATTTCTGAAAAAAAGTTTTCTTCAAAAAAAATACTTTTTCTTAAAAAAATATCTTTTCTTACAAAAATTTGTTTTTCTTGAAAGTACCTTTTCTTAAAAATAATATAATACCTTTTCTATTATTGAGATAAGTAGCCTTTCTGAAAATAAGTAAATTTTCTTAAAAAAATAACCTTTTCCTAAAAAGAGTAGATACCACTTCTTTAACACTTACATACCTGTTCTTGAAAAAATTACTTTTTTGTAAAAAAATTCATACTTTTGTGGATTTTTCTCACAGAAAGTTCTTCTTATTAAAACTAGAACCTTTTCTTAAAAAAAAATTAGGTTTTTATTAAAAAAGTACCTCTCTTCAAAAAGGACCTTTTCGGGAAAATATAATACATATTCTTACAAAAAGGACCTAAAAAATACTTTTTTTGAAAAAATACATTCCATAAAAAAAATTTCCTAAAAAATTTTATCATTTTACAAAAAGTATATTTTCTTAAAGATCCATTTAAATTATCGTATTTTTCAACGGGCGCCTTAGGCGTGTTGGAACTAACTAATACATAATATATAGCGAAAGGAACTTCGTTCCAACCGGGTGTCCCCTGACACCTCATGTAATTTTCTGTATGAGAGTGGATCGGCAAGTCAGCAGGGACTCTGACATGTCAGCCCATAGTCACTGATGATGTCGTTGGGAAATTTCCCACTGGTGCTTAGTACAATTTTTGCAAATAAAATTGTTTATAACCATTGATATTAATTTTTGACTGGTCAATGATCAACGATCAAACATTATTTAAACTCTGAATCCATTTTTGACGTAGAATACGTTGTAATTATTGTTATTGTTGTAATCTTTATTTCATTGAATTTGAGGAAACGGCTAGATGAATTTTTTTAAAATTTTTTTTGTAGGTAAATGAAGATGTTATCTTTCGTTTGATATACATTTCATATTGGTTGATATATTTCTAGTATTTTAATTTCTCAAATGAAAATTGTTTAAACACATACACTCAAACATATGTGTGGTGTTTGGTTGAGTGTTTTTTGGTTGCACAACATTGCTTAGGAACATGTATCTAGTAAAAAGTGAAACGAACAGCAAGCTAATGTTGCTTGGCAACATGTATCTAGTAAAAAGTGAAACAAACAGTAAGCTAACGTAATAAAGCTTTTTTGCGAAAGCTTCAATAAAGCTGTTGTAACATTAATTTTGAATTGTAAAGCGTAAAGCTTTCACACAACGCTCGAATGCTAATGCGAAGACTCGATAAGGTAAACCTTTTTTAATATTAGGGCGGCCCTCTCAACATTCGCAGAACTTATTTCAATAAAAATATTAATTAAAATACATAAATTAAATTAAGTTTAAAAAAATTGAACATAATATTTTTTTTTTTAAACGGACTTGAATCAAATGCCGTTGGTAAATATAAAAATTACAGCAGACAGTTGTCCGAGGCCTTCGGCCACGGACTGTCCCTGCAGGCTGTGTCAGAGACACGACCATTAAGTTTAAGGTAGAATACGCCATCCGATAAGACAGAAAACATATATAACAATAAATGATAAATAATATAAGCAAATGAATTTATTGTTATATATGTTTTCTGTCTTATCGGATGGCGTATTCTACGTTAAACTTAATGGCCGTGTCTCTGACACAGCCTGCAGGGACAGTCCGTGGCCGAAGGCCTCGGACAACTGTCTGCTGTAATTTTTTTAGGTTAATAGTTGATTGCTGTTTAAACAACCAGAGTCTGACATTTAAACTATGATCAAGTGACCATATGATGTTGACAGAAAACAACAAGAAGAACAAACACAAAGTTTCTTTAATTATTAATGTGAACAATTATAATCACTATCCTAGTTGAAATAGCTTTATTTCTGCTCAAATATTCTCCAATTTCATTAAATATTTTGTATTTCATCACTTCACTTTTGTTTTGCAAATGGCGTCAGTTTGAAGCATTGTAACGATTAGCCGATAAATGTATGAATACCGGTTATTTTTCGTAGCATTTGCCACTGTTGCCATATGGTAGTAAGATTGTTTGACAAAGCACTTAAAACTTTTTTCGAATTTAAAATCAGATCGAACATAAATCAAAATCAGCTGATTACCAATTTAAATAACCAGTCAAAAATTGGGCCTAAGTCGTTGAGCTGCAAGTGTGTATGTATTGATATTTAAATTAATACGAGTGGTATAAGTCTTTACTAGGAAAATCTTAGTCTCCTGAAAAATGGTTAAAAACACAGCATTTTTTGAAAACCCAGCGATGACTATATTTTTTACTGGACTTCTTTTTTTTGGAATTAAAGATGGATCCACCCAATTACCCTACAAACAGGTGGTAAAAATCAAGATGTTTAGTTTCGCTCTATTCAATATTTAGAATTGAGATTAGGCCTCATTTTCACACCACTTGCCGTGATTTCCACGGCTGTCCTGTTTTACATTTCAAAAGAAAAGGGTTATATGTTTTGGTTGGCGAAATTCCAGCTGCCACACAAAATAATATTTTACATAAAAGACGACCAATTAGTAAAATGACAGGTTTAGTTTTTGGTAAAGGGATTTAAAACCACTGTGGTTAGTTAGTTAGTTAAGCATGAGTTTAAGTCATTGTGTTCGTGTGTGTAAGAGAGTATGTGTGCGAAAGTGTGTGTGTGTGTGTCTGTATGTGTCATCAAATCTATGAGTAGGACTACATACATACATGTATGTACGTATTTGTGTATTTTCGTTTAAGGATGAGTACGTTTTTTGAATGTTTACACGTGAATTTGTATGTACCATCAACCCAATCCCCACAAACATTCCGAAATCCATGCACACACACTTATACTCAAATTGAGTAATGCCTTATTTTGTTGTTGTTTAAATTATATTTGTAGTCGTCCTGTTTCCTTAGCACTCGTGTAAATAAATATTCGGTAGTTGGTGTTGGAGTTGCAGTTTTCGTTTTTCATTTCTCATGAGTCATTTGTCCTCTGAGGCGTAGTGGTTGTATCCTGCCTGGCTGCCTGCCAAAAAAAAAAAACGAAGCCCCTCCCCCTCTCCTACAAAATTAAAAAGGAAAAATTGGTAACAATGGTTTCAGCCATGTTGGAAACTATTTTAATAGTCGTTTTGTTTGTTCTCCAACAGAAAACACACACACACACCAACAACAAAAGTGAGTCAACAGTAAGGACAATAACAGCAGCAGGAGCAACAACAACAACAGTACTAAATGTTATTCTACCATAATTCATGAACGGGCAAAAGGAAGAGAATGGGTAGGCGATGGCAAAGAATTGCTCGTTAAACGTTAAAAATTATTTAGTTCGTTTCATTTCATCTTTTGTCTACCTAAATGGTTATTGCGTGTTAGGAAATGTTCTTTTTCTCTTTTAACTTCAGACGCTTTCATCGCACAAATCAAACGTGAAAACATGTGTAGTATCTCAAGGAATGGGGTGTTCCATAAAACGAGGTTATGCTGTCATACGTCAATACATTATATTTATGTATATGTGTGTGTGTGTGTGCGTGTGTTTGAAGAGGTAGTCACTGTTTTGTGTGTTCCAATTGTTGAAATGATTTCCTGATTTATTACACCCAAGCGTGGGGTATTTTGTGGCACCAAAATAGTAGTTAAGCAGAAGGCGATATACTCATTTCATTCGATGGTACTAAACAGTACAAACAGTCGTCAAAAAAAAAATAAAAATATTGTGGAAAGTTGATAATGTGAATCCTTGAATTCGACTGGTAGTCGTTTCTTCTACGACCTAAAATATTTTGACTGGCTAAAATAAATGTTAATGTTAGCACAGAAAATTGTCTGTGATGAAATCATTAGTGTGTGCAACTACTGTGTATGAAAAGCTGAACACAACGAAATGATTAGCTGGAAATCAATTCCAATACCGTATTAAGGATATGTTGTATTAAAGATATTCATTGGTTACAGGCTCCTGTGGAGGTTAAAAAAATATTATTTTTGCAATTAGACGCATCGTTTCCGAGTTATAGCTGTTTTTTTATTTAAGCGATTTTCTTATTTCTCCGATTTTTTTTTTACAATGAGATGAGACAAAATTCACCGATACCGAAAGTAGAAGGATACAGCTGTTGGCTAGTGCTGAACACGTCCAAAGAAGATGTTCCGTGGATTCTTCCTATTTCTCATCGGTACAGTAGTTCTCACAAGATATTTTAGCTCTGACCTTTACTCACGCGGCATGTCTGTCAATCAGACAGTAAATAAATTGATTCAATAGTTTCCGATTACATCTCATTAAGGGATAGATGAGAGTTTCTAGCAATCAGTGGGCGTTTCGTTTTGTAGTTTTACTCTCACTGATTGGGACCTACAGTTTCACATTTTAACTAAATATAAGTACATGTATTTGTGTTTAATTTTTTATTTAAAACAAAAATATTCAAATATTTATCTATTCCCTTTCAACCAAAATCAGTTGGTCAGGTTCCGGTATCATATTGCCAACGAAATGTTGATTTCCCCAATTTATTTGAGTATTTCAATTTTATTATTCTTCATTTTAAGATCAAGAGAGTCAAGTACCTGGGAATAGTTCTCGACAGAAAACTGTCTGGGAAACCGAATGTGGAGGAGAGGGTGAAAAAGGCGTCTGTTGCTTTTTACTGCTGTAAAGGAGCGATAGGAAAGCGCTGGGGACTGTCTCCTAAGATCACCATGTGGATTTATACGGCAATAGTCAGACCAATACTTCTCTATGGCATCGTAGTTTGGTGGAGGTCCCTCCAAAAGAAGGATATTCCGAATTCCTTGATGAAAATTCAAAGATCAGCACTGATTAGCGTTAGTGGGGAAATGGGCACGACGTCAGGTACTGCACTTAGTGCTATCCTGAACATCTGTACTCCTGATATCATGGCCGAATCGGCAGCCGCTACATCCCTGGTGAGAATCAGAGATTGTGGCGTTTTGATATCGGGGCATTCCGGACACGCTGAATTACTACACAGGATCAACTCTATTCCCGTAAAAACGGAATACTGTATCCCCTACCTTCTACCAGCGACAAATCTAAGGAATTCTATTGCGAACAGGAATACCTGGGAAAAGTCACTGGAAGGTGACACCAGTTGTATCAGATTTTAAACGGATGGATCAAAGTTGGACGAGCAAGTAGGCTATGGGGTCCATTCACCGGACCTAAATGTAAATATCTCCTTCAAGCTGCCTGATCACTGTAGTGTATTTCAGGCGGAAATTACCGCCATACTGGAGGTTGCTGAACTACTGAAAGGTAGTGTCACAACCCTCCGGAGAATATGTATCTACACAGACAGCCAGGCTGCTTTAAAATCCCCCGGAAGCCATGTAGCGGATGCGTTAGCTAGACAGGGCACTACAGCACAAGTTCTTCCGGCAAAAGAAAGTGTTAGTATGCCAATCTCTACCTGCCGTTTGCAGGTCAGGCAGTGGGCTGATAATATGTTCAAGGACAATTGGAGACTTACTTCAACTTGCAACCAAACCAGGGTCCTCTGGCCACAGGTGGACAGGAAGAGGACTAGGCAACTACTTAACTTGCCGAGAGGCAGGTTATCCACAATGATAGGAACACTTACGGGACATTGTCTTGTAGAAAAACACGCCCTAAGATTGGGACATAGAAACTCTACTCTCTGTAGATACTGCATGGAAGAGGACGAGGAAACGGCGAAACACCTTCGCTTGGATTGCCCTGCTCTGGCAGGACTGAGAAGTAGGATATTCGGTACACATTTAGTTATCACCGTAGCCCTACAGGATATTCCTGTAGATCTCATAGACAAATTTATTAAAAGGGCAAATTGGCTAGACGACTAGTCAATAGTTGTTATGGAGGAAACTGCAGGTATCACAATGGGCTTCTTTAGCCTAAGTGTGCTAGACAGCGTGCTGCCTTGCAACCTTTTCAACCAACCAACCAACCAAGAGCAAGAGTGTGATATTGATAAAATCCACAAACACTTCAGTCAATAGAATCCCCCATACCTCTGCGTGGCTCTGCGCCCGCACACACGACGGAAAACTTTGTTGCTTCGCAGACAACAGATCTACAAAAATATACAAGGAAGTTACAGTGTGTTCAATAAGAAGTCGACCTTAAAATCTGTTGAAAAAGTATTAAATTCGGATGCTCAGAAAAATAAAAAATAAAGTTTTTAAATCAACAAAATCGGCAAACGATACACTATGCCAAGCGAAGATAAACGAGTACTGGCCCCCATTGTCAGTGTAACATTTTTAAATTTCATTTGTGTATTTTGCTCTTCAAACTGAAACAATTTCACTGCAAGTACAGAATTTACTCTCGTTGGTATGATGAGGGTTTAAACGTGTTTCTTACCAAATTTTGGGGTAAAATCATTTCCTTGATACTCTATTCTTCATTTTTCTTGTAAATACCATATGAAACAAACTTAAGAGAAACAGAAAAATATATGCCAAAACCAAATTGATTTTGGCTGGACGCCATCTATCCATATACCAGAGACCAGCGATGTCCTCATGTTGATTGTGATGTCTTAAATGTGACCGTCTTATAGCATCTAAATCAATATAATCTTAAAGGATTTTCTGTGGCTTTGAACGAGACGGAAATGCCTATAGCTATTGACTCAACTGACTGATGGTTAAAGCCATGAGGCATGAAATCACTTTGAATTCATCTCATTCCATTTCATCCACTTGAGGTTTTTTTTTTTTTTTGCTACAAATGATAATCGATTAGCCAAAGGTGTTGAAGATGCATCTCTTAAATTTTGCCACAAAAACGTTTGTCAACAAAAATTTGTAATAATATTGCAAACAATTGATTAGTTGACAAGTGTTGCGGAAATGCTTAAGATGTTTGCCGGAAATGTCTTAAACTTTTTATAAAAAGAAAAATAAAAAATGACAAAAGTTCAAGGAACTTTTGATCCCAATGAAGCGAAGGATATGTAATGTCTTTATACGGAATATTTAAATATTGGGAAATTTGTTGATAAGACTGATTGCGGTTTGCTTGGGGGTATAAAATGTATACTGGCAACAAGAAAGACAATAAGAATATGAACGCCCTACTTGTCGTTATAAGGATCACGATACACAGTGGGGGATTTCCCGAAAAAATTGGAAATAATTCAGCCATTTCGTAACGGAAATTGAATGAAATTTCACACGGGCATAGCCGAGGTGTAGTGCTACAGTATTTGGTATATTGAAGCGCCACTGACGACACTGGAGAGGAACAAAGGGTGGAAAAATTTGACTACCTCGTCCAGCTTCTCGAAATACCGTTCGGAACAGGTGTAAAACTGTAGGTCAAAATCAGTGAGTGTAAAACTAGAACGCGCACAGATCAGTGGTTTGTAAGAAGCTCTCCCTAATCCATTCATGGGATGTAATGGGAAATCTTTTGTTTTTTATGTAAAGCTTTCAATTTTGTTTTAATTGGAAATATTTTTTTATATGAGGCGTCTATTTCATACATGGGTCTTTTAATTTGCATTACATTATCCAAAGGAATTGCTTTGGCATTGTTCGCAATGACAATTACAAAATTTTGAATTTGCATTTGCTCAGACAATGCAAATGCAGGTTGTGGAATCGGATTTCAATTGTAATGAAGTATGGGAATGCTTTTAATTATTTTGAATTTATTTGACAGTTGACAATTCTGATTTTAAAGTATTTAATTTGTAGAGGTTTGTGGCTTCGATAGGTATTGCCTCATAGTACTTTCAATTTCATAAGCCTGTAATGTATAACATATTTGAAAACCAAAACTGCCAGATATGAAGGAAATGCTTTGAAAATAAGTACAATTGACAATGGTATTTAAATTTTTTTAATTTGCATTTGTAAATGTAATTCAAATTAAACTATAAATTATAATTGAAGCCACTGGTGGGAGAAGGTCTTAACTCACTTTTTTTCAAAACAATATTTTCCTTCTTTTAATGTTTCCATGGTATTTGATTTTGTTTTAGATAAGAAAAAAGTCAACATCTGATATTTAAATTATTAAAATTTAATTTTAAAATTATTTTTTTTAATTTTTTTTAAATCAGATACCATGGAAACATTAAGAGGAAAATATTGTATTTTAAAAAAAGTGAGTTAACACTTCTTTCACTAGGAGCTTCAATTGTCATATAATTAATTTGCTCCGTGTATGGTTTTTTAAGCCCAAAAGCATTAGATTGTGAAAAATAACACAAAAAAATTAAATTTTAATCAACAAATTGTTGTATTCGAAATATCAATATATGGCATTAACATTTGAAAATGATTTCAAGGATCTGGCCATCACGGCTGTTCATGATGAAGCGCATTCTGGACGTCCAATAGCAGGTTACTTTTCCGAGCATTGTTGACCGTATGTCACGAACAACATGTCACGAACAACATGTCACGAACAACAACGAACAAATCGCACGATCTTTGAGACCAACTGACAGGCGCATTTCCCGAAATCAACTTATCGCCAAATTTTGATTTCAATAAATCCATGGTTTCGGTTGCCGCATGGCACATAGCGCCCTGCTGTTGAAACCACCACGGATCAAAGTCATCCATTTTTTCAAACAAAAATCAGTGATTTCAAACAAAAATCAAACGATCTCAAATGACCGTAACGCGAGGTCCGTCTTCATTTTTGAAGAAATATTGTTCGATGATGCCACCAGCATGTAAACCGCACCAAATGGTTAATTTTTCTGGATCTAATGCAGTGTGTAGGGTCGTTTGTGCAATTTTATTTCTAAACAAACCCGTTAAGCCAAAAATGAGCCATTTTTGCGATAAAACATTGGGTCAGTTTCCAACTGCTCTAGAGCCCAATCGGCGAAAGAATGACGAATATGATGTTCCGGTTTTAATTCCTGCACCATCCTGATCTTTTACGGGCGTAGGCCAAGATCTTTGCGCAAAATTTTCCACGTAGTGAATGGGCAGAGCATCAATTCCTGCGACCGATGACGAATCTATAAATTTGGATTTTCTTCCATACTTTCGTTTACAGCGGCGATATTCGGCACATTCCTTTGACGTGTTGGTGTTATTGCATAATTTAGAGAGTATGTGGTATGAGATCTATCCATAGTTCGACGGATGGCTTGAACAGACGCACGATTATGAGCGCCATAAAAATCACGAAGTCGTCTATCAGTGGCGTGAATCGATGACTGATTTTCAAAGTAAATTTAGATAATTTAGTAGCGTTGTTCAAGCGTGAATCTATTCATGATAATTTTCCCGAGTGTACTGATCAGAAATGTCAGAAAGTGAGCGCAGTATGATAGTTCGTTTGATAGCTAACCCTTTCCTAAGTTCTATATATTTGTAGCGCTACTAAAAAGCCTACAAATGTGTCTCCACATTTTGACCAATACTAGAGGATTTTGTTGCCAAACATATAAGGTTGTTATATGTATTTCAAATACAGCTAAACGTAGCTTAATTGTATATACACCAGAGTTTCCTACCTGGTAACGGGTCCGTCATCTAACGTTTTTTTTTCAACTAGTATTTATTTCGGGAATGGTAACACTTAGCTCATGTCTGATTTGACAGATAATTAGTTTTATCCTTCCGCTGAACGAATATGGTTGTGTATACTGACCATCCAATGCGTTTTCGCTTCGCTAAGTGGGCCTGCGATCGACTTACAGAAGATGCCGATTTTGCCAAAAAAATCATCTTTTCAAATGAAGCTCATTTTGATCTTGGCGGGTATGTCAACAAGCAAAATTGTCACATTTGGTGCACAGAAAACCCACACGCATCCAATGAAAAGCCGATGCACCCAAAACGAGTCACTGTTTGGTGCGGATTTTGGTCCAGAGGCATAATTGGGCCATTTTTCTTCGAAAATGAGCAAGGAGTGGCCGTTACAGTCAATGGCGATCGTTATCGGGCCATGTTGAACGAATTTTTCTTCACAAAAATTGAAGAGGAGGATATTGGCAACATTTGGTTTCAACAGGACGGCGCTACGTGCCACACAGCCGAAGCTACACTCGATGTTTTGCGCCCTGTTTTTGAAGATCGCATTATCAGCCGCAGAGATGATGTCGTTTGGCCACCTCGGATCTGCGATTTGACACCGTTGGACTATTGTTTGTGAGGTGCCCTCAAAGATAAGTGTTACGCCGACAAGCCAGAGACAATTGACGCTTTAAAGGACAATATTCGTGAAGCCATTGGTGAAATACAGCTGCACACAATCGATAATGTGCTTAAAAATTGGGCCGATCTTGTAGGCTACTGCATGGCCAGCCGAGGCAGCCATTTGAATGAAATTATTTTCCATTATTAACCGGAAGGTTTGTACTTTCAAATAAAGAAAGAGATTTGAGAAAATATGCAGTAGTTTTTTTTATGAATGAATGAATGGTTTCCCATTACATCCCATGAATGGACCGGGGAGAACTTCTCACAATCACTGAGCTGTGCGCTTTCCAGTTTTCACTCACTGATTGGGACCTACAGTTTTACACCGATTCCGAACGGTATTTTGAGAAGCTTTTTCATGGCTATATACTCGATAGTGTCGCCGTCACTAAGCGAGGTGACCGTCGTCGAAAGAAATTTGAAGGTGGTTGGAGCAGGGATCGAACCCAGGATCTCCTGTACAAGAGGCGCGCACACTACCCATTGCACCACCGACGGTCACGGCATTTTCAAAAAAAAAAGTTATTTATCGCACCCGTTACAAGCCTTTCTCGATTTAAAATAACAAAATTATATTTCGCGAAAAATATCTGGACATGTAAAGCTGCCTCGCAATTTCTTTAACCTAATTCTAATAGTAGCATCTGTTCCAACGGAGCATGTTGAAAATCTAAACTATCCTGAAGCATTTGTGGAAAATTATTAAAATTTTCCAAATAATCACATTTCCTGGGATTTTAGACTTTATTTTTGGAATTATGAGATTGTGTTAAGTTGAATTAGTAAAAATTGTTATGGCTTTGAATCTACATTATATGTGTAAGTAAACTGCCAATTTTCGTTTCGATATCACATTTCTTTCTATATTTTGTAAAAACATTGATTAAATATTAATTAAATCTTAATCAAATATTAATTGCATCAAAAGCATCCAAAAAAGGCGTAAAAATTTTAAAAATCGGTGACAAAAAAAATTAGACTTTTGGCCAATGAAATCAAAATCTCAGCGACAGTGGGGCGTGGAAAGGACATTTTTTTTAAATTGTCTCGAGTTGATCTTTAATATTTGCCCTCGACTTTGGGTAATTTTTTCTTTTTCCCTGTATTAGGTGTGTTTTTACCCCGCTAAATTTAATTATAGCTCAATTGGTATGGAGCAGCCAATCGATATTAAGTGTCATTTCAATTTCCCACTTAAATTTCGACTTAAACAATGTCAATGTTGCCACATGTTAAATTTCAACAAATGGCAACCAGAAATGATTTGTTGTCGTTTCTTGTGAATGAAAAGGTTAACAAAATGGAGAATCTCAAATAATTATTTTTGCAAAATGGGTTAAGTGTACATAGGCAATGGACTAGTATATTTCAATACCTCTGAATTCGAGAAGGAATCTGCAAAACTGGGTTTATTTCGGGTTAAGCAAGCACTTCAGAGATAATTCTGTCTCTCGAGAATCGAAGATCAAACTATTTCAAACTCTCACACAACCTGTATTGCTTTATGGCGCGGAATACTGGGTCATACCTTATGGAGGTCGACCCGGTATAGAAGAAAATTTACTCATGGAGTGGAATGCCAACAAAGAAAACGAGTGAAGCGCGTCGTTTACCCGCTCTCTCTCTCTCTCTTACTCTCTTCCATGAATATTTAAATACACGAGCAGTTATCTGATGATGTTATTATATCTAACTATAGAAATTCCAACCATATTTAAATAAAATTACATAAAGTACGTAAAAAGTAAGAAATAATCAAGTTATGAGATGATGCGTTTGAGTGAATCGCGTCGACTGTTTTGGTTCTTTTCTACTAAATAAATAAATAAATGGTTTCCCATTACATCCCATGAAGGAATCGGGGAGAGCTTCTCACAACCAGTGAGCTGTGCGCTTTCTAGTTTTATACTCACTGATTGGGACCTACACTTTTACACCGGCTCCGAACGGTATTTTTGAGAAGCATTTTCATGACTAAATACTCGATAGTGTCGCCGTCACTATGCGAGGTGACCGCCGTCGAAATAAAATTTAAGGTGATCAGAGCAGGGATCGAACCCAGGATCTCAAGTACAAGAGGCGCGAACACTACCCATTGCACCACCAACTTTTCTACTAGAGTTGCCAAATTGCGCCGGTTTCTGCTTCTCTACTTGTACATCCTTTTTGGTCTAACGTACATATTGCACCCTAACTACAAAAGAGCCATAACTCAAAATTTACAAATTTTCTGTAGAGGCAAAAAACTGGATTTGCTAAATTCGATAATGTATGAAAATTCTCAATAATAGACATATTCATTAAGGATGTTTTTTGACGAAATGGAACAGAAAATTATAACAGGTTTTTTGCAGCGGATAGAAGAAAAATTTCAAAATTGTGCCTTATGACTCTTTTACAGTTTGGGTGCGATATGTGTATTCAATTTTCAATATAGAATAATTCTAGAATTGTTTCTTTGACTTAGTAATAATTGGATGTCAGTCTTGGAATCCTTAAAACTACTTTGCCCTCTTCTCTACAATCCACTGTTATGATGTAACGACGAACTAAACAAAAATGATAGTCGACATTTGTCCTAATAAAGTTTTTAGTTCACCTGGATGAGTGAGTTGTAGTCTACGTACTTACATGAAAAACTTTTTAATGGCTACACTTTCTTTGCCCAGCATTGCTCTGGTATAAAACGAACTATCGTACCTATAATTGTCGAAATGCGCAATTTACACACATTTACATATCTAACTACTCAGCCTAACGCTCCCACTCCACAAAAAAAAAAACAAAAAAAAAAGCACGAAGGACTACTGTGTAATTAACACAACTCTTTTGTGTGAGTTAAAAGAATTTGGTGTAAGTGTGTGTGTGTATTTAGGTGATTTATGTGTTAGAAATAAATAGTTAAAGTTGTAGTGAGACATAGTAGTTGAGGTAGTGATGGTAGTTGTAATGGCAGCATGAGTACAAGTAGATACTTTGTCGTAATTTAATTGCAATTAAAAGTATTAAAATCATATTAAGAAGCCATTACAAAATGTATTTCCTACCATTAAAATTAGTCTACATTTACATCATTTATTATTTATGAATTTCCTGACATGTTCACTAATACACTCGTCTCCGTCTCCGTGTCCGTGTCCGTCTCCGCACTTAGAATGACGAGCATGTACATCAGACTTAGGTAGGCATACTCATGGTAGGCATATTCATCGTAGGTATATTCATGGTAGGCACGAGTCGGAAGATATTCATGTAGTACCAATACTTATGTACATAGTACAAGGGAATTTTCCTTACACTTCACATGTTTTGGTATGCGTGAGTGTATGGCAAGGACAAGACGTAGTATGAACAGCTCGAACATTTTAATCATAAAGTTCATGGTAAGACTGTAAATTTTGCCATAGGGAATATTTGTATCCATTACACATTCACACACACACACACACACGCACACATGTGCCAAGGGATCGAAGGGATTATGGTATAAAAAATGACGATTAAAGGCGGATATTAAAATACCAATTCAAACTTATTAATACACATATTGTTATTGAATATACACTGCATAAATGTAGTGGTTGCCACGGGCTTCCTCGGAGTTTTTAAATAATAACTCGACAGTTAAATTCTTATAACTAGAAGAATACCAGGCAACAAATTTGAGTCATTTATGACTTTTAAGCCTATATGATTTAAAGATATTGTTACGATTAAAAGCTGTACTTATGCTTAATGGATAATACAACATAATACAGGGTGTCTCAAAAGAAGTTTACATTTGTTTAGTTGACTCCGTGAACGCATCTGAGGGCAAGGTGAGTATGCCAGTAGGTAGCCTGGCTCTTGGGAATTCAGTCACCACACGCTGAAAAATTTTTGGTTTTTTGTTGTTTGGATGCAAATATAAAGTGTGTTTGGTGCTTGTCGCAAATATATTATACTTGTGTCCAAACACATTGTGTTTGCTATTCAATATCACATGTTTGGAACACAATGATTAATAAATGTCTTCGGTTAGTGACTTGTGTAAATACACACCGCAGTGGCTTAACGGGCTAGACGCTGCTGAAGATGATGCTTCACAAACATCGAAACGATCGTCCAGCGAATGTGAGTTCGAATCCCACCCGCGGCATTTACATTTTTTTCACTAACCGGAGCAAACATGATCTCTTACAGCCTTAAAGGAATTTACAACTTTAAAATATATGTATTTATGACCCAAATGTGTGTGTTTTTTTTTTTTGTTGGAAACTGCTGAAAACAAAAACGTGAAACAATTCACGGAAACAATTCTTGCAGACATGTACAGGGTTCCTGCAATATGTTGCTGGGGCCGTTATTTTTCAGCGTGTAGGAAGCGTTTCAACGGAGCGGACCGCGCACTGTACTTGTGAGAGTTTTACAAAATTTGTCATTCAGAGATTGTAGCACGCAGAAGACTCTGCAGAATTCGAGGTTTTCGTCACTTGAATGATGCGCTAAGCATCCCTCTCTTTTTGCAAATGTGTCAACAAATTTTAAGAGACTGGTTCAACACCACAAAAGCCAAAATCGGGGAACCCAAGGTCATCAAGAACAGCAGAAAACATGGACAGTGTAAATCAGTTTATTGGTGAGGATCCGAATCTTTCACTTTTAAAGTCGTCATTGGAAATTTCACCGTTCGAATAAATGAATGCAGTGAACCTGAAGTTTTACATTTATACGACATTATTGTTAATTGTTGGTGGTGCAATGGTTAGTGTGCGCGACTCTTGTACATGAGATCCTGGGTTCGATCCCTGCTCTGACCACCTTAAATTTCTTTCGACGACGGTCACCTCGCATAGTGACGGCGACACTATCGAGTATATAGTTACGAAAAAGCTTCTCAAAATACCGTTCGGAATCGGTGTAAAACTGTAGGTCCCAATCAGGGAGTGTAAACTGGAAAGCGCACAGCTCAGTGATTGTGAGAAGCTCTCCCCAGTCCCTTCATGGAATGTAATGGGAAAACATTTTTTTTTTAATGTTAAGAAATAAATTCCCAAATACTGTACTTTGATAATTAACAATCTTTTTTTTAAAGACATCTAATTTTTTATTTTACCAACTCACAAAATGTAAACTTTCTTTTGTGACACCCTGTATTCGGTGTGTTTTTTAGCCCGCTAAATTTAATTATAACTCAATTTGTAAGGAGGAGCCAATCGATATTAAGCGTCATTTCAATTTCCCACTTAAATTTCGACTTAAACAATGACAATGTTGCCACATGTTAAATTTCAACAAATGGCAACCAGAAATGATTTGTTGTCGTTTCTTGTGAATGAAAAGGTTAACAAAATGGAGAATCTCAAATAATTATTTTTGCAAAATGGGTTAAGAGTACATAGACAATGGACAAGTACATTTCAATACCTCTGAATTCGAGAAGGAATCAGCAAAACTGGGTTTATTTCGGGCTAAGCAAGCACTTCAGAGCTAAGACCGTCTCTCGAGAATTGAAGATCAAACTATTTCAGACTCTCACACAACCTGTATAGCTTTATGGCGCGGAATACTGGGTCATACCTAACCTGACCAACTGTTTTTGATCGAAATGCGGGACTTTGACTTAAAACGCGGAATTTATTAATGTGTTAACATCTATAGCCACGAGTAGGGCAATCTATTAAAGTGAACCCATGCAAACAACACACAGCGTTAGCATCACATACGTGGTTGTTGTACAACAATAGTCTCTGCCTGAAAATAAGTCTGATGATATTGATGTAGCGGCAGAGAACAAACAAGCAGGTCGTCGTCGCCATAGAGTATTGGATAGTATAGAGAACTCATGGAATGAATTGTATGACTCAAAAGCACTAGCGACATCGGGCGAATGATTCAAATCGTATTACACTCTTTTTGTCATAACTTGGTCCATTCATAATTTTGATGTGAAACATTGATGCCTTTTGAAATATTTATGCTTTTTGTATTGTTTTATGTAATAACATTGTCGAAATGGTGCATTTATATTGAAATATTCTATAAAGAGGATAAGACTCGTTTATGCTCTTTTACTCAGACTCTCTACATGAGAGCGGAAATGGAGTGCAATAAGTTCTCTATACTATTCAATACTTTTTGTCGTCGCTCTGTTTATGACAAAACAAAAACAATTACTTCAGTGAGCTAAATATTGATTTTTATTTAGTTGTATCATTCAGTTGTATACAAACAAGCAGGTCGTCGTCGCTCTGTTTCTGTCTTCATTTATTTTATATTACATCTAATGTTAAAGCAGAAGAAAGTGCAATAGCAAAAGAGCCTTCAGCACAAAAACTATTATTTTTTTATTTTCTAATGTAACATTTACTAATGTGTTCATAGAAATCGAGCAGGTACCGTGTAACAAAAAGGTGTTAACACATCGCCCGTGAGTTCGAACACTCATTGATGTTTATTTATTTTTAAAGACGTCTTATTTTTTATGTTATCAGCTCACAAAATGTAATCTTTCTTTTGAGACACCCTGTATTATGTGTGCTTTTTTTACCCCGCTAAAGTTAATTATAGCTCAATTGGTATGGAGGAGCTAAACGATATTAAGCGTCGTTTCAATTTCTCACTTAAAGCCCCGTACTGTGTTCTTGCGAAATTTCCGTAAGAAATTTTGCCATTTATCTCTAAACCTTTGTTTTACTTTGAAAATAATGCACTAATAACTCCTCTTCGCACTCAATTTTATTTTAAACTCATGTGGTATTACAAATTATCATGTGGTAAAATTAACGAAATGTCAAAATTCCTGTCCCAAACAATTATCAAACAATTGTTTTCGTACGAAATAACTTTGGCGTAACAACCCTGTAATTGATATTGCTTACAAAATATTCACAAGGAGCTGAGATCCAAGCAAATGAAAAGTGAGCGAAATTGTCGTTATTTTTTATACATGGACTTCTTATGGCAACGAACATTTCATAAAAACTGAATACCGGGCTTAAATGTCGACTTAAACAATAACAATATGTTAAATTTCAACAAATGGTAACCAGAAATGATTTTTTGTCATTTCTTGTGAATGAAAATGTTACCAAAATGGAGAATATCAAAGAAGTAATTTGCAAAATGGGTTAAGATTACGTGGGCAATGGACAAGTTAATTTCAATACCTCTAAATTTGAGAACGTATCAGCAAAACTATGTTTGGCAGTAAACGAGGACAAGACAAAATTAATGGTTTCGAGAAGCAGAACATCCACCCGATTGGATGAAAGGATGAAGGTTAATAATTGTTATAATTTCGAGGTAGTGGACCAATTTCTGTACCTCGGATATAGCGTGAAAAGAAGTAAAAACGTCAGCCTAGAAATCAAACCGAGAATTGTGGTTGCAAACAGGTGTTATGTCGGGCTAAACGGGCACTTGAGAGATAAGACCCTCTCTCGAGAAACGAAGATCCAACTATATCAGACTCTCACACAACATGTCATACTTTAAGGGGCGGAATCCTGGGTCATACCGCATGCTGATGAAACATCACTGAGAGTTTTCGAGACAAAAGTGCTCTGATAAATATATGTTCAGTAAGTGCTCTGATAAATAATATATTGACGACGGATGAACCACGAACTGTATAATCTATATCCCAACACCGATGTATATAGTTATGCGTATCTAAATAACATGTTTGTGCTGCCATATCAGTAGAATGGGTCAGAATGAACCAGTGTGTGCGAAAGGTATTCGAAGACGTACTCGATGGATATTGAAAAATAGGACGACTAAGACTTCGTTGGAAAGACCAGGTGAAATATTACCTTCGAGAGCTTGGTGTTACCAACTGGAGGAGAAAAGTTGAAGATCGATTCGGTTGGAGAAACACGTTATACTCATACCCCCTCGGCGTTGTTGGTTGCCTCATTCCAATAACAACAACCGATGATGAAGATCTGTGGCTAGATCTGAAATAGCTATACGGTTTGCCAGGAGTCATAGGGAAACATTTGCAAAACTCATTTTTTAAAAAACTATATCTCTATTAATAGAGATATAGAATAGCCTCGAGCTTGAACAATAATATTAAAAAGTACCAATAAAAAGGCCGAATAAATAAAAATAATCCCTGATGAATTTAAAAACATTATATTAATGCCAATGTTTGCTTTTTGATGAATTTCAGTACCACGCGTATGCAGTTCAACGGCAGCAGTCAATTTACAGACTAAATATTGCGTTATAAGGGATGTTTGAACATGACTATGAATACCCATGTTAATGATGCATGTAATAAACGTTTACTCATTACCCACAGGGTATGGGGAAATAATAGCAGGGTATGGGAAATGGGGAAATATCCATTACACATGGGGAACGGTTAAGCAGCCTTTACCCATTACCCACGGCGATAGGCCTTTACCCCATTTTTGATCGAAAATGTGAAAAATTTAAAAAAAAATTATATATCTCCGAAACGGAGCGTCCAATCAAAATGTAACTAACTAACTAATTTCTAACGGTTTTTCATATAGTGGTCCAAATTGTATGGAAATTTTTTTTCAAAAAATCGCCAAAATAACAAATACGACATAATTTTTTTTTTTTTTTAAATCCCTAAAACGAAAATTTCTCGATTCAAAAATCTCTAAAACGCCTTTTGCCAATATATCCGAAGCGGAGTGTAAAATCGAAAAACAAATAATTATTAAAAGTTTTTAAAGGGTTTTCATAAAGTGGTTCAACCGTGTGGAAGAATTTTTTGCAAAAAATCACAAAATTAATAAAATCACTAAAATGCAAAATGGCTATAACTCGGAAACAGTGCGTCCAATCGCAAAAATAATAACTTTTTTACCTTCAAAGGAAGCTTCTATTCAAAACACTATTATCGATATTTTGTTAGAAGCTCTGAGGATTGCGAAATTTTATAGAATATGCGTTGATCGGCAAGAGGATGAGTGTTGAAATGGAGATATTTTTGTTCTTACCTGCAATTAAAAGAAAATGGAAATTTGTTAGTAATGTTATTAGTCATAGATATACAGGATTACTTATAAGATATTTTTACTTTATATAAACCTCTTACTTAAATTGTGGTTACACAATCACTTTTTTAAAGTATAACAACAGTGTAAGCAGTCATCTTTGGATAGAAAATCGAGTTATAGTTATACCCAGAGCACTTGTTTTGTTTGAGAAGAGGTTGCAGCAACCGTAAATTCGGCTGTTACCACCGAATTGCGGTTACCACAATCAAATTGGTGTTATTACGACCGAATTTAGTCCCCACAACTGAAATTCGGTTGAAGCAATCTCGTTTCATAATTGATTCGGTTGTGGCAACTGAATATTCAATTATATTTGTTCTGTCAACAAACTTTTATAAAATTTCGGTTGGAACAAATTCGGATGCAACAACCGAATGTAGCATTAATTTAGGTGCAGCAATTCGGTTGGAACTAATTCGGTCGCAATATCCGAATTTAGCCTCAAGTCGGTTGCATCGACCGAATTTGGTGCCAATTCGGTTGCTGCAACCGAATTTCTCATGAATTCTGTAGGTACAACCGAATTAATTTTCAAGTATTTTCAATATAATTCTATGTACTTACAATTTTCTAAATTTATTCAAGCTCAAGACCTTTTTAATAATATAAACTTATTTATTAGCTTTATATTATTTTCAAAAGAGTCGAGCCCAATAATGTTCCAATGATACCAAGGCTGTCTGTATAGCTATTTCGGATCTTGCCAAGGTGAATTCATCAAAAATATATATCTAGAAAAACTCATCATATTAATGAGAATTCCTTTATACATATGTTTGAGGAATACCAAGCACTAACATTGTAACACATTCATGCACAACTTGTCATTACAAAACAACAAAACAGTGGGTTGCCATCAACAATACTCTTCGTCACCGCGAGCTTGAAACAATAATATTGTTGATGGCAACCCTCTGTTTTGTTGTTTGTAATGACAAAACAAAAATAAATCATGCCTGTTTAAAACCAATGGTTTTTCGACATGATAAAAAAGAGTTGTCCATAAATGTGTTCCAATGTTAGTGCTTGGTATTCTTCAAACATATGTATGAAGGAATTCTCATTAATATAATGATTGTTTCTAGATATGTATATATTTTTGATGAATTCACCGAATACATACCAAAAGCGTCTGCTGATGAAGATCTTGGCAAGATCCGGAATAGATATATAGACAGCCTTGGTATCATTGGAACATTTTTGTGCTCGACTTTTTTGAAAATAATATAAAGCTAATAAATAAGCTTTATATTATTAAAAAGGTCTTGAGCTTGAATAAATTTAAAAAATTTTAAGTTTAAAAAACAGACCGAGTAAAGAACTTCCGCAAGGGAAATGATGATAATTCTATGTATTTCAAATCTGACATTTAAAATTCTAAACACAAATATTATTTTAAAAAAAAATTTAAAGAATGTATAACAACTGTTGCTGTCGAGGCGATATCAAGATTTGTTGTGGTTATTAAGAAGAAGAAAAATGGTGTTCCATACTATCCCATGAAGGGATTGAGGAGAGCTTCTCACAATCAGTAAGATGATATGCGCTTTCTCACTGGACCCACAGTTTTACACCGGTTCCGAACGATATTTTGAGAAGTTTTTTCATGGCTAAATACTCGACACTGTCGTCATGACTAAGCGAGGTGATCGTGGTCGAATGAAATGTGACGTGGTTTGAGCAGGGATCGAACCCACGTGCTCATGTACAGAAGCCGCGCACACTAATCATTGCAGCACCGATGGCCACAGATTTTTATTAAGGAAAGAAGGTAAAAATATTGAATTATGGTTTTTATATTAAAACGCCTTATTTTGCAGAAAATTCCCAAGAAGATATCAACAGTTTTGAAGTTTTTCAAGTTCGATCGTTTGAAATATGCTGCATTCGTTTGTATATAAAACGTTTTAGAATCTAAAGCAACAGATACAATACATCAGAATTGGTGCGGTGACCCATGATGGTCGGGACTTCAAAAAAGGTTGGAAGTGGTATGTAAAACAAATTTGTTCACCTAAAGTTTACCCTATATAAATGACTTTATTTCCTCGCGTTTTAATTTTTTTTTTTACAAGAACACAAGAAAATAAATCATCACTTAATAATAAAAAAAACTTTCAAAATGCATTCATCCATTCATCTAAATTCGGTTGTATTAACCTATAATTTGGCTGTGACAACCTCTAATGAGGTTGTGTCAACCTCTAATGGGGTTGTATACGTCTTTGAGGTTATATCAATCTCTAATGAGGTTGTGTCAATCGTATTAGAGGTTGAAACAACCTCTGATTCGGCTGTGATGACCTCTAGGGCGGTTGTGACAAACTCTAAATTTGGTTACGGCTAATACGGCTGTGAACCGGATTTTTCTGTGAGTCTAGGTTAGGAGTTGGTGGCAGTTGCGAAACGCCTCACTTAGACCTCCAAGTACATTGTGATATCACGGCTAACAAGGTAAAGATCAAGCCCCAGCAGAGAAAAAATTAGTTTATTTTAAGAAGTTCAAATCCCATCGACCATCAAAGGATATAGGACACAGCTGTCGCCCTCCAACTGTCTAGTATTTGACAAGTGTAAAGAATATGGTCAGTGGACTCTTCTCTTGTTCGTCGCAACATTATCTGCAACATGCAGTTGCCATGATCTTCAGTCTCGCCGCGTGCCTACTAATCAGACAGTGTCCCGTCAAAACTGATAAAAGCATTTAGACTTTGGATAGAACCAGAATGTTCGTAGATCTCCTCTTATATAAAGCCCGTAAGATATGTTTTGTGCCTACACAGTCTGTGCCTCCACCTTTACTGCATTATTATATAGAAGCGTGCACACAGGAAATACTTACAGTTCGCTAGTGCCATGCCAACACATTCCTGTTCCTGTGGAACCTACAAGGTAGTGGCTAGGGACAAGCCAACACATTCTAGTTCTCATCTGTTCTGCAGTTCCTCAGGCTATACTTGATACATCGTACTGCTAAGCCATTTCGTTAAGATATCGGCGGCAGTTCAGTGCAGATATTGAGTATCATGCGACTTGAGAGCCGCCAGACTGTCAGACAAAATATTAACCCCCAATACTGCTGGACTATTAAATCCCTGACAACCGGCCGCTTCCCTACCCGCCAAAATTTGCCCCTGTTAAAAGCTATTATGATCAAGTAATCTAAGTGAAGGGGGCAACCCCAGTTCCCTGGAATTGATCCCTTATCCTAACTAATCATTTATTTTCGTAAGATCAGTGGAGATATTCACATATCTCTCAACACCAGGAACTCCTTTGTTCCAGTAAGTGCTATATTTCCAAACGAAAAATGGATACGCTACCACACGATATCACCATATAACATTATCGGTCTCACCCTCGCTGTTAGATCTAGTGAACAGTCTGCGGCAAGAGTCCACATTTGTCCACAACCTACAGGTGTAGAGGCCTTACATTTTCACCACTTCAATAGTATTTGCTCTGAAAGTAAGTTTGCAGTCAAAAAGAACCACCAGGTATTTGGCAAAATTTAATGGTTTCAACGAGCAGGGCCTCCACGCGATTAGACCAACAAAGCGTGAACGTTGATAACCGTTATGGTAGACGAATTTATATACCTCGAATCTGCCGTAAACAAAAACAACAACGTCAGCCTTGAGATCAAGCGGAGAATTGTGCTTGTGAATAAATGTTATTTTGGGCTACGCAAGCACTTTAGAGATAAAGCCCTCTCTCGAGTAACAAATGTCCAACTGTACCAGACTCTCATACAACCTGTCTTGCTTTATGGCGCAGAATCCTGGGTCTTATCGCAAGCAGACGAAACATCTCTAGGAGTCTTCGAGAGAAAAATACTCCGAAAAGTTGATGGCCCTATAGTGCACAACGGCGAGTATCGGCGACGCATGAATCATGAGGTGTATGAGCTTTATCCTGACATTGACATAGTTAAGCGGATCAAAATAACGCGATTGCGCTGGCTAGGCCATGTCAGTAGAATGGATGAAGACGAACCAGCACGCAGGGTTTTCGAAACCGAAGTCGAAGGAAGACGAAAAATAGGAAGACCAAGGATCAGGTTGACGAATCTTGCCAACTGGAGTGATAAGGCAAAATATCGAACTGGTTGGCGAAATATGTTATCTTCGTTTTGTAAGGTCCCTGACTCCTCGGGGTTGTTCGTGACCGGACAAATATAAAAATGAAATGAAATTTGGCAACCTATATGCTTAATTTTAGGCTCGTTCGAAATAATACGATCTATGGTGGAGAGGTTATCTAAAAATACCACCTCGGTCATGGCCAGGTTTACACACAGGCCATTTTCGTCTGTCATGTTACCCGAAGTCTACAGGGTGCTCAAATATTATATCTTGGGATACTAGCATACTTGCACCTTATTTTTATTGTCATGTCGTCCGCATAATCAATAACTTTACCACCAGCATTTTCAAGAGTATCCAGTATTCCATTTAGTGCAAGGTTCCACAGAATAGGAGACAATACCATTCCTTCAGATGTGCCTCTATTGATATATGTACCTGGTAGAGATGGTGTTACCCATTTCCTGTCTCTTGGTGAGGTTTCCATACATAAGCCCCATAAAAACCATGTGCGGCGTAAGGATCAATTGCTCCAATTTTATCGCATTTGGTTGAAAGGCAATGTCAAGAAAGTCTACGGTCGATTTCAACGATTTCTCTACATGTCCTTCTAGTTCATGCAATGCTGTCTCTGTAGATCTGTTCCTGAGTTCGCATGCTTTGCACCAGATACAAATCTTATATCAATTTACAACCTCATGAGGTCAGATGTCTTACACATATTAATTAAACAAACAAATTAAACAAATTTCAACATATTCCTCAACTCGCTCTATCCTTCGCCTTTTCTCGCCAGTTGGTAACACCAAGGATACAGAGGGATTTTTCTGCCTGGTCTTTCCAGCGGAGTCTTGGTCGTCCTCTTATATATCAATACACAAATATCAATACTTCTCCACAAATTTCCATCTATCTAAAATCTTCAGTAGGAACGATAGCAGACTTATAGGCCTAAAGTTTTTGGGAACTGTCTGAAAGACCTTTCCTGTGTTGGAAATAAAGGCCAGACTTGTATCCCTTCATCCCATAGGTAGGTATCTGATGCCTATACATGGCATGAGACAGGGAATAAGAATATCGGCCACAGTCTGAAGTTCTGCTGCTGATACCATATCAGGCCCAGGAGACTAAAACGGTTTGAAGCTACCGTTGCCACATTTAACCCTACATTGAGTAAAAATTTCTGATCTATGAGCAGTTTGTTCACATACCAGGTTCACATACCAGAAAAATAATTATATTGATTCATAAGAAAAGTACATAATTGATATGATTGATTCGTAGAAGTTTCCTTCGGGTACGTTATCGTCGTGTTGTCCGACGTTAATATTTTCCTCAGTCATGAGGCCTCGAATTTACAGAAGAGAATCCGGGGCCTTTAATGATTATTTTTGTCCACCTGAGTGCATTCTTATATCGCCTCAGCTCCACTTTTTACCTAGCCCAGTCCTAAGGGATACCTTCCAGGTCGTCCAGTTCCCAGAAGAGTCCTTCTGGTACCTTATAGTCGTATATTTTCCTTAGTATAGAGGCCGCGGATGTATCTTCTATTACTTAACAAAAGAGCATCCAGAAGTTTCTTCTTGTCCGCCTGAGTGCATTCTTATATTGCCTCAGCAACTCTTTTCACCTAGCCCACTGCTACTTGTCCTTCAAAGACATAAATAGTTTTTGGCATGTCTTCAATATATCCTTAACTTATCCATTCCACCAGGGAGGATTCTTGGATAAGAGATTTTTAGTGAGTTGTTGAGGAACATCGAGAACCTATTTGCTACATTATCCATTGATTCCGCAGTAGGTTCCGACGCCAAAATCCTTTTTCAGGTTCTTTCAAAGAAGGATCAGTCCGCCCTTCTCAAGTTCAGATGAACTAATTTAGACTGCGTCATGTACCAATTTAACTGGAGTCCGATGTATTTATGATCAGTGAATAGTATGTTACATTTTCTGATCATTCCATACAACTCCTCTGTTACAAAGCTGGCATCTAAAACCTCTTCCCTAGTTATAGATCCAAACCCCGGTGGTTATTGCGTGTTAAAGTATTGCGTATGCCAAAGCTTGTACGCAGTAGGTTTTCCTTACCTGATGCAACCCTTTCATTGGTGTCACTACTACTGCATAATGAATGGTGTGTGTTTACATCCGCGCCCACAATCGCCTCCCATATTAGATATATTACGGTTGCTGGTGACAGCGAGTCAATTTTTCCCTAGGGACAGATGTTCGTTATTTCTTGTACCCGTGGGGCACATGCGGTGCGACCAACCAACCATATCCTGGAATTATTTAGTTCTAGGATAACCACAACATTATTTAAGAAGATATTTAAATAATTTCAGGGAATGCTAACACCGACAGTGTCTAATATATTGTGCCCCTTTATCCTCCACCAACAAACCCTGCCTTTTACAGCCCACAGAGTCTTTGGAATGGGAGCACATCCACTACGACTTTTGTCTGACGAAGGTTTTAAGTGATAGATGTCATTTTACTTTGATTGAGGTTGATCTGAATTAACCTCAACATTAGTTGGTCTCTACACAACCGCAACATCTTGTTCGTCGTCAGACACTGTATTTTAATTAACCTTAACTTATCACTTTCGGCAACTCGTCAGAATTTTCGCAACTATCTGGAAAGAGGTAGTGACAATTTGACAGCTAAATTCCTGTACTCAACTTTTATGAAAATTTCGATCCCATATGAATTACATGCATAAATAATAACGAAAATTGCATCAACTGACAATTTGGTTGGTACTCAGCTGTTTTCAAAAATTTCGTGAACAAACTCAATTACAGGGTCGTTTTCCTAAAATTATTTCGTACGAGAACAAGATCTTTACAATTCTTTGGGAGCGAAATTTTGATATTTCGATTATTTTGAAAAGTAAATGTACTATCACATGCATAGAAACGTCGGGAATTATTCATGAATTATTGAAGGTAAATCAGAGATAGGTGTTAACTCTTTACGCGAAAAATTTGAGTATAGAGATAACTGACAAAACTTCATACGAACATTTCGCGAGAGCTGCATATGGGGTTTAAACGGAAGTACTTTTACTTTACAGTACAATTTCAGATGTTCATTTGGATGATGAATAGAAAATGGGGAACTGTTGGGGATTACGAAAATGTAAAAAGTATTTCAAAGAGAATTACTTAGGCTTTAAAAAGAATGCTAATACTTTTAACTTTCCTTTCAAAATTTAACATTATTTTCGGTGAACGCTAAAAAACCGCTCTGGCAATATATGCATTAAACAAGTATACAGGGTGATTCAGGAAGTTCCGCACAAATTTCTCCAGCGTATTCCTTGGCTCATTTCATGAAGGAAAGTCCACTAGGACCATGTCCGAAAATGCAAGGGTGCGAAATGGCAGCGGGTTCAAAATTTTCGGTTTGGCGGTCGGAGGGTAGTAGGGTAAAGTTGCTAACTTCTGAGCCAGTGGTCGGATTGTCGGGCTTGTTGGAAAAGTCTTTAAAAGGCCTTTCAGAATCAATAAAAAAAAGAAGTAGAAAAAGGTTAAATCGCCGAGATACAGAGCTTTCAGAAAAAAAATGGGAAAAAATGCACCTAACCTCAATTTGCTCAGAAAGTTGGCAGGCAACTTGTGTTTATGTTTGTTGAAAGATACTCATACCTCTTACCTTTCCAAAATGACCTAAACGAAGCCCAGAAGTCTTACCGTTCCAAAGGTATGACCATTTTACTGAAATGCAAAAATGTTTGTTTTTGTTTTTGGAAGCGAAATAACAGCACACATTTATTTGTTTTTGTAAATTAACACGTTTAAGATTTTATTTCATTGAAATTTTTGGCTGAAGAATCAAACACATACGGAAAAAAAACATTTGATGTTAAAGGAAGTTTTCAATGTGGTTCCAATTTTCTACTAAACACAATTGCAGCCGTTTGCGAACCACGTCCGCCACATTTAGTGCACTCATCTTTTCACGAACTTCCACCGCAGCTTCCTCAATGCGTGCAAGTAACTGCTCACGATTGTGGATCTGCACAGAATACACACAATCTTTCATGTAGCCCCACAAAAAGAAATCAAGTGGTGTGAGATCTGGGAAAACATAAGTTACCTGCCATCTGGCTGAACAAATTGAGGATATGTGAATTTTGTTTTTCCATTTTTTTCCGAAAGCTCTGTATCTCGGCGATTTGACTTTTTTCCACTTTTTTTTATTGATTCTGAAAGGCCTCTTAAAGACCTTGTTCAACAAGTCCAAAAAAAATTCGACCACTGGCTCAGAAGTTAGCAACTTTACCCTACTACCCTCCGACCGCCAATCCGAAAATGTTGAACCCGCTGCCATTTCGCACCCTTGCATTTTCGGACATGGTCCTAGTGGACTTTTCTTCATGAAATGAACCAAGGAATACGCTGGAGAAATTTGTCAGGAACTTCCTGAATCACCCTGTATGTTAACCAGCATTATTTTCAATAATTGAATATCTGTTGCTTTTTGTTTCTATGTTGTCTGTCACGTTTCTGTTATCAGCAGTTTTCAACAAACAAAGCTACATTTGAGTCACAAAAAGATATATTATAAACCTATAAATCTTTGTGTCTGCAACATCTAATATTGAATAGCAAAAACAATGTGTTTGCACACAACTATACTATATTTGCGACAAACTATAAACACGTTATGTTTGGATCTAAACAACAAATACTATATGTTAAATTACATTATGTGTTCAATTTACATCAAGTTTATTATTTGTAACTAATGAATTTTTCCTTTTTGAAAAAATTGTATCATGTCATAGAGAAATATTACAAAACTTGTCCTAATGTTGCATCTTCATGTTCCGACCTCAAAAAAACTGTTATGTTTTCTAAAATTGAACAGGAAAGCATACTTTTAGGACAAAGGGCAGACAAAATGTTGCCACTTTTGTCAGAAATGACAACGCCATAAGTATTTTGTCAATATTAAAATCTTAATATTATGCACGCTGAAAAATCTATATTTTTGTTGTTGTTTGGATGCAAACATAATAATGTGTATGTAGCTTCTCGAAAATATATTATACTTGTGTCCAAACACATTGTGTTTGCAATTCAATACTACAGGTCGGATAAACAACGATTAATATGTTATAATATATGTTCCTCCAATCGCAAAAATAATAAATTTTTTACCTCCGTAAGAGGCCAATGGATATCTTCAATATGGCATCACTTTTTTAAAACAAATCACTATAATTAATTTTTTTTTAATAAAAAAAGTGATGTCGTATTCAAGACATCCATTGGTTAAAGCCTCTCACGGAGGTAAAAATGTATTAATTTTGCGATTGGAGGCACCGTTTTCGAGTTTAGACATTTTTGTATTTCAGCGATTTTCTTATTTTGCCGATTTTTTTAAAACAAAAATTTCCATTCGAATTGGACCAGTTTAGGAAAAACCCTTAGAAACCGGAAAAGATTGATTATCGTTTTAGAGATTTAAAAAAAGTGATTCCATATTGAAGACATCCATTGGTTAAAGTCTCCTACGTAGGTAAATTTTTTATTATTTTTTCGATTGGACGTACCGTTTCCGAGATATAGCCACTTTTTTATTGTAGCGATTTTCTTATTTTGTCGTTTTTTTTAAGAAAAAAATTCTTCCATACGTATTGGAACACTTTATGAAACACCCTTTGAAACTCGCAAAAATTTAATATTTTTTCGATTGGACACTCCGTTTCTGAGATATAAATTTTTTTTTATATTTCCTATCAAAAAATGCGTTACCCTGGGTAACCCATTACTCATCGCCGTGGGAAGCTACCCATTATTTTCCCCATTACCCTGAGGGTAATTGGTAATCGTGATGGGTAATTCCCCATTGTCGTGGGTATTTCCGCTTTACCCTGTTTGTAATGGCTAACTCCCCATTTTCGTGGGTAGCTACCAATTATTTTCCCCATACCCTGTGGGTAATGGGGAAACGTTCATTACACATCCCCCACGATGATGTGTATGGGTTAAACATGGTGGAGTAAATACGAACTCTGCTATCTAGGATTTTTTTTCAAAAAAAGTTATGCCGTATTAAAGACATAATTTCGGGTCACAGTTGATAATGCTGATTATTATTTTTGCGATTGCACGCTCCGTTTCCGAGTTATAAATAAATGGTTGCCCAATACATCCCATGAAGGAGTCGGGGAGAGCTTCTCACAACCAGTGAGCTGTGCGCCTTCTAGTTTTATACTCACTGATTGGGACCTACAGTTTTACACAGGTTCCGAACGGTATTTTTGAGAAGCAGTTTCATGGCTAAATTCACCATAGTGTCGCCGCCACTATGCGAGGTGATCGCCGTCGAAAGAAATTTTAAGTTGGTGAGAGCAGAGATCGAACCCAGGATCTCAAGTACAAGAGGCGCGCACACTACCCATTGTACCACCGACGTGTTTCCGAGTTATAGTCATTTTTATTTTAGCGATTTTCTTATTTCGGCGATTTTTAAAAACAAAATCTTCCAAACGAATTGGACCACCTCTCCGTTACAGAGATATAGACGTGTTTCATATTTTCGATCAAAAATGGCAGTGGGAGATCGGTAAAGGCCGCTTACCCATTGCCCATGTGTAGAGGGTAATAGTGATGCGTAATTCCCCATCGTCGTGGGTAACTACCCATTATTTTCCCCATTACCCTGTGGGTGATGGGTAATTCCTCATCGTCGTGGGTAACTACCAATTATTTTCCCCATTAACCTGAGCGTAATCGGTAATCGTGATGGGTAATTCCCCATCGTCGTGGGTAACTACCCATTCCTTCCCCCATATCCTGTGGGTAATGGGTCACCGATCGCTACCCATTCCCCACGGCAATAATAATGGGTTACCCTGGGTAACCCATTACCCATGAAATACGAAACCTGGAGGAAAGCGACTTCCCGCAGAAATATCTACTGAAATTTGTTGGTGGAGGTGGAGTAGACACAAATTCCAGGTTGAGGGAAATGATGAAGACGACTAAGTTTTTAGCGAAGATTACCAAATAATTTGTAAAAGAATTATTTCAGTTTGATTTATTATTTTCAACATAATTAAATACACAGTTGTCCTTAATAGAAGATTTCACATGGAGGACAATCTAAAAATATTTAATTTTCGTTTAAAGATATTCAGATGTAGGTCACAATTTGCATTTAACGTTAAAATTCACAACTATTTAAAAAAAGGACGACAAGGACTCGTAATCTATATAAATATATCACTTTTATTTTCCACAGCCTATTCTATAATTAACAGGTAACCACTGAACAGAATATTTAAATCCTCAAATAATCTAGGTCGCTATCCAAACACTGCTTTGATAAAGGATCCACGGGACCGGCAAAATTTTAAGATATCGATTTTTTGTCCTTGAGAACCTCTACTGAAATTGTCTGACTAACATTTTTGTGGAGCACGTGAATGCTCAAAAGTCCCGTTTTAATGCATCTTTTTGGTATTTCTCGAAATAAGGACGATAGGAAGGGAGATAAAGGATTGAAATGTTCTACGAAAAAAGTCTCATTCAATTTCACTGAAGTCATCATAACTCGAAGATGTGCTACGCTATTAACAAACATGGTTTTTGGGACATCTTTCAATTTCTATTTTGTCTCAAAATAAAAATTTTCATCAGGCCATAAAAAAACTCCCTCCGGAGTTTTAATATACTCACCTAAGGCGTTCTTTCCTTAATGGAATCATTCACCCCTCAGACAATTACCTCAAGTTTGTTTCACTGTGTAAGTGAGCAATTTCGAATAATTTAGTATCTTATCTTCAGTCTAAAATAATTATACACGTATGTCACTGTCGTATTATTTACATAAATGCGTATGTAAAGGATATACAATTTAAGACCTTTTTTACACAAAGAGTAGAGAAATGTAATAGAACTATGTATTTACCAAAGTTTTATATAAATTACAGTTACTTAATAAGTTAGTTTGTTTGTATGCACGTAATATGTTTCCACATTTAGCAGCAACCCACTTACTGGGTCAGAGATCAAAGTGAGTTGATAAAGTACATGCACTCACATACACGTAGTCATGTAAGCCTTTGACACGCGTTGCATTACAATGACAATTAGTGGAAACGCCCACATGCGCAAAGGGCTGCAACATATCCGGTGACATTCAATTTCCGCATTTGACCCCAGGTACAATTTGGGTGCTTGCGACATTTTTTTGTATACATGCAAATTGTATTGTAATTAATTATGACAATTATTATTTGAAAATTCAAAAAGTTTTAATATCACTGGAAATTTTACATGTTTTGAAAACAATTGTTTGGTTGCTAAAAATTGTTGGTTTCAGAAACACAACCTGTAAAACTAAAAGTGGTAGCAGTCAAACAAATTAAAAAAATATTTAATTCAAAACAATACCCGTATTCAAAATTCAGTCCTAGAGGGTTGCTATTTATATGTTGGGCCCTGGCAATACTAGTGTTGCCAGATGCAAACTGGAACTTCCATAGTAAAGATTGATATTTTTTAGCATAAACATACATTGAACGTTTTCACTTACGAGCGCAATTTGTTGTATTTGTAGTGTGTTGAAAAATTCATCTCGGTCAAAAAATTTAATTAACCCGTGAATATTTTCGTGCGATGATTTTTTTTACGATTTTCGGCGTATTTTTTTAAGTCATGGAAATATAACCATATACGGACATCACTACGTGATAAAAGACCAACAAAAAAGATCCGTTTCTCCCAGTTTTGCCCAAAGTCTGGCACTTTTTTATGAGCCCTCAACGATTTGAGGTTTCGGTGACATTTTTCCAAAAAAATGATCATTTTGTCAGGCTCATATCTTGCAAACCGTTCGGAATTTTGATTTACTCTCTGAGTTGTAGTTAAGTTGTAGCTCTTGTCATAAAGAAGTTCTGAATCAGAATCAGATTCGGACGACTCCTTCGACAATTTGAATCCACAACTTAAGAGAGTGCGATTTGCAAGTCCAGGGCCATCAACATTATAAACATAATACGAATATTGTTTTTTTATTATTTTTGTAATAGATAGCATAGTATCTCAATGTTGAAGTAAAGGAAAAACAAATTAAATGAAAAAATTTTCGGAAAATTTTTCACTTTTGCGGCTACCTAAGCGCTACCTAAACGGTATTAAGAATCATTTCTAGGAATTCCATATGTTCTAGAAAATTGTTTATTGAGATCTTAGGTACATTTTTGTAGATGATTGTTTTCTTGAATTTTGAACGGTTTGCTACCTATGGACTGAACTGGGGGATAAAGGTAAAAAAAATCGAATTTTTAAAGATGAAGATGAAGTGTTTTGATTTTATATGTTCACAATTTTTATTCTTTATGCCAAGAGCTACAACTTTCCCTCAGAGAGTAAATCAAAATTCCACACGGTTTGCAAGATATGAGCCTGACAAAACGATCACTTTTTTGCAAAACTGACATCGAGGCCCCAAATATTTGGGGGCCCATAAAAAATTAAGCGCATGACTTTGGGCAAAACTCAATGTTGAAGTAAAGAAAAAAAAATGAAATATAAGTGCATGACTTTGGGCAAAACTGGGAGACACGGGTCTTTTTATTTTTGGTCTTTTATCACGTAGTGGTGTCCGTATGTATATTTTTTGGTGTTGCACTGTGTTATCAAGACAAGAGTGTCTCCATCAACTTGTTTCGACTTTTGGTGATGAAGCACCATCTAAACCAATTTTAAATCGCTGGTAGTTCAGTCTTGGACGCCGTTCACTCTCCAGGATGAATTTCGTGTAGGTCGTCCAACTTCGGTCGTTTTGCCGGAAACCATCGATGCTGTGCGAGAACCGATAAAGCAAGACCCACATGTGACCTGCCGTGATATTGCGGCATCCTTGGGCATTAGTGTGACAAGCATCAATAAGATATTGCATGTTCATTTGGCGGTGAAAAAGATTTGTTCTCGTTGGATCCCACATAATTTGACGAATGCTCGATTGGAGCAAAGAAATGTTGAAAAATACAACCGCGTAAACACAAAAGCAGTGTTTAACATCGTTACAGGTGACGAATCATGGATCTATGCAAATGAGCCTGAAGCAAAACAGAAATCGACCCGTATGGGTCTTTTAAGACGAGCTAAATCCAACGAAAGTTGTTCGTGCAAGAAGCACGTCGAAGTAAATGATCGAGTTTTTTTTTCGGCTACAGTGCCTTCAGTGTAACGTAGGATGGTCAATTCTGACTGGTATACTACCATCTGTTTGCCAACAGTGTTCGAAGAAATAAGGAAAATTGATCATTTTGCATCAGAACAATGCGAGCTCTCACACACCAGCTGAAACAATGGGCTATTTGAACACTCAACATGACGAATTGATCAGCCATCCGTCGTACAGCCCTGATTTGACTCCTAATGACTTCTTTTTACTGTGTGGTCAACGTTTCTCGACGCCCGAAGCAGCTGTTGAAGCGTTCAAAAACCATGTTTTGGAGGTGTCTCAATCGGAGTGGAAAAAGTGCTTCAAAAGTGGTTTAAGCGCATGCAAAATTTATTGAAAATATGAGAATATTTTGAAAAACAATTAAACCATTCATGCTCTTTATTATATGATAAATGACTTTATTTTTATTGCTGGATCCGAAAACATGGGCTAAAAAATGAATTGAAATGAAATTAAAAAGTTATTATTTCAGCGATTGAACGCAACATTTCCGAGTTATAGCTATTTTTGAAGTATTAACATCTATAGGCACGGGTAGGACAATCTATCATAGTGAACACATGCAATCAACACACAGCGTTAGCATCACATATGTGGTTGTTGTACAACAATAGCCTCTACCTGAAAATGAGTATGATGGTACTGATGTAGCGGCAACGAACAACTTAGCAGGTCGTCGTTGCCAAAGAGTATTGAATAGTATAGAGAACTCATGGAACGAATTGTATGACTCAAAAGCACTAGCGACATCTGGCGAAGGATTCAAAACGTATTACTCTCTTTTTGTCATAACCCAATGTGCACAAACACGGATGATGATCCGTTTCGAACTCGTTAAGAGTCCTTAAAATCATAAAAAAGCGAAATATGAGTTCACGAATTCGTTTCGAATCCGTTACGAGTTCGTAAAAACATAAAAAAGCGAATCAGTGAAATCTAGATTTGGCGATCCGTCTCGAACCCGTTACGAGTTCGTAAAAACAATAAACTGCGAATCAGTGAAATTGTGATTTGGCGAATCCGTCTCGAACTCGTTACGAGTCCGTAAAACCATAAAAAGCGAATCAGTGAAACTGCGATTTGGCGTGTCCGTCTCGAACCCGCTACGAGTCCGTAAAGACACAAAAAGCGAATCAGTGATATTGCTATTTGTCGGATCCGTCGCGAATTAATTTTATTTCCAAAAAAACGAATCCGAAACGGATTCGAATATGAAGTTCGTTACGAGTTCGAGACGGACCCGAGAAAGTAAAAAAAAAAAAGATTCGCGGTTTCGAGAGGAATTCATACGAAAACGAATTCGTTATAAGTTCGTAACGGATGTCCGTTTCGGACAAAATGTCCGCAGAAACGGATCCGTCTCGAATTTGTAACTGGATTCATATGGCACATTGGGAACTTGGTCCATTCAAAATTTTAATGTGAAACATTGATGCCTTTGAAACATTTATGCTTTTTGTATTGTTTTATGTAATAATATTGTCTAAATGGTGCATTTATATTGAAATATTCTATAAAGAGAATAAGACTCGTTTATGCTGTTTTACTTAGACTCTCTGCATGAGAGCGGAAAAAGAGTGCAATAAGTTCTCAATACTATTCAATACTTTTTGTCGTCGCTCTGTTTATGACAACACAACAACAATTATTTCAGTGAGCTAAATATTGTTTTATTCATTTTAACAATATAGCATCTAATGTTAAAGCAGATGTAAGAAAAAAGAAAGTGCAATCGCAAAAGAGTCTTCAGCACAAAAACTATTATTTTTTTTTATTTTGCAATGTAACATTTACTAATGTGTTCATAGCAATCGAACAGGTACCGTGTAACACAAAGGTGTTAACACATCGCCCGTGGGTTCGAGCACTTATTGATTTTTTTTATTTCGTTAGGGATCCCCGAGTACAAATGGACCGATTTCACTGAAACTTGGCAGAAACCGTAGGGATGATAAAAAGCTAATGCACACCAAAAATGAGCCTAATCGGTCTATTTATAGGAACTTGGAACCTAACGACAATTCATAATTTTTGGCATACTTTGGCAAAAAAGCACTTGAAAATCTAGGCTTTCAACCGCCCGCAGCTTTTTCCCAATAAATGCCCCTATAACCACAAATCCCCAGTCTGAGGTTTCAAGGGATTCCGGAAATGTTTTTAGATTAAATGCACAAATATTTATTTATTTTTATTTATTTATTTTGTTTATTCATTTACCCAGCTAAAAAAAACAGCAGGATTATTTTTTCGAAAAACAACTTAACTTAACTTAAATTAATTAAAAAGTGAATTATAAATTAGGTCTAATTTAACGAAAATATAAATTCGCAAAAAAACAAAAAAGAAAAAAAAATTAAATAATTTTACGTAAAAATAAAATATAAACTATAATATTAAATAATAAATATACATACATATATATAAAAAAATAATAATAATGTATTGTGAAATGAAACCAATAACATGTAAATAAAGAAAGCCGACAAAAAAAAAGAAATTTAAATAATTAAAAAAACTAAAAAAAAAAAAAAATTTTAATTAAAAATAGTCCTACGAGGTGGGACTACAACCAAATCAGCAGTCACTGATGCACTTAATGATGGCTGAGTAGAATATACACTACTGCCCGTGTCCCTAGAAATAGAGGATAACTCGGGCACTTGGCTTTTACCGATAGGAACATCAACATTCGGAATTACTATATCTGAATCCAAAACAATAGAATTTGAAGAAGCAGGAACACCAGAAACTACAGATGAAACAATAGCAGAACCAACATCAAGGCATTCACAAACAGAATGGTCAATTGTTGGAACACTTTTGGGAAGGGACGTCACAGGAACTGTGACTATATCCGAATCCAAAACAACAGAATTTGAAGAAGCACGGACACCGGAAACCACAGATGAAACAATAGCAGATGAAACAAGACATTCACGAACAGAATTGGCAATTGTTGGAACACTTTTGGGAAGGGACGTCACTGTCAAGGGTAACGGAGATATAAACATGCGACCCAAGTGGTCAAGGTTGGGTGTAATAGGAATATCAGATTGACGATTATCCGGATTCATATCTCCAGAAGCTTTCTTCCTCCTAGGAGAGGATAATAAATTCTCCAAGTGAATTTACTAAACATTTCCTCCATAATTTTTAATTTTGACGCCAGGGAGCCTAAATCAGTGTTTAAGTTCGAAACCCATTTTTCGCCTCCTTAAACAACCTATCTCTACATATATAAAAATTATGTGTATGTTCGTGATCGCTAAACTCAAAAACTACTGGACCGATTTTGACCAAATTTTATGTGCATTATATATATGCTCTATAGTGTTTCTGTGTAGTTTGAAGTTCGTCCGACAGATGGTGCAATATTTAGTTTTTTTGTGTTTTTGCACCGTAACTCAAGAACTCGCCGAAGGCGTTGGGTGCTTAATCGGCGTGTTGCGGCGTTAAGTATCCCGAGACACCGACTCATACATAACCTCTTTTCGTAAAAAGTGCGTGGGAGACAAACAAATTTCCATAATTTCCATAGATAGATGGCGCTGCAAAGTAGGTGGCGCTGATGTCGATTTCGGTTATTTATGAACCGATTTGTTTCAAATTCGCAACATATAATTCTTAGGTAAAAGTAAAGGTGTTGATAAAATCGATGGCGCCCACGTCGAGATATTAATCATTGTTTACCATCTGATGTTATAAATACTTTTGAAGGCAGGACGAAGTCTGCCGGGTCAGCTAGTAGAAAATATGTTTCCATCTGATTTTACATGAAATTGGAAATAATCATTAACCCAAATTGGACACAACGTTTCCGAGTTATAGCCTGCCTGTCCGGGATATGAGTTGAGAAGTTACTCTTAAATGTAGATGTAGACGTCTGTAGTCAACTTCTATTGGACTGCCGCAGATCTCTTAAAATCGTCCCATAACCATATGGCTTTTGATACATTGCGTGTTATGTCTTAGCTATTTGCCTTCCCAACTAATGCAGTGGTAAGAGGTTGAGGATAACCCCCAATCTCTCGATATGGGTTGCGCAAAGGGCACCCGTGGGACACACCATCGGCATTCTCTGGACTTTTGTCAACAGACATAGGTACGTTGATTTTTGCAGTAGCCGCCACCGGCAACGACAATGGCGTAAATATCGGGTGGATAACAGCTGTATAGTTATATCCAGTAAACTCTTTTCAGGGATAGGTCCTTCAACAGGGCCACTGTTGCTCTATTGATCCTATCCATAGTGTTTGACTTGAAATTAGCTATCCTGCACTGTCCTATTGGCAAATGTATCCACCACAATAGCTGAATATACGGAAGCTGTTTCTTCCTGGAAAATAGTACGAGCTCAGATTTCTCTGGGTTTTCATCCAGCAGATTTTCCGTGGCCCAGTTAGAAAGTCGCCCGATTAAGTCCTGGATTACATCTCTGCATGTGATGGAGTATTTTCTCTGCACTGCAATTGCCAGTTAGGTCATCAGCATATGCTACGATTGTGTAACCAACCAGCTCAAGCAAAACACTGTCCAGTGCTAAATTCCAGAGAAGTGGAGATAAAACTTCTCCTCTTAAATCGGACAAGTTAAGAGCAAATGTTTCAATTAATTCCAATTTTGTGAACACTATCTCATTAACAATTCTTGTACGCACAACACTGAAGTTGGCCCTAGGAATTTTGCTCAATAATAGCTGCCATAGCACTGAGATGACAAGCCATTCCATGCCACATACTTATTCAATCATTATTCGATTATCCATATCCTTATAACTTTTACACCAACCTAAAACTGTGAATATTGCCTTAGAGTTTGTGTGTTTGTTGTGATTATGCTGCTATGCACAACATTTATATGGGGATTCAAGTGATTTCTATGCTGGTGTGCATGCATTGTTCTCTAAAGTCTGTAAGTTTGTGTGCTGTTTTATTATTGTTATCCTGAGAACAAAGAGACAAACAAACAAACAAGCAAATTCCACAAGAATGTACACTCATATGTGCACATACACAATTTTCACATCGCAAATAAATTAAAAAAAAAAAATATTTAAAAATAACAACTTTGTCTCATCTAAATTATAATTGAACATAAAAGTTTCTCTTTATCAGTTTTATGTGTGGGTTATGGAGGTGGTAGTGGAAGTGGAAGTGCTGTTGTGGTGGCTGCTGTTGTTGTCGTTGTTTTATTGTTGCTCCACTGACATTGTTGTTGTTTGCTCTGTTATATTCATAAAAACTAATTTTCAGTTAACACATGGATGAACTTTTCCACACACAAACAAGAAGCTAACCAAACACTTACAAGGACTCACACAAACTCACGAATGCATTGACATTTTACACCAACGCTTACACTTTGTAACATCACATACTCCTACTTGTGGAAATGCCAACTATTGCAACAACGACAATAACAACAACAACAATAACTGATGACATTGATAGATAAGTTTGTGAATGTAAAATTTAATGAAAATGTACACAGAGTTGTAGTTGTAGTGTCACTGCAAATCAATGAACTTCCACAGATGAAAATTAAAAACACTTAAGTAGTAGAAGAAGAAAAACTTCTGCAATACAGAGAAGAAATTAATTTTAAGTGGCAGAATCCAGCACTCAAAATTCTAGTGTCATTCGGGATGCGATTCTTATTCTTCAATGAAAATATTATACCCCTGAACTCAACGAAATTTGTTAAATACATTTAACTAAAAAGTTTACTAACATACAGTTTGATTAATGGACAATTTTAAAGTTTAAGTTATAATTTGGATTAATTTGTAGAGGGCGGATCAATAAGTCCGTTACTTTTTGAATGAATCAAAGTTTGTTTTACAAAAAAAAATGTATTTTTCAACATAACCTCCTTTTAGCTCAATACACTTAGTCCAACATTTCTCCAATTTTTGTATCCCTTCCAAAAAATAGAATTTTTCGAAGTCCATAAAATAGGCATAAAATTATCAATAATTTCATCGCTGGAGCTAAATTTCCCTCCACTGAGCCAATTCTTTAGGTTTGGAAATAGGAAATAGTCACTGGGGGCTAAATCCGGAGAATATGGTGGATAAGGTATCAATTTGTAGACCAATTCATGGATTTTTGCCATTGAGACTATACATTATCTTGATGAAAAATAACATTATCTTGATGAAAAATAACTTTTTCTCCGCCATATGAGGTCGGTGTTTTTTAAATTCTTGTTAAATCGGTCTAATAAGTTGGCATAATATTCGCCATTTATTGGTTTTCCCTTTTGAAGGTAATCGATGTGGATTATCCCGCGTACATCACAAAAAAACTGTTGCCATCACTTTATTGGCCGACAAACGTACCATGGCCTTCTTCGGAACCGTTTCACCCAGAGAAACCCATTGTTTAGATCCATGATCCATGTTTCATCCTCAGTTACAAAATGCCGCAAAAACTCCTTCGAATTGCGGTTAAACAACTCCAAACAATCCTTTGAAGTTGTCACACGATTACGTTTATGGCCAACTGAGAGCAAACGCGGCACCCATCTTGGAGACAGTTTTTTCAAAACCCAACTGATCATTTAAAATCGAAACTACACTGCCATATGAAATGCCTATGCCATCAACAATCTCACGCACTTTTACTCTTCGATCGGCCAACACCATATCATGGATTTTTTCGACATTTTAGGGTGTATTGACCTCAATTGGCCGTCCAGAACGTTCAGCGTCATTAGTACTTGTGCGACCACAACGAAAGTCAGTAAACCACTTTTTTACCATTGAAATCGATGGTGCAGAGTCCCCATAGTATTTATCAAGCTTTTCCTTGGATTGATTGACGGGTTTTGTCGCAAAACATAATGTTTAATGAGCACTCGAAATTCACTTTCTACCATTTAAAAAAAAATTCACGAGATCGTATGTTTTGAACAGCTGTTTAACGCAAAGTAAATGACAGAACTTGCTCAAAATTTGACACTAGTCTATTAACAGGTGGTACTTGATGCAAAAAGAATGTACAAGCAAAAACTAGACAGTCAAAATTTCTCTTCACTCAAATGCCAACAAACACAACGAGTGAAACCCTAGTCATTCTCTATTCTCTCTCTTACTCTCTACATTGAATATTTCAATACACAAGCAGCTTTTTGAGAGTGTTATTGTATATAACTACTACCTGACCCGGCAGACGTTGTCCTGCAAATTTTGTTCAAATACCATTAGTAGGAGCAGAAATAATGGATTTTTAATTTGTGGTTTGTATGGGAGGTACCACGCCCCTTTGTCAAATTGGACCGAATAGTAAATCTAAACCACCCAGGGCGCCACCCAAACGCATACAAAAAAATTTATTCAAATCGGTTCAGAAGTTTAGGAGGAGTTCAGTCACAAACACACGCGCAGTAGAATTATATATATAAAGAAGATACAAATTCCAACCATGTTGATGTAAAATTACATAAACTATGCAAAAACTATGAAATAATCAAGCTATGGCGCGTGAGAGAAATGCCTTTGAGTGAATTTCTAGCACTTTTTTGTTCTCATTTACCAGGGTTGCCAAATTGCGCACATCTTCTGGTCGTCTAATGCTAGATCGTCTTTGGTACAAGTAGAGAAGAAAAACCCGGCGCAATTAGGCAACCCTAGTAGAAGAGAACCAAAAAAGTCGACGCGATTCACACAAACGCATTTATGTCCCGCGTCATAACTTGATTATTTCATACTTTTTACATAGTTTTTAAAGAGAGAGAGAGATAGCAGAGAAACGACGCGCTTCACTCGCTATCTTTCTTAGCATTTCACTCCATAAGTAAATTTTCTTCTCTGTACCATAGTTGATTTATGCTTGATGGGAGCAGTGTCGCATTTCATATAACTACGAGGGAAGTTCGAAAAGTCACGGACTGACTGATACGCACTCTTATTTTCAGGCAGAGACTATTGTTGTACAACCACCACATATGTGATGCTAACGCTGTGTGTTGTTTGCATTTGTTCACTTTAATATATTGCCCTACCCGTGCCTATACATGTTAACACATCAAAAAATGGTAACGAAATTCATTTTACAAAAATTTCAAAACTTTTTTGCTTCCTGAAGGTTATGTACAAAGTTAATCTCAAAACTTTTAGACCTTAAAAGCGAAAAATTCTTGAAAAAAGTGTCATGCCCGGAATACGGGAATTTCGTTGCATTAGTAACGTTTAAATGGTCCACCCTGGGTATTAATATGTTTTATATTTGTCTATATCACTAACATCAGCACTAACTCGTAATACCCTGTTCTTGTAGGGTATTCAAATGGCTGAATAATTTCGAATGTTTCAAAAACACCATCCATGCAACACTCTGTAAAGCTTCGAGCACAACCTACTCCTTTTGAAGATGATCATACGGCTTGGTACTGTATCAAGTGCTAATCCAAGAAATGCCTTGTAAACTATAAACATCCAGAATTGATATTAAATTGTAGATCCCGATCGGTGAGTTTGAAATAAGCTCAATGATTACAATAAAACTGTCTCCAATCCATTTATCATTCATCCATCCCTGGTTTATCCTTCAAGCACATGTTCAGTTCTCCTTTGTTGTGTTTGTCTCTATCTGTACTCTTCAACCTCTCTAGGTCTGCAACAACAGCAACAACAATTGAAATATAAAACTTTTTTTTTTTAAGAATTTCACATAAAAGTTATTTAAGAACTTTCATGCACACGTATGCGTGGGTAGCTATAGGTGTATTTGAGTTGCGGAATACGTGCGTGTGGGTGGGTGTGTGATTGTGTGAGGTTGGATTAATGTGTAATGGTGGTGCTGGTGTTTGCTCTTCTACTTTAACAGTCTCCAAATGCTGGCAGTTGTTAAAATATCCATCCTACTAAATACTTTCATATTCCTTAAATGCTTCTGACGTTCTTGTGCACTCACTCTCTCTCTCTCTTTCTATATCTCTCTCTCGGGAGTATGTGCAGAGATGTGGGAGTGTGTGCTTGTGCTTATGGAAGTGTGTGTAAAGCCCACTATCTTATACTTGTGCAAAAATTCGTCGTCTTATTTGTTTGTTTGAAAGGACGTAAGGATACTCTCTCGCGTGTAAGTATTATAAAGAAACTTTTTCCGACATCACTATAATAGGCTGCCAAGTACGACACAAAAGTTTTATGTGTGTGTATATGTGTATGGGGGAGTGTGTGTGTGTACGTGTGTGTAAAAATACCAATGCACGTATGGTCTGTGTGAGTGAGTTTGTGTTTGTTTAAAAGTACATGTATGCATTTTGAATTTCAATAGCGTCCGTCGCTAGGTAGGTAGTAAAGTCATTTAAGTTACCTTGATTTCACATTACTGATATATAATATTAAAGATTTATCAAAGTTCTTGAAGTGCAAACTAATGTCTGAGAGATTTCTGGCCCTTGTAATGTTTAAAGTGGTAGTTGTGTTTGTTGTTGCTGCCTCCACAACTAATTTACTTTGGTTTTTACAGAAATCAAAAGTTTAGCATCTCTGGAATAGGAATTTTATAATTAAAAGATTACCTTATAGTTAATAATTCTGGCAGGACATATTTTGCATTGTGACAAATTAACAAACTAGAGAGAGAGATAGAGTGAGAGGATATTAGGTACTTAAACGATTAGGAGTTCTAGACCAAAAGATCACATATTTGTGTATGGAAATATGCAAGTCCATTCAGTTATAAAGGGAATTGTGGAATTGAATAATAATTAATTAATATATGCTAGATTTCATACTGAATATGAAGATTTAAAATATTTTTTTTTTGTTTTAAAGGGTGTCCATTAGGGTGTGCCAACAATAAAAATTTTTTGTTGCTCAAGCTTTATTTGAAAGCTTATAGGGTAAAGTATTTTTGAGAATTTTTTCAGATTTTTCGGAAGTGGTTTAGAGGTCGCACAAGTCGAATTTCCTACAAAAATCGGGTATTCCGGGCGTTTTTTGAATTTTACTTAAAACTCGGTCAATAAGCACTATTTTCTTAGTTTGTAAGTCAACATTTTTAAAGTTAAACGTCCAAACTTTTATTGTATATGCACAAACATTGTATTATTGAAAAAATCTGCATGCGCTAAGTAACGACATATTGCAGGAACCATATATATGATTGCTTGCAAACATATATATGTTTCCTGCAATATTTTGCTGGGGTTGTTTTTTCTGCGTGTAACTCTTTGTCGTTACTTAGCGCATCTAGATTTTTTTCATGAATACAATGTTTAAAGCAAATCCAATGAAAAATGGCAAACAGTTTGTAGTACTATTAGTTTCATACAATGGGTAGAGTTTTAAAATGACATATGTAACTCTGGAACAGTAACTGCAAATTCAAAATTTTTTCTACAGTCTTTTAAAGCTATAACAATTTAAAGTAAATCCGATGCAAAAATGGCAAACAGTTTATAATATTGTTAGGTTCATACAATGGGTGAAAGGCTTTAAAATGGTATAACTCTGGTACAGTAACAGCAAATTAAAAATATTTTTCTACAATATTGCTTGAAATTTATCCGTCTTTTAGAATGCATCATTAGTTTATAAAATTTGTGTAGAAATTTTAAAAGTTATAAAGCGTTACTAACAAAATTTATCCAAAATGTATTTGTATCTAATTCTTCGACCTTTACTTTATTAATTATTCTCGACTAATTATTCCAGCTTAAGGTCTCTCCAGATTTCATACAACTTTTTGGTTTTTTCGATATTTCGATTTCCTTTGGAAATCTTCTTCAGGAAAGTTTTTATATTAATTATAACAAACAAACATCAATACAAATTAAAATGAAAATTTTTGACAAATTGTGAAAAGTAATACTATTTATACATATTATAATACAGTATAGTTTACAGAAAGTAGAAATATTAATTGAACAAAATTTTAAAATATTTTAAGACATTTGTCTTAATTTATCCTATTATAAACCTATTTGCTTTTATTAATTAAGATTGTACCATTTTTAGTGAAGTTATATGTATCTACTTTCTTATTAAAATGCGAAAACTGATAAAAACTTGCGAAAATTAGCGAAAAATTACCAAAATTTAAACAAGTTAAAAATTACCTAATAATCACTATAACCAAAAGAAATGGAGAAAACTCTGTTAAAAACCGCCAAATTCGAGAAAATCCGGAAAACATTGCCAACCCCATTATGACAACAATTTCCAACATTAATTAAAAATCGCCAAAGCTCTAAAATTTCCTAAATTGTTAAAAATAAAACCGCGAGACCGCAAAAATTCGCGGCCTTTGTTTTAATTTCCCCTATTATTAACATTTTTATTTAATAAACATCTATAATTTTGAGCTAAGTTATCTGTGTCTAGTTTAAAATTTATTCTTTTTTCAAATGGAACATTATTAATCTGTAACATTTCTAACATATATCTACGTTTTTTATTATTCTCTGTGTTTAGAATAGATGTATTTTCGAAATCTGGATAGTGATTGAAATCTCTACAGTGAGTTGATAACGCTGTTTTCGTAGTTGGTCATGTCTATGTCCTGCTATTCTCGTTTTTAATTTAGTCCCTGTTGTTCCTACATATACTGTCTCACATTGTGCAATATCATTACCACCACATGGTATTTTATATACTAAATTTGACATATCTGATTTTTTTATTCTATCTTTAGTTTTTGTAAATAATCTACCAACATTATTATTTATCTTATGCGCCATTTTATATTTCCCTTTGTTATATATGTTTGAGTTTTCTATCCTTTCCGAAAACCCAGGTACATAAGTTAATGATTTATAAATTTTCGGTTCTATAATTTCATCCCCATTTCGGGATTTTCTAATATTGTATTGTCTTATTAATTTGCAAATGAGTTTATTAGGAAAACTATTATCTATTAATATATTTCTAATTATTTCTTTATTTTTCTTATGGAATATATTATCACTTATTTTTAATACTCTATCTATTAGATTTTTGGCTGTGTTAATAATAATTCTTTTCGGGTGTTTTGAAAAATAATTTATAATTCTGCCTGAGGAAGTTGGTTTTTGATACCAATCTGTTAATAATTTATTTCCTTTCCTTATCACCAATGTGTCCAAATATGATATTGAAGAATTCACTTCTTTTCCAATAGTAAACTTTGCTTTGATCAAAATGAGTTTAGAGTTGTTAATAAAATGTCAATCTCATTCTCTTTCACTATACAGAATAAGTCATCTACATATTTTATTATTATTTTACGTTTTACTGTCAATTTTTCCAAACCTGTATCTAATAGTTTTTCTTTCCATTACGATACCTGCTATTATTGGAGATGCTGGAGAACCCATAGGAAGTCCTTTTAGTTGTGTATATATTTTTTCATCATATTGAAAATATCTATTATCAACAATGCAGAATTTTATAATTTGCATGAATAAATTTGCATTCATATTTGTTAACTCTGAAATCTTGTTCCAATTTTCTTCTATAATTGTAATGGCCAAATCAACTGGAATAGTAGGAAATAACGACACAACATCAAGTGATATTAATTTTTCATTATTTTCAATCGAAAGACCCTTTAATTTATCATTAAATTGTATTGAATTGCTAACATTATATTTAGAATTTTCTGTTATTTTTCTAAGGAAATTTACTATGTATTTACATAAATTGTGTGAAGGTGAATTCACCGATGAACAAATTGGTCGTAATGGAAAATCTTCCTTATGTATTTTAGGTAAACCATATAATCTTGGTACAACCGCTACTGAAGTTTTTAGTCTCACTTTATCTACTGATGTTATTATATTTAATTTAAAAAGTTCCTCAATAAAATTATTGTTAAGTTTCTGAAATCTGCTTGTTGGATCCTTATCCAATACTTGAAAAGTTGTACTATCGCTTAAAATATTTTGAATTCTAGATATGTAGTCTCTTTTATTAATTGCCACAGTCGTGTTTCCCTTATCTGCGTTTAAAATCATTATTTCCCTATTTTGTTTAAGAAACTTTAGACTATTATTCACTTTATTTATTGTAAATTTATCTCTACTATTTAATGTCATTTTGTTTATATGATTATCAATTACTGTTACAAAATTTGACCTCGCTATTTCCTGTTCCTCTTTGTTCTCAATAGTTTCTATAAAATCTTCTCCCTCTGATATAACCTTTAGCATTGGAAACTCTTCTCTATTAACCGGGAGTGCGTGTTTTTGTCCTAAAGACAAAATCCACTGTACGTCTTCTGGGATCTCTATACCTGTTTTATTCACAAACCATTTTCTATTAAATTTAATTCCTAATTCTCTTTTTTTTTTCTCATTAATTTTTCCGCCGTTATGTCCTCATATTTTAAAAAATTGTTCAATTTTTCATTATCCAAAAACCTGCTTAAACTGTATATTATATAATTTAATTCATCCTGATGACTTTTTAGGAGATAAAAAGGCCGCGAATTTTTGAGGTCTCGCGGTTTTATTTTTTAACAATTTAGGAAATTTTAGAGCTTTGGCGATTTTTAATTAACGTTGGAAATTGTTGTCATAATGGGGTTGGCAATGTTTTCCGGATTTTTGGTAATGGGGTGGTTATAGTGATTATTAGGTAATTTTTAACTTGTTTAAATTTTGGTAATTTTTCGCTAATTTTCGCAAGTTTTTATCAGTTTTCGCATTTTAATAAGAAAGTAGATACATATAACTTCACTAAAAATGGTAGAATCTTAATTAATAAAAGCAAATAGGTTAATAATGGGATAAATTAACACAAATGTCTTAAAATATTTTAAAATTTTGTTCAATTAATATTTCTACTTTCTGTAAACTATACTGTATTATAATATGTATAAATAGTATTACTTTTCACAATTTGTCAAAAATTTTCATTTTAATTTGTATTGATGTTTGTTTGTTATAATTAATATAAAAACTTTCCTGAAGAAGATTTCCAAAGGAAATCGAAATATCGAAAAAACCAAAAAGTTGTATGAAATCTGGAGAGACCTTACGTGGTATCTTCTTGAGCAAAATCATTGCCAAATCTGGTGGGTTATGCATATACAATAAAAGTTTGGACGTTTTGCTTTAAAAATGTTGACTTACAAGCTAAGAAAATCGTAGTTATTGGCCGAGTTTTAAGAAAAATTCAAAAAACGTCCGGAATACTCGATTTTTGTGGGAAATTCGAATTGTGCGACCTCTAAACCTCTTCTGAAAAATCTGAAAAAATCTCAAAAATATTTAACCCTATAAGCTTTCCAATCAAAGTTGAGCAACCATGAAAATCGAAAAAGAAAAAATGTTTGGAACACCCTAGTGTCCATTAATAATCAATTTAATTTTTTGTTTATTGATTCATAAAGTATACAACATTCCAGCAAACAAAGCAATATCACGGCATTATCGCCATCATATCGCCTGGAAGACCAATTGTATTGCGACAATAATCATTTTCGTATTTTCCTTCATCGTTAACTGTTACCTGAAAGCGATTCTTTCAAGCAATACAAATGCAATATTTCTAGAAGATAATGTTGCAATATTCCCTGATAATCACTATGAAGGCAATTTAGAGATATCACTAGAATATCATATGGAAGATAGAAAGAAGATATCACTAGATAAGCACCCAGTAGATAAAACAACACAATTTTAAGTTATGGAAGATAGAAAGAAGATATCACTAGATAAAGTCCTAGTAGATAAAACCACAATATTAAGTTATGGATTTTAGTATTCGACCTTTTTACCAATAATTTGTTCTCTTCAAAAATGCAACCTCGAGGTCAGGGTTGTATAAATATTGCAATAGACGACGAAGGGGGTAGTACAATGCTCCTTACTTAACCTTCTGTATTTTATTCACTCAAATATACTATATTCTCGAAGATGTTCCTCGACGGGAATCGAATTATCGAATAAAAATAAAAAATTTATACAACCCTGACCTCAACTTGAATTTTTGAAGAGAAATAATTAAGAACGCAATATTTTTTAATGTTGTTATAATTTTCGATTTTGCAGTTTTGCGGTTAATAATATTACAAGTAAAATTACGATGTGTTTTAGGAAAATTTAAAAAATTATAATAACATATGAAAAGAACAACAAATTAACTTTTTTCGTGGCTTCCTGTGGGTTTTTTTCTCGATCTAAAAAGGCTTCGCAGTTTCTGACCCAGAAATTTGTTTCTCTGACGCGGGCCCAAAACCGTCTCCTCGGCTGCGGCATAGATTTTTTAAACCAACATTATTTTCCGCTATTATAAAGGGTTTGGTGCTTAGTAAAGCTTTCCGCAGGACTGATCTGTGGCATAGCTTGTGAATTTCCTCTTCGCGGTTTTCTAGAAATACGGAATAGTGAGATGGGGAACAGTGAACCAATTCCATTGATTAATTACCTCAAGGTCCGCCTTTTCAAGTCGGTAGGTCATTCTGAAAGGAATGCAATTTCTATAATTTTCCCAGCAGTTTAATCCCCATTTAGTCAAAAAAATTAGTTTTTCAAATGACAAAAATTAAATTTTTTTTTAAGTTTTTGCCCGAGTATTGCTGAAATACCGCGATAATGATAAAAAGAAGATACATACTACATTGGTTAATATTTTCTATGTCGAATATACAGATATGGCAAATTCGCACTCATTTGTCGAAAATTGCCATGACCGGTTTGCATAAATTAGACTGCATTTCTTTGATACATCACTAAATATCCTCTTTCAAGGCGTGGATGGTCGTGAGCTTGTCGACATAAAACCCCGACTTCAAAAAATCCAAAAGAAAATTGTCCAATGTCTGGTCTTTTAATGTATCAAAGTTTTGAAATTGACTTTGTTTATACTGTAGATAAACTTCAGGGACCTAAAAATTTGTGAACATTTTTGAAATTTTTGATCTTTCAGAGATATGTTTTTTGATCTTTCAGAGATATGTTACAGATTTGTGAGATTTATCATTTGACATTTCAGCAATAACTATTTTATTTTGTAAGACCCCCGATTACCCAGGGGCCGATTGCATTGAAACCCCTAATGTACATCAAACCATTTCGGCATAATTTTTCAGCGTGTATACAAATAATGCCTTCAAGTAATTGCGTTCAATGTTGAAAACTTAAACTTAATGCTGCTGCCCCATCGAGGCTTATTTCTATGAAAGTAGGGTGAGTTCTTCAAATCCTTTGTTGTTCTGACATGCTTGGATATTCCCCTACTCATCTGATGTAAAAAATCTATGACTGTTCGAACTCACGGGCGATGTGTTAACACCTTTTTGTTACACGGTACCTGTTCGATTTCTATGAACACATTAGTACATTTTACATTGGAAAATAAAAAAGAATAGTTTTTGTGCTGAAGGCTGTTTTGCAATTGCACTTTATTTTTCTTACATCTGCTTTAACATTAGATGTAATATTGTAACAAAGCAATATTTAGCTCACTGAAGTAATTGTTTTTGTTTTGTCATAAACAGTGCGACGACAAAAAGTATTGAATAGTATAGAGAACGTATTGCACTCTTTTTCCGTTCTCATGTAGACAGTTTGAGTAAAAGAGCATAAACGAGCCTTATTTTCGTTATCGAATATTTCAATATAAATTCACCATTTCGACAATTTTATTACATAAAACAATACAAAAAGCATACAATTTTCAAACGGCATTAATGTTTCACATCAAGATTAGGAATCGACCAAGTTATGACAGAAAGAGAGTAATATTTTTTAAATCATTTGCCAGATGTCGCCAGTGCTTTCTAGTCATACTATTGATTCCACGAGTTCTCTATACTATTCAATACTCTTTGGCTACGACAACCTGCTTGTTTGTTCGCTGCCGCTACATCAATACCATCATACTTATTTTCAGGCAGAGACTATTATGGTACAACATCCACGTATATGATGCTAACGCTGTGTGTTGTTTGCATGTGTTCACTTTGATAGATTGCCCTACCCGTACCTATAGATGTTAACACATCAAAAGATAACTTTTTGGACATAGTCACTTTTCAGCCTCAAGGGCGTTTTTTGCATTCTGCAACACTGTGCTGCGTTAAATCGAATGACACCGTCGTTTAGGAACCACTTGTCGCTAACATCAATATCTTACAATTTTGGCACATAAAACTGGATTATTATGCCGCGCTAACAAGTACCAACGAGTTCGATGATACCTCCAGTCCAAAAATTTGCTCCAAACCGTGACACGTTCGGATGCATTTGTTTCTACACAATCACTGGTTGGGTTTTCTGAACTCAAACAATGACAGTTTTGACGATTACCGAAGCCATGATGATGAAAATTAGCGTAACCGATGAAGACGATAAATTTCAAACTGTAGCTGTCAAACCTTCATTATTTGTAAAAACAATTGATCAACAATGAAAACGGATTGTTGTTTCGTGTATTGTTCCATATTTAACCCTTTTGCACTCCTTGAGCGGTCAAGGGCCTTACAAACTGAGGATAATATGTTTCTGCATCTTCAACCACCTGCTTCATTTGGATTTCTTCATAATCAATATGACATATTATTGGTACTTACGGTACGTTGGTGGTGCAATGGAGTGTGGACGACGGCAGGTTTTGTTAAGATAGAAAATATATGAAAATTCTAAGTAAAGGACATATTCCTGAGGGATTTTTTATATGATGGGGAAGAGTGAATGATGCCAAATATTCAAATATTTGCAGTGGATAGATACGGGTCTGTCAGTGGTGCAATGGGTAGTGTGCGCGCCTGCTGTACATTAGATCCTGAGTTCCCTGCTCTAACCACCTCAAATTTCTTTCGTCGGCGGTCACCCTGCATAGTGACGGTGACAGTATCGATTATTTAGCCATGAAAAAGCTTCTCAATATACCGTTCGGAATCGGTGTAAAAACTGTAGGTCCCAATCAGTGAGTATAAAACTAGAAAGCGCACAGCTCACTGGTTGTGAGAAGCTCCCCCCAATTCATTCATGGGATGTAATGGGAAACCATTCATTTATTTAATTTTTTTATCTTGTAGAAGTATTGCATTCGTATTCCTTGAAAGAATCGCTTTCGGAAAACAGTTTTCCCCGACCAGGGAAACTCCGCAAGACGAAAATGATTATTGCCGCAATACAATTTGTCTTCCAGACGATATGATGGCGATATCACCGTAATACTGCTTTGTTTCAAGGGAAATCTCTATTCATTGTTGATATTAATATTAAACCCTTGATTGTATAGAACGTATTCATCTAGACCAGTGGTAGGGAAAACCGAACGCACGCAAAAAAACATATTTTGTGCTTGTGTGCGGTCGCAAATGCACAGCCATAGACTCATAGACTGACGGGCATAGTGTTGTGTACATGTGAGTTGCCGATCACGAGGCTATGTGCTAGTTGCCACTGATCTAGACGAACGAATCGTCTACATGTAAACGTATGTACACACGCTGAAATAATGCAATACATTTTTCAATAAACAAAGCCACATTTGCGTCACAAAAGCATATATTATAACCTATTAATCGTTCGTTGTGTCTCCAACATATAACATTGAATAGCAAACACAATCTTTTTGGACACAAGTATACTATATTTGCGACAAGCTACAAACACGTTATATTTGCATCCAAACATTATTATTATTTGCGTTTAGCGTGATTTTCTACTTTTTTATGAAAGTAAATATCGACATGTTTGCATATTTCTGACCACTGTGCAATTGTTGAGCTCTATCAAAGGGAATTGTTCACAATTTCTCACAATAATGGAATAAAAATAAATAAAATACTGATGTTTTGAGTTGCGAAATAAAAATGTACACGTTTTTATATGTAAAGTAAGTAAATAGAGCAAAAACAAACATTACGTTCACTCCTCTGCACTCCTACACGACGTTCATTTCCGGATTATATACATATGTATGTACTAGATGGGAGAATCAGTTCTTGAAAGGTTTCATTTACTTACTATACCCCCAGTAAGGTGAAGTTTAACAAATGCAAAGCAGGATTAATGTGAATGAGTGGGTAGGCATAAACGAAGTAACGACTAGGAGGCCTTCTTAGAGAAACATAATGGCTTGTGAAATTAAGACTTTTATTATGGCTGAAAAAATAACTAACGTGATTTAAAACACGGCTAATATACAAGATATACCTTCAATAGAAATGGAACACAAATTCGCTATATAGTGATCATCAATGGTTTTTCTTAATTTCCATTGGATCTGAATTTGCATTACTTTATCTAATGCAAATACAAAAGAATTGTCATTGGTCGCAATGGCAATTACAAAATTTTGAATTTCCATTGAAGGTTGTATTGCATTTGCATGCAGGTTGTGGAATCGAATGCCAATTGAAATTAAATATAAATAAATACTGCTGGCAATTCTGTTTTTAAAGTATTTAATATGTAGAGGTTTGTGGCTTCGATAGGTATTGCCTCGCAGTACTCTCAAATTCCTAAACATGTACTGTATACAATATTTGAAAACCAAAACTGCCAGATGTGAAGGTACTGCTGGGAAAATCAGTACAATTGCCAATGGTAATTAATTTTTTGTTTGAATTTGCATTTGTAGAGGTAATTCATATTAAACTACGAATTATAATTGCCATATAATTAATTTGCTCCAGGTATGATATAGATGAACGACCAATCCACAAAATGGATGCCTACTTTAGAGAATTTTTTTCGATAGGTTAAATTGCCTACTTTTAGGTAGCAGTCAAAATGGCATCTCTAACGCAGGCCTTACAAATTTTCCCGCTGGATGGCTGACGCTTTTAAATAATAACCTAAAAAATATTGCATACTTTAGGGAAATTGTTTTCATAGGCGAAGCAAAAAGTAAGTAGTTGTTGCAAACACTTCAGAGCTACAAAACAAAACCTTTTGATGTTTGTTGTTGCTGCTGATGACGATGATGTTGTTGCTGATATTGATGTTGTTGTTGTTAATTTTCCTCCCAACGCTCGCAACAAAATCCATTAAGCAGGATTATGTAGCTGTTGTAAGCAAGCGCTTGTCAAGATTAAAGGCGCGCAACGATCGCTGAGTAATTTAGTATGTAAATACGGTGGAAGTGGTATGAAGAAAATAAGTGTATAGTTGAAGTGTTACCTAAAGCAAGTTCTTACTGTTTAGTGAATAGCTTACACTGGTATAAAATACCAATTACTACTTTCTTATTGTGTGGCATAAAGTACAGTAAGGACACCATCAAAAAAAATGTGTGCGTTGCCAAGTGCAATGAAAGGTGGTACGTGTGGATCCTAAACCCCCATTTTCGTGTACAAGAATCGTGCATACCTCTCAATTTTTGTTGCCTAATAAGTCCTATATGGAAAATATATGTATATACATGTATATATATAAAAGTACATATGTCCTTTATTTATTCCAACAAATATAACATACAAAGTTTAAATAAAAGGTTCACAATGACAAATGGTAATGTAATTTGCAGACTTCCGTTTGATGATATCTTCAGAAAGGGTCATTGATTGTACAACTTGAATATTCCTAACACTAACTTTTAGTACTCTGTACCACAGTGGTGGTGTATGGCGATTTCAATTGGACAAAAACTTTTTTCAACAAAATAGAAATTAATCATATCTTGCCTGTGTGTATCCGTCAAAAATAAATTTATGCAATATTGTTAAGAATTTTCAAATTGACGAAATATAATATTATGCATTTGAAAACAGACTAACTGAAAACTCGTCCACTCGGTTATTCATATCAGTTAAACTCTCATTAGCCTTTTCCAGAACCATCTCTTAGTAACGCCATCTGTTCTCGAGTGTTCGATTTAATCGTTAGAGATCAAGTATACGAGAGAGTTAGAGATCAAGATGTTGCAAGAAGAAAATACTAGTTGCCAATAGGTGGCTAAGTGTGGATGGTGAATTTCTGTCAAAAAGTTGGCAATATGCGTAGATAAATGAAAAACCATAGATGGTGAAAGATAAGCCGTGCATTTGAAAGTAAAGGGAAATTTTCTAGATGGCGGCGGAGTGGTAAATTGGGCAAATTTCCCGGAAAAAAGCCATGTTTCTTGCCTTTTGTATTGTCAAAAAATATTAAAAGCGATATGCTTTTCTATTATTTATATTCTATTTTCAAATTTAAACAACAGAATCGAAATAAAAATGATGTTTGGGTGCTTTGTCGTCGCATCCGAGTGGAAAATGGTCGCACGGAAACAGCATGTGCCCTCTGATGGATATGGTGATTAAGCAAATGAATCATCTATGGTATTTCTATCATCTTTGCAATATGTTATTTTTATGTTATCTGCGTTTTAGGGTTGCCAAGTTTTAAATTAACTTAAAAGTGGTAAAAAAAAATATTTCGGAATACAAATAAATCATGGATTTATTAAACTATATCGAAACCCAAAGTGACTTCACACAGGTACACTCAATTATAGTTAATAATATTAAAAGAGAGTTGTCGATTTAAAGAGAATATGAGTTTTATAATGGTATAAAAATAAATTTAAATATTTATTTTAAATGAGTATAAAAAGTAATTTTAAATAGAGAAGAAAATTTTCTAATGAAGTGGAATGCCAACAAAGAAAACATATGAAACGCCTCCTTTCTCTGCTCTCTCTCTCTTACTCTCTTCGTTGAATATTTCAATACACGAGCAGTTTTTTGTTGATGGTATTGTATCTAACTATATAAATTACAATCATGTTTAAACAAAATTTCATAAAGTATGTAAAAAGTAGGAAATAATCAAGTTATATTTACCACGAAACAGAAATGCGTTTGAGTGAATCGCGTCGACTTTTTTAGGTCCTCTTCTACGAGGGTTGCCACTTTGTTTCAACTTCTTACTGTTACAAGTGCGCAATTGGGCAACCCTCGTAAAAGAGAATCAAAAAGTCGACTCAATTCACTCAAACACATTTCTATCTCGGCTAATAACTTAATTATTTCATTCTTTTTACACTCTGTGTTATTTTATTTAAACAATATTGGAATTGGTATAGTAGATCCATTAACATCCAAAGACGATCCAGAATTAGACGACCAGAAGATGTGCGCAATTTGGCAACCCTGGTAAACGTGCTAGAAATTCAATTAATTATTTCATACTTTTTGCATAGTTTATGTAATTTTACTTCAAAATGGTTGGAATTGGTATAGTTGTATACTGCAACACTATCAAAAACTGCTCGAGTATTGAAATATTCAATGAAGAGAGTAAGATAAAGAACAGAGAATGGCTAGGGTTTCACTCGTTGCGGTTGTTAGCATTTAAGTGAAGAGATATTTTGAATGTCTACTTGTACATCGTTTTTGCAACATCATCAAGAACTACTCGTGCACTGAAATATTCAATGAAGAGTATAAGAGAGAGATCAGGGAAACGAGGCATTTCACTCGTTTCCTCTGTTGACATTCCAAACCATGCGTACTCTACCTGTATTCATCCTCTTTGGTTAGAACACTGTTAATTCACTATCTGACGGTAGAACCATATACATTAAACGGCCGTGGTAAATCAACAATTTGGCATTTTGAAACATCTTGCGTACTTTGCACACTTTTCCAGTAAAAAATATATAGTAAATATTTTTGACAGAGTAAGCTAGATTTTAATCTCCCAGTGGAAATATCACATAAAGTCCATAGACGACATCCAGCAAAAACTATGTTCGAACAAAACATATTCGAACTTGCATGTTCTTACTGGCAAAAATTTGTTCAGTAAGAACTTGTAAATCGTCTGTCATCGAACTGTCAAACTAATCTCTCTATTGCTCTCTCGTTACTGGTTTTTTGGTGTAAACAGACGACATCGAGTAACAATTTGGACAAATTTCTACAAATTATCAGTAGGCAGCCAGACATAATATCTTGGACCTTGTAGTGGTGAGATCGCTTAGTGGCGCCAGCTGTGCTCGATTGTGTCACAAAGTTCTTTGTAGGTGATATCAAAGATGATTGAAAACCGTAGATGGTGAAATATAAGTGGTGGATTTGAAAGTCAAGGGAAATTTTATAGATGGCGCAGGAATGATGGATATGTACGGTGAAAAATTTGATTTTTTTAATGTTTGGATGCAAATATAACGTGTTTGTACTTTTCGCAAATATACTATACTTGTGCCCAAACACATTGTGTTTGCTATTCAATATAACATGTTTGGGACACAATGATTAATAGGCTATAATATATGCTTTTGAGACCCAAATGTCGCTTTGCTTGTTGAAAATTGATAAACCAAAAACGAGACAGACAACAAAGATACAGAACGGCAGCAGATCTTAAATTCATGAAAACAATGCTTGTAAACATGTACATGTTTCCTGCAATATGTTTTTGGGGCCGATCTTTTTCAGCGCATGGGCAAACTTCCTTGAAAACAAAAATTATTGAAAAAACTATTTAACTATGTTTTTTTTCCCTCTTGTATTGTCTACAAATAACAAAATCATTATGTTATCTATATTTTGTTTTCAAATTCAAACAACAAATTATACTTTTTTTAAGAATTTTTTTTTATAGAATGTATTTTAAAAAAAATAGGTTAGGTTGTTTTGTAAGAAAATGTATTATATTTTCCAAAAAACGTCATTTTTTAAAGAGAGGTATTTCCTTTGTTAAAAGCTCATGTTTTTTTTTCAAGAAAAGGTACTATTTTTAAGAAGAAGTACTTTCTGTAAGAAAAAGACATAAGAGTATGCATTTTTTTTTAACAAAGAAGTACTTTTTTTAAGAACCGGAACCTTTTAAAGAAGTGGTAATCTTTTTAGGTAAAGGTTATTTTTGTAAGAAAATTTACTTAATTTCAGAAAGAAGAGGTACCTTTAAGAAAAGGAATTTTTTTAAGAGTAGTTTTTTTTTTTTAAATGGAAATGTTTTTAGAATTGGTCCTTTTTTTCAAGAATAAGTAAATTTTTAAGAATAGGTACTTATGTCAAGAAAATTTATTTTGTTTCACAAAAAGGTATTCTTTAAAGAAAGGGTTATTTTTTTAACAAAAGGCAATTTGTCGTAAGAAACTGTACTTTTTTAAGAAACTTTACTTATTTTTAAAAAACTTACTTTTATTAAGAAAAGGGTATTTTTTGTAAGAAAATTTACTTTTTTAAGTACTTATTTTATGTACTTCTTTGATATAAGGTATTTTTTTAGAAAATGGACTTTGTTTAAGAATATGAATAGGTATTTTTATTTTGGAGAAAATTTATTTTTTTGTCAGTCTTGCACTTTGGCTTTTCTAAATTTACTTTTTATTGGATTCAAAACTACAATATATAAGTATACTAAATATTGGATACAGGCTCCACCTAGAAAACTTTCCATTAAACAAGAAATTGCACAACATATGTGAGACATCTAGTTAATTTTTTTCTCTATGATCCAGGATGTTAGTCCAGATACAAACCAAAGCAAAAGTAAACATTATAGTAGATAACAGTGGGTTGTAGCATAATAGTGTTAAAACAAAAGTTGTTTAATTTTCTTCATTTAGCCCCCATCCCGCAACGTGCCTTTTCGTCGTATTCGATTGAAAAATGGTCGCACAGAAACAACCTTTGCCATATCATCAAAAATTTGTGATGAGAATTGTGGAATTTGGAGTTCAGAAAATCCGTAAGAGTATGTTGAGAAACAGATGCACCTTCAATGTGTCCCTACTTTGAAGTCAATTTTGCACTATCGCCATCATCGGACCATTCTTCTACGAGAGCACGGCTGCTCAGGGGAATAACAGTTAATGGTGCTCGATATCGCGACATAATATTCCAGATTTTTGTGCATAAATACAGAATGTGGATGTTAACAATATGTTGTTTCAACAAGACGGTGTAACATGACATGTAGTCCGACAAGTAATTCAAATACTGGATGAGTAATTTCCTTGCCGCGATATTTTTACTTTTTGTGAGCAGTTTTGGCTGCCTACATCATTTGATTTAACGCCATTGAACTTTTCTTTTAGAATCTTTGAATAAGCCTTTGTCTCATACGTACTTATACTGATAATCCCACGACCATCCACGCTTTTTTTGGTTGTTTGGATGCAAATATGACGTGTGTTTGGACCTTGTCGCAAATATAGTGTACTTGTGTCTAACCACATTGTGTTTGTTATTTAATATTAAATGTTGGAGACGCAATGAATTATATGTTATTATAAATGGGTTTGTGATCCAAATATAGCGGTGTTTGTGATACAAATACATCTGTTGTTTGTTGCGGTATTTCGCCTCTCTCAAGAGCAAGAGAGTAAATGAGACACAAAGAGAGATTGGTCACAGTCTATCCTGTAAGTATGTAGCTGCATTTTTGTACCATAAATATTCCTCAATGTGAAGCCCTTTGTCTGCCCGAGCCTTTACTGACAAAATCGTAGCGGGAGATCTCAAGTATTTAAACCGGGCTTGGTTTGAATGAACTGGCTTTGGATATTAGTATATTGTCAGCCAATTCCCGTATCTCATGTGAACGCTTTCGTTCGCTTGCGAAAGTGTTCCCTTGAGTTACAGGAATTGGCCAAGAATGTGTACCAATGCATAGTAATAATCGTGTTTTAAAGTGTTGCAGCGTTTGGCGAAGCTGAAACCTTCTGAAAACAAAGATAAGTGAAACAAACGGGCAGCAGACTATAATTTCATGAAAAAACAAATAATGCATTTAATGCAAATAAATGTAAGATCGGCCGGTTTAAATCATTTTATTCATTTATTAATTGGTAGTAAATTTCGATTTATAGTGGTGAAATAAAATATAATAAATAATATATATTCAAAATCAAAAAATATCTTGTTTCTAAATATTATTATGTATGGGAGGAAATACGCACATGCTTCCATGTAAGTATATGGAGGTTCGGGAGGAAACAGGCGAATGCTTCCACATAAGTATATGGATGTTTTGGGATGAAGCACGCATGTGCTTTCAGGTAAATGAATACATGTTTGCCAGTAACATGAAAATGTTTGCATTTATATACATGTCAGTTTGGGACTTGCAAACATTTGAATGTTTGGAATGCGTTCAAAACATATACATGTTCCTGCTGAATGTCTTTTGGAGAATATGTTGCAGAGGTCGGGGTTTTCCAGCGTGTATCAAAAGTTACTGACTTATTGAAAGCCAATCAAGCTTTTCTCTCTATTTTTAAAAGCATTTATTTTTACAAAAACTCCGGTTATGTAAAAATTAAAAAGTTTAATTCCTAAAAGCCACTGTGCGTGCTGAATAGATTTTTCATGTATAAATTTCTGCTGCAACTCTTTCTCCCCCAAACCGTTCGTTTGTTTTTTCTTGTCTGACCCCAACAAACAACTAACGAACGAATGTGGTTATGTAGTGTTGTGTTCTCACTAGCATATATGTGTGTTTGGCACATATGGTCCTGTGTGTTAGTGTGTGTTTTATGCTGGTGTTGCTGTTGTTTGAGTTGTTATTGTTGTCGTTTTTGTGTCTTGTGGTGTTGCTCATGTGTGACTTACAAGTTGCCAAAGTTGGTTTTTGAGGTTACTTTTTGACGTGATGATGTCGATGAGTAAATGTGTGAGCGCGAATGTAAAACAAAGAGTGTTTGCTTGTGTGTGTGTGTGTGTACATGTGTGTTTGTGGGTGTGTTTGTTACAAATCTAATAACTTCATTTTATTATATACATATATATAACTACTAAACAAGCACACACTAACTAACACATTCATGTACATTTCCCTTTCATTTCCAGTCAAGATCGACTTGAGCATCAAAATGTTAGGTTATTTCAGAGTTTTCCACTGAAATGTTGGTGGTTTTGTGTTGGTTCTATTAGTATTAGTATCTAGTTCTGTGTATTGCATATACATATATGTACATATATGCGTCCGTGTCTCGTTACTATGGCAATTGTTGGATACGTATTCATTCAGAGCAAAGCGAATTAAAACTAAAAATAAAATAACAACTAAACCAACTTTTGCCACGAGAAAAATGTGGGACAGTGGACGAAAATTTAATTTTAATTGGAAATAATTCTAAGGATTTTACTACAATTTGTCCATTCCACCCCTTGGAAGGATTTCAGCGATTTTGCACCATCGACACATCAATTTTGCACAATCTTCAAATACTCATTGTCGAATTTAAGGGATAACAGATACATATAGTAAGTAGGGTTCGTATAACCTCTTTTAATGTGGAGGTCTTTTCAGGGCCAAATTTGAATCTCAAAAATCGTCAAAATATGAAATGCAAAAATAAAAATATGGCCATAACTCGGAAATAGAGCAACTCGCCAAAATAACGAAATTGTAGACGTATTTTGGTGGCAAAAATTTTGTTTAAATCGTCGAAAGGAAATAATCACTATATTATCATGAAAAATAGAAATTCAATTCTTACGTCAATTTTGGGACAGGCTTATATTAAGTTTTTTTGTTTTTCTCCAAAAAAAAATCCTGAAATGTAAACAGCCAAGACTACAAAAGCATAAACTACGGTTGAAATGCGGCATTAATGAAATGTATATAACATCATATCTGTAGGTTGAAAGCTACCAAATACGATCTTACTACGAATGGTTGATGAATTCGCTAAGGAAGTTTTTGTAAGAATCGAGAGTTAGATGGCGCTATTGTGAGATGGTTCGGAAAATAACTGAATGACGCGATGTTAAAAATCGCAAAAGTACCCAACGTGAAGTATTAGTAAACGTGTTGAGGACAGAGTAATTGTGAATGTTAAGTTAATTGCCGTTATCGTAATTTATATAGAATCTCGTTTTACTAACGATAAATAAATCAACTCTAAAAACGATCATTGTCGAAATTAAGAGATAAAATATACATACATATAGTGTATACATATAGAGCAGTGTATGTATTAGCTCTTTTATGTTGACAATTTTTCACAACCACATTTGAATCTGAAAAATCGCCTAATTAAAAAATCTACTGAGTGTTCGAACTCACGGACGATGTGTTAACACCTTTTTGTTACACGGTACCTGTTCTATTTCTACGAACACTTTAGTAAATGTTATGGTAGATACACACGTACCCACGGTTGCAGCAGAGGGTTTTTATGGCACAGATGATCGAAAAGGTACTAGGGAAATGATGCAGAATGAGAGACCAAAGATGACATACAGACTACAGATCATGCAGCAAACTAAGTTCAATAGTGTTTGATTGATACTAATGACAGCTAAATTATGTTTTATGCTGTTTGCATCGAACGAAAATACTCATTCCCTTTTATTTTTGTCCGTACTATGCCAACCAAAGAGTAAATTACCAAAGCAACTCGAACTCGAAGAGAGTAATGGAGGCTCTTTAGTATTGCTCTGTGGTTGCAGCAACCTGTTTTGTGTGTTCGCCACACACGTCGCAGCCGTCGCCGCAACCTTAGTACTGTGTGTAGCGGTGGTACAGAAAAGACACAAGCAAAAGAAAAATAAAATTGAATTGTTGAAAAGAGTGACGTAATACGTCAGATCACTGCAATTGTTATAATTGATGAACTTTTCTACGAAATTAAGGAAGAGAAGATGCAAAGAAAAAAGAACATTTGGTCAAACAATTGGCTTTTAAACAAAATCGAATTTTCGAAATGAGCATTAACATAGCATTCACTGTTTTCAATTGCAATTTTCGTTTGGTTTTATCCGCACGAACCTTCATTAACGCATGTAACCGACGAACTGAAGAAGTAACAGCACGCAACAAATATACACACGATGCAACTGTTGCAGCAACCGGCCACAAATATAAAATTTTTTTCATATTTATAGCAACGGTTGCAACAACACGAAAATCAATGCGCAACACAGCTACACACGACGCAACGGTTGCTACAACATTACTTAGTTGCTGCAACCGTTGGTACGTATAATGTATCTAGCATTACATTGGAAAATAAAAAAAGAATAGTTTTTGTGCTGAAGGCTCTGTTGCTATTCCACTTAGATGTAATATTGTTAAAATAAATAAAGCAGTATTTAACTCACTGAAATTAATGTTTTTGTTTTGTCATAAATAGAGCGACGACAACAAGTATTGAATAGTATAGAGAACTTATTGCACTTACACTCTTTTGTAAAAGAGCATAAACGAGTCTTATTTTCTTTATAGAACATTTTAATATAAATGCACCATTTCTACAATTTTATTACATAAAACTAAACAAAAAGCATAAATGTTTCACATCAAAATTATGAATGGACCAAGTTATGACAAAACGACAGTAATATGTTTTGAATCATTCACCAGATGTGGCCAGTGGTTTGGAGTCATACAATTCGTTCCATGAGTTCTCTATACTATTCTATACTCTTTGGCGACGACGACCTGCTGTTTTGTTCGCTGCCGCTACATCAACACCATCATACCTTTTTTTCAGGCAGAGACTATTATTGTACAACAACGCTGTGTGTTGTTTGCATGTGTTCACTTTGATAGATTGCCCTACCCGTGCCTATTGATGTTAACATATCACATCTGCCCATAACTCGGAAATAGAGCATCCAATCGCCAAAATGACGAAATTGTAGACCTATTTTGAAGGCAAACATCGCTGAAACGAAATTATCGCTAAGTTGCACATGTTATCATAATACGGAAACGGGGCAACCAATCAAAAAAATTAAGTAATTGTAACTTCTTTAAAGATTAGAGATCATGTTTTCCCCGGTTAGTGCAAAAAATGTAATTGCCGCGGATGGAATTCGAACTCACATTCGCTGGAGGGTCGTTTCCATGTTTGTGAAGCATCATCTTTTAAACTGTATATATCCTTTGCATGTAATGAAATGTTGGATTTGTTGTAGAATATTAATGGAAACTTAATGTGTTTTCCTTTTTAGTTAACGTCTGAGAAATTCATACTACAACCTTACAAGGTCAGGATTGTATTTCCAATTGAAAAATGTTTGGGTTTTGTTGGAATAATAGACAATTCAGTTAAGCACACTCCATGGCATGCCTACTTTCGAACTCCGTGACAAGTTCATCATTAGATACCTAACTACTGTGCCTGAATTGATACCATCGGAAGATCATCAATCGTATATATACAAACCCAAATATGCAATTTACATATGCGAATTAGTATCGAACGAAGATCCTTAAGTACCAACACACACTGAAAGGTTCATAATTCCAACACAAGAACAGACGGCTTTTTCCACCATCTTCTTCTTTTAATCCCGCATAATCACATTGTTGCAGTGCTTTGAGGTGAGGTTTGTTTTACTATATCATAGAGTTGAATTTAGTTATGACCGAAGTTTATGAACAATTTCGTTAGTTTTTAGTTAATGTATGAGAAATTCATACTGTTTTTTAATGCTGACAAATCTACGTTTCAGCTGTTATCTAAAGTAGCTGAAAAGTAGATGAATCCCAAATCATTCCACATCCACTCCACGCAAAATATTAAGTTAAACCTTCGTTAAACCACTGATGCCCAGGTTTTAAGTGGGGACTTAACTGTCGGGTTACTTAATCGTAACTGAAAGTTAATAAGAGGATAAATACGGAGATTACAAATGTAAACCTGTATAAGAAAACAATACCGCTACCGGCTATTTCAACTGGTAAATAAATTGATGCAACACTGCTAAGTACCAAAAAATGCAACCATAATAAAAACATACACAAAAAACTCAACGTATTGACAGACAGACAAAAACGATGTACTAAAGTAGACAGTCAACATTTCTCTTTACTCGAATGCCAACAAACAAATCGAGTGAAGCCTTAACAATTCTCTGCTCTTTCTCTTACTCTCTTCATTGGAAATTTCAATAAACGACAAGTGTTATTGTATACCACTATACAAATTCCAACCATTTAGAAGTAAAATTACATAAACTATGCAAACAGTATGAAATAATCAAGATCTGACGCGAGAGAGAAATGAATTGTGTGAACTGGTTGGCAGACTGGATGAATTGTAAAAACGATGTACAAGTAGACAGTCAAAATTTCTCTTCACTCAAATGGTAACAAACACAACCCTAGTCATTCTCTGTTCTCTCTCTTACTCTCTTCATTGAATATTTCAATACACGAGCAGCTTTTGATAGTGTTATTGTATATAACTATACAAATTCCAACCATGTTGAAGTAAAATTACATAAACTATGCAAAAAGTATGAAATAATCAAGATATGGCGCTTTCTCTACTTTTTGGTTCTCTTTCACCAGGGTTGCCAAATTGCGCACATATTGTGGTCGTCTAATTCTAGATCGTCTTTGTGAATCGTGACCACTTTTTGGTTCTCTTTTACGAAGGTTGCCTAATTGTGCACAACTTCTGGTCGTTTACTTCTTGATCGTCTTTGAGACGGAAGCCGGACGAAAATTGTCCAATGCATCTCCAGCACAAGCAATTTTTTGAAGCTCACGCTGCTGTAAATCAACCTGCTATACTCTAGGTACTACCAGTACTACCACAGATCAATAGACAAGAGTCTCTGTCCCTCTCTTTACGTTTTCTCGATGACGACGAGGTAGTAGGCTATTTCATCGAGTACGAGTTGCTGTTGTATTTTACACTTTTATTGGACATAAAATGGACAGAAATAAAAGGGAATGCGAATTTTTCGTTAGATGTAACCACCATAAACATAATTTAACTGGCATTAGTATCAATCAAACACTATTTAAACTTAGTTTGCTGTATGATTTGCTTCTGGTTGCTTATCGTTCTCTTGCCCATTCACTCGGATTTCTATCATTTAGGATTCATTATTCGATCGGCTGTGTCATTGATACCCCCTGGTGCTACCATCGGTTAAATTTGTTCCAGTTTGTCCCAAAACCAACCGGTTATTTTAGGAAACACCAGAACAAATATCAGCTGGCACGATGGTAGCATGTTCGATTACAAAACAGAGTTGAAACAATATTTCTCTAAATCCTATTGATTGTTTTGAATTTGTTATGATGAAAATTATTAAAAAATTTATAAAAAAAAATTGCATAAGTGACCTGGTCTACGAAAAGGTACCGGTCGCGCGTTGCGTTCGTGTTTACGCTTCCACCTCTTTAATTGTCTTGTTGACCTTGGCTCTCTACCTCTAAGCAAACTTCCCCTATGGACAGTTTTGCTTTTACAAGAAATATTTTCTTAGTTTATTCGAGTGAAATTCCCCAACAAAGGTAATTTCTGAGCTTCAAAAATTCTATCAAACTGCAGGTGTAATTTGAAGCAATTAGATGAAGTTCGGAGTCTGCGGTTTGTTTAATTGAACAGAGCGTTAAATTTCAAAAAAAACCTTTCTGTAGACCAGGTCACATATTCTGAAAAGGTGTAAGTTAGTAAGTTGTTGTGCAACATAGTGTGTTGGCAAGAGGTTCTAAAATATGTTACTGGGTAAAATCAACTTTTAAAGTGAAATTATTTTTTCTTTCTCTTTAATAATAAATAAATTTTATTTTGGTTTGATACATTTATCAACCTTTTTAGTTTGACATTTAGCACATTTCACATTTTGACACCTCATGGCAACACTGTTTTGGTGTTCTCTCCCAAACTGGGTTTGGGTACGTGTGTGTGTGTGTGTGTTTAATTGCATTTAACAAAGATTTATATTTTTACTAAATACAATGACAGAAAAAGTGTAACGAACACCAGAAGGCCAGGATAATGGGAATGAGTGTGTTAGTTATGTATGTGTTAGTTTATGTGTGTGTATGTGTTGCATTAAATCAATTAAAATTTAATTGACAACAAAAGTGATTGTTGTGTTTTTACTTTACTTGCTGCTACTCCTGCTCCTGTTTCTCTTACTGTTACTGCTACTGTTTCTGCTACTGGTCATGCTGTCATGCTGTTGTAAGTTGCCTGTCAAACACCAAGCAACGTCTGACATTATTCTAATGGAAATTTTTAAATCTTTTTCATTTTATACTTATATCTTATAATAATTAGGACAAAACATTGAAGGAAAAGCAGGAACAATTAAAACTGACCTCTACAAAAAGTAAAGGAGAAAACAAAACTGCAAGGAATTATTTATGTTTTCATTAGAAATTCGCAAATTGCGCTATAAAATTGGTGTATTTTGCAAATTGTTTTATATATTCATGTATTATATTATTTTCAGTGTTGTTTTATTTGTCGTTAGTGAAATAAGGTTCCTCCCAAATTACGATTGTGACAAAAGTACTCTTAATTTACTGTGTAAAAAAAATTAACAGTTCCCAATTATCATATTCTTTTCCCCCCACGACATCCTATGAAAGAAGCGATAGGCGAGAGCTTCTCACAAACAGTGAGTAGTTCGCTTTAAATTTTTGGACTATCTGAATGTTTTCTGAGAAGCTTTTTCGTGGCTAATAACTAGAGTGTTCAAAAACCCGGAAATTTCGTTTAATCTGTTTTCGCGTTATGCGAAAAATCACTTTTCGGAAAACCGGTTTTCGGTTTCACAGAATGGGGAAAATCGGTGAAACCGGTTAATTTTCGGTTTTAATTACGGTTATTTTTCGGTTTTTTCGTTTCCTATGGAAAACAATACGAGTATGTTCAAATTTTTGTAAAAAAAATTAATAAAAAAACAACACAAAATAACATGTTCTTCTCTTGTTTTGTTTGCCCGTAAAAGTAGTTATTATTATTCTGAAAATATAGCAGCATTTGTTAAATTTTAATATTTTTAAATTTTCCGTTAAAGAACACATTAGACAATTAAATTTAATTCAATTCAGATCTGTTCAATTATATTCAATTTAATTTAATTAAATTAAAGTTAAATTCAATCAAAGTCAATACAATTGAACTCAATTCGCTTCAATTCAATTCAGTTCAATTCAATTCAATTAGACTCAATTTGATTCAATGCAATTCTATTCTATTCAATTCAATTCAGTTCAATTCTATTCAGTTCAATTCAATTCAATTCAATTCTATTCTATTCAATTTAATTTAATTTAATTTAATTTAATTTAATTTAATTTAATTTAATTTAATTTAATTTAATTTAATTTAATTTAATTTAATTTAATTTAATTTAATTTAATTCAATTTAATTTAATTTAATTTAATTTAATTTAATTTAATTTAATTTAATTTAATTTAATTTAATTTAATTTAATTTAATTTAATTTAATTTAATTTAATTTAATTTAATTTAATTTAATTTAATTTAATTTAATTTAATTTAATTTAATTTAATTTAATTTAATTTAATTTAATTTAATTTAATTTAATTTAATTTAATTTAATTTAATTTAATTTAATTTAATTTAATTTAATTTAATTTAATTTAATTTAATTTAATTTAATTTAATTTAATTTAATTTAATTTAATTTAATTTAATTTAATTTAATTTAATTTAATTTAATTTAATTTAATTTAATTTAATTTAATTTAATTTAATTTAATTTAATTTAATTTAATTTAATTTAATTTAATTTAATTTAATTTAATTTAATTTAATTTAATTTAATTTAATTTAATTTAATTTAATTTAATTTAATTTAATTTAATTTAATTTAATTTAATTTAATTTAATTTAATTTAATTTAATTTAATTTAATTTAATTTAATTTAATTTAATTTAATTTAATTTAATTTAATTTAATTTAATTTAATTTAATTTAATTTAATTTAATTTAATTTAATTTAATTTAATTTAATTTAATTTAATTTAATTTAATTTAATTTAATTTAATTTAATTTAATTTAATTTAATTTAATTTAATTTAATTTAATTTAATTTAATTTAATTTAATTTAATTTAATTTAATTTAATTTAATTTAATTTAATTTAATTTAATTTAATTTAATTTAATTTAATTTAATTTAATTTAATTTAATTTAATTTAATTTAATTTAATTTAATTTAATTTAATTTAATTTAATTTAATTTAATTTAATTTAATTTAATTTAATTTAATTTAATTTAATTTAATTTAATTTAATTTAATTTAATTTAATTTAATTTAATTTAATTTAATTTAATTTAATTTAATTTAATTTAATTTAATTTAATTTAATTTAATTTAATTTAATTTAATTTAATTTAATTTAATTTAATTTAATTTAATTTAATTTAATTTAATTTAATTTAATTTAATTTAATTTAATTTAATTTAATTTAATTTAATTTAATTTAATTTAATTTAATTTAATTTAATTTAATTTAATTTAATTTAATTTAATTTAATTTAATTTAATTTAATTTAATTTAATTTAATTTAATTTAATTTAATTTAATTTAATTTAATTTAATTTAATTTAATTTAATTTAATTTAATTTAATTTAATTTAATTTAATTTAATTTAATTTAATTTAATTTAATTTAATTTAATTTAATTTAATTTAATTTAATTTAATTTAATTTAATTTAATTTAATTTAATTTAATTTAATTTAATTTAATTTAATTTAATTTAATTTAATTTAATTTAATTTAATTTAATTTAATTTAATTTAATTTAATTTAATTTAATTTAATTTAATTTAATTTAATTTAATTTAATTTAATTTAATTTAATTTAATTTAATTTAATTTAATTTAATTTAATTTAATTTAATTTAATTTAATTTAATTTAATTTAATTTAATTTAATTTAATTTAATTTAATTTAATTTAATTTAATTTAATTTAATTTAATTTAATTTAATTTAATTTAATTTAATTTAATTTAATTTAATTTAATTTAATTTAATTTAATTTAATTTAATTTAATTTAATTTAATTTAATTTAATTTAATTTAATTTAATTTAATTTAATTTAATTTAATTTAATTTAATTTAATTTAATTTAATTTAATTTAATTTAATTTAATTTAATTTAATTTAATTTAATTTAATTTAATTTAATTTAATTTAATTTAATTTAATTTAATTTAATTTAATTTAATTTAATTTAATTTAATTTAATTTAATTTAATTTAATTTAATTTAATTTAATTTAATTTAATTTAATTTAATTTAATTTAATTTAATTTAATTTAATTTAATTTAATTTAATTTAATTTAATTTAATTTAATTTAATTTAATTTAATTTAATTTAATTTAATTTAATTTAATTTAATTTAATTTAATTTAATTTAATTTAATTTAATTTAATTTAATTTAATTTAATTTAATTTAATTTAATTTAATTTAATTTAATTTAATTTAATTTAATTTAATTTAATTTAATTTAATTTAATTTAATTTAATTTAATTTAATTTAATTTAATTTAATTTAATTTAATTTAATTTAATTTAATTTAATTTAATTTAATTTAATTTAATTTAATTTAATTTAATTTAATTTAATTTAATTTAATTTAATTTAATTTAATTTAATTTAATTTAATTTAATTTAATTTAATTTAATTTAATTTAATTTAATTTAATTTAATTTAATTTAATTTAATTTAATTTAATTTAATTTAATTTAATTTAATTTAATTTAATTTAATTTAATTTAATTTAATTTAATTTAATTTAATTTAATTTAATTTAATTTAATTTAATTTAATTTAATTTAATTTAATTTAATTTAATTTAATTTAATTTAATTTAATTTAATTTAATTTAATTTAATTTAATTTAATTTAATTTAATTTAATTTAATTTAATTTAATTTAATTTAATTTAATTTAATTTAATTTAATTTAATTTAATTTAATTTAATTTAATTTAATTTAATTTAATTTAATTTAATTTAATTTAATTTAATTTAATTTAATTTAATTTAATTTAATTTAATTTAATTTAATTTAATTTAATTTAATTTAATTTAATTTAATTTAATTTAATTTAATTTAATTTAATTTAATTTAATTTAATTTAATTTAATTTAATTTAATTTAATTTAATTTAATTTAATTTAATTTAATTTAATTTAATTTAATTTAATTTAATTTAATTTAATTTAATTTAATTTAATTTAATTTAATTTAATTTAATTTAATTTAATTTAATTTAATTTAATTTAATTTAATTTAATTTAATTTAATTTAATTCAATTCAATTCAATTTAATTTAATTTAATTTAATTTAATTCAATTCAATTCAGTTAAATTTAATTCAATTCAGTTCAATTCAATTTAAATCAATTCAATTTAATTCAATTCTAATCAATGCAATTCAGTTCAATCCAATTCAGTTCAATTCAATTCAATTCAATTCAATTCAATTCAATTCAATTCATTTCAATTCAATTCAAATCAGTTCAATTCAATTAAATTGAACTCAATTTAATTCAGTTGAATTCAATTCAATTCAATTCAATTCAATTCTATTCAATTCAATTCAATTCAATTCACTTCAATTTAATTCAATTCAAATCAGTTTAATTCAATTCAATTCAAGTCAATTCAATTCGATTCAGTTTAGTTCAATTCAGTTCAATTGAAGTCAATTCGATTCAGTTCAATTCAGTTCAGTTCAATTAAATTGAATTAAATTCAATTCAATTTAATTCAACTAAATTCAATTCAATTTAATTCATTTAAATTCAATTCAATTCAAATCAGTTCAGTTCAATTCAATTATATTGAATTCAATTCAATTTAATTCAATTCAAATCAGTTCTATTAAATTCAGTTCAGTTCAGTTCAATTCAATTCAATTGAACTTAACTCGATTCAATTCAGTTCAGTTCAATTAATTTCAATTCATTTCAATTCAATTCAATTCTATTCAATTCAACTCAATTCAATTCAATTCTATTCTATTCTATTCAATTCAGTTCAATTCAATTCAATTCAATTCAATTCACTTCAATTTAATTCAATTCAAATCAGTTTAATTCAATTCAATTCAAGTCAATTCAATTCGATTCAGTTTAGTTCAATTCAGTGCAATTGAAGTCAATTCGATTCAATCCAATTCAATTCAATTCAATTCAATTCAATTCAATTCAATTCAATTCAATTCAATTCAATTCAAAATTCAATTCAATTCTATTCTATTCAATTCAGTTCAATTCAATTCAATTCAATTCACTTCAATTCAGTTCAGTTCAATTCTATTGAATTCAATTCAATTTAATTCAATTCAAATCAGTTCAATTAAATTCAATTCAGTTCAGTTCAGTTCAGTTCAATTCAATTCAATTAAACTTAACTCGATTCAATTCAGTTCAGTTCAATTAATTTCAATTCATTTCAATTCAATTCAATTCTATTCAATTCAACTCAATTCAATTTAATTCAGTTCAAATCAGTTTAATTCAATTCAATTCAAGTCAATTCAATTCGATTCAGTTTAGTTCAATTCAGTTCAATTGAAGTCAATTCGATTCAGTTCAATTCAGTTCAGTTCAATTAAATTCAATTAAATTCAATTCAATTTAATTCAACTAAATTCAATTCAATTTAATTCATTTAAATTCAATTCAATTCAAATCAGTTCAGTTCAATTAGATTCAATTCAATTCAGTTCAGTTCAATTTAATTCAATTCAATTCAATTCAATAATATTCGGTTCAATTCATTTCCATTCAGTTCAATTGAATTCAATTCAGCTCAATTCAAAACAATTCAAAGCAATTCCATTCAATTCAATTAAATTCAATTCAATTCAATTCAATTCAATTTAATTGAACTCATTTCGATTCAATTCAATTCAATTCAATTCAATTCAGTTCAGTTCAATTCAGTTCAATTTAATTCAATTCAATTCAATAATATTCAGCTGAATTCAATTTCATTCAGATCAATTGAATTCAATTCAGTTCAGTTCAATTTAATTCAATTCAATTCAATAATATTCAGTTCAATTCAATTCTATTCAGTTCAATTGAATTCAATTCAACTCAGTTTAATTCAATGCAATTCAATTCAATCAAATTCCATTAATTTAGTCCAAGTCAGTTCAATCCAATCTAATCTAACTAAGTCTAATCAAGTCTAACTCAGTTCAATTCTTTTTATCTTCTTAATTGAATTATTATTCAAATCAATTGAACATTTTTATTTTTATATTCCAATTTACAATGCCAGTTTAAAGAAAAATTGAACTTGTCAATTATTTCAATTTATTTAAATTTTAAAATTATGTTCGATTTTTTCGCAATTTTCAAGAATGATAATCTCATAAAGTGTAAAAAATAATTGATTTACTAATTTAAATTATATAATTGTTATTCGAATTATGAAATCGTTGCGAAATTAAAAATTGTTTAAAATCTTATTATTATTATATTTCAATGTAGATGTCGTGATACTTAATTCAAAAGAATAATTAATATATGAAAATTATATGTTTTTGTTTAATTATTAGAAGATCTAATACAAATTGAGTATAAACCGGTTAACCGACTCTAATAACCGGTTTTCGGTTTATTCGAAAATTACGAATGTATAAGGTTTCTGAGTAGGGTTAAGCGAGTCGAGTCGTGTTTAGTGCATGTGAGACCCAGTGTTGCATATATTCGTACAAGCGCACAATTTAATGGTGTCAATCATGGATATCTAAATGTGGTGTAGATCTTGGGGAATCGGAAGCTCCTGATGTTCTGAGCATGAAATTAAAGTGTGATATACGATGGAATATACTCGTACTTAATGTGTCGAAAGAACATTCAAGTGTTTGGAATTTTTAAAGCGGTGTAGGAGATCCTTCAGTTCATCCGACCTTCTCAATATTGTTACTATAAATACTTTACATGTTTGGCTTAACTATCTTATATATTGCAACTTGATTGGCTAATATTAATTGCGCCCAAAAGTATGTCACATACCAACACACCAAGAATGTTTGATGAAATCGCGGGAACAGTGTGGGGCAACAAAAGCTGATACAAATGCCCTAAATGGTGAAATATAAGTGGTGGATTTGAAAGTCCAGGCAAATTTTCTAGATGGCGCAGAAATGGGCAAATTTCCCTGAAAACAAAACTTATTGAAAAAACTATTTAACTATGCTTTTTTACCTTATGTATTGTCAAAAAATTACAAAAATTACAATATATCTATATATTATTTTCAAATTCAAATACAGAACCGAAATAAATGTTTGAGGTTTTTTTTTGTCGTATTCTAGTGAAAAATTATCGTACGGAACCAGCCTTTGCTATCTTGTGAAAATTGTGAATACTCGAATACGCCATCTAGGGTATTTCTATCATCTTGGGTGGCAATCAAGAACATATGGTATCTCACCGCACAACATTAAGCCAATATCGAATTTTCGAGAACTGTCGGCGTTGCTGCGGGATGATTGTGGAATCGGCTGAACTCGATTAAATAGCTAATGTGCGATGACCATCGTCGGCACTAGTGCTATTGAGAAAAGACTTATTGTAAAGTTGTACTGTACGAATTTAATAAAGAAAAGGTTTTAACTTAACTTAATATAAATAGAACCTTGTTTTATTAACGGGAAATAAAACAGAGCTAAAAAACGATTAGAAAATTCGTAACATTATCTACACCATGTACATTCAGGCGAAGATAGAATATAACTCTCATATTTGGGAATGTTGCCCTAAGTTCACATTGGAGCTTTTACGGCATGTACAAAAGAGAGTAACGATGCTAGGTCATAGCAGAGGTAGCCATGTCCGTTATCTTCTTGGTCATAGTAGAGAGAGCCAAGTCCGTTATGAGGTGTGTTACTCTGAGATACCCGAAGTTAGTGTAAGTGATCCTACAACAAGGATGCCCAGAGAATCACATCCATTTGTAGTGTCTTGGCCTGTGTATCGAACTGCATATTTCTACCGAGATAATTCGTTTTCCAGCACAACACTTCATACGCGGATAAAGCTTCCGGCGAGTACATTCCCTTTTACTTACAATATCAAAAAATGTAAGTAACCCATCATCAAACTATATTCCTTCTTTTTCACTCATATTATATTTATAGGGGCAACTCCTGAGTGTTGGTCAAGATTAATAAAAAACAATATCGTCCCATTACATCTCTTGGAAGGATAAGGGAAAGGTTCTCACAATCAGTGAGCTGTGTGCTATCTATTATTTTGGTCACTGATTGGATCCGATGCTTTTATACCGGTTCCGAACGGTGTTTGAGAAACTCAGTACTCGTTGTTGTCGCCATCACTATGCGAAGTGAACATCGCCGAAGGATTTTGAATGAAGTCTGTGTGGTAAGTGAACTTTGTTTTGGTAAAGCATTCCATGATAACCAATTTCCAGCTGCAAGCTCTGTGGACGTTGGTGCTGCAATGGTGGTGTGCACGGCACTTGTGCATGAGAACGTGGGTTCGATCCCTGCTCTGACCACCTTAAATTTCTTTCGACGGCGTTCACCTCGCTTAGTGATGGCGACACTATCGCATATTTAGCCATGAAAAAGCTTCGGAACCGGTGTAAAACTGTAGGTCCCAATCCTTGGGTATAAAACTAGAACACGCACAGCTCACTAGTTGTGAGAAGCTGTCCCTAATTCATTCATGGGATGTAACGGAAACCATTTTTTTAGCTCTAGCAAGCTCTCTAGCAATCATTTTATTTTTTTTTTTTGAAAATTTATTGTAAAACATCAAAGCTCATTTCTTTCATCGATTGATGTTGATATGTCAAATCATAATGTTCTATTTTCTATAAATCTCGTACGGAAACTGCCTCCAGTTATGAAAATGCATCAGAAAAATAATATGGGTTGCCATCAACGGAATAAAGAGTGCGAGAACAGAGAAGAAAACAACAATCGCACTTCAAGGCACTTCGGTACCACGTCACATTAAACACTTTTAAGTGTTTTCATGTTTCAAGAAGGAAATGTTTCCACCAGCAACTATAAAATATCCTCAACGCTAAACCGATGTCTGGGGAGCCTTTGCACCATACACTCACCTTACCTTAACTCAGATCACCTCTTTGGCACCAAACCCTTATAACTAAAATCAAAGCTTTTTATCCTTACGAACTGATGGATATTAAAAGAAAGAAAGGAAAATCCTTATATACATATAAACATATTTAAGAGTTTTGACTAAAGCAAACCCCCCCCGCCCCCCCACCAACACACGAGTACATGCTTAGAACTCTTAACCTGATGTAGGATTGAAGCTACACATTTGTTTCTACCATATGATATGACATTGAATACAACAGCAGCGAAAAGGTTTTTGTTTTGTTGTTCTGTAGGGGTAGGCCGGAGTAAAATGCCATCAAGAGTAGCACAGTGGAAGAATAATTTATTATACAGTTGAATAATTTAATTGTAAAGCTCCGTATTGCGTTCTAATGAATTCCCCCCATACGTGTATAAAAAATAACGAAAATTTCGTGATCCCAAAAATTCACTAACTTATCATTAGCATGTTACTCAATTTATTCCGATAGCAATATCAATTACGGGGTTGTTATACCAAAGTTACTTCGTACAGCTCCGTATTCAGTTCTTGCTAAAACTTCGTAAGAAATTTAGTCTTTTATCGCTAAACGGAAAATGTTGTTAGGGAGAGTTACCACCTATCTTTGATTAGCCTTGCAAATATTTTATTCAGAATTCCTCTTCGCACTTTGTTACTTTCGGTTGTTAAAATGATCAAAATGTCAAAATTCCTATCCTAAACAATTAGCAAACAATTGTTTTCGTACGAACTAACTTTGGCCAAGCAACCCTATGATAGATTTTTCTTGCAAAATTTTCGCAAAGTATCGTACTGAGTACCAAGCAAATTACAAGTGTGAATTTTCGGTTCACGAAATTTTCATTATTTTTTTATACCAGTAATTATTATGACAACAAAAATGGCATAAAAACTGAACACCGGGCTTATGCGGCATTTACACCGACCAAGATTAGCCCACTTCGGTGGTTAACTCCGTTAACCCGCGATAACTCATACAATTACTCATACAATTTTAATCTGTAGAAACTGAAATTTAATTTGTAACCTCATTTTAAACTGGTGTACATTTTGATGCAACACTGTTAGTTACTAAAAAAATGCAATCAAAATAAAAACATACACAAAAAATTAACTGTTTGACAGATGGAAGCCGATGGAAAATTTTTTAAAGCTCACGCCGCCGCTAATAATTGTTGGTTTAAACCGTGAGCATATATTATCGACTGGCCCGATTTGACTCACTGATCCAATTTTAAAGGTTCAACTATTTCAAAAACATCCCAAATATGAACAAAACTGGCAAAACCAATAGCCGCCAATTTAATTTTTCTGTTGTGCCGCCGTCCTCGATATTGTTGTCTCGGCGCGGAGTTTGTCTAAGCACGGAGTTGCCAACTGTAATGAGAATTTAATCTCAAATTGGGTGGTGTAAACGGCAAAGATTAGAGAACAACGTTATCGCTAACTTGGCCGCGATAAACGGCGGTGTAAATGCGTTATTACGTAAACAATTATTTGATTATTGCTTGAGATCGAAATTTTGACATTTCGTTTGTTTTAACATACAAATGTAACACCACATGCGGTAAAATTATAATGGAGTAGATAGAGAAATTATTCACGAAATATTTGCAAGGTAAATCAGAGATAGGTGGTAACTCTGTTCAACACAATGTCCACGTAGAAGTCAATGACAACATTTCTTAAGAAAATTTAGCTAGAACTTAATACTGGGCTTAAACGATAAACCACGACGAATAATAAGAAAGTAATACCACGTTCACATACTGGTGATCCCAACATCGGATCCCAAATAATATATATTGTCCCATTACATCCCATAAATGGATTGGGGACCTACAGTTTTCCACCGATTCGGAACGGTTTTGGAGATGCTTTTTCATAGCGAATTTCTCGATAGTGTCGCCCTCAGTTAGCGAGGTAAAGGTGAGTTGAAGAAATGTAAGATAGCCAAAGCAGAGATGGAGCCTCGTTCTGAACGACAAGAACTAAACATTGCTGCACAAGCGACCACGACAATTTTACATATAATCATTAAATCCTTCATAGATTCTATTTTCCAGGCTCTTAGATAAGTAGGATCCCGTAGTAAATGTCCTCCTGTCGGCGATTGATGTGGGGAACAGATGTTCAGTGGGTTCCTGATATATCTCTCCCCCTCATCGTACAGCCTCTACAGAAGTTATTTGCTCTGGTCTCTGTTTCAAGAAGCTCTAAATCGTGTCCATGCCTATACGAGATTCTTCTCCCAGGTCTCTAAATACGCAGGATCTCATAGTATACATCCTCCTACCGGCTAGTGCTAGCCACGTGCGGAGAAGATGTTCAATGGGTTCCTAAACTGTCACCGCTCTAATGTCTACAGAAGTTATTTGCTCTGACCTTTACTCTCGCCCTTGTGCCCCGATAAAACTGAAACCAGCATTGATACCTTAGGACAGAATATTCATGAATCTCCTGCTATCCACTATCGCCAAGATTTGTGTTGCGCGTTAACAATCTGTGTCCCTCCTCCACCTCTCCTACATCATCAAGTATCAGCATTCTTGCAGGATATGCTTACAAATCTCTAGAGGCATCCCAAGACGTTTCAATTCCTGTGCTAAAAGGTTTGCGGTAGTCCGAGGCAGACGGTAAGTTCTAGAACACTGAATACAAGGACCTGATTACCGCCTGATTACTAGAAAAGTAATTGAAGAGAAGACAATTACTATTGAACTATTATTTCTTAGCCACCCAGTCACTTCCCTAATATCCCAAATGTCCGCCTGTTACATGTTACAGTGATCGAGTAGTCTACGAAAAGAAGCACCCCAATTTCCCTACATTTCTCCCCATTCCATACCTGATCATTAATTTTCGACCCACTCGTATAGAAATTCACACATACCTCTATACCAGGTACTGCATTGTTCTAGTAGTACTGTTTCCAGGAACCTAATGACAGTTATCCCTCAGCCAGTCGGTCACTTCGCTAGCACGCAAAATTTCCGACCGATTGACGTTACCATGATCAGGTAGTCTACATAAAAAGACAACCCTAGTTCCCTATTTTTCATTCAGATCATTCATTTCCGACCTGCCCGTGTAGAAAATCAGTTTACCAGGAACTCCTGTGTTCCAGGAATCCCTTTACGGTAAGAGAGTGTGATATTTGCGATCGAGTGGTGTTTTGGGTTTCGAGTGGTCGACTAATGCAGGAATATTGGCAGTTCTTTCCAGCGCTATTCCTAGATCGATTCCAACCATGCCCCATTGTGACAGTTGCTTTATCCCGATGGCCGACGTGGGAGCAATCAGCATGTCTATAATGTCCAACGGTGTCAAATATAACATTACATTCAGTGCATCACTGGGAATTGTGCACAGAGCACCCGTAATGCACATCGACGAGATTCTCAGAAACCTAGTCAGTAGTGCACAATTGGAGGGTAACTTATCTACCTGCCACCACACTATAACCTCATAGAGCATTATTGATTTAAACACCACGGTATAGATCCAGTGAACTAGCCTCGGAGAAAGTCCCCATTTACAACATCTATCCCTCCTCCAGGTGTATATGGCTATCGTTGCCTTTTTCCCCTTTTCACTATGTTGGGTCTGAAAGTAAGCTTGCTGTCCAAAATAACATCCAGGTATTTGAAGCGCTGCGAGAGCTTCATTTCAGGCCCATTCAAAATAATAGATTCCAAAGTTGGCATTTTCTAACTTCGGGTAAAAAGGATCACCTCGCTCTTGGCCGGATTTATATCAAATCAATTGCTTACCCGCCCATCTGCCCTCTAAGTCCGTAAGCTGTCCTGGAAAACGTTCTTTGGGATACTTGCCTCTACTAGCTATTGGCGAGTCTGCTGGGTAAGCAAACATTTAACAATCTCCCAATCACATTTTCAAAAGTAACCAGTTTTCCAGTCAGCGTAACATTCCATGGAGGTGGAAACAAGACAGCTCCTTGAGATACGCCTCTGCTAACATATCTGCTAGTGGTCTAGTTGCCCAATTCAACCGTGACATGTCTCGTTTTAATCATTTCGTATATACTCACAGAACTAATTGTTTGCAAAATTGGTTGTAGCAAACGTAAATTCGGCTGCCACAACCGAATTTATATTGCCACGACTGAATTTACTCTCCACAACTGAAATTCGGTTCAAAAAACCTCTAATAAGTTGTGACAATCTCTAATGCGATGGTGACAACCTCTTATCCGGATGGGATGGCAATTAATTTGGTTGCGGCAACCTCTAAATTCGTTTGGGGTTAATTCGGTTATATTTTCTGTGTGGGTTTACAAGCGTCATGAGATCCACGTCTACCTTAACGATCGACAGCGCCAATCCTATCGCACTGTGGCTTGATATTGTTGAACGTACCCCCAATGTCCAGAATCGCTACCAACGTATACTCCTTCGCAGTGAACGATTTCTCTATATAACCTACCAGTTTTTGCAGTGAATATGTCCTTGCTAGGCAGCGGATAACAATCTTACATCAATACTCGCCTGCAAGTGTTCATCTATCAGCCGTTCCAAAGCCTTTTGTAGGAACGATGACAGGCTTATAGGCCTAAAGATGGATGAATCTCTGCGAAATATTGGTGTTACCAAAAGGAGAAAACCAGCAAAAGATCGAACTGGCTGAAGAAATATGTTCACTTCTATAAAAAAAAAAACGTCTTAACTAAACGGACTGGCACAGGGATAATTGGTTACGTCAGTGAGTCAGTGATGTTAAATTTTCACAAATATAATGTCCACATTCTAAAAAAATTGGTGTCCTTCGGTATTTGGATGCAAATATAACGTGTTTGTAGCTTGTCGTAAATATAATATACTTGCTTCCAAACATATTGTGTTTGCTATTCAATATTAAATGTTTGAGACACATTGATTAATAGGTTATGATATTTGTGTTTGTGACCCAAATGTGGATTTGTTTGTTGAAAACTGCTGAAAACAAAAACGTGACAGGCAACAAAGGAACAAAAAAGTAGCAGAACTAAAATTCATGAAAACCATGCTTGCAAATATATCCATGGTGCCTGCAATAGGTTGCTGGGGCGTTTTGTTTTCAACGTATAAATTTCAAATATATGTCATCTCTATCGGAACATACGAGGGATTCTGTTTATATGTATTTCTGGTCTATTAATAGAAAAACAAATATTAATTATCACTACACTTTCACATGCTATTGAACCAAATTCCGAAGCACTTTTGCCACCCCGATTGAGGTAGCTTCAAAACTTACGTTTTGAACCCATCAAATGTCAAAAAAGCCTTGACCAGGCTACATGTTTTTAATGTGCGGGGATACAAATAAATCATTAGGTTCATACTGGAGCTGTAAGGCGGGTAACTCATCAAATCGACGTTTTTGTTGGTCAATTACAGGTTTATTTGAGCCGATGTATGAGACCCAGTATTGTCGTGATGGAGAATGATTCTTTTTTGAGGTTCAATTTTCCTTAGTTCATCAAAAGCTTCTGGCAAACAATCATTCAAAATTGACAGTCCTACGGTGCTCTAAGGGAACTTTTGCCACATGATCAGTTATGCCGAAAAATCAGGCCACCATTTGCTTGGAAGTATTTCGTGTGCGAAAAAATTTTGTCATCTTGGAAAAAGTATACAGACGATTACTATTTAATCTAAGGTTCATCTGGATAGATCCATGATTCGTCACCTGTCGTGATCTTATAGACGTCTTTTAAATCACCGAAATTGAATTGTTTACGATACTACACTCTGAAAAATTTCGGCCCCAGCAACATATTGCCGGAACCATGTACATGTTTGCAAGAATTGCTTCGTGAATTGAAGATCTGCTGCTTTTTGTTTCTTTATAGTGACATACAGCAGTGTTTTCAGCAGTTTTTAACAAACAAAACCACATTTGGGTTTCAAATACATATATTATAATCTATTACTCATTGTGTCCCAAACATGTTATATTGAATAGCAAACATAATGTATTTAGACACAATTATACTATATTTGTGACAACCTACAAACACGCTATATTTGCATCCAAACACCAGAGAAAGAAAAAATGTTCAGCGTGTACATTTCCTTGGACTAATCGTCAAGACCCTTTTTCGAGGACATGGGATTGACCGTTGAGGTGGAAAGTTTCTGATAGCCACTCATTTGGGAGTGACCAGACACGATTCCTTCATAACAGCTCACTACTTCCTAGAAGTATGTCTCGGGCAATGACTTTATCGGAACCCTCCGTTGGCTAGCTAGAGTGAGAAGGCGAAAGGAATGAGCAACTTGATTGGTTATGCGATCACTGATGCATCTCCGGTTAAAAAGGTGACCATGTCACTGAAGCTCTTCGAACTGGCGCACTAATTTGTGGGTCCTTTGAAGGCGAATGAGACAAGACTACTGGCCAAAGGCAGATCAAAAGTAAAGGAACAAAAATCCAGTCTCGACCCACTGCATTCTGGTCAGCGTCTGATGCATAATAGGCGGATGAAACACAATCATCCTGGCAATAGGTAAAATGCAAAACCACGGTGGACTGGGATTGATTTCCGCCACAGTTATATTGGCAATGAAAATACAGAAAGAAAATGATAGAGATAAAATCCCCTATTTGTTAATGACCCCCGAAAACATTATAAGGACCACGAGCCGTGCACTTGGAATGTTAGAAAACTATGCATATCCGGTGCCACTATCCAACTGGCAAATGTCCTCGAAAATTATAAGGCTGACATTACTACTATCTAGGAGATAAGGTGGACAGGACATGGCTGTGTAAGGAAGAAGAACTGTGATATATACCAGAGCTGCCATGAGAAAAAGCATGAACTTGGTTGCGGATTTTCAGTTGGCAAAAGACTGCGTCATCCAGTCTCAAGGTTAAATCCCGTAAGTGAACAAATAGCCACCATCCGCAAACACCGAAATACTGTTATATACCACTAATTTTTGTACATGTCCCTACAGAAGAAAAATATGATGACACCAAGGACATGTTATATGGCCATCTAGAGCAAACATACGATCGCCGCCCTGGCCATGACATTAAGATTGTTCTAGGTGATTTTAATGCTAAAGTTGCCAGGAAAAGTCTCTGAACTAAATTCAGTATAAACGTTATCGATTTCCATAACGAAATGAAACTGTTAGACTTTGCCGCGACGAAAAACGTGGTTGCCAGTAGTACGAGATTTCAATATAAAGACTTCCATAATGCTAATAGGATACACCCTGATCAACAGACGAAGATCAACTTTACTAGTGTAATGGACATGATTCGAGAAGCTACAATCACTACCTGGTTGCAGCAAAGGTTCGCACAAGGTTAAGCAGATCGAAAGTCGTACGAAACCAGAAACATAGAAAGCTGATCTCTGCAGAGAAAGCACGGACTATGCAGGGAAGCTCACTCAGAAACAGGCGCAGAATGCACCCCGGCCTCATTATCCTGAAGCGCAGTGGAAGTACATTTCCCACTATATTTATGAAAACCCGCTTAAACTGCAGTAACACCTACCAAGAGTATCGCTTTTCGGAATTATAAATGTCAAAATCCGTAAGAAAAATACGGCGATAATCCCGAAAATGCGATAATCTTCGTATGTGTACATGTCGCTTTGAAGACAAACCATGGTACGATCAAGAGTGTCGCATGGCAAGTGATGAAAAGAACGCTGCATGTATGGCAATGCTTCAGTCAGCCACCACAGAGCGCTATAAAGACAAGAGGCGACAGGAACCCCTTTTGTTGATAAAGAAAAACGGTTGTGGAGAAGGCGCGAGAGTGAGAAAATTGAATCTTAAAGAAGGAAGAATGAGGCCCGTAAATTCTACCGAAAAGTTTTAAGACAAACCAACGGAATTGGATCAGAACCCCCCTTTTGTAGAATTATAGACGGGAGTCTTGTCACAAAAATGCAGATTATGTTGGGAACATGAAGAAATCACTTTTTTGTTTTACTTGTCCCATGGGACTTCAATATAGATGAGGGTGTCTAGCAAATACTGGACGATGGCGTTGACTGCCTCCTCCTAGCCAAAGCGAAGTTAGAACTGCAATCTCCCGGCTTGAGAACATCACCGCCGCTGGTGCTGAAGGAGTATCGGGTGAGGTGTTTAAGACTGGCGGCTCTGAGTTGGAAAGGTGCATGCATCACCTTATATGCAAAATTTGGCTAGACGAATGGATGCCCCACGTTTGGGGTCTTAGCATACCGTGTCCTAATTCCAGAAAAGGCAACCCGAGTATAGGTACCAACTATCGTGGAATAAGCCTTATATTCGTCACATACACGGTCCTCGCCAGTGTAATGTGTGAAAGATTAAAGCCGTTTGTTGCAGACCCGATTGGACGGTGTCAGTATGGCTTTCGGCCTGGAAAGTTAACAATCGACCAGATATTCACATTATGACAAATCCTGGAGAAACCCCACAAAAAACAAATCGACACCTAACACCTCTTTTTAGATTCTAAAGCTGCGTTCGATAGCCCGGAACGGGGAAAACTGTACCAAGCTACGTCGGAGCTTGGCATTCCTGCTGCCATGACTTTGTAGAATAGCACTGACCAAACCGAAATCCTCCGCACAGATTGGAAAAGATCTCACCGAACCATTTGGTACGAGATGAGGCCTAAGACAGGGCGATACCCTGTCATGCGATCTCTTCAACATATTAATTGAGATCATCGTGAGAACTGTTGCAGTCAGCATGAATAAATCTATCAGCAGCAAAAGTTACATGCTGCTCGCGTATGCTGATGCTTTAGACATCATTGGGCGAAATATGCGGGAAGTTACAGCAGTTCTTTCGAGAATTGACAAGGAGTCAGCTAAAGTGGGGTTAGCACAAAACGAGGACAAGACAAAATTAATGGTTTCGACAAGCAGAATATCCACCCAATTGGAGGAAAGGGTGAACGTTGATAACCGTTATAATTTCGAGGTAGTGGACGAATTTATTTACCTAGATCTGCCGTGAATAGAAGCAGTTACGTCAGCTTGGAAATCAAACGCAGAATTTTGCTTGCTAACCATAGATTAATGACGTATAGAGTAGCCAACTCTCTCAGTAAAATGATGACACTTGGTGTGTTGCTGATGGGAGGTTGGATGTTGGAAAGTATTGCTTTAATAATACCAGATAGAGGCAATAGCTCAAACCAACCAACAATAAATCAGTAACGACATTTCGTTTTGTGCGTTGAAATTTTTGTGGAAATATACAACAATTAAAATACTAACAATAAAATATAACAAAAACTAAGTACAAAATACGTTTAAATTTCACAGTTTTTGATCAAAACGACATGAAAAATGCACGTCAACAAATTTTATAATTCTACCTGGTGGAAGTCAGTTAACGTGAAATAACTCTCTATCGCACCAACCGCACACACAAATAGTGGGAATGGAAATGTCAGATGAGAAGAATGACAGCTCTATGTGACATTACTCTATGTTGCAAACAGGTATTTTTGTTTTCAAATACTTTATACTTATATGTACAGATGCAGTCAAAAAAATAGCACCAAGGTTAAGAAAAATGCGAACTGATTTAATTCAAAATGTAATATAAGACGCTTAGGAAACTGTAAAACTCTATACATACATTAAATTTGCGTATTATTTTGTTATACAATTTTAACTTTTTTCAAAAGATCTTAGAAAACAATCGGTCAAAAAAATAGCACTTCAGTTAAATTTTTGCCAATATTATATACTTAACTTAAAAAAGTATACATTATGAATTCACTACTTATAAATATAATGTTTGTATCATAATTAATACTTCGTTGCATGTCCCTTATTTGCAACAACCTCTGTACAACGTTTTGGCATCGTTCTATCGGAATTTTATTCCTGATTTGCTTAACCGCCAACCAAAGCGCTTCGTTGCTCGTTGGTTGCATTTGAGAAACTCCCTTTTTTATATCTACCCATAAAATCTCAATGGGGTTGCGATCTGGGCTCTGAGCGGACCACTCCATCACATTGATCTTATTATCCTAAACCACTTTGTTGCAAGTTTGCTGGTGTGTTTAGGCTGAAAGACCCATACCAGCTGCATTTCTTCTGAAGCATAAGGTGGCATTACTTCCTGTATTATATTAATATAAATGCTCGTATCCATGTTGCTTCTTATCCAAGGTCCTACACCATAGTATGAGAAACATGCCCATACCATTATGCTAGACTCATCATGTTTAATGGTTTTTGTCGTATATTTTGGGTCGTATTCGGCATTAGGGGGTCTTCTATCATACTATCGTGATCTCTTGCCACAGAATAAAATAATTTTGGACTCATCTGTCCAGAGCACATTTCTCCACTTCCAAATGAGATTTTTTTAAATGTCATTGCGAACAATGGTAATTCGTTTGTATTTGCATTAGATAAAGTAATGCAATTTAAAATCCAAAACAAATTAAAAATCCCAACTGTGATGTATATGCAGAACTTTATATTAACTGCTTTCTAAAGTCTACTTTGAGGATGAAAATTAACTGATTTCTAAAGTCTAATTTGAGGATGAAGAATTGTATTAGGATTTGTGAGGATGACAAATTGTATTGTAACTAAATCTTTACTTTTTCTCATACATTAACCAAAAACTAACAAAAATCGGTCATAAAAATTCAAATTCAAATAAACGTAACTGACACTAGCTTCAAAACTGCTATACCACGGAAAAATACAACTCTGTGATATAGATTAAAACTCACCTCGAAGCACTGCAACAATGCGAGAATGCATGAGGAAAAGAAGTACATGGTGGAAGAAAGCTGTCTGTTATTGTTATTGGAATTATAGGCCTTTCAGTGATGTTGATACTTAGGGATCTTCGATCGATACTAATTCACGCATGTGAATTGCAGAATTGAGTTTGTATATATACGATTGATGATCAACCGATGGTATCAATTCAGGCACCGTAGTTAGGCATCTAATGATGAACTTGTCACGGAGTTCGAAACTAACTAGTCTTGCCAGTGAGTGTGTGTTGAACTGAATTATCTATTACTTCCAACAAAAACCAACCGTTTTTCAATTCGAAAAATGTTCATGACTTGTAAGCTTGTAGTATGAATTTCTCATACAAATTTTTACTTAGTACGCATTTTTGAATGTTAATCGCATTTTTAGATGCATCTCAATCGTGTACTAAATGACTAGCACGTTTGTGGACTGTGGACTTTGACAATACAACTTAAGGCTGAATTTTATGACCTTGGGGACACGCGCTGGAAAAAAGCTGAATATCCACTTTTGTTTGACTTGATCTCCTGAGTCGGGAACAAGTTGTCCGAAAGGGGGAAATTGTTCATAAGGACCAAAAAATCGAAAAAACGGGCCCCTGAACTTACAGGTAAATGTTGGTACTCAAATGAAAGGAAATCGTCTTACGATTTCATTGGTGCCATTACATTTCACATCCGATGGCTGTGAGTCGCCAAACAAATGCGCCAAATTCGACTTAAGGTACAGAGGGAATTTGAACCCCCCTGCCTGAGCCCGGGCGGACGGGGTTTTCACATCTTATAGCTGTGAGTCACCAAAAAATTGCGCCAAATTTACAGAGGGAATTTGAACCGCCCTGGGCGACTAAATGGAGTATAAATTTATCGATTTTCAAATAGGTCTAGCACATGGTACGAGTAACGTAGAGAGGAACCAATGAAATCGTGAGAAGATGATGAAATCGTGAGAAGATTTGATTACCCATAAATGCATATTTGTAAAAGAAAAAAATTTCGATATATTTTGTGGGTATTGAAATATAGAAAAACTTGGATATCTCGACTCAGAGGCATCGGATGTGAAATGGCACCAATGAAGGTGCACCAACTTTTTTTTTGATTTTTTTGGGCGTTAGGGGCAATTACCTCCTTTCGGACCACTTGTACTGTATTCTCTGCACAATTCAAAAGAGGATGTCATTTTTGGTTTTTTTCCGGCGCGTGTCCCCAAGGTGGTAAAATTTTGTTCAAATTACCATGAACCGCCATCTTTTACGTAAAATGTATAACAACATTCAATGTGTTTCAAAGAGGCTAAACACTGTCATAACTAGCATTTGATCAATTGTTTTTCGGCGATGTTTTATATACAAACTCATTCTAAGATAAGACGTTTAGTCAAAGGAATTTTGAAAATCAAACATTTTCCGTCATTGTAGCCAGCATTTCATTTCAAGTAAGTACAAAACATCACACGGAGTAAAGGAAAATATGTACAAATCCGTTGAGTACAACATATACTTATCGCTAAAAGCCTATATAAATGCTTTTGAAAAATAAGCCTCAAACAGGAGCATACTTCAAGGCGCTTTCGCGAACATAAAACAACAATCACACCAATCCATACACACGCATGTATGTGTGTGTAAAAATATTCATTTATATCGCACAGCAATCAGGCAGCCGCCAGTCAACCAGCCAATTTCCCCCCCGCTCACACAAACACGCAGTGATTCAACTCTTTGAGTCTTTTGTTAGGCCCCCGTCCCCCGCCCCCTCCTCAACAAAGTTTCATTTGAATGAAATCGGGCAAAACAACAAAAATTCTCAACAATCCGCAACAAAACTGCCAATTTTCTATTAACCCACATATTTAAATACTACAATAGCAACAACGACAACAAATTCAACTACATAAAGAAGCTTTGTTGCCACTTTTTCGCAAATACATTTATTGTCACCATTGTTGGTGTTGTTGTTGTTGTTGTTTGTGTATGTGGAAATGGGGGAGGGAAAGTGTGAATATGTGAAAAACAAAAAAAAAAACAAATGGCAAAATACACATTTAACGAGAGCCACACACACGCACACGCATACACAGCCTCTCAGTGCAGCTAACAAAATCAAACAGCCATACACAACTATTCTTACACACTCAAGCACACATGGTATCTCTCCCATTCTCCTGCCCACGCAACACTTTCCAACATTTGTATGTAAGATTCTTTGTCGACTACATCCAAGACGATTGTTTTGGTCTTATTTTTTGTTATTGCCTTCTTCCTTCCTTTCTTTTTTTTTTGTTTTTTGCCTCTTCACCCAATTTTGTATGGCAATTTTTATTTTAACTTTATTTTAAGAGTTTGAGTGCTATTCCTTGTGTTATTGTTGTTGCTGCTGTTGTTGTTGTTGTTGTCATCGTCGCCGTTCTTGTTTTTTTTCTCTCACACAATTTCCTAAAGAGATCCCCTTCATTTCAAGAAACAATTTGTGCAGATTTCATTTCATTTTTAGAGATTTTTATTTATTACAAAACGCTCAGGTGTGTAGATGAAACTCACACACACACCCACACATAAACACCCATGCTGGTAGTCAGACAGGCAGATACACAACTAAATAGACAGATGTAGACATATGTATGTATGTATGATAGGCCGACCCAGCTAACCAAACGTTCAGAATTCTGTACGACAATGGGCAAAAAGTTCCTATTTTGGATGAGAATTCTTACCGAGTTCGTAACGACAAACATACAAGAAGGTTGACACGAATTCTGGAGGGAATTGTCTGAGGGAATTCTGATGTTTTTGCCGACATTTCGAACCGATTTCTTACCGAATTCTGAACTGTAGACTTGGGAAATTCGAAAGGAAATTTCGATTTCTCGGATAGAATTGTGACCGAATTCTGAACGATTTCGTTCAGAATTCTGGCATTAAGTCTTATAAAATTCTTGTGTTTTTGCCGACATTTCAAAACCGAATTCTGAAGGAATTCTGGGCTAATATCTTGGTAAATTCTGAGGCTTTGCGTGACGCTTCGTTGCAATTTTGTTACTAGTGTCTCAATTATATCTGAAAAGAGCGGTCTTTATTATTTTTTGTCTCTATTATTTTTTACATACGAAATGTGCAAACAAATTGTAATTCATAGCTCGCGTGAATAATTTTAAAAACAATAAGGAACTTAGTAAGTGTTGTGCCTCTCTTTTCACTTTTTTTCTGAAAGCTTGACTAAACTTGTTTAAATAAACAAATTTAGCTAAAATTATATATTTTTCAAACAAATTATACCAAAACGTGTTAATATTTTTTTATAATTTTAATTGTCACTTTTGTTTGCTGATACACGATAAGAACAGTAGCCCTGAATGCTTAAAGAGAACTAAAAAATTAAATAAAGAAAACACCACAAAACTACAATGCATAGAATAAAAGACAATTACTGTAAATGTAAACAAGAATTTGAAATATAAAAATATCTCAGCCAAATAGTTAAGAATTCATTCAGAATTAGTACCGACATGTGTGAACACAATGACTGTAAAATATGAAGCAAATAACAACAATTTTAAACGAATAGACTACCTCACATAAATAGTTCAGAATTCGTTGCGAGCTCGTTAAGTGAAGTCTGAACAAAACATTAATAAAAATCCCACAGACAAGTCTTACAGAATTCGGGCCTAATTCGTTCAGATATTTCGGAACATAATAAATAAATCAAATCATTCTGTTCGATGTCGGTAAGAATTCTCGATAGAGTTCAGATATTGTTCAGATTTGTCTGATATCAGACATTGTCGGCAAATTTGGTTTACTAAGGACTCACATTGTGTTATTTGTCCACCACTCAAAATGTACCTCGTTCTGTTTTCTGATGATTTCCAAAATATTTCGTGTCTAGCATTAAGATCCCGCGAGCGGGACCGATTTTAAAAAAGGTATTTTTTTAGTTTTTCAAAGAAATTTGTACTTCAGCTAAAGACAATAAGTGTGTTTTTTTGCAAGGGGTATCAATGAGACAGCTGATCAAGTTAGTACTTGGAAGACTTATAGAGAAGATGCTTTCAAAGAAGAAACGGTGATAACGGTGATAATTAAATTAATTAAATAAATAAATAGGTTCCCGTTAAATCCCATGAAGGGATTAGGGAGAGCTTCTCACAACCAGTGAGCTGTTGGTTGGTTGGTTGGTTCAAAAGGCTGCAAGACAGCATGCTGTCTAGCACACTTAGGCTTAAGAAGCCCATTGTGATACCTGCAGTTTCCTCCATAGCAACTATTGACTAGTCGTCTAGCCAATTTGCCCTTTCAATGAATTTGTCTGTTAGACCTACAAGAATATCCTGTAGGGCTACGGTCCTTACTAAATGTGATCCGAATATCCTACTTCTCAGTCCTGCCAGAGCAGGGCAATCCAAGGGAAAGTGTTTCGTCGTTTCCTCGTCCACTTCCATGCAGCATCTACAGAGAGTGGAGTTTCTATGTCCCAATCTTAGGGCGTGTTTTCCTACAAGACAATGTCCCGTAAGTGTTCCTATTATTGTGGATAACCCCCGTTTAGCATATATTTGTATGGAAAATCTTTAAGAAATGTCAAAAAAAACATGAAGGTAATATTGTTCTTTGACAGGAACACAACCAAGAAAAAGAGCTGTTATACCTAAGCGAATAGCAACAATGAACTCAATTGAAAACCTGATTGCTTGTCTAGCAATTGCACGCCTGCTGTTTGAAGATAGTTACAAAAACAGGCTGTAAGCGTCATTTTCATTTCCCACTTAAATTCCGGCTTGAGCAATGCCAATGTTGCCACATGTTCAATTTCAAGAAATGGCAACAAAAAGTTATCTTAGATACATTTTGTTATCATTTCTTGTGAATGAGAATGTTATAAAGAAGTAGAGACTCCAGTTCAATCAAATTATTTTATTTAATAGAAAACTACGGATATTTTATATCTCTAAATTTTTAGGATCGATTTTTATTCTCGATTGAAAATTAATTTTGGAATCAATTTTATCACAACATCCCGCGGCAATATACAATATACATACTTTTATTGACTATTTTACAACCTCATGACGGCAGACGTCTTATACATATTAATTAAACAAACAAGTTAAACAAATTTCAACATATTCCTCCTTCTATCCTTCGCCGTTTCTCGCCAGTTGCTAACACCATGGGTACGTAGGGATTCTTCTGCCTGCTCTTTCCAGCGGAGTCTTGGTCGTCCTCTTTTCCTGCTTTCATCGAAAACCTTTCGCGCTGGCTCATCTTAATCCATTCTGATAATTTGATTCGCCTAGCAATGTCCACGTCAGAATATAAATTATATAGCTCTGCGTTCCAGCGACGACAGTACTCGCCGTTGTCCCTAACAGGACCATATATTTTACAGAGAATTTTTCTCTCGAATACTCCCAGGTGTTTTTCATCCGCTTGCGATATGACCCGAGTTTCGAAGCCGAGAGCCTGATATAGCTGGACTTTTTTCCGTCGAGAGAGGACTTTGTTCTTAAACTGCTTGCTGAGCCCAAAATAGCATATATTTGTACGCACAATTCTCCTATTTATCTGCAGGCTGATATTGTTGTTCTTGTCCGCGGCGGATCCAAGGTATACAAACTCATCTACCACTTCAAAATTAAATCGGTTGTCGACGTTCAAGTGCGGACCAAGTCGAGAGGTTTGTCTAGTCATCGACACCATCAATTTTGTCTTGCCCTCATTAACAGCAAGACCCACCTTCGCTGATTCTTTTTTGATTCTTGGAAATACACCAGAAACCCAATGATGTCCATGTCGTCAGCATACGCGAGCAAGATATGGATTTTCGTGTTAATGGTCTTGCTCGAATTTACTGCAGATTTTCTCATTAGTAACTGCATTAGGATGTTAAAGAGATTTCACGAAAGTGTGTCGCCTTGTCTGAGTCCTCGATTGATACAGAATGGTTCAGTGAGGTATTTCCCCACTTTTGCTGCTAATTTGGTGTTGGTCAGCGTCATTCTACAGAGGCGGATCAGTTTTGCCGGAATCCCAAGTTCAGACATAGCTTCGTACAGTTTTCCCAGTATGGGGCTATCGAAAGCAGATTTGTAACCGAAAAATGGTGGTATGGATTGATTTGCTTTTCGTGGGATTTGACGTAGCGTGAATATTTGGTCAGTCATGGCTTTGCCTGGTCTAAAACCACACTGATAAGGTCCAATGAGATTTTCAATAATTGGTTTTAGTCTTTCACATAATACGCTCGACAAGACATTATACGCGATGGATAAAATACTGATACCGCGATAGTTGGAACAGACACACGGATCACACTTTTTGAATACAGGACATAATACACGGAGCCTCCAATTGATTCCAGTCCTTCGCCACCTGCCTTAAAAATTTCAGCGGGTAGCCCATCCGCACCAGCCGCTTTATTATTCTTAAGACGGGAGATCGCCGTTCGAATCACGCCTTGGTTGGGAGGGGGTTACAAACTATGTACACTATCTTCCACTATCATTACCTCCTGATCTTCAGTGGAAGAATCTGAGTGGAGTAGTGCTGAAAAGTGGTCTCTCCACATTTTCAACATACACTGCTTATCAGTTACCAGATTCCCATTCTCGTCGCTGTAGGAGGGCAGCCCATTATTAGGCCCGTTTTTCGATCTTCTCACACTCTGAACAAATTTTCGAGATTTACCATTCATCCTGCATAATTCGGTTTTCTCACTCTCCCTCTGCTCCCACTGCCATTTTCTCCGCATAAATAGTTGGTTTTCCTCCCTTCTCAGCCTCTTGTACCGCTCACATGCAGCACGCGTTTTAACTGACTTGCCATACGTGCAGCGTCTTTTGATCTGTTGCAATGCGACATTCTTCGTCGTACCATGGCTTATCCTTCTGCGGTTTTTGATAACAAAGTTCAGTCCATGCAGCGGTTTTCAAAGAATGGGAGATATGCTTCCACTGCGCATCTGGGTCTTCGGGAAGGGGGGTATTCTGCCCTAGCAGGAGAGTGAGCTTCTGTCGATAGGACATTGATATCTCCGGTTTTTGTAGCTTGTCAATGTCTAGCTTTTCCTGTGTTCGACTTCGTACGTTTTTCGCCCTGCTCAGTCTTGTGCGAACTTTCGCAGCCACCAGGTAATGATCCGAGTTGATATTGGCACCTCGAATCACACGTACATCCATTACACTAGAACAGTGCCTGCCATCTATTACCAAGTGATCAATCTGGTTCTTCGTTCTCTGATCAGGAGATATCCAGGTCGCCTTATTTATGTCCTTATGCTGGAATCGTGTGCTACTAACTACCATGTTCTTTGCAGCGGCGAAGTCTATCAGTCTTATTCCATTATTGGAGGTGGTATCATGTAGACTGTGACTACCGATGGTTGGTCGAAAGACACTTTGGTACACTTTTAGAATGGATTAGTTCAGTACCAAACCGATGACGTGTTGTGTTTTACTCTACTTTTTTCGTAAGTTAGACTTGAAAGTATTTTTTGTGTTGCGAGTTTTTTGTTGTTTATATGTAACGTTCTATATCTCCTATATGTAATGTAGGACATATCGTATATTTCAGAATTCCTGATGATGTCTTTCGACGAAAGATGAAATATTGAAAAAATAAAAATAAATTAAAATATACAAAAAGTTGACCTCGAGCCTAATTATTTAAAAATTAAGATCTAAAAAAGTATATCTATACAACAATGATCTTCTTGTCAAAAGAAAAGATTTGATACCCATTTTGCCCTGATTAGTACGTATTGTTCCCACCGTATTGAATTTTTGGTAAAACGTGAAATAGCGCGAATTAAAAAAAAAAACTGTAATATGTATTTGCTTAAATCGACTAAAGATTAAAAAATGTCAATCTGACATTTAAATTAGAAAAATATCCAAAACACTTAAAAATTAGTTTTTTTTGCAGAGTATCCCTGAAAAAAGGATGTGTCATCACATATTTTGACGTGATTTGTATAACTTTCGACGAGCCTTAAAAACCCCTTTCATATGATATTAATATTGCATTAATTGTCTTTAGCTAAAGTACAAAATTCTTTGAAAAACGAAAAAAAAATACCTTGTTTATATATGGCCCAGCTCACTGGATCTTAATGCTAAACACGAAATGTTTTGGAAATCATTATAAAACAATCCAAGGTACATTTTCAAAGGTGGGCAAAAGGAACTTTTTTTGTGAGTCGGTCTAATGTATGTATGTATGTACATATGTAGATGTATACATACATCTGTATACACTTTGTTGAGAGTGAAAGTGGCACGAGTCTTAAGCGGCAATAAAACAAAAACAACAACGAGAAGATTGAAGAAAATAAAATCCAAATCAAAATACCAATAAAATGGGAAGGAGGTAAAATAGTTATCACTTACCAGGTGATTGTAAAAAGCGTGGAAGGATAACCTAAATTTATAATTCAATTGATAAGTTTAAAAGCGGAAATTTTTTCAATTATGCAACCAATTGAGTGAGGTAGTAACGGGCTTTCCAATAGGTACTTGACAACTTTGAATTTAATTTGAGAACGCACTATTTCACTGATCATCTAACTGTTACTTTCCTTTTTTCAGTAAATTCAACATTTTTATCATTGTGAAGTAACGGGTTTTTCAATAAGAGCGCCTCCATTATGTATGGAACTCGATTTATTTTGCATAGCCACCACGGACACGCTTGCAGAAGCCCAGACGCTGAACCCAATTTTCGACGGTTTTCAAGCATAAATCGGCCGATACTGCTGCAATTTCACGTTCGATATTCGTACGAAGTTCATCAATCATCGCTGGCTTGTTGGCATAGACCATAGACTTGATGTAGCCCCACAAGAAATAATCTAACGGCGTCAAATCGCACGACCGAGGCGGCCAATCGACTGGGCCATTTCGGGAGATAACACGTTAACCAAACTTGGTTTCCAATAAATTGATTGTGGCATTCGCTGTGTGGCTTGTGGCGCCGTCCTGTTGGAACCACATGTCCTCCAAGTCCATATTATCCAATTGGGGCCAAAAATATTCGGTTATCATTGAACGGTAGCGATTCGCATTCACAGTAATGTGCCGGTCTTGATCATCACGGAAGAAGTAGGGCCCAATGACGCCGCCGGCCCATAAACCGCACCAAACCGTAATTTTTTTCGGGATGCAATGATGACTCATGGATTACGTGTGGATTGCTGTCTGACCAATAACGCATATTTTGCTTATTGATGAAGCCATTCAGCCAGAAATGAGCCTAATCGCTGAAGATGATTTTCCGATGAAAATCCGAATCATTTTCAAGTTGTTGTTCAGCCCAATTCACGAACATACGACGCTTATGATGGTCAACCGGCTTCAGTTCTTGCGTCAATTTGATCTTGTAAGGATGTAGGCCAAGATCTTTTCGCAAAATTCGCCACAACGATGTCACATGGATGCCCAACGCTTGAGAACGACGTGTGAGAGGCACATTTGGGCTTTCTTGAACTGAAGCCTCAGCGGCAGCAATATTCTCGACACTGCGAGCACTTCTTTGTCTCACTGGCACGGGGACATTTTGTACTGTGCCTGTGGATTCAAATTTTTCCACTAGACGCTCAATTTGTTGATCGACGACCTTAAATTTAAAATAAAATTATAATAATTTCGACTCGTTGTTGGCTCGTATATCTTTCCATGATGAAACGGCAAACCTTACTGAAGAGAAATGTCAAAGGAACGGGAAAAAATCTGGCGTCGTTTGCTGTCCCTATCGATTTACTTTTGTAGCGTCTCTGTTGAAAACCCCTTTACATGAACGAACAACGTATGCAAATTATAAAAATGTACTACCGAAATTCGGAGTCGGTGACCACAACTTTAAGAGCGTTAACTCCAATTTTCGATGGTTATTCTCGCCCTAGTAGACAAGCAATAACAACCCTACGGGAAAAGTGGTATTAATTTACATGAGTGTACCTACTTATCTCAGGACGGGTGAAGATGGGATGTGTCACCAAACTGGTTCTAAAGTGTTAAAGAAAAGTCAATTTGACTGATCTGTAGTATTCTGCGGCATTGTGTTTCCAACGGCTTTGTTTATAAATAAGTAGAAAAGTCAGAAATATATAAAATATTTATGTATAATTCAACCCTAGACAACTAACCAATTTTTCGAAACGTTTCATTAAATTTTCCGTCTTATTTTCGGGTACATTAACAAAAAACAGATATCATACTGTCGCCGTCATATCGTTTTAATGCGACGGCTAACAGCACATAAACAGAACTTACGCCGTTATTTACATGTCGTTTAGCTGAGGTCTGTATAATGTAAACAATGATAAATTGCTCACAATAGTTGCAGAAAAAAGGAAAACAGTCGCAAGAGAATACAATTTTGTGAAAAACTGTGAAATTTTCGGTTTTTAACTTAAAAAAAGTGATAAAAGGTTTGTATGTATTAAGCACCTTTAAATAATTGGTGTGGTATGGAAAAAACTAAAAAAAAATGTCCGGAATAGGTTCGAGCAAGCGAAACATCAGACGATTAATTAAAAAGCAACAAATTAAAAACGTAGACAGTTTGCATTGTGTTTCTTCAAATATCGAAGGCAATAGAAATCAAATTTTTGAAAATTTTTCGTGTTTCGAAACATTAAATGAGGCCTCTGTGGTCGGTGCCACAACACAAAACACTATTTCAACAGAAAAAGGCTCCTCGGAAATAAAAGAAAATATTGAATCTACTATAAGTCAATACGTTGCAAATTTAGAAACATTAAATGATAGAAGCGATACTGCAGAAGGGACAGTGAGGCGTATATCTTTGGGAAGCGGTTGCTCGCAAAATGTTTGCGTACCTTTGAAAGAAAAGCTTAAGAACTGGTATATACGAAATCAGCCGACACGAAAAACTGTTGAGGATCTGCTAATAATTCTCAACGAAGAAAATCTGAGCGTTCCACTCAGCTTAAAGTCCTTAAGTCCTAATAAGGAAAAAACAGTCGTTAAAAGGATTTCACCTGGGTATTAAACCCACATCGGTATTAGAAATCTACTTAGAAATGTTCATTATTTGCTTTTGGAATACAATTAGGGAGTTCACATGGTGTACTATTGTGTTGTATTTATCGTATATGCTAAAATAATACAACAGTTGTAAATATGTTGTTGGTATTCTTCATGTAAATATATTTTACGACTATACAACCTGAGCATGTCTGTTTTTTCCAGTGTACTATGTTGTATGTCCAGTGTCAGCTGTTTTTTGTTTACTATTTAATCAGATATATTGTTGTGTTTTGAAGAAATTTTGCATTTTTCTACAACATTAACTCAAGAATTAATTTTAATTGGTAAAATAATAAAAAAAAAAAGGAAATTGGACAAATGGAAGGAGAAGAAACTAATTCGGTAAGTTTTTGTGCACAAACTTTTCACACAAAACCGTAAAAATTTTATCTTTTTCGCTTCTTGTTGACATTTTTTAATTTTTTTTAATAATTTTCTTTTGTTGCTTGACGTTTATTTGACGTTTTTATGACTTATGCTTTAGCACATAAAACATGCTGCTCACATGCATAAGTCATATGTACTAATTTGTTAAATATGACTACGACTTATGACTTTAGGAGACCATGTGAATTCCCTATATGAAATTATTATTGACATAAACATAGATGGCATCACCTCTGTTTAAAAGCTCAAGAATAGAATTGTGGACGATTTTAATTAAAATTATAAATATCAAGAGCATTTCCGTATTACCAGTTGGCATTTATTTTGGGAAAAATCCAGATGATATTTCGGAATATATGTCTGATTTTGTTTCGGAGATAAAGGACATAATTGAGAATGGTATCAGGATAGAGCACAAGATTATTCAACTGAAAATTAGAGCCATAGTTTGTGATTCACCACCAAAAGCTTTTCTTTGTGGACTTCCTCTCATAGTTGCACCAAACGTGTCCAGGTCGCCAAAAATCCGACATAGTGATAACTGATGACAATTTCAAAAAGAGGATATATAAAAATCATCATAAAAAGGAATTTCATTCGCCGTCTGGTAAACAGCGGATCTGGTAAATAAATTGAATATTGACGGAACTCATGAAAAGAAGATCACGAAAAATTTCAAAAATGTGTTTGCCGCAATCGAAGGTAAAAAACAAAAACATTGTATACAAAATATAAATAATCAGAGTTTATTTTTTTATTTAGATGCCTAAGGGCCAACCCCTCCATAACTGATGTCGAGGAAAATATTAGAAAGGCTATATATATTTAGCAAAAAACGCCGTTTAAAAAAAACCTCGCCTGGAAACAAAACCAGCAGTACAAGTGCATATGAAATGGACATATACTAAGTACTAACTTTTTCATTAACTCTTATTTTTAGTTGATCTCACTATTTTGAAGTCTTTAAAGTTGAATTAAATATAAATTTTTTTTTGTGCTTTGAAAAATTTATAAAATACAACAATATATATCTCTTTTTAGTACAATAAAATGAAAATTTAATATTGTTACGAATTTCCTTATTCGTCCTTTTTGCGTTGTTTTATTCCCAATAATAAAACAAGGTTCGTTTTAAATTACGATAATTACAACGGTTTAACTTCCTTTTATTTTACTTATATAGTACAACAGTTTACTTTATTTACACCACTTTAATAAGTCTTATGTTTTACTATCAAATCGCGTTCATTACTTTACGGCGATTAATCACAAACTGAACTCTCCATTCCAAAGACCTCCGCTATTTATACCAACTCACCATACACAAATGAAGGTACATATATCTAGCGAATTCAAGAACCTTCTAGAAACTAGATGTTGTTGTTGTTGTTTATCTTTGTAGAACATTCTCCTACACAGGAGAATTATCTTTACTGAGGTGAATTCATGCTACTGGTTTAGCGAGCTGGTACGTTGTTACAATGCATACTTTCAGGCGCAGCACTAACCGCCTGTTGTTTACATACTGTTAGTAGAGTCATTAACAGTAAGCAAAAGCTTTTACTTATTCGTAACACTGCCCCCCACTTAAGCCTGTTCGTCCCGAGCAGGCTCAACCCTCCGTTTTCCATACAGAGCTAGTCTTTCCAAATGCACGACTTTCATTTTAGCTCTTGGACTTTGGCTTTTCTGGATTCGATAAACCACGTCATTTATTCGTTTGACAACCTTGTAAGGGCCTTCCCAGTGAGTCTGAAGTTCTGGAGATAAACCCTTCTTGCGCTGTGGGTTGAACAGTAAAACTAGCTGGCCTTCATGGAATCCTTCGGAATTTGCCGCTTGGACGTACCTGGATTTCATCTTATTACTGACCAACTTCATTCTGCTGCGAACAAACTCGTGAAGTTCGCTAAGCTCCCCTGGGATACCATCATTCTCCCCACTGTCGGATGTTAGGCAGTTGCCAAACTCCAAATTTCTAGGGAGCTTTAACTCTGTCCCAAAGACGGCACTAGCTGGTGTTCGGGCAATGGTATCCTGGGTGGCCGACCGGTATGCTAGAAGGAATTTTGGTATGCGTTCGTCCCAGAATTTTCTATCCTTACTGACGATCTTGCTCAAATATTCTTCAAGAGCCTGATTAAATTTCTCTACCGTACCGTCAGTCCGGGGACGCACTGATGTCGTTCTTATACCACGAATTCCACTCCTCTCGCATATTTCTTTCAAGATCGCAGATTCAAAATTTCTACCCTGCTCCGAATGCAGTTCTAAAGGGACACCAAAACGACTTATCCAGTTGTTCACCATAGCTTTGCTTATTGTTTTCGCTTCTTTATTTGGAATAGCGTACACCTCGGGCCATTTACTGAAGTAGTCCATAACGACTAGGGCATATTGGTTCCCAGAGCTACTCGTTGGATATGGACCAGCCACACTCATGGATATTCGCTCGAAGGGAGCACTTGGGCTCTCCTGATGTCTCTGTTCGCAACTCCTCCGCGTTGGTCCTTTAGTTGGCATGCACTGGGTGCAGCCTGCAATCCACTCGGATACAGCTTTTTGACGACCAACCCAATAGAAACGTTCCCTTAGTTTCTCCATAGTTTTGTCTTTTCCGAGGTGCCTACCACTCGGACCATTATGAGATTCTGCAATTATCTCTTTCACTTTCAAGGCCGGTACCACAATTAGATTTTTCTCCGTTTTACCATCTTCACTTTCCCATACACGGTATAGACAGCCATCTAGCAATCTCAGGCTATTCCACTGGGCCCAATATGATTTTAAAACGGGGCTTTCTGAAGCGATTTCATTCCGCGTTAATTGTCTATCCTCTTCCTTTGCCAAAATAATTTTTGCCAATACAGGATCACTTCTCTGTGCCGTGAACCACTCGTCGTCGGATTCAATTCTCAGGGATCGGACGTCAATAATTTGCTCTTTGATCTCAGCCTTAAAATCCTGTTTAGGCTCGATTACATGTGGACGGTCATTTACTCGTCCGGTATCGGCCGCTATCGCTGGAGATCTTGACCGTTTTCTCAGGTCTCTACAGTCACGCCCTATATGGCCACGTTCGCCATGACTGTCACCTTTCAATTTTGTTGCTTGCCATAGCGCTTTCGTGAGAATCCGAATCACTTCCTTCAGTTCGCTAACGGCGCCTTTCAAATCTTTTGATTTGCCTTCCGTTTCTACCCTTCGCACATGATATGTCTGTTGACTGGCAACAACCCTCGCCAAAGCGAATGAAACTGTTTCCACAAATGTAGCTTTTTGTGAGGCATACACCGAATATCTAACGTCAGGATCGTTAATGCCCCTAACAAATGCCTCTATCTTAAATTGCTCTAGGAAAGTTTGGGGTTCTCCAGGATATGCCATCAACACCAAACGTTCCACCTCGGTTGCGAAGTCCTGAAGCGTTTCATTATGCTTTTGCACTCGGCCTCTCAATTCCATGCGATATAAATCCTTCTTGTGATCGCCACCATACTTGCGTTGTAACGCAGCCAGTATATCCTCGTAGTTGTTTCTGGCACTGACGGGAATGCTCTGAAGGACTTCTGCTGCGTTGCCTTTCAGTGCTAAAATTAGCTCAACAGCTTTGTCGTTGCTGTTCCACAAGTTCTTAATTGCGACCATTTCGAATTGGAATTTAAAAACATCGAAAGGTGTAGAGCCATCGAAACTGGGAGCTTTCAATCTACTAGAGCCTTCAGAAATTACTCGCACCGGACCCTCTTGCAACTGAAGTTCATTCATTTTCCTTTGCAATTCGCTTACATCGTTTTTTAGTTCCCGTTCGACTTCCTCGAACTTATGTTCGACTTCTTCAATCTTCTGCCCCATTTCCTCGATTTTTTCTTCAACCTTTTCGAATTTATCGTTCACTTGAATCTCCATATTGCTCACAACTTCGGAGATTTCTTGCAGTTTCTCATTTGTGGCATTTGATGTTTCTTGAATAATTCTAGAATTCTCGCTTAATTTATCGTCCATAATTCTAGAATTCTCGCCAAATTTCTTTTCAAGTTTTTCGTCCATAATTCTAGAATTCTCGTCCAATTTCTCGTTCATAATTCTAGAATTTTCACCAAATTTCTCATTCAGTTTGTCGTTAATTATTCGAGAATTTTCGCTCAATTTCTCGTCCACAATTCTAGAATTCTCGTTCATAATTCTAGAATTTTCGTCCAATTTGGCCATCATGGCAGCAAACATTGTAGAAACATCTACATTACCAGTTGCTTCTTTTGCACAAACCTCCATTTCGTCTTTGCACTCGAACTGATATGTGTCAATGTTGATGTTTCGGCGTTTAAATTCTTCTATTAATCGCCTCTGCAGCTCTACTTTATTACCAGCTGTCGGTTGATCCAATTTGCTCAACTCCTTTTTTAGCTGTTCAACTTTGAGTTCCTCAAACTTCATCGTTGTCCTTAATTCGTAATTTCACTTCTGACACCAATGTTACGAATTTCCTTATTCGTCCTTTTTGCGTTGTTTTATTCCCAATAATAAAACAAGGTTCGTTTTAAATTACGATAATTACAACGGTTTAACTTCCTTTTATTTTACTTATATAGTACAACAGTTTACTTTATTTACACCACTTTAATAAGTCTTATGTTTTACTATCAAATCGCGTTCATTACTTTACGGCGATTAATCACAAACTGAACTCTCCATTCCAAAGACCTCCGCTATTTATACCAACTCACCATACACAAATGAAGGTACATATATCTAGCGAATTCAAGAACCTTCTAGAAACTAGATGTTGTTGTTGTTGTTTATCTTTGTAGAACATTCTCCTACACAGGAGAATTATCTTTACTGAGGTGAATTCATGCTACTGGTTTAGCGAGCTGGTACGTTGTTACAATGCATACTTTCAGGCGCAGCACTAACCGCCTGTTGTTTACATACTGTTAGTAGAGTCATTAACAGTAAGCAAAAGCTTTTACTTATTCGTAACAATATAAAATTTGCTGTGGCATTCTCATGGGAATGTTAACTAAAACCGGTTCGTTTCGGAGTCATTTGCGATTGATTTTTAGTGAACCTGTCATAGGGCTAGTACTGTTGAACCGGTTCAAGACACATCACAAAGTATCAGTTAGGTGTCAATTGACATCTCAGCGGCCAACCCCATACAAAACGTACCGGTTCTCTACATACAAAAATTCCGGAACTAGAATGCACCCCAGGGAACCGGTCCTGTGACTGGTACTGTTCCCGTAGGGAAGTTTAGTGCAAAAATTTCAGTCTACGTATTCATTGTGTGATGCTGCCGTGCCAGTGAGACAACAGGTTGGTCGAAGTGACGAAAATATCGCTGCCGTTCAGGCGTCCGTACCAAACGATCCAAATCAGTCGATTCCGCGGCGTTCTCAAGAACTGGGCATCGCCAAGACCACTTTATGGCGAATTTTGCGTGAAAATCTTGGTTTAAACTCATACAAGATCAAGCTGACTCAAGAATTGAAGCCGATAGACCATTTGACGCGACGTACGTTCTCCGATTGGGATCTGGAGAAGATGCGCCAAGATGATGAATTTCATCGCAAAATCATCTTCAATGACGAAGCTCATTTTTGGCTCAATGGGTTCGTCAATAAGCTAAATATGCGTTATTGGTTTGGTGAAAATCCACATGTGCTTCATGAGTCACCACTTCATCCAAAAAAAAATAACTGTTTAGTGCAGTTTGCATGCCGGAGGCGTCATTGGGTCATATTTTTTCGTCGACAATAACGATCGTCACGTTACTGTGAATGGCGATCGGTATCGCGCCATGATTACCGATTATTTTTGGCCCGAATTGGAAAACATGGACTTGGATGACATGTGGTTTCAGCAGGACGGTGCCACACGCCACACAGCACACCTTACAATCGATTTATTGAAGAGAGTTATCTCAAGAAATGGACCTGTCAAATCATTGGTCTATGCAGGGGGGTTCTATGCCACAGCTGATCAACCTTAGAGTTGACAAAACGTGCAGAATAAAATCAGAAAGAGAATTAGCGATAGATGGCTGGAAGTATGTAGGGTTGCTCAATTCGTTTTTCACACATTTGCCTCTGTGCATTGAAACAAAAGTACAAAACTCATCAACTAAGAGGATTTTTGTGATAATTAAATTAAGGAAAAAAACGGATAACAAGTGAAATAAAGCAAAATGTAACGTAGTGTTAGAGTAAAATTATTTATAGAGACTACAATTAAAATACAAGTTTATTAAAATAAAGATTTTTCTCATTCTGCACGGGTTGCCAAGTCTGTATAACTCTTGCTCCAACTTTTCCTGTGACTTTTCTTGGTGTCCGGCCCAAGAAAAACAGCTGTTACAGATTCTATGTATATTACTCTAAGGTTTTTGCATTCTGAAGATACTTGAAGATACTGAAGATACTTTTTCTCTCATATTGAAGAGAGTTTCATTCCATTTGTTCTTTCCGCAAATCGTTCCAATTGATCTGATAGTGTAACACTAACTTTAGCTAATACAACCACAAAAATAATTGCTATAAATTTTTCAAAAATTATCATAATACATAAATATATAGCCAGCAAATCCAAGTTATTTCACTGGAAAATTCCACAAGCTATGACCATTCCTGCTCTTGGCCTTAAAAGTAATGAATGATTCACCTGTTTACCTCCACCGCTACCAAGCCATGCACTCCGTCCAGTCGATTGTTGGACTGTTAAATAAATTACAATAATTACTCCCACATTCCTCTTTCTGTCCTTTTTCCATTTTAAAGAGTGTGTGTAATCATTACAAAAACAATAAAACGCACATTCCCTTGGCACGCACTGTAAGTACGGTACGGCTGATGTTTGTGTTCTACCATCAGTGCCAATGTTTGAAAGTGTCTGTGGCTGTGCGTGTGTGGGCTAGGAGGCCGAGTTGCATGTATAATGTACATACATATATATGTACATCCATATGTATGAATATAAAAATGTAACATTAGTAGCAGCTGTCTGTAGTAGTTATAACGGCAGTCGAACGAAGAAGTAGTAGAGACAGTAGTAAACAGAAGAGAAAAAGAAAACACAAGAAACAAAAAAAATGGTTTAAAATAAAGTCAAGTGAACGTCAGGCAACCCAAACAAACCATCCTACGGTGAATGTTATGTGTATGAATGTTAGTGGCTGTGTGTGTGTTATTTTGTGTTTGAAAGGACCTAACGGTAACACAGTGTCAGTGTGGGGGGAAGGTATCGAGTAGTAAATGTAACGGTAAAAAGTCTCACAAAACCTTAAGGAATCCTCGAAAAAAAACCCTGTAATGAAAAGACGACGAAAGCGGAATTTAAGATAACAACAACAATCCGAAAGAAATTCATTCAAAGCGGGTGGGTCGTACACAAGAAAAGGGGATGATAAATTGAATTTTAATCAAAATAGTACCAAATGGTACATTTTTGGGGGATCCGCGCTTTAAAATACAGTAATCCATTTTACGCGATTTAAAAATGTTAGATAAAAATGATAAAGTAATATAAATGTTATACAGACAGCCTTGGTATCATTGGAACATTTTTATGCTCGACTTTTTTGAAAGTAATATAAAGATAATAAGCTTTATATTATTTAAAAAGGTCTTGAGCTTGGATAAATTTGTAAGTGTTAGGCAAGACCATTATGGCCGAGGCCCCAAATCTAAGGATCCCATTTGTTTTTTTGTACAACAATATAAAATAAGGTGACAAAATTGTAGATACAAAAGAAATAATTCGCATAGATAGAAAGTTTTTTGCATGGCCGTGGTATTTGAATCGATTGTACCGCCTTCTAACCAAGACTAGGTCAGAACAGCTATTGCCCGGCTTAAGAACAACAAAGCCGCATAAGCCGATGAATTGCCGGCGGAGCTATTTAAGGTGGGCCGCGATCAGCTGATAAGGTGCATGCTCAGCTAATTAGCAAAATTTGGTTACATGAATGCATGCCCGGGGATTGGAGTCTCAGTGCACTATGTCCCATATTTAAAAAAGATGACCCGAGTCTCTGTGCCAGCTACCGTGGAAAAACCCTTTTATCCATAGCATATAAGGTTCTATCAAGTAAAATGTGCGAAAGACTAACACCAATTATCGCTGACCTGATTGGACCATACCAGTGTGGCTTTAGGCCTGGATAATTGACAACTGACCAGATTTTCACGATATGCCAAATCCTGGAGAAGACCCACGACAAACATATCGACACCTACCACGTATTTATCGATTATAAAGCGACCTTCGATAGCCCGATACGGGAGACACTCTACGAAGCAATGTATGAGCTTGGTATTACTGCATAACTCATACACCTTTGCCGGATGGCCTTGACAAACACCAAATCCGCAGTGAAAGTTGGTAAGGATCTTACCGAACCTTTCGAAACCAAGCGAGGCCTCAGGCAAGGCCACACCCTGTCGTGCGATCTCTTTGACATCTTAATGGAGATTGTAATAAGAAAAGCTGCAGTCTACATGAATAAAACCATTAGCAGCAAAAGTCACAAGCTGCTCGCGTATGCTGATGATATCGATATCATTGGGCGCAAAATTAGTAAAGTTACTGCGGCGTTTTCGAGAATTGAGAAGGAGTCAGCAAAAGTGGGTCTGAAAATAAATGAGGATAAGACAAAATTAATGGTTTCAACGAGCAGGGCCTCCGTGCGATTATACCAAAGCGTGAACGTTGATAACTATTATAATTTCAAGATGGTGGACGAATTTATATACCTCGGATCTACCGTAAACAAAAAACACAACGTCAGCCTTGAGATCAAGCGGAGAATTGTGCTTGCGAATATATGTTATTTTGGGCTAAGAAATCACTTTAGAGATAAAGCCCTCTCTGGAGTAACAAAAGTCATATACCAAACTCTCATAGAACCTGTCTTGCTTTATGGCGCAGAATCCTGGGTCGTATCGCAACCATATGAAACATCTGTGGAAGTCTTCGAGAGAAAAATACTCCGGAAAATTGATGGTCCTATAGTGCACAACGGCGTGTATCAGCGGCGCAGGAACCATGAGCTGTATGAGCTATATCCCGACATTGACATAGTTTAGCGGATCAAAATGTCAGTAGAATGGATGAAGGGCACGAAGGGGTTTCGAAACCGAACTCGAAGGAAAACGAAAAATAGGAAGACCAAGACTCCGCTGGAGAGATCAGGTTAACGAATCCCTGCGTACACGTGGTAAATATGTTATCTTCGTTTTGAAAGGTCCGTGCCACGCGGAGTTTTTTCGAGACCGGATAAGTAAGTAAGTAAGTTGTATGTGAATGAGGAAAACAATTATTGACTTTCCAAATTTCAACTTACGATTACATAATAACTGACGCCCTTGGCGCACTGTTCAGGTATATCGCAGCTTTTGCTATTTCATTTCCCTAATCATCTGATTTTTGTATGGCAAAACACATGTTTTGTGGGTTGGAACCTCGAAATCGCTGAATATCTGAACGTCGCTTTAAATAAACAGCTGTTTTTTGTAGGCAAATCATATGTTTGGTGGGATGAAATCTCGAAGACATCAAAATCGCGGTATACCTAAACGATTCTCTACAAAGTTTCAGTTTGGGGCGACGAATTTGGGCGAATAGTATAAAGTAATACATAGCATTTCTGAAAAGTGTACATGAGTGAATCAATTCCAACATATTCTCGTCAACTGGCACTCAGGCACAGAGCAATATATAAGAGTGTCCAACAGCTGTTTTACTTACACCACAAATTTTCGGAATAATTGGAAACCTTTAGTGAATGAGATAAATGTTTAATTTTAACAATTTGCATTTTAATTGGAATGTACACAAATAATTTAACTCCAGCACTTCATTACATTTTTGATTTTTAACTTATTATCCCTTTAATTCATCGATTTTATTGGCAACATTTTCAATAACAATACTCGCAGTCATAGAGTAATATACATAGAGCCTGCAACAGTTGTCTTTCTTGAACCGGAAACCAAAAATAGTCACTGGAAAAGTTGGAGCAAGAGTTATACAGACTTGGCAACCCTTGCAGAATGAGAAAAATCCTTATTTTAATAAGTTTGTATTTTATTTGCAATCTCTATAAATAATTTTACTGTAACACTTCATTATATTTGGTTTTATTTCACTTGTTATCCATTTTTTGCTCGATTTAGTTATCACTCCCACTCAATACTCCCAGTTGATGAGTTTTGTACTTTTGGTTCAATGCATAAAAGCAAATGTGTGAAAAAGGTATTCAGCAACCCTACACACTTCCAGTCATCTATCGCTATTTCTCTCTCTTACTCTATTCTGCATGTCCCGCCAACTCTAAGGTTGAACAGCTGTGGCATAGAACATCCTGCTCTTAATTGATGTGTTTTGTACTTTTGCTTTGGTACGCGGCTGCAAATGTATGAAAGTTGCCGTTCCTTCATTGCAACCATCTTTTCTATAAGTTTTCCAACTACTTACAGTGGCGAGCAGATGTGGCTACATCCTAATCACATTTGACTTTGAATTGCAGTAAAACACATAAAACCACAACAATTCCTACCATGTTTCTTTACGTATATTTTTCATTAATCCTAAAAAACATAACTAGGTATTTCCAATATATGGGTTTGTTATCCCGCTAAAGTTAATTATAGCTTAATTTGTGCGGGACAGCTAAGCGATATTAAGTAGCATTTCAATTTCCCACTTAAATTCCGGCTTGAGTAATAATGTTGCCACATGTTAAATTTCAAGAAATGGCAACAAAAACTTATCTTACATACATTTTGTTATCATTTCTTGTGAATAAAAATGTTATCAAGGAGAGACTCAAAAGCAGAAATTTGCAAAATGGCTTACACATTTTAAGTTCATTAAAATTATTTTATTTAATGGAAAACTACGTATCTATACCTTTATATCTCTAAATTTGAAGGATAGATTTTTATTTCCGATTGAAAACAAAATTGGAATTAAATTGTTCACAACAACACGCTGTAAATGTTATATGTATATAATGATCATGGTAGAATTATGTATCAGATATAGTCGTTTAAACAGGTGATGAAATTTTTTAAATTCTTTATATTAACTGCACCTGTCTGTATGCATGCATGCCGAAAAAACTTTGGATTGATTTTTAGCCCTTTTCCCGTGATCCAATCGAGCTAAAACTTTGCAGGCAAACTAATGGCTACGAACTATCACAATATGGGCGGGATTGCACAAAGGGGCGCGGTACCTCTCATAAAACTCACAAATTAAAAATCCATTATTTCTGCTCCTGTTAACGGTATTTGAACAAAATTGGGTATGTTGGTTAGGTGTACATATTCTAAGATCTGCTGCAAATATGGGCAGGATTGGACAAAGGGGCGTGGTACCTCCCATACAAATCACAAATTAAAAATCCATTATTTAAATTTGTGGCTAGAGTAATGTGTAAAATAAAAAACCATGCGTCAAATATAAAGAATTTATAGTCAAAAACTATGTTTTTTACGGGTTGGCTTTTTTTTTTTGTTTTTATTTTTATTTTGTTTTTATACTTTTTTGTAGTTTTATATTGTTTATAATTGTTCAGAGTTTGACAACTAAACGAATGACCGAAAATAAAATGTATGTTGCTGCTGCTTACAACTACAACAACATCTGCTGCTACCATATATTTATTGGTACTGACTACAAACGTGTTCGTATCGCATTTTTTCACTCATTACAGGAAATGTTGCCACATTTCGCAATATTAAGTGTGGATCGTTTTATTTGGAAAGTCGTAAGTGGCTATTGCTTAATGGAATCAAAAACGATGTACAAGTTGAGAAGAAAAAACCACCACAATGTGGCAATCCTCGTAGAAGAGAACCAAAAAGTCGACGCGATTCACTCAATGAAGAGAGTAAGAGAGAGAGTAGAGAAATAAGAACTCGTTTTTTTGTTCTCTTCAACGAGGGTTGCCACATTGCGGTGGTTTTTTCTTCTCTACTTGTATACAGGCATGATATTTGTTGTGGTTAAGGACTTTTTTACCTCCTTTTGATATCAAAAAGTCCCCAACTCCTTTTGGTCTAATAAGAGTACTTTCGGATTTGACTCACCAAATTTTATGCGAGAGGATTTTAATTACAACACATGGCAAAATACGTAAGGAATTTTGTTTTTATATCAAGGCCGACGTTGCCAATCTCAGCTGATCGAAATAACATCATCAGAAAACTGCTCGTGTATTGAAATAAACAAGAAAGAGAGTAAGAGAGAGAGCAGAGAAACGACGCGCTTCACTCGTTTTCTTTGTTGCCATTCCACTCCATGAGTAAATTTTCTTCTCTATACCATTACATCCTTTTTGATGGAATAGAAAACAGCCTTAATGTATCCACTTATCCCCGTTTTGGTTTTTGATGTCTGGTAACGCTGGCATATGAGTCAAAAGCAAACGCAATATTTACCGTTATTTAAATTACTGTAAAATTCAACAGAGTAAATATTTTTTGTGCCAAAGTTGATAGTTTAATTAGCTGGATACTAATTTTTTCGCAAAAATATCCACTTCGTGAATGAGGAAAATACCTGTTGAAATGACAACAAACAGTGTTTCAGCCCGTAGAATTGATAAAGAAATGGGTATTTGCCATGAAACAGTGCTGCAAGTTAGAAATGATGTGAAATGACCAAGATCGCTTACCAACAGAGCGACACCAGATATGGAGCGCGTAATGACAACCAAGCAAGTAACAACACCTAAAGAAGTCGCAGTAGCCCTAAACAAACCCGTTAGTGAGTGGGCAGTACGTAGAGCGCAGCTCAAAGCACGGTTCTTAACCAGGTCGAAAATGTATGGGCTTTGTTAAAAATACGACTGGCTAGATACGAAAATGCACCACAGATTTTGAACGAATATAGTCTCGCGTACATAGGTACTCAGGTACACAACGAGAAATTGGTTAAAAGCATGCCCAGACGAGTAAGCATCTTGCAATATTCCAAGACGTTGTTGACGGTTTCTGGTTCTATCTCATGAATGGCTCGGACGATATTAGCCTTAAGGAGGTGTATCGTTTCTGGATTCTCTGCGGATTCATGGGCTTATCGTCATTTGGCGTCCCTTCCACTAGCAAGCCAGTCGCACGAAGTTTTTGCACCAATTTCCGTACAGCATTTCCATTACATCTCATGAAGTAATTGGGCAGAGCTTCTCACAACCAGTGAGCTGTTCGCTTTCTAGTTTTACACTCAGTGATTGGGAGCTACAGTTTTACACCGGTACCGAACGGTATTTTTAGAAATTTGTTCATGGTTAAGTAGTCGATAGTGTCGCCTCCACTAAGCGAAGTGACCTTCGAAATGTAAGGTGGTCAGAGCAGGGATCGATCCCACGTTCTCATGTGCAACAGCCGCGCACACAGGTAAGGTAGTTCCTAATCTCGCCAGCTCATCTGCTCTATAGTTCCCTGGAATATTCCTGTGCCCCGGCACTCTTATAAGTTGAATATCGAACTGTTTACCCATTTCATTTAGAGATAGGCGGCAGTTGGGGGCAGTTCTTGAAGTCAGGAATACAGATTGCAGGGATTTTATAGCAGCCTGTCTATCAGAGTAGACGTTGATACCCCAGGCGGTGGTGACGTTTCGTCCCAGCCAAACGGCAACTTCTCCGAGTGCCATGACTTCTGCCTGAATGGTCTGGTAGCATTTGTACAAGGTCTTGACCAAGCTCTTTAGAATATACCCCAAACCCTACTTTGCCACCTAGTTTGGATCCGTCAGTTTAGCAGCCTAAATACCTTCTATAACCTGGTATGCGTCCCTTTTCTCAGAGATTTTATAGAGCCTGACTGTCAAGCGGTGACGACGTTTCGTCCCAGCCAAAGGGCAATTTCTCCGATTAGCATGACTTCAGCAACCCTACTTTGTTACCTAGTTTGGAGCCGTCAGTGTAGAAGCCTAAATTCATTCTATAACCTTGTACGAGTCCCTGCCCGTTCTATCTGTCAGGGATATGAGTGGGGAAGTTTATCTCAAAGGTTGAATTTGGTGTCATGTAGTCAACTTTTACTGTGGATAGCCACAGGTCCCTCAAAATCCACCAATGACCATATAGGTTGCATTGCGAAGAGTGCCATTTAGCTTCCCAACACAAATCTAGTGGTAACAGGTGTATTATAACCCCCAAACCCTCTGTAGGGGTTGTGCAAAGGACACCCGTGATACACACTATTGCCATTCTCTGGACTTTTGTTAACAGACTTAGGTAAGTGGAGTCTCCAAACAAAAGTGTCGTAAAGCAATATCAGGCTTACAACAGCTGTATATATGCAGCAAACTATTTTCGGGGATGGACCCCTTCGTTCTCCTATGTCCCTTTTACACGAATATAGGGTCACTGTAGCTCTACACACTGAAAAGAAAACGGCCCACCAACATATTGCAGGAACCACGTATATGTTTGAAAGCATTGTTTTCATAAATTTCTTATTTCTTTGTTGTCTGTCACGATTTTGTTTTAAGGAGTTTTTAATAAGCAAATTATTAACTATTAACTATCGTGTCTCTAATATGAATATTGAACGCAAACACAATGTGTTTGGATACAACTATACTATATTTGCCGTAAGCTACAAAAACGTTATATTTGCATAAAAACAACCACAAAAAATAGTGTATTGATCCTATCCTGGCTCTACTGATCCCATCCATTTTAACAAAGAAGTTTTCTTTTCCATTTGGCTAAAATTATATTTTTCATTTCATAAGAATTGTTTTTATAAATTTTATATTTCTTTGTTCTCTGTCACGATTTTATTTCCAGCAGTTTTTTATAAACAAATCCATATTTGGGTCGCAAAAAGATATACTATAGACAATTAACTATAGTGTTTCTAACATGAATATTGAATAGCAAACACAATGTGTTTGGATACACCTATACTATATTTGCCGTAAGCTACAAAAACGTTAAGTTTGCATCCAAACAACAACAAAAAATGTGTACTCATTATATCCATGACTCTACTGATCCCATTCATTTTAACAAAGAAATTGTCATTTCCATTTGGCTAAAATTATATTTTTCATTTCATAAGCATTGCTTTCATAAATTTGTTATTTCTTTGTTGTCTGTTACGATTTTGTTTTCAGCAGATTTTAATAAACAAATCCATATTTGGGTCGCAAAAACATAAACAAATTTAATAAACAAATCCATATTTGGGTCTATTATTGCACATTAACTATCGTGTATCTAACATGAATATTGAATAGCAAACACAATGTGTTTGGATACAACTATACTATATTTGCCACAAGCTACAAAAACGTTAAGTTTGCATCCAAACAATAACAAAAAAGAGTACACAGATAATATCCATGGCTCTACTAATCCCAACCATTTTAACAAAGAAATTGTCTTTTCCATTTGGCTAAAATTATATTTTTCATAACGACAAATTAATCACTTCCTAAGGAATAAAATCAATTAGTTGAAAAATGAGTTTACCCGTGAATACAAACTAGTTTCCTTTGAGACAAGTTATTTACTATTTACGTAGGAAATCTATTTTCCTGTCTTTGAGTAAAATATGGGCGAATCAGATCGATCGCTGGATGCATTTCGTGTCGAATTTTGCGTTACAATGGTGCGGTGCGGTAAGAAGAGCCAAACCAGACACAAACATTTATCTAGTTCGAACTATGAAATTTTTTTTTCAAAAGTTTAGCTTAAGTGCCACATTCGTAATGCTACATAATTTTAACACAAACCAGATCCAAAGATCCACACCCAGCACTTTCTGAATATTCACTGAAGATTCAACGTTTTCTTACATAAATGAGACGTTTTCTCCTAAGATTATTCTTCTTAAGGAATATTTGCATCGACTTGGGGAGAGAAGAAATTTCATATTCCAGGTGCGAATAATTATCCTTTAATTAAACTGGGTTTCTTTACAAAGCACAATGGCAACATTATACGTTAAGCTGAAACATAAAGTAGTTGCCCCAATACGGTATGAAATCTTCTCATCCCTACTCTACAACACCAGTGGCATATTAATCTTCTTCTGTTTTAATTGCCCGTTCTGTTTGCTTCTCGCATTTTTGCTTCGCGTATTCCTCTTTGCGTTCACATTTCAGGTCGTATTCCTTTTTGCTCCGAGTATTCGCACTCTATGCGAGTTGTGTGTATGGCTAAATCAGCCAGTATTTTGTTGGCATTGCTTTTTTTGCTCTCGTACGTAAAATAAATACCCACACAAAATACAAGAATTTTCTTTGACACTTTTCGCAACTTTTTTTCTTTTGCTAAATTCTCATTTGTTACTAATTAAAACAAAAAAAAAGGACAAGAAAAGATTGAGAGTGAGGCTTAACGGTAATGCCGAAAATTGTTCTAAATTCTTATCGATTACTCACTTTTGGGTTTTAAACAATTTGCATTTTATATTCCTTGCAAAAAAAAACAAATTTATGCTGATTTTTCACATTTTCTTTCGTTGTCTAAAGGATGATGGCGAGTTATTCGTAGTTATAGGAATTGGTTGGATCATGAAATTTTATATTTTTAAGGAATTCGAAGTTTTAAGTTTTCTTTAATTGTATACTACTTCACTATTAAATAGAATTTCGCGACTTTACGTTTGTTTTTCTTTTCGAAGGGAAATAATTTTAAAAAAATCTATATTATTATTTTTTTGGGGGGTATTTTCTGTGGTATCCTTAACAACAAAAAGGATTATCTTTGAATTTCACTATATTCACTTGTTAAATTTTTCTTAATCTTTTTTTTTTTTTTGCCTTTGCTTATATATTTTCTTCTTCTTTTTCTTTTAGTTGTTTCACTTGTGTTTAGAGTTTTGTTTAAAAAACGTTTTAAAATGTGGCGTATTTTTGTTATGCACTAATTGACGGGAGAAAAACGAATAACAGTTATTTTTGGCTAAGAACTCCGTAAACCTTTCATCCATGCATATACTACACATCTTGTTTTACGTTAAGGGCAATTCTCATAAAGAGCGTAGCACTACCCTTGCTCTCATTCTCTCGCTCTCGTTGTCAGCTTTCCTTTACATTGTTTGCTCTTCCTTTTGAAAATACGACATTACCGTTATTTGTTTCAGTTACTGTCATTGCGCACAGGGTTGCTGAGTTCATAATAGACATTGGAAAACATAACTAATCAAAAATCGCCAAAATAATAAAAAATAGCGATTTTTAAATTGTCTAATTTAACCTGTTGAGCTGAGTTTGTTAAATATTAACAAATGTAGAAGATTCGAGATTTTACAGTTTATTTAACAAGTAAACGCTAAAGAAAGTGCCAAGTATTTTAAGTTTCAAAGCTAGGCATCATATCCGTCTGCATGTAGTCATTAAGGTCATGTTAGACTATCAGTGTAAACATAATAATTCGCCTATAGAGTAATAAATAAACAGTGTGCATGAGTGTTTCAGTGCAGGGTTCAAACTGCAGTTTCGGGATTATAAATGTCAAACTCCATAAGAAAAAACGTCGATAATCCCGAATCGCGGCCAGATTAGCGATAACATTAGTGGTCTTCATGAAAGCTGGAAATAACCTCGCAAACTCCAAAAAACATCGTAAACTTGCACAGCAAACGTCAAAACAAACAAATTACTCATACAAAGCGACTTGCACAAAAGTGGAATGTTTTCGAGCACATTTTCTGAGCAAACCTGCAAAAAGAAAGTGAAAACCTTTGACATTTCAATGTCAATATTTTTGTATTGAAAAAAAGAGAGGGTTTTTGATATATGTGAAAAAAATAAAATAATGGAATAGGTAAAGCCATAGAATAATACACATACCTAGAATAATAGAATAATACACATATTCGCTCAATAAATTAAACGTCATAGGTGCAATGGAAAGTAAACATTGGATGGTGGAAAATATGGGTTCAATAATAACAGATAGTGGCAATAGTATACAATGATCAACAAAGGAACAACAACCGAATTTCGTGTTAAATACAATACAAATGTATACCAACGATAAAAGTCAACAAAAAACTTCAAAATATATTTAAATTTTTCAGTTCTACACCAAACGACAAGAAAAAGTTAAGTGAACATATTTTGTAACTCCACCTGGTGTAAGGTAATTTTAAATATAATTGCTCTCATTTCCACAAACCTACGATGAAGAGTGTGAAATGAAACGTCAGATGAGAGAATAAGTTTATCTATGTATGTATTATTCTATGGGTAAAGCATATACTTTTAATTTTACTTTCTTTATTTACTTTATCAGCCTTTTTTGACAATTCCTGCATAGATACACAGCGCAACTTTATTTGGTGCCTCATGAAACACTTCGGGGCAAACTTACGCTGAGAAAATGTTCTAGGTTTTCTTGTTTGCATGAATACCACTATTGTTCTCTAATCTTTGCCGTTTACACCGACCAATTTGAGATTAAATTCAAATTTCAGTTGGCAACTCCGTGTTTAGACAAACTCCGCGCCGAGACAAAATTATCGAAGACGGCGGAATAACAGGAAAATTAAGTTGGCGACTATTGGTTTTGCCAGTTTCCTACAAATTTTGGATGTTTTTGAAAAAACGGAACCTTTAAAATTGGACTGCACCTTTAAAATCAGTGATTCAAATCGGGGCAGTCGATAAAATCTGCTCATAGTTTAAACCAATAAGAGCCATTTAGATAGACGGCGGCGTTAGCTTCAAAAAAGTTTTGGTGGCGGCGACGCATCGGAAAAAAAGTCGATCGGCTTCCGTCTGTCAAACAGCTGATTTTTTGTGTATCCTTTTATTATGGTTGCATTTTGTTAGTAACTAACAGTGTTGCATTAAAAAATGTGCACCAGTTTAAAATGAGGTTAAAAATTAAACTTCAGTTTCTACAGATTAAAATTGTATGAGTAATCTTCTGGGTTAGCGCGGGTTAACGGTCTTAACCTTCGAAATACGCTAATCTTGGTCGGTGTAAACGCCGTATAAATGCCGCTTTATGACATTTTTAATACAGTTTTTATTTACGCCAGAAGATGGACGTAAACAAATAAAACTAAATTAAAATTTTTTTGTTATTACAAATCAAAACTCATTTATTGCATATAAAGTTATTTTTAAAGTCATAACTACCAATAAAATCAAAATTAAATTCAGAACAATTGTTGAGAAATAATTTGAGTGTTACAATACCTGACATTTTCCCATAACCGGTTCCGGTTTACTCGAAAAACTACTTTATCCGAGAACCGGTGTTCGGTTTCACAGAACGGAAAAAAACTGTGATACCGGCTAATTGTTGGGTTCATTTATGGTATCTTTACGGTTTTTTCGTTTTACTTAAAAACAATATGTTAAATAATTTTATAGAAAAATTAATTCAACATGAACAAAATAATGTTTTCTTATCTTGTTTACCGTGCCCCTAAAAATAATCATTATTAATATATTTATTTATTTATTATTATTTATTATTATTTTTCTTTATTTTTGCTAATTTTGATTTACAGTTCTTCTTATTGCTAGTCCCGCGAAGCCTTTTGGCTTGTCTGCAGGTTCTTCAGCTCAGCTGTACATTTACATTTAAACTAAATTAAACAAAAAATTGCAATTTCATAATTCACTATATAAGTATTTACATATATTTACACTATATTACATTGTTTTCACAAGTTTGTTAAAAACTATATACTTTTTATTAATTCATTTATTCCTGCATAATGTTACAGAGGCCGTTTTTTCAGCATGCAGATACATTTAAATTTATCGGTCGCCGCCTGAAGTTTTGTTGTTGATACTATATCAGAACCGGATGTCTTAAAGGTTTAAATTAGTTTAGATTAGTTTAGTTTATTGGTTTATTTTCGATGGTAGAAGAATAAGAATACAATTCTTTTATAGTTCAATAGCATATTACAAATGGAAGTCATTATAATTAAATATATATATGTAATTCCAAGTTCGAAGTAAGTTTCCCCTCTTCTTTTCCTTCCTTTTATAACATAAATTTTAAGTAGGTACGATACAAATTTTACCTTCCACCAAGGTTTGCCCAAATGCCCGATTAAGTCACAATTGCGTTAGGTATTTTGGATTTTTGGATATTTTGGATATGAGCCAAAGCCGTCTAAGCCGGCGGTGTGATTACCGCCTTAACTGTAGTAACTAAAACCCAGTCTTAATTGTCCCTCTACCACTTCACCTTATGAAAACGTGTCCCACACGACTTTCTAATTTCTCCAAGTTCTGCATTCCATCAGGCAGACTTATTTTCCACGATTGGTCTCGTTTTCGAACATGAGACTTGGAGTAGCGTGTTGAGAGCCTTCGTGATCCTATGTGTCTCATCTTCTATGTAATCTACTCAATTTATCTATACAGTTGATTCCGCCGTGAGAATGATCCAGCATTTATCAAAAAAAAATGTTTCCTATTACATCCAGAGAACTAATTGTTTGAAAAGAGGTTGTAGCAACCGTAAGTTCGGCTGTTACCACCGAATTGAGGTTGCCACAACTGAATTGAGGTTGTTACGACCTTTAGTCCCCACAACCAAAATTCGGTTGAACCAACCTCGTTTCATAATTGACTCGGTTGTGACAACTGAATCTTCAATGATATTAGTTCAGTCAACTAATTTTTCTAAAATATTGGTTGGAACAACCGAATTTGAAATTAATTCGGATGGCATCAATTCGGTTGCAGTAACCGAATTTGCCATCATTTCGGCTGTAAATATCGAATTTGATATCCATTCCGTTGTCACTACCTAATTTGGTATCAATTCGGTTTTAACTACCGAATTTGGTATCAATTCGGTCGCAGTAACCGAATTAATCCTTAAGGCGGTTGCAACGATCGTATTCAGCGTCAATTCGGTTGCTGTAACTGTTGAAATTTTGAATTTGCATTTGCTCAGGCAATGCAAATGCAGGTTGTGGAATCAGATGCTAATTGTAATGAAATGTGGGAATGCTTTTAATTGTTTTGAATTTGTTTAACTGCTGGCAATTCTGTTTTTAAAGTATTTTATAAAGGGTCCGCCATCTAACGTTTTTTTTTCAACTAGTGCTTATTTCGTGAATGGTAACACTTAGCTCATGTCTGATTTGACAGATAATTAGTTTTATCCTTCCGCTGAACGAATACGCTTGAACAACGCTGGGAAATATTGCGACATTACTGCGACATACTGGCCTGCGATCGACTTACAGAAGATGCCGATTTTGCCAAAAAAATCATCTTTTCAGATGAAGCTCATTTTGATCTTGGCGGGTATGTAAACAAGCAAAATTGTCGCATTTGGGGCACAGAAAACCCGCACACATATATTGAAAAGCCAATGCACCCAAAACGAGTCACTGTTTGGTGCGGATTTTGGTCCAGAGGCATAATTGGGCCATTTTTCTTCGAAAATGAGCAAGGAGTGGCCGTTACAGTCAATGGCGATCGTTATCGGGCCATGTTGAACGAATTTTTGTCCACAAAAAATGATGAGGAGGATATTGGCAACATTTGGTTTCAACAGGACGGCGCTAAGTGCCACATAGCCGAAGCTACACTCGATGTTTTGCGCCCTGTTTTTGAAGATCGCATTATCAGCCGCAGAGCTGATGTCGTTTGGCCACCTCGGAGCTGCGATTTGACACCGTTGGACTATTATTTGTGGGGTGCCCTCAAAGATAAGTGTTACGCCGACAAGCCAGAGACAATTGATGCTTTAAAGGACAATATTCGTGAAGCCATTTGTGAAATACAGCTGCACACAATCGATAATGTGCTTAAAAATTGGACCGATCTTGCAGGCTACTGCATGGCCAGCCGAGCCAGCCATTTGAATGAAATTATTTTCCATTATTAACCGGAAGGTTTGTACTTTCAAATAAAGAAAGAAATTTGAGAAAATATGCAGTAGTTTTTTTTAATAGCATTTTCAAAAAAAAAAAAGTTATTTGGCGGACCAGTTATGTAGAAGTTTGTGGCTTTGATGGGTATTGCCTCGTAGTACATTCAAATTCATAAACCTGTACTGTATAAAATATTTGAAAACCAAAATTGCCAGATATCAAGAAAATGATTTGAAAATAAGTACAATTGCCAATTGTATTGAAAGTTTTTTGACAAATTATAATTGTCATATAATTAATTTGCCCATGTATGATAGTGGATAATAAATCATAAGTTAATAATAAAAAAATCCAAAATTCATTTCTGACACTATCTAAATTCGGTTGTGACAACCTCTAATGAGGTTGTGACAACCCCTAAATTCGGCTTCGGCTAATTCGGCTGTTTCAACCGAATTTTTCCGTGAGTGTACATCACATAAAGGAATAGGGGAGCGCTTCTCACAACCAGTGAGCTGGGCTTTACACTCACTGATTGGGACCTATAGTTTTACACCAGTTCCGAACGGTATTTTGAGAAACTTTTTCATGGCTAAGTTCATGTCGCCATCACTAAGCGAGTTGACCGTCGCCGAAAGAAATGTAACGTGGTCAGAGTAGGGATCGACCGCACGTTCTCATATATAAGAGCCGTGCAGATCCACCATTACACCACTGATGGTCAATCCTGCATTTATTATCCATTTTTTATTTCCGACGAGTATTTTTCACATAATAATTTTTAAAGATACATATTTCAAAAAATAAGAATTTTTATAAAAAACATAGTTTTTGACTATAAATTCTTTATATATGACCACGCCCCTTTGTCCAATCCCGCCCATATTTGCAGTAGATCTTAGAATATGTGGCCGTCAGTGGTGCAATGGTAAGTGTGCGCGGCTCTTGTACATGAGAACGTGTGTTCGATCCCTGCTCAGAGCACCTTATATTTCTTTCGACGACGGTCACCTCGCATAGTGATGGCGACACTATCGAGTACTTAGCCATGAAAAGCTTCTCAAAATACCGTTCGGAACCGGTGTACAACTGTAGGTCCCAATCAGTGAGTGTAAAAACTAGAAAGCCCACATCTCACTGATTGTGAGAAGCTCTCCCCAATCCCTTCATGGGATGTTATGGGACACCATTTTTTTTTTTCTTAGAATATATACACCTAATCAACATACCCAATTTTGTTCAAATACCGTTAACAGCAGCAGAAATAATAATAAATAATTTGGGATTTGTATGGAAGGTACCACACCCCTTTGTCCAATCCCGTCCATATTTTGATAGATAATTTTTGTCGTCGCCATTAATTTGCCTGCGAAGTTTTAAAGGGTTAAAAATCAATCCAAAGTTTTTTTCGGCATACATACATGCATACAGACAGGTGAAGTTAATATAAAGAATTTAAAAATCACTTAAATTCAAATGGAAACAAAAACTCTCTAAATTGACAACACTACTGTCACAGCTGTTACCACAGCTGTCAACAGTAGAAGAGACAAAAAACAAGAGATTGAAAGAGCGAGAGCAAAGAGAGAATTTAAAGAATTTCATATGCAAAATATCCTTACCTTACCTTAATTTGTTGCCATAGTAACTTATGTGTGTGGTTTCATATTATTTTTTGTTTTTGTTGTATTACTAATAATTATTTAAAAACAAATGCCAACGTTGTAATGTCAGCTGCAATTAGTGAAAAATTCTCGACCGACAAAAATAGAGCGCCATAATTACTGTTGATATGCATCTAGCCGGATGACATTGTTTTTATATTTCAAATTTAAGTTAACGGTATTACGAACTGATACCACTACAATTACACACAATTGAGATACCGTGTCCTTGTCGTTGTTGTGGTATGACATTCCTTTTACCATCGCTCTGTAAATCTAAATAAAAGTTATGACTCAGCTTAACATTTTATTTTATAGGGTTGCCATAAAGCGAAATTGTTGGCGCTATTTAAATTCGAATGACATTGCTACCATGCATTGATTGCGGGAGGGGTGTGTGGGTGTGTGTGTGTGTTAGTAGTATGATGTTATTATTTTTCTGTTTCCCTTGGTCCTGTTTAAATATCCTTCTTTGTTTTGTTTTGAAGGGTGAATTTCTCGTGTGAGAGAGTGTGAAACAATCAAAATTTACTACGTGCACATTTCAGGTACGAAAGAACCCCCCCCCACACACACACACAATCTCATAATCATCACAGACACAATCTCACACACACTCGCTTATTAATTATTAAAGAATTGCTTGATTATGTACAAAGAGACACTTGACAGTTAATTGGCAATGGCACTTCCTGTCACTTGTCGATACTTCCAGCTGTGGCCTTGATAAGTTAAGATAAAATTTAGTTTGTAATGAATCTGTTACAGTTTGTAAATGGATCCATTATTGCAGAAAATTGTGTAGGGACACAAAATTCTAATTGTTTTTTCCTCCTTCTTCTTGTAATGTTGACCAAAACTCAGAGGTCAACAGTGCATTGTATTGGATTTAGTAAGTAGAGGTCGGAGTAGGAAGAAATTCCCTCTTTGTGTTTGTTAATCTGTCACTTAAACTTGTTGATATCAGATGTAAGTAATAGGGAATATATAAAACGGAAACTTATAACACATACGGACTATTGGGCTAAAGAATGACTATGCTCTGTAATGCACCATTCGATCCACTCCAAATTGACAACTAATGGATTTGAATCTCTGGTATGAGGAAATATCGATAGAGCAGCGATACACCGCTTACATTTCGACGACGTTCCAAGGAGATACCAAACTCGGTTACCCTGTTATCACCTATTACAATCATCACCCTCTTTTGTAGATGGTCCAAGGTGGACTTGGGGCCACCAGCCCATATATCTACATAAGAAGTCAAAAGCTAAAGACCTAGGCAGATTTTAATGTGGAATTGATATAAGTTCGAATAGAATAAAAGTTCAAAAATGGGCGCGATAAGGAACTCTCTAAAGAGCATTTATGTATCATGACCGCTAGTGGACTGGGAGGATTGCATGCTGAGAAATCTCGTCGTCAACTCAGAATTTGGGGGAAGTAACGTCAGTAGGATAGTTTCTTGGGGAACACCACAGGGTTGAGTTCCCTCCCCACTCCTATACCTCCTTGTGATGAACGGAGTACTCAATTACTTCGGTGGTTATCATGATAGGTGGGAAATTCCTACCAACGATGTGTGACCTTATTGAAACAGCCTTGGAAAGCTGCTACGATGGGCCAGGACTTGTGGCTTGTAGGGTGACCCTCCAAAAAACGGAATTGGTTATCCTCACTCGTAGATATAAGATTGCAGACTTCAGGTCACCGAGTCTGGATGGTGTGGAACTGAAGCTCTCAACAGAGGCCAAGTACCCAGGTGGTGCTCTCGATCACAAGCTGAATTGGCCAAGGAATATTGAGGAAAGGCTGAAGAGGGGTATCAACGACCTATGTACGTGCCGGAACTCTATAGGTAAAAGCTGGGGACTCCATCCGAAGGTGCCAAAGTGGTTGTATACTCCATTAGTTCGGCCGATAATTACATATGGATGCCTGGTTAAGTGGAAGGGTCTTGACAAGAATAACAAATAGATGCTAGGCAACGCTCAGAGGATGGCTACTATGGGAATCACTGAGGCTAGAAAAACCACACCGCAAGCAGCTTTAGACGTGTTCCTAGGCCTTCCGCCCCTGGACTTGTACATCAAGGCTACTGCGGCCCGAGGTACTATAAAGTTGAGGCATGCTGGCAATTGGCATCAGTCTGCGCATGGTCATGCGAATATTCTCCAGTTTTTGGGTAGTGACGACTCTTGTCGTGAGCCGCCTTTCACTGATTTCTTGACGAAACTTGTGGATTTTCGCAAAGTGGACGTCACAATTCCAGAAAGATCGAAATAAAAGGACGGCGGGATGCTCTATGGGATAGAAATAGCCTTCTTTACGGACGGATCGAAGATGGACCATGGAACAGAAGCTGGTATATACAGCGTGGATCTGCTGCTAAGCGTTTCTTTTACCCGACATAGTGAATGCAGTGTCTTTCAGGCTGAGGTACTAGCCATTCAGAGGGCCGCAGAGGCCTTCATGAGAGGTGGAATCGATACTATCAGACGGATAACCCTCTGTGTGGATAGCCCGGCTAAGATAAATTATAAGGAGAGATTGGACACACTCGGCTGAGTTCCTGGACATTCTGAACGAATCAGGCTGTACATTGCCTGATAACGATTCTCTGGTGGATCTGCATTTGCCTAGACGCTGCAAAATTGGTCTTTTGTTGTTGTTTGGATGCAAACATAACGTGTTTGTATCTTGTCGTACATATCTTGTATCAAAACACAACACTCACTGAAAAACACTCACAGTTAAAAATTACAAAGCACACAGCTCGCTGGTTGTGAGAAGCTCTCCCCAATCCTTTCATGGGATGTAATGGGAACGGTTTTGTTTTGTATCCAAACACATTGTGTTTACTATACAATATAACATGTTTCAGACACAATTATTAATAGGCAATAATATATGGATTTGTCAGCTAAATGTTGCTTTGTTTGTTGAAAACTGCTGACAACAAAAATGTGACAAACAAGAATGGAACAAAGGCAGCAGATCTTCAATTCGCGAATATAATGCTTGCAAACATGCACATGGTTCCCGTAATATGTTGGGTCTGCAGACCCGAATGTATAACTGCTAAATCACTGAGGCCCGCATATATCAGATCCCGATCAGAATACATGGTTAGCATGTGCAGGGGAGATTTCAGAATGGCATGTGGCATTCTAACTGGCCACTGCAATATCAGACACCTGATGGGCAAATGGGATAGATGTGTACCGGACAACTGTCGCTTGTGTGAAGACGAGGAGGAGTCCGAGACGATGGAACATATTCTTTGGTTGTCGCGCTCTAGGAGGCTGAGCAACATGAGCAAGATTTTATATGGCACCTAGAGCATCACTGTAGTATTACACTGGGTTTCATGTGGAGCCTCCCATGGCTGACCGGGTCAAGATGAATAGCCTGGGTTCACTCTTGTGGGGGCTTCATCCCACGATCAGCTCTTCTTTACTCTAGTACATGCTCTCTTCAATACCCACTTATATATTCTACTTTGCTTTCCTTAACTCTCGTTTTTCACCGGACAATCACAATCAATCAATAGATCGCAGAGTGTAGTATGAGCTGGTTTTTACTTGACCGCATGTGTCCCAAACCTAACATAACCTTATCCATTACCGGTTCGAAGGTACAATCGATTCCAGCTCTATTCGTGACCTAAAGTTAACAATAAAAGCAACAACATTACAAACAATAACGACAACTGCACTCACACGGTCATCGATTTGACAAACGACAATAAAACCGAACCGACTACTAGAGGGACCGAATAACCATAAACTCGCTCCGAAAACGGAAATACAATCAACAAGCAGCCTCTAGTTATAGACAGGTTATATAAGGCTGATCCGGCAATACTAACAGAGAAGCAAAACAGACGTCTCTCAACTGGGCAAGAAACTTGAGCGGCCCACAACAAGTAGGTGACTACGTCTACGCGAATTTTGGAAATCGAGTGCAATTGCCCGATGGTCCACCGAAGTCTAAACAACCCAAGGCAACCGGAAAACAGTGAAGTGCTCAAGAGGAGCCTCACTGTGGTGGTTATCGACAGGTGGGATGTAGACTAATTCGTCTACAGAAATAGATGAATGAGTGTTTTGGCCGTCCTTAACGCCTTATACTATGAAGTAAGGGGAGATCCTTCTGTGTTACGTCCCATCTTCCGGCCAGGCGCCTAACTAGATGCCGTTTACAAGAGTGACATCATGTCCCGCCTAAGCGCTCACGCATGGATAACCAATAATGGTGGAAAATCTGTCATACGCCAAATAAGGGTCAGTAGCCGAGACCTTCCATCAGGCAATTGGAACGCCATATACTGCCTAAGAGCTCACGCATGGATAACTGTATCCATCAATTACAACGAAAAATATGTCATACGCCTAATAAGGATCAGTAACCGGAACCTTCCACCTGCCAATTGAAAGGTTGTAAAATTGGATAGCCCGGAAGGGTTTCTGCGATGAGTCATGTTTGATATCAACACCAAATAACATCGAATTTTCCGAAAACCTGAAGGCATCACTTCAAACGGCTTAGATCAGATTAATCTAAGGGTGTATAAGAGCGACCAAGAAGCCAAGCTTGACACTAAAACTGCCTAAATTACATCGAAATTGGATGGGGTGGAAGACCCCATCTTGTGATGAGATTCTCCCTGTGGACCAGGAAGCCAAGCCTGGTACTAAAACCACCGATGTTACAATGGAATTGTACGGAGTGGAAGACAAGGACGTATATGTGATATCCTCGGTAGACCAGGAAACCAAGCCTATTACCGCATCCACCAAAGATATACCGAATTTGGACGAATTTGGATTTGACTCACCCTGTGGACTGGAAAGCCAAGCCTGATACCGAACCCAACGAAGATACAACGGAATTGGACGGATTGAAAGGAAGGGATATAAATGTGACTCTCTCGGTGGACCAGGAAGCCAAGCCTGATACCTAAACCACTCCGGAACTGGACACCGAACTAAGACGATGACGTAGATGTGGCTGAATGACACATCATTGTCTGAATCAAAAATCATTGATGACCCTTCAGATAGACATCTGGAAAATACCGACCACGAGGCCAATAACACAGTGGTGGAGAGGGACATAGCTGCAACTGTTGAAGTTACTACAGATATACGTCCTTAACTCTCAAGCTGCTTTTGCAGCTCTCCACAAAAATATAGAGCCGTTATCATATGTAGCCTAGAATCCTGAACAAATCACGACCTGATTCGTTAAAGGGAGACTCCTGATTGCAAGGTTCTCGTTTCCAAAATGCATAGGCACGCCGAGAATGTGTATACTTGCCATGAATCATTAGAATATACTTACTGTATCTAACTATTGTGATAGAGACGTTACCACTACCAGTCAGGAGACGACTAAGCGTCACTCTATATGTCATATGAAGGTACTAAATCTAAGCTGTCGCAATTGTAGTATAGAGAATATAACACTCTACATAGAGAGATGTGATCTAGAGCCTTATCAGAAGACTCTCGAAGTGAGCCTTACCGAGGCTTTGGGGAATATCCTTCAACTGTTACCACTAAATTTGCGGCAACGTCAACAATACGTCTAAGGTATTCTACGTGGTGGATAGCCAGTACCTGTGGTCAAGGGACGATTTTTAAGGGATATGGTAATAGAACGTATTTCGACTTCTATGTCGATTGCTCCAAACTGGATGACAAAGTTGATATTGTAGTTTATTGTAAAGAGGTAGGTCAGGACCTTGTACAAAAGCTACCATAATATTATATTGTTTTTGAGGCAGAAGTAAGGACAATCTGAAAAGTTACACTCTGACTTTGATGAAACGTCACCACCGCCAGGGGTATCCATATTTACTCTCACAATTAGGCTGCTATAAAATATTTATTTATTTATTTATTTATTTATTTATCATTACTCTCCTGTACAACAAGACTAAGTCTTATAATTATAGTACAGGATTGTTTTTGTGTACAAACAATTGCCACATGTTGGTAGGTACATACAATTAATATTTTAAGCATGAAAATAGAAATACAATTTTAAAATTAATCAAAAATTACAATGAAAATAAAATTACAAAAAAAACAAAAAAAAAATAAAAAGTAAAATAAGATAAAATAATAACATTTACTTTACATTGGAAATTTATATTGGAGCAAAATATTTAAATAATAATTCCCTAAAAAGCATTGCGTTGCTGGTTATTTGTAGATTATATGGAAGAGCATTCCAAAGACGTATTGCATTAACGTAGAAGTGCCATTCAGAAACTAAGCAACGAAATTTAGGTAAAACGATTCTCTTACCTCTAGCCGATTTACAGAAACGAATATTATCAAACAGGTATTTTGGCTTTCCAGTAAATATCATTTTATGCAGAAATATTAAAGCTCTTATTTTGAGAAAATTTTCAAATGATACTCCAAAGAGCTTTGTCGAATATGAAGAAGTGTGACCATGTTTTCTAAGACCATAAACATACCTTAAGATGTTATTATAGAGCACTTCGAGTTTTTTCCGACTTGTGGAATCACAATTAGAGAACAATTCGCAGCCATAGGTTAGACTCGGAACTAAGTATGCCTTAGCGAGTAATACTCTAATTCTCAATGGTGTAAAGCATTGTACAGACCAAAGGGTTCTCAATTTGATATACATTTGCGCAACCAGTATATTGACATGATCTGACCAAGTTAAATTGCTATTGAAAACCACGCCAAGAGTTTTTGCTGTTCTTACAATTTCAATTTTTTCAGCGTTTATAACAATATATGTATCGAGACTTGGCTTTATAGTTTTTTTGTGAATCAATAGACATTTTGATTTACTTGGGTTTATTGTAAGGCCGTTTGCTGATGCCCAACAATGTATGTTCTTCAAATCATGATTCAGCTTATCAATGTTTTCCCTGATGGATTCGGTTGGACTACTTAGATACAATTGTACATCATCAGCATACATGTGGACTCTACAGTTGGAAACATTTTGCGGCAAATCATTTATATAAAGTGAGAAAAGTAGGGGTCCTAAAATCGACCCTTGAGGCACACCACTAGTCAGTTTTAGAGGATTAGATGTGGTATTGTTAACAAAGACTGACTGACTTCGGTCAGTAAGATAAGACGATATTAGCATTGTTGATGTAAACGAAAAGTTAAAAATAAACCTTAGCTTAGTGCATAGTATTTGGTGATCAACAGTATCAAAGGCCTTTGAGTGATCTAGAAGAACTAAGAAACTTATCTTTCCATCATCAAGTTTCCGGCTAATATTCTCAGTGACATCAATTAAAGCAGTTACGCAGCTATGATCGGATCGAAAACCGGATTGCATTTCAGACAATAAATTATTTTTATGAATAAAATCACTAACTTGGCGATGTAAAATTTTTGACAGAAAACTTAGGATAGCAATTGGGCGGTACTCTGTATTAGATTTAGGAACTGAAATTATTTTTGCGTGCTTCCAGTTTTCGGGAAAACAACTTGTTGTGATAATAGTGTTCCGTAGATGGGTAATATAAGGCAAAATATAAGGTAAAATTACTTTCAGAAATTTGGGATGAATATTATCTTGTCCTACTGCATTCGATTTTATCATACTGCAAGAAAACCCGATCATGGGTATATTGTGCATATTCCTGTATCTAGCATCATAAGAAATGTCAATGTTAACATTATTATCCACTGCAACCATAGGAATGTTGGTAAAAATTATGTTCAGGTCATCAGCTTCAACTGAGCACTGTGTTCCTTTGTCTGTATTAAAAATACCAATGTCTCTTATCGTTTTCCAAGTTTGTCCGGATTCGAGAGCAGAACCAAATCTCTTAGAAAAATAATCAGATTTTGCAAACTTTATTAGCAGATTAACCTCCTTTCTGGCTGAACGAAACTCAGCTTTAAGTTCAAAGGTTCTAAAACGCTTCCACCGCGAGTACGCTAAATTTCTGCGTTGTATTGCATCTTTAATGGGAGCATTGAACCAGGGCTTGTTCTTCGCAGATATAATCTTCGTCTTTATAGGTACTGTTTCATTATAAAGTTTTACAATATTATCCTCGAGAAAAAGTAGCTGTTCCTTAGCAGAGGTCATGTGGTACACATTATTCCAGTCTGTCTTTGAATAATTTTCATTCAAAAGACTGTAATTTAAGTTCTTGAAATCGCGATAGGTATAAGAATGATCCATTTGATCGAGTGCAAAGTCATATGCAACAAAAACTAGGTCATGTTTAGAAAAACATGAAGCCGAGAGTTGATCATAAAGTAGTACTTTAGATTTATCGCCAACGAACATTAGGTCTAGCAGTGTACTATTACTTCTTGTGAAGTGAGTAGGAGTTGATGTATTAACCGGTGTGAGACCTAATGATTCCATACTGTGTTTAAATGATGATTCTGAAAGAATGTTAGAATTAAAGTCACCAGCTATGGAAGTGTCAGTGTATGGCATAATCAATGTTTCAATATGTGCTATAAAGTTAGTGTAATCTATGGAGCTGTTAGGTCTATATACACAGCCAACCAACATCTTCTTTCCAACAGCTATTAGTTCAAGAAATATATACTCAACTTTTTCATTCGGACCTGATTTACTGCAAAATTTACTAATAATATTATTCTTAACATATGTATATGGCAACACCACCGCCACATCCAACCGAACGATCAGATCTAAATATTTTGTATCCATGTAGAGATATAAGACTATCTGGGGTTGACCTATCTAGCCATGTCTCAGAAACACAAATAATGTCCACATTCGAGTCCTGAAAAGTCCATCTAAATTCCTCGATTTTAGGCTTTAAACTTTGTGCATTTATATGGCAAATTTGTATGCCTATCCTCTGCTAATCTATATTCCTGACTCCAAAAATTTTCTATAACTGCCGGGCATCTAAGTTTGATATCCACCTTATATTGCCTTCAAGCACAGGTACATTCCAGGGAACAATATAGTTGGCGACATTAGAAACTATCTTACTTGGTATACTTGCTAATGGGCATGTCCCATTCTAAATACAAGGTCATGCTTAAAATCGAAGTTCTCAAACATGTGATGGCCTGGAGGCAAACATTACAGGGTCACCAGGCAGCTACTAATATTAATGACCTGAATTGTGCAAAAAAGACATTTGCTAGATAAGATATCTTTGCGCTAGTAGTTGTGTTTACTAGCCACTGTATGTATGATAGGCAGATATGTGTTTAAACTTGGAATCTCCGCTCATGATCAGTGTAGGTGTGAATATCAGATAGTATTTAAAGATATGAAGTACTTCCATTTGGAACTAACAGACAGTCAGGAAGTTATGAATCTTTTTGCTGACCACAAATTGTTTCGTCAGGGACTAATATGCACATCTTTACAGCCTTATCTTGGCACAACGGGATTGGCTATCAATATCCTGAATGCCCTCATTTCAGGCCAAGTTACACGTTGAACAATGGAGACGGTGTGTCAACAGCAGGGTTCGTATTTCGTGGTAGTGTGTTACCTTGATATCCATCGCCGTTGGGAATGTGTAATGATTGTTTCTCATTACCCATGTAAAATGGGTAATTGAAATGTGTAACTCAAAATCGCAGTGAGTAACTACCCATGCGCAATGGGAAAAATAATGGATAGTTACCCACAGCGACAGGTAGTTAGCCATTTCGTTTACCCATTTCACACGGGTAATGGGAAAACAATCATTACCCATTCCCCACGACGTTGGATAATGGGTTACCCAGGGTAACACATTACCCAAGAAATACGAATGCAGTATGGGGAAAATAATGGGTAGTTACCCACGACGATGGGGAATTACCCGCCACGATTACCCATTCCACGTGGGGAATGTATAAGCGGCCTATACACATTACGCACCTCTATGAGGAATAAGTTTAAGAATGTATTTTGTTTTAGAAGAGTTTATCCAACTCATATGGTAACAATGTGTTTCAAAAAAAATCGCCAAAATAGAAAAAGCGCTAAAATAAAAATATTTTCATAACTCAATCGTAAAAGTAGATACTATTTTCACCTTTAATATAGGTTACAAACTCAGATGTCTTCAGAATGGCATGCAATTGCTTAAAAAACCGATGTTTTATTTTAGCGGTTTTTAATTTCAGTGTTTTTTGGGCAATGGAAAATGTAATCAACTTTTGCTAGTTTCCAAGGATTTTAGAAAACTTGGCCCAATTCAAATTGAAACTTTTTTTTTTCAAAAAATCACTAAAACAAAAATACTGGCCGATTTGCCTGATCTAGCGTAACAAAATGAATTACTTAAAAAATAATAAAGTTTTCTTCAAAATGATAATTTTCCTGGAAAATTGAACAAATAAGGAATCAATTGAAATAATTTTTTTTTAATTAAAAATTTAAAATTTTTTTTTTTTAATTTTTTTATTTAAATTTTTTTTTGAATAATTTTTATTTATAGACATATTGAATTAAGTCAGTACTCCAGTCTAAATCGGACTTTTTCTGATACTTCAAAAGAATCTAAAAGAAGACATTTCTCCTAGTCTTTTAGTTAGATTTTCATTTACGCCGGTTATTTAAGCAGACAATTGGTAGTGTTCCAAAAATCTTCGAGCTGTATTGCCACTATTCGTGTTGCCGAAACCTTGTATTGGGATATCCACCAATACCGCCATTTCAACCCTAAATCTGTCTTGGATCTCTGCTTTTCTTAGTTGACTACGCTCTTATCCAAGCCGCGGACCTGCCACTTTTTTATTGGTATCCATCCATGCAAGGTCAATAGTTCGAATTGGAGCAAATTTTCGTTTCTCGGCAAGCTCGTAATGAGATCTAGGTCATTCTAGGACGTGTCTGCCAGTCACGCTAAACACTTTGCCATCGATCATTGTATGCTGCAAATTGTTTTGGAATTTGATAGCGTGGGTTTAAGTTTCAAAATTTGTGATTTAATTTCTTTAATCTCGGCACGAATCAAATCTGCGGACTCTTTTGCAAACATTATTTTAAGAGGTCTACAATACCGAGTTGATGATGGCCGCGAATTTTTCCAGAGTATGCAACTACCCAATTGCACTTGTAGTGGCACAATGCAAACTGCAAACAAATGTTCATCTACCATATTGTGTTCCGAATTGGTAAAGCTTTGCCGATATGTTGAGTGTCCTGGAGTCCCATCGCATCCCCACTTATATACGAACGTTGGATGTTCATTTATGTGTTCATCAACTGATATTTGGCTAAATGTCTCCGGGTGGGCTTGAGCGATCCTTTTAATTGTGTGATCCAGTAGTTCTTGCAGAGGAAGTTCAGCACAAAATTCTTCAGTTCTTTATGCATCTGGATAACACCTCTTTTTGGTGGATAGCAAAACATCGTATGTTGGGTAGATATCCCAATTTTGAGCTTTTGCACCAGCTTGCATAAGTTTATATGAGTGTTTTGGTAAACCCTTCATCAATATATGTATATAGCCAAAGCTTCCTCTGGCGTATACTTTATAGGGAGCTGTTGGTCTAATTCAAGGCTTCTTTTAATTTTCATCCGAATCAGTGCCTACCATTGAAACAACTTGCGATGAACTCCGTTTACCAGCTTTGTATAAGCTGACGCGAGTCGCTATCATGAGCTTATTGCAAGTATTGCCTTCGACTAGTTCCGACTAGTTTTGCGTGGCAAGAACTACAAAAACTAATTCTTCGTTTAACCAAGCTTTGTACGCATGCTCCAACCGTCGCCAACCCCTATGGCATTCTCGCCACTTGTCAGTGAGCCTTTTGCAAAATTTTTTCAGTTCTTTAACAATTAAATTGTGCTCCTCGTCAGTGCATTTGGATTTCTCAAAAACAGTTGAAAAAACAAACTCCTCCAGTTCGGAAAATGTTTTTAAAGCGTATTTTTCACCAAGCCAGACTGTAAAAAGGGTGCGTTTGCAGACCGGTATGGTGCCTAAAAACGCAACTCAACGCAGCAAATGTTGGAAGTTTCACAAAGAAGACGAAACATATTAACATAAAACAAGAGTTTCATTCCCTAAGTTTTACTCTACTAAGTTTTACTCTACACAAGTTCAACTTCGGTCACAAAAACGGAGTTAACAAAGTTGTCGATTTCTACCACAATTTTCTACCTTAACATATATTGCACAGGTCACGAATCACTTTATTTAACTACACACCTTTAACTTATAAACAATCCGACAAAAAAAAATTTGCAATATGATTTTTCACAACTTTTCAGCCCAATCAGCACACTTGTAAAAAGGCGGCAAAATATTTTTGTCACAGCTGTTTTAACATATGTTCTGTTCGAAAGCTCAGAGTTGATCAATTATAGAAAATTTATCAATTTGAAAATTATCAATGTGCTAAATGAGCAGTTAGTTATCGGTGGGAAATCAAATTTTTTTAGATTTTTAAGGTAAACAATTTTAGTTAGTCCTAGCGACAGTATAAAGTAGAGTACTTAGCCATGAAAAGCTTCCTAAAACACCGTTCGGAACCGGTGCAAAACTATATATCTCAATCAGTGAGCGTACAACTAGAAGACGCACAGCTGCCCAGTGTGCCAAACGGATTCGTTTCGGATCCGCATCGGATCCACTTCTTCGTACTTTCTATCCGTAACGGAATCAGTTACGGATCCGTTTCGGAACCGCAAGCGGTAGAAATTTCTCCCAAAAAACCGATTCAAAAACGGATTTTATGTCCGTTTTTCGGATCCGTTACGGACATCATATTAGGATCCGTTGCGGAACCGTGTATTGTAATAAAACGGATTGTAATAAATTTGTAGTTAACATTTTTTTTTAATTTTAGTTTTTGTACTAACGGGTTTTTCAACAGAGACGCTACAACAGTAGATCGCTAGGGACAGCAGACGATGCCATATTTTTCCCGCTCTTTTGAAATTTCTCTTCAGTAAGGTTTGCCATTTCATCATGAAAAGATATACGAGCCAACAACGAGTCGAAATTATTAAAATTTACTACCGAAATTTGGAGTCAGTGGCCTCAACTTTTAGAGCGCTACGTCCAATTTATGGTCGTCATAATCATCCTACCAGATCAACAATTGAGCATCTAGTGGAAAAATTTGAATCCACAGGCACAGTACAAAATGTTCCCGTGCCAGTGAGATAAAGAAGTGCCCGCAGTGTCGAGAATATTGCTGCCGCTGAGGCTTCAGTTCAAGAAAGCCCAAATGTGCCTCTCACACGTCGTTCTCAAGCGTTGGGCATCTCTGTGACGTCGTTGTGGCGAATTTTGCGAAAAGATCTTGGCATACATCCTCACAAGATCAAATTGACGCAAGAACTGAAGCCGCTTAACCACCATAAGCGTCGTATGTTCGTGAATTGGGCTGAGCAACAAATGAGCCTCATATTTCTGGCTGAATGGCTTCGTCAATAAGCTAAATATGCGTTATTGGTCAGACAGCAATCCACACGTAACCCATGAGTCATCATTGCATCCCGAAAAATTTACGGTTTGGTGCGGTTTATGGGCCGGCAGCGTCATTGGGCCGTACTTCTTCCGTGATGATTAAGACCGGCACATTACTGTGAATGCGAATCGCTACCGTTCAATGATAACCGAATATTTTTGGCCCCAATTGGATAATATGGACTTGGAGGACATGTGGTTCCAACAGGACGGCGCCACAAGCCACACAGCGAATGCCACAATCAATTTATTGGAAACCAAGTTTGGTGAACGTGTTATCTCACGAAATGGCCCAGTCGATTGGCCGCCTCTGTCGTGCGATTTGACGCCGTTAGATTATTTCCTTTGGGGCTACGTCAAGTCTATGGTCTATGCCAACAAGCCAGCGACGATTGATGAACTTCGTACGAATATCGAACGTGAAATAGCAGCAGTATCGGCCGATTTATGCTTGAAAACCGTCGACAATTGGGTTCAGCGTCTGGACTTCTGAAGCGTAGCCGTGGTGGCCATGCAAAAGAAATCGAGTTCCATACATGATGGCATCGAACGTACTTTCACAGGAATAAAGAATTTCATTGGTATCCAAAACCGGGTTTGTTTTATTTAAAAAAAACTTTTGTAGCGCTCTTATAGCGCCGTTATTATTATATAAATTCAGTCATTTCGTATTAAATTAAAGTAAAAAAGCAAAAACAAAATACAGTTCATTTAAAATTAAAATATAAAAGTAAAAATCAGTTGAAATAAAATTTTGATTACAAAAAAAATTAATTAACAGCCTAACCCACGATGTCAAAAGAAAACATAAGCGAACGAGCCCGTCACTCACTTTGCATTTGTTTTTGCATTTGTTTTTGTATTTGTTTTTGTATTTTTTAATTTAAAAAATCAATTACAAAGTGAGTTAAGCGGCTATTAGACGATCAAGCGCGTCTTGATGAGAAAAAATGGTTTGCTTTTAAACGATCAAGCACACACATCAAGCATCAGTGTAAAAACAAACTGAACAGTGAAGTTTACCATCAGAATGTCGCGCGAGTTGGTTGCAGCTTTGGTCATCAAGGAATTATTAGAAGATGAAAATAAAAATATATTTATTTTTTATTTATTTGTCGTTTTAATACATTCACTGTCGCTGCTGGTTCAATTGTCTTTAGTTTATCTAAAAGCTTTTCGTAAGCTTTTTGCTTTTTATCTTATTATAATATATGTCACTTGTTTTGTTCCACAGGTCTGGGAAACTTTCATACAATTGGATGAAATCTTGCAAAAATCCGCGTTCTAACCATGCCATCTTTACACTTCGAATGTTAACTTCAAATGAAATTTTGTATTGGGTTTGACAGCAGAGCTTTCAATGCTTTCAAGGCTTTTCTCCAAAAATACAGCAGACAGTTGTCCGAGACCTTCGGCCACGGACTGTCCCTGCAGGCTATGTCAGAGACACGGCCATTAAGTTCAACGTAGAATACGCCATCCGATAAGACAGAAAACATATACAACAATAAATGATAGCAGCATTTTATTTTAATTTACTAAACGTCAACTGTCAGCTGCTGTCAAACAGCATCAAGCAGCATTGTTATTTTGCTTACTTGGCAGCACTTTCATTTAACATAAAAATGTATGAATTAATTTTTTCATATATTTTTTATAATTATATATCCATGTTAAATTCAAATTCACATTTAACATTTTGTTTCACTTAAATACATAAGTAAATATACGAAATTTCAATATTTCATCAATCAAAACAACAGCCGAAGGTTTGTGTCCGCACTGAAACAGTAGCATAGTTTGTGTTCACGCTACAAACTCAAACACCACACATATGTTTGAGTGTATGTGTTTAAACAATTTTCATTTGAGAAATTTAAATATTAGGAAGATATCAACCAATATGAAATGTATATCAAACGAAAGATAACATCTTCATTTACCTACAAAAAAATTTTTAAAAAAAAGTTATCTCGCCGTTTCCTCATAATCAATGAAATAAAGATTACAACAATAACAATCTGACATGACTCCCTATACCGTAAGGTAAGACGTATTCTACGCCAAAAAATAGATTTCAATTGAGTTGTAATTTATGAAAAAAATTATTAAAAACTGACTTCTCTGGGTCCCACATAAGGAAACTCAATTAGCGATTACACTGATTCCTTTTCTTACTTTTTTACGGAGACAAATCGGGATTGAAATGGATTATTCAATTCGCGGTTACACTGATTCCTTTTCTAACTTTTTTACGGATCCGTAAATTCGCGATTATACTGATTCCTTTTTTAAATTTTTTACGGATCCGAAACGGGTCCGTAACGGATCCGTAAATTCGCGATTACACTGATTCCTTTGTTTAAGAGTATTACGGATCCGGAACGGGTCCGTAACGGATCCGCATCCGTTTTTGTGCACATTGGGTGCTCACTGTTGGTGAGAAGCTCTCCCCCACCCCTTCGTGGGATGTAATAGACACAATTTTTTTTTCCTTTATAATAATTATATTTTTCGGTAGCATAGACTAATCAGAATTTGATTAGATGGGGTAGAGGGTTCGAATCAGAGTCATCAAATATTATAACCATTCTAGGAGTCGGATGATTTTTACTACCCTGAAAAGAAGTCGGGTTATGAAAGGTTAAGATATGTTTGTATTTGGTCAAACTACTTTGAAATTATACTCTTGAAATAAATAACAATTATTTGTGCTTCGTCACCTCCGTCAAACCTAAACTCCGGCAGTTGTGGAGTGATATGATGTTAAGACATTGGAATGTTTAATCTGAAATTTTGTTTGCATGTGTTGATACTCGTACATATTTGCATGTATGTATGTATGTACAAGCAAGCATATGTTTGTATTTACATTGTTCATGCTACTCTCAACTATGACATAATTAACATTTGAATTATGAGCACATAAACCGATTACTATGGCAACTCCCACACCAAAACAGACAAGCACACACAAATACACCATGTCACACAAATACACAATTACACACAAATACACAATCGCACACAAAGGTAGTAAATTTTCGAAATATTTAATAAACACAAGTGCGCATGAGTTTGTATGCAAAATAACTACATATGAATGTATGGGTGATGACCATTGGCATGTCAGACAAACATACTACATACAACGGTAAACACATCAACAGCAAACAATAACAACATTAACGATGGTCATACGATCTGCTAATACACACACACACACCTTCATAGTAGCAAACAATAACAAATATGTGTTGCCATATTTTCAACTGGTTAACCACACTTTAACAGCAGCGACGACGTCAACGCCATCACCATCACCTTCACCATCACCATCGCTACTCACTACTCAGATACATCCGATTTCCTTTAGCACTAGAACTACAACCGTCATTAACATTACATCGGTGGCTACTACTAACACGTTTACAATAACTACAACTACATACTTATACATATGTATTACAAAGGTGGCTATTACGAGCAAAGCAACATAAACAAATAGAAAAAACCAACGACAAGTGCGAAAAGTAAGTACTTCGAAGTACAGCGAGAGAGAGGGAGGGAAAGAATGGAAACTTAAACACACACTTGTAAAAGCAACACTAAATTTCAATTAAGCTAAACTCAAAAACACTTTTCCGAATACTAACGACAGCCAAAGCTAAAAAAAAAACAATAATATACAGCAGAAACAGTAACAACATCAATACGAGTTACGACAATGAAATATTCGTGCAACGCAAAGAGAACAAAAAAGCAGCAACAACATAAACTAATGGGAGTGGGAGTTAGATGATCTTCTACGACAAGTCAGGTCATAGGATACCTGTACGTATGGATAACGTGATATATGAGTTTGCCAACATGCATCATGCGAACAGTGGGACGAAAACAAAAACCAATGAGTGTTCGAACTCACGGGCGATATGTTAACACGGTACCTTTTCGATTTCTATGAACACATTAGTAAATGTAACAATGGAAAATAAAAAACAGCGTTCAATCATATGATGACATTTCGTTTAAATAATATTAATACTTAAAAATATTTAAAGACAAGTGCAAGCACTTGCGTCATTATTGTCTTGCTTAATACTTTTTGTTTTATTCCCACAAATAACAAAACGAATGCAGCGCAACAGACACATGTACAGATACTAGTGGCAAGACTTCGTCTTTTAAGACAACTATTCGCTGCCGTTACATTAATACCATGAAACTTAGTTTCAGGCAGAGACTATGGTTGTACAACAACCACATATTATTTTCAATGCTAACGCTGCCTAGCTTCGAGGTAGATAACGCTGCGTTTTGTTTACATGTGTTGACTTTGTTAGATTATCCCTACCCGTGCCTATAGATGTTAACACATCAATAGAGCAATATTTAGCTCACTGAAATAATTCTGTCATAAACAGAGCGACAACAAAAAGTATTGAATAGTATAGAGAACTTATTGCACTCTTTTTCCGCTCTCATATAGGGAGTTTTTGAGTAAAAGTCCAACGAGTCTTATTCTCTTTATAGAATATTTCAATATAAATGCACCATTTCGACAATGTTATTACATAAAACACTACAAAAAGCATAAATATTTCAAAACGCATCAATGTTTCAAAATTATGAATAGACCAAGTTATGAAAAAAAATGAGTAATACGTTTTAAATCATTCGCCAGATGTCGCGAGTGCTTATGAGTCATACAATTCGTTTCATGAGTTCTCTATACTATTCAATACTCTTTGGCGACGACGACCTGCTTGTTTGTTCGCTGTCGCTACATTAATACCACCATATTTATTTTCAGACAGAGACTATTATTGTACAACAACCACGTATGTGATTCTGACGCTGTGTTTTGTTTGCATGTGTTCACTTTGATAGATTGCCCTACCCGTGCGTATAGATGTTAACACATCAAAAATATTCAAATGTCTTGGAAATATTTGATACAACTGGATTTTGTGCAATTAGGCGTTTGCGAAAAGCTGTTATGTTTAGGCCGTAGCTTCAAATTGTAAGCTTACATACTTATAACCTCTTCATGAAACGCTTAATATGTCTCAGTAACGTTGAACTTTTTCAAACTTTTTAAATTTTGTGGTTTTTTTAGTTTCAGTGCAAGTGGCAACTCTGAAATTTGGCAGCTGTCACATATGTTTATTCCGATTATTAAAAATGGAGCGCTTTATGAAAGAACAATGCATTATAATTGTGAAAACTTTTTACAAATATTTGGAATGTTGTGCCCGCAAACTTCTAAACAATTTCAGTCGAAAAGTGCACCTAATGTGCCAACCACTCGAAGAGTGGTTATATTTGAAGAAACTGGGTCGATTAGGGACAATAAGACACCTGTGCGCCAACGTACCAGCCGGTCTCTCGAAAACATTGCTGTTGTAAACGAGAGTGTCGCCGAAACCCCGAAAACTTTCATTCAGTATCATTCTCCACAACTTCACATATCAAGCAGCACTACGCAGCGAATTTTGACAAAAGACATCCACCTTCATGCAAACAAAATGCAGCTTACTGAGGAGCTCAAAGCAGCAGACCATGGACAAAAATCGTCATGCAATCCATGAGAAACAAATGCACCCACAACGAGCAACTGTCTGGTGCGGATTTTGATCAGGCGGCGTTGATCTGAACGACATGTGGTTTCAGCAAGACGGTGACCTGCCACACCGCGCAAGAAACAATCGATTTATTGCACCAACGATTTCCGGAACAAATTATCTCAAGAAATTTTGATGTCAACTGGCCACCAATATCATGCGATTTAACACCGTGTGATTTCTTTCTTTTGGGTTTTGTGAAATCTCGGGTTTATGGGAATAAACCAGAAACAATTCCTGAGCCCAAATCCGAGATCCAACGCGCTTTTTGTTCTGGCAACCCTAGCTGTGTTCGGACGTGTTAATTTTGCGTTCTCTATATATATGATATCTTGTGTAATTAATATAATTTTTGTCGATTATTTGCGTTTCTTTAATAGTGATTTCGTGCTAAAATTTGTTATTAACGTTTGGTAAACATCAACCATTGGTTGCATTTTAACTTCAGCTTGATTATATCAATTTGTCCTTAAATTCTCGGAGAACTTTTCTGTGGTCATTCCAGTATTATTGCTATTTGTTTTTGTTTTTTTCTTTAGTAAGCTGATATTGTTATTGTCTTTTTAGACACAAAGTGTCAGTACCTCTCTATTTGCTGTGATATAGTTTTAAATTTTGTTCATTCTTGTTGCATACTTTTAGGCATTGTCGTTTTAATTTTTTTAAGTGTTGTCAATATGACTTGTGTAGCAAAAGGTTGCAAAATTAATAGTTCAAAAGAGCGATTAATATCATGTTGGATATGTGATAATGTTTCTCATTTGTGTTGTGCTGGTTTCAATGGGTGACATTATAATGTCATTTGCGACAGGAACAAAGGTCTCCGTTGGTCTTGTTGGGATTGTAGGCAATTAGATATCGATGGTGTATCAGAATTTAGAAAGATTTTTGAGGCAATGAGTGGAAAACTTTCTAGATTTGAAGCATTGTTTGAAAATTTAGATTTTTCTGTAGTTTCGCTTAAGAGGAAAAAAATCTTCTTTGACGGTGAATGATAATGAAGGGAATATTAACAGTTGCGTGGATAGAAATCTTATAAGACTGCTGTCGCCGGTGGGTGACATATTAGGACCTCGACCAGAAAATTTCGACTCAGTAACTCCTGTAATTCAGGAAAATACTCTTGTTAATGATATTGCTCCAATTTTGTCACAGACCTCTGTGCCAAGTGTTGGTACTATGAATTCTATCTCACCCCTATATGAGGTAAATTGTTCCGGTGAGAATTCAGTGCGGACGAACGTAAATTCTCCCAGTGAGGAACCATCACCAATAAATGATTTGGTTGTAGTTCCTCCACGGAAGACTATATTTTTGTCCCGATTATCCCCGGATACATCCGTTGACCACATTCGAAGATATGTGAAATCGAAGTGTGCCGGTATATTTGATAATGATTTTAATGTTCTTAAATTTAATTTAATATATACCAGCGAGAATTTTTGATATATTAGTGAATAGATCTTTTTGGCCTGAGGGTACTTTGGTTAGAGAATTCGTTCATAGGGATCGTGTTCGATCCGATGTACCGAAATTGCCACCTAGAATTGTTGTCCCAAAAAAACTAGATAAAACTCTGTCAGTGTTATATCAAAATGTTAGGAGACTAAATTCGAAATTAAGAGATTTATATTTGAAAAGTTTTGGTTGTTGTTACGAAGTCATTGCATTTTCTGTGACATGATTAAAGGAAGGAGTCAATGACTCTGAAATTTTTTGTGCAGATTATCAAGTTTATAGGAATGATAGGGTAGATAAGGTTGGTGGAATTTTTTCTGTGTGTTTATCACTTAATGGTAGAAAAATTTACGTTACTTGTTCATATATTCCAATTAAATCCAATATTGACTTGTATATGCACCACTTTAGATTTTTACACGAAATTCACGCTGGTCTTTCGCCTTGTGATGAAATTCTTTGTTTAGGCGATTTTAATTTACCTTTAGTGTCTTGGCGATTTAATTCCGAACCTAATTGTCTACTTCCCTACTCTACATCTAATGAATGAATTCCTTGCGGCTATGTCGGGATTATGCTTGTATCAAATTAATGATGTCTCTAATTGTTGTGACAGAAGTTTAGATTAAGTATTCTCTAGCTCCCTAGAATTTTCTTTACGTGGTATTGATCCCCTAGTTTGTCCTGAGGATAAATATCACCCTACATTAATTGTGCATTGTAATATTCTGATTCTCATTGTCGGTAATGGAACCCATGCTACTAATTTGAAATAATATAACTTTCGTCTCTCTAATTTTCCTACCTTAAAGTCAACTTTATATGATACCAACTGGTCTAATAGTGATGACATTGAATTTCAGGTCTTAGATTTGTATAATACTCTCGATAATTTAAATAAGTTAGGATTTCCTCCAGGTCTATTGAAGTGGATATCTTCGTATCCTACAGATCGTACACAGCGAGTTATGTTTAGAGGTTGTTTGTCTAAAAACTTATTTGTTACATCGGGCGTTCCCCAGGGAAGTCATTTAGGACCCCTTCTGTGTGCTTTATATTTAAATGATTTACCTTCAGCTATTTCGTTCTCGAAGATTTTAATGTACGCTGATGACGTTAAATTCTTCTTGTCATTTAAAAACTTGGATGCCACCAATCGATAACAGTCTGACCTTTCTAGCTTGGTTAAATGGTGTACTATTAATGGTATGTCCTTGAACTTGAAAAAATGTAAAAAACTGTCTTTCTCTCGAACATCTATAATGCCTTGTGAGTATACTGTTGGATCTTACATTTTGGAAGGAGTAAACTCTTTCATGGACTTGGGTGTAGTATTAGATCAGATACTTCGATTTCATCTCCACATTGATAGTATTGTTAATAAAGCCTTATCTACTTTGGGATTCATCAAAAGGTGGTCTAAGGAGTTTGGTGACCCATATATAACGAAAAAGTCTTTTTGTTGGTCTAGTTAGGCCCTCCCTTGAGTATTCATGCGCAGTTTGGAGCCCATACTATAACGTGTATATAGATAGAATTGAGTCAATCCAGAAAAAATTTAACTTATTTGCTTTGCGTGGTTTAGGCTGGAATCAATCGGAAAATTTACCACCTTGTGAAAACCGTTTAAAACTTATTGATCTTCCTACACTTGACCGAAGGAGATATATGTTAAGATCTATGTTTATTATAAAATTGATAAACGGTTAAGTTGATTCCGTAGGGACATGGGACTGTCCATGGAGGTGGAAAGTTTCTGATTGCCATTCACTTGGGAGTGGCCAGAAATGATTCCTTCATTGGGCAGTCCAAGCAGCTCACTACTTCCACGCAGTATGTCCTGGGCAATGGCTTTTCGGAAACCGTTAGTTAGCTAGAGTGAGAAGGCGAAACAAATGAGCATCAAATCAGGTTTAATAGGTGACTGATGTCACTGAAGCTCATCAAACAGTCGGGCATATTCTTTTGTCCTTACAAGGCGGATGAGCCAAACATACGGGCCAACGGCGGCTAGAAACTAAAAGAAGAAAATCCAGGTTCAACATATCTCATCCTGGTCAGCGTCTGATCCATAATGGGCGGATGCAGCCAAATATCCTGGCAGTAGGTAAAATGCAAAAACACGGTGGGCTGGGTTTGCCTCCCGCCACCATTCATAATGGCAGTGAAAATACGTAAACGAACAAGAAAACATAAACAACCCCTATTTGTTGCCGACCCCCGCAAACGTTATAAGGACCACGATTTACGGATATGCACTTGGAATGTAAGAACTCTATATAGATCCGGTGCAAGTATCCAACTGGCAGATATCCTCGAAAGTTATAGGGCTGACATTATCGCTATCCAGGAAATGCGATGGACAGGACATGGCTGCACAAGAAAAAGAAACTCCGAAAACAGTTGCCATGAGAAAATGCATGAATTTGGTTGCGGATTTGTAGTTTGCAAAAGACTGCCACATCTAGTCTCTAGGTTCAATCCTGTGAGTGAACGTATAGCGACAATCCCCATAAAAGCGAAATATTTTTATATTTCCCTAATTTGTGTGCATGCCCCGACAGAAGAGTAAGATGATGATGCCAAAGACATATTCTACGAGCGCCTAGAGGAAACGTATGACCGCTGCCCTGGCCATGACATTAATATTGCACTAGGAGATTTTAATGCTAAAGTAGGCAGGGTGAATGTTTTTCATCCAACTATTGGCAATTTCAGTCTACATGCTGACAGTTCCGACAACGGTATGAGACCGATTGACTTTGCCGCGGCAAAAAACATGATCATTAGTGGTACAAGATTGCAGCATAAAGTCATCCACAAGGCTACTTGGGTATCCCCTGATCAAAGAACTAAGAAGCAAATTGATCACGTGGTAATTGATGGAAGGCACTCATCCAGTCTGAGTGTACTATGTCCCATATTTAAAAAAGGTGACCCGAGTATATGTGCCAACTACCGTGGAATAAGCCTTTTATCCATAGCATATAAGGTTCTATCAAGTATAATGTGCGAAAGACTAAAACCAATTATCGCTGACCTGATTGGACCATACCAGTGTGGCTTTAGGCCTGGAAAATCGACAACTGACCAGATTTTCACTCTACGCCAAATCCTGGAGAAGACACACGAAAAACAAATTGACACCTATCATCTATTAATCGATTATAAGGCGGCCTTCGATAGTCCGATACGGGAGAAAGTCTATGAAGCAATGTCTGAGCTTGGTATTCCTGAAAAACTCATACGCCTTTGCAGGATGACCTTGACGAACACCAAATCCGCAGTGAAAGTTGGTAAGGATCTTACCGAACCTTTCGAAACTAAGCGAGGCCTCAGGCAAGGCGACACCTTATCGTGCGATCTCTTTAACATCTTAATGGAGATCATTATGAGAAAAGCTGCAGTCAACATGAATAAAACCATCAGCAGCAAAAGTCACATGCTGCTCGCGAATGCTGATGATATAGATATCATTGGGCGCACAATTAGAGAAGTTACTGCGGTTTTTTCGAGAATTGAGAAGGAGTCAGCAAAAGTGGGTCTGACGGTAAATTAGGACAAGACAAAATTAATGGTTTCAACGAACAGGGTCTCCATGCGATTAGACAAAAGCGTGAACGTTGATAACCGTTATAACTTCGAGGTAGTGGACGAATTTATATACCTCGGTTCTGCCGTGAACAAAAACAACAACGTCAGCCTTGAGATCAAGCGGCGCAGAATCCTGGGTCCTATCGCAAGCAGGCGAAACATCTGTAGGAGTCTTCGAGAGAAAAATACTCCGAAAAATGTATGGCCCTATAGTGCACAACGGCGAGTATCGGCCACACATGAATCATGAGCTGTATGAGCTTTATCCTGACATTGACATAGTTAAGCGGATCAAGATAACGCGATTGCGCTGGCTAGGCCATGTCAGTAGAATGGATGAAGACGAACCAGCACGAAGGGTTTTCGAAACCGAACTCGAAGGAAGACGAAAAATAGGAAGACCAAGACTCCGCTGGAGGGATCAGGTTGACGAATCCCTGCGTACACTTGGTATTGCCAACTGGAGAAATAAAGCAAAAGATCGAACTGGTTGACGAAATATGTTATCTTCGTTTTGTAAGGTCCCTGACCCCCCGGGGTTGTCCGATACCGGATAAGTAAGTAAGTTGATTCAAAATTGTTGCTCAGTAAAATTCGTTTTAATATACCATCTCGCGTTACTAGAAATTTTCGTCCTTTAAAATTGTCTGTCTCAAGATCTAATTACGATTATTATAACCCGGTCCGCACTCTATTTCTTCTTTATAATGATCTTTATATTTATCTACCGTTTTTTGAACCATTAGCCAGGGTGAAAAAGAGTATTATTTACGAATTTACACATGCTATGGTTGCCAGTTCATATCATTCGAATCGTTAAATCAATGTAACGCTCTTAATGTCGTTAGGATTGAATAAATTCGTTGCATTTTATTACCTCAATTGTTTTGCCTGCAAGAATCATTTCTCCGACGATTCTTGAATTCTATATGCTGATATACATATATATATATGTTATGGTTGCTGAGAATTTCTTCTACTGATGATGTCGTATCTAATTATTGCTGCTCCTTATTCCTGTTTCACTGTTGACTTGATATCACAGCGTCTTCTAATTACATTTATTTGGTGTTGTTCCTGCTTTCCTGATATTTTTCCTGCTTCGTAACTCTGGTGCTTTCCTGGACTGATGTTGTCGCGTCTAATTATTGCTGTTTCCCGTATCTCTACTGATCCTGTCCCGTTAAATTATTTGCTGTTGTTTATTGATTTCGTTGTTTGCTGGTTTCCTGTATAATGTCAACTCGATATCATGGCGTCTTTTTATTTCGTCTATTTGGTATTGTTCCTGGTTGTATTGGTGTTATTTGTGCTGCTCCGTAACTCTGATGTCTTAACTTATGCTCCTGGTTCCTGATTTCCTACTGCCTGTCTTCGCATTTATTCCTGATTATATTGGTGTTGCTATTCGTGCGTCGTAACTCTGGTGTTTTACTTAACATCATATCCCATATGACGTATTTGATGTTAATCAATGTTACTCGAATGCTGGTTCCTGTTTTCTTCCCGCTTGTCTTTGTGTTTTTTTTCCTGATTTCGAATTCTTCTCCTTCATCTTGTTCCCGGTTCCTGCTTCCTGATTTTGCTGTTTGCTGTTTCATTATTTTAAGTTTTTATTATATTAATTTTGTTCTGTTTTTAATTTCGCTATGCTGCCTCATATGTATTTGCTGTTTCTTGTCTCCTTATTTTAAATTTTTATTATATAAATGTTGTTATTTTTTAATTTTTTTTATGATAAAAAATACATTTTTTCCTGCTCAATATTTAAAATTTTATTTAAATGTTTTAGCTTTTTCTTCTTTGTATTTATTATATTTATAAGATATTTATTGTATTTATATATTGTATTTATAAGATATTTGTATTTGTAAATTTTAGTTTAAGATGAATTTTGAAAAATTATTCCACCTCCAGCTGGACTTATTTGTAGCGGAGTAAATAAATAAACATAAACATAAATAAACATAAACATAAACAAACATCTGTGAGATACAGCCACATCTCTGGGAAAAAGTCATTGAAAATTTCATGAAAAGGGAAATGGCCTGTCATCAGAGCCGTGGGGCTCATTTTATTCCATACTTAATCGGAACATGTCTTCTTTACAATCCAATAAAAAATCGCAACTATCTCAAAAAATACGTGGTTTTGATTTAAAATCAAAAAGTGTATTCTTCCTGAGACACCTGTTCGCCATGAATTAAGACCTGCCAAATGATTTGAGTTCGAATCTTTTGATTTCTTATGAGCTAACATATCAGTTTTTCGAATAGGTAATCAATTTCAAGCAGCCGCAAATAGGATTTGATGACAATTGTCGGACGCTTCTTTCGTAGTTTGTAAAATAGCATTTTCAGCGTCTTATATTCTAGCAGGGTTCATTTTCCGAGGGTGGTGGGTTATCCCGGGTTACTCATTATTTTTGTCGTGTGTAATGGGTAGCGATCGTTTACCCATTACCTACAAGATATGAGGACGATAATGGGTAGCTACCCACAGCGATGGGGAATTTAACATCACGATTACCCATAACCCACAGGGTAATGGTTAAAATAATGGGTAGTTACCCACGACGATGGGGAATTACCCATCACGATTACCCATTATACATGGGGAATGGGTAGTCGGCCTGGTCACAAACCATAACAGCCCAATTCGAGTTAGGACAAAATTGAAGAAAAAAATTGAGAAGTCACCGTGCTTCAATTAGCAACTCTTCTTTTGTTAAGAAGTAAGTAAAAGAATTCGTTTCCTTGTTACCTGTAACAAAGTTATCACAAAAATTTCCAGTAGAGATATTAAACTTTAAACTGCTCTCTTTAGAATCGACCTAGGCTGTTATGACTTGTAACCACAGATATTACCCCCGTCGATGGATGATGGATTACCCATGGTAACCCATCCCCATTTTTTTCGACTTCGGGTAACTGTTCTTACACTGTTCCTGCACAGACGTTTCGGCTTTCTGCCCCTACACGGAGGGTCGGGCTTACTGCTCCTACACAGAGGCTGCAGCCAGCTGTTCCTACACAGAGTCTTCGGCTTACTGTACCTACACAGATTATTCGGCTTACTGTTCGTACACAGAGACTTGGTCTAACTGTTCCTACACAGATGCTACTGCTAACTGTTTGTACACAGAGGTTTCTGCCTACTGTACCTACACAGACGCTTCGGCTTACTGTTCCTACACAGACTTCGGGTAACTGTTCCTACACAAAGGCTTCTGCCTACTGTCCGTACACAGAGGCTTCAGTTTACTGTTCCTACAAAGAATTTTCGGCGTACAGCCTTACACGGGGGGTTAGGCTTACTGTTCCTACACAGAGGCTTCTGCTTATTGTTTGTACACGGAGACTTTGGGTAACTGTTACTACACAAAGGCTAATGCCTACTGTTCGTACACAGAGGCTTCAGTTTACTGTTCCTATACACAGGTTTCGGCTTACTGCTCCTACATGGAGGGTTAGGCTCCCTGTTCGTTCACCGAGGGTTCGGCTTACTGTTCCTACACAGATGCTTCGGCTTTCTATTCCTACACAGAGGCTTCGGATTACTGTTCCTATTCAGAGGATTCCTCCTGCTGTTACCACACAGAGGCTTCAGCTTACTGTTCGTAAACATATACTTCGGCTTACAGTTTCTACACAGAGACTTCGGCTAAGTGTTCCTACATGGAGGCTTTTGCTTACTGTTCCTACAAAGAAGCTCCGGCTTAATATAACTGAACTTCAGCACATTCCAAACCAATAACCCGTACATCGGATCCTGATCTACGAAGCGAATCACAATAATCGCGTGTGCAGCATACTATGTTCCCGACCATCTTAATATCGACCAGTCCGCAATGTGTTCCTAGAAGAGTGTTATCAAGCCAAGACAAGTGCCTCCAGAAGAGTGAAGTCCAGCCAAGACAAGTATTGCCAACCAAGACGAGGATTTCCAAGCTAAGAGGAGTATCCTGAACGAGCGAATCAGTTGATACTATTTCTGTAAATCCAATTATTTTGTAAATTAGGATTGTAATGATTAGGATTGATTGTAAGGATTAATAATGAATATGAATTCTAACTAACTTTACTTTTTACTTTTATTGACTATTTTACAAACGCATGAGGTCGCATGTCTTACACAGTTAATATGTAATAAACAAACAAAATAAACAAAGTTCAATATAGTCCTCCAACTGACTCTATTCTTCGCCTTTTCTCGCCAGTTGGTAACACCAAGGCTACGAAGAGATTCTTCTGTCTGGTCTTTCCAGCGGAGTCTTGGTCGTCCTCTTTTCCTGTTTCCATCGGGTACGTTATCGACAATTATTCGCGCTGGCTCATCTTCATCCATTCTGATAACATGGCCTAGCCGCCGCAACTAGCCTGATTTTATTCACCTAGCTATGTCCATGTCAGAATATAAATTATATAGCTCCTCTTGGTTCCAGCGACGTCGGTACTCGCCGTTTTCCCTAACAGGACCATATATTTTACGGAGAATTTTTCTCTCGTATACTCCCAGGTGTTTTTCATCCGCTTGCGATTTGACCTAAGTTTCGGAGCCCTATATCAAGACCGTCGGTGGTGCAATGGTTAGTGTGCGCGGCTCTTGTACATGAGATCCTGGTTTCGAACCCTGCTCTGACCATCTTCAAAAACATTTCTTTCGGCGGCGGTCACCTCGCATAGTGCCGGCGACACTATCGAGTATATAGCCATGAAAAAGCTTCTCAAAATACCGTTCGGAATCAGTGTAAAACTGTAGGTCCCAATCAGTGAGTGAAAATTGGAAAGCGCACAGCTCAGTGATTGTGAGAAGTTCTCCCCGGTCCCTTCATGGGATGTAATGGGAAACCATTTATTTTTTTTATTTATATCAAGACAGATAATATGAGAGTCTTATATAGCTGGAGTTTTTTCCGTCGAGAGAGAGCTTTGGTCCTAAACTGCTTGCTGAGCCCAAAATTGCATATATTTGTAACTAACTATTATGTTTTTATTTCTAAAGGCTGTTTCGTTGAACCTACGACACGACACTGACATGACTAAGCTTACCTTAGCCCTCGACAAAATTACGTCACATGTTGCTCGATTAAAGTTTGCTAGCATTTCGTGCGAACAACTTACACCCGTGTTAGACTATTAGTGTAAATGGAACGATACCCGGAGAGAGAACTGGAATGAAACTCTCTTCTATTTCTCAGAAATCGTTCTATCATTCTGCATGCGGTTTACAATTTTGGAAAATTCAAAATCTTCTGTCTGTGACAAGTGACAAACAAGATACAAGAGTAACAACAACAAATAAAAATAGACGACAGAGCACTGTGAACAAAGACTAAACATTTGTTAAAAAAAAGACGAAATAAAAGCTTTAACCGCCGTTTTCTTTGTTTTTGTTCGTTTCATTCAAAATGCAACCCTGATCGCATCATTTTTTTAACAAAATCAAAATATGTGAGAAATCTAACACATCTGTCAAAATTTTGTCTGCAAATCGTTCTCCTCAAGTTTACACTATTCCATCTTCTCTCACCAAATGAAAATTTTGACATATCCAACGATTTCTCTAACAGTCTAACACTGCCTTTAGTACAAGCCGTGCGGAAACATTTCGTCGTGATTTCGCAGGGAGTTTGCAAAATCTCGTGCCAAATGTAAGGACTGCATGTTTTTGAATTTTGTAAAATCTCGTGCCAAATATTTAACTTATTACAGGTCTTTAAGAAAAAAATAAAATGTTATCTAAAATAACCATGCAAAATAAGTTCTTATTTAGTAGAGTCTTACATTAGATAAAACCACTGTGCCTCACCAGCCTTTCACCCTCTTTATATGGAAAACACTACGAATGTGGACAAAAACGAACAAGATAAAGGTAACAAATAACGAATAAAAAATTGGCGCCGGTAAATAGAAAAAGAAAATAATGCCACAGCAAATTGTGAGGCAAACAAACTGAGGTAAAACTAAGAAAAAAAGAAAGACAAAAAAATCAACAACAACGGATAAGTGAACACTCGCATATAAACAAGCACAACAACAGCAAGCAGGACACACAAAAAAAGAGAGACGAGTAATATCTTATTGTATGTCAGTTGTTGGCTTAAATTACCGTTAAAGGTCGCACAAAAGCCATACAAATTCGCACATTCCCATTCATTACACAGACCCAATCATACGCATACACACACACGTAGTCTTTAACAACATCATTCACACGAACATCAGCAAACAAAACGATAGTTTGAAGAGAAGCCCTCATTTTCACCTGTGTTGTGGTGGCGAAAAATGAGATTTGTTATTTTCGGTTTTTTGTTTGCTTCTGCCTCCGATGCTACTTCTGGTACTGTGGTAGTAACTCCATTAGGTTCAGGGATGTGAGATGATTTTTGAAAATTGTACTAAATTCTGCAATTCTGTAAAAAGTGATTTTCCAAAAGTTAATAGTACGTAAATTGTAAAGTGTAGTAGTACCGTAGTACAACATAAAATGAATATTGTTATGAGTTTACGAATTTCCCTTCTTATCGTTGATGCCTTTGAAACATTTATGCTTTTCGTATTTTTTATGTAACAACATTGCCGAAATGGTGCATTTATATTGAAATATTATATAAATAGAATAAGAGTCGTTTAGCTCTTTTACTCAGACTCTCTACATGAGAACGGAAAAAGAGTACAATAAGTTCTCTATACTATTCAATACTTTTTGACAAAACAAAACCAATTATTTCAGTGATCTAAATATTGCTTTATTTATTTTAACAATATTGCATCTAATGTTAAAGCAGATGTAAGAAAAAAGAAAGTGCAATAGCAAAAGAGCCTTCAGCATAAAAACTAATCTTTTTTTATTTTCCAATGTAACATTTACTAATGTGTTCATAGAAGTGGAACAGGTACCGTGTTACAAAAAGGTGTTAACACATCGCCCGTGAGTTCGAACTCCCAATGATTTTTTGTTTTGTTTATTATATTTGCGGCTGTTTTTTATATACCAGCTGATTCATTTCCCTATGGCTCTTATGTTTTCAATAATCGCTACTATTGCACTATGTTACGTTACATTAAGCATGTTTTCGTTACAAGCTAGCGATTATCGCTTGCTTGCTAGTATCCAAAACGCCAAGCTACCTCTAATTTATTATAACATATATAACCGTCTTGCTCTAACGCATGGCTTGTAGTAATTCTTCTCCTTGTCTTTGTGTTGAATAGCGATATCCAACAATGTTTTTCTGATTTTTTTCAGACTGGCAACTTTCTGTCTTTTTCAACCAGAAATACATATGGTCGTCTTGCTCTAATGCATGGTTTGTAGTTATTGATGCAAATGTTTATTCAAACTGGCAACTTTATGCCCGCTTTTAACTCAAATGGAGCGGTAAATTGTATTGCTTACCTCTCCATACAAAATAAGTGATAATCTAAGCAAGCGGTGTAACCAAAACACGCCTAACTCCGCCATTATACTTTTAGATAAATCGTTGGATATGTCAAAATTTGCATTGGACGAATGCGGATGGAATAGTGTAAACTTGAGGCGAACGATTTGCAGACAAAATTTTGACAGATTTGTTAGATTTCTCTCATTTGTTGATTTTGCTCTAAAAAGTATGCGATCAGGGTTGCATTTTGAATGAAACTAATAAAAACAAAGAAAACAGCGACAAACGTTTTTGTTTCCCACTTTGTACAACTGTTTCGTCTTTGTTCACAATTTGTTATTCTTTTAATCTATTCTTATTTTATAACTGTGTATTTTGTTTATCACTTTGCAGACATATGTTTTTGCATTCTCCAAAAATTATAGTGTAAATCGAAAGCAGAATGATCGTACGATTTCTTTCGAATGGAAGAGAGTCTCTCTCCGCAAATTGTTCCATTTACACTAATAGTCTAGCACGGGCTTAACATGTATATCAGATCTCATAAAAAACACCAGACAGTCGAAATTTCTCTCCACTCAAAGGCCAACAAACAAAACGTGTGACGCATAGAGGAAATCTTACTAGAGAGAATATTTGACTCATCTGACGTTTCCTTTCACACTCTTCGTGATGCGGTCGGTGTCATAGAGAGATGTTTGACGAAAAGTGACTTACACAAGGTGGAATTACAAGAACTTCTGACTTTAATTTATCATGTCGTTTTGGTGAAAAACTATGAAATTTAAATGTGTTTTACACTTTTTTATTGATTGTTATTGTTAGCAAACATTTGAGTTGTATTTATTTATCACAATAATTTTAACACTCAAAACGAAATACCGTTGTTATTTTGTTGGTTGTTTTGAAGCATTGCCTCTATCTGGTATTATTGAAGCAATTCTTTTCGAAATCTAATGTTCATATCACAACAGGCCAAATGTCATAAATTTGCTGATAGAACTGTTGAGTCTAGTATAGTAATTAGTATATGGTGTGAAGCGTTAATCATTCTCTGCTCTCTCTCTCTTACTCTCTTCAATGCAGCTTTTTGATAGTGTTGTTGTATATAACTATACAAATTCCAACCATGTTCATGTAAAATTATATAGAATATGCAAAAAGTCGGAAATAATCAAGATATGACGCGAAAGAGAAATGCGTTTGGGTGAATTATTACTACTTTGTGGTTCTCTTTTACCAGGGTTGCTAAATTGCGCACATCTTCTGGTCGTCAGCAAAATAATTTCTTAGACACCAAAAACAAGTACTAAAAATAGTACAAATTTTATAACATACTCATCTCCAGCTCATGTAATTTTTCAAGTATGTGAATATTTTGGTTCTTGTACTCTTTAAAAGAAACAACATCAATTTCATACGTGGTGCTGTGCATGTGTAAATGTAGTTGGTCAGAGTTGAAGTGTTAGTAGATGTACTAAAATTGCGGTTAAATTAACATTTTATGTGACAAATCAATGGGGCATGAAGTCATTTATATTCATACATGGCTCACACTAACATGAATATGTTTGTTCCTAATTGTACATATGTGGATTACAGCCTACATGTAGGGTCGAGTCCTTTTGTTAAAGTTTAAATGCTTTATGATCACTCTACACCAGGGATAGTGACAGGAGTGACCTCTGTTATCGTATGGCAAAGAAACGACCTCACTGTGGCTCTAGGTCAAGTATATTGCGGTCAATGACATCGCAGCAGCCCCTCTGTGTTAGCTACAGTGAGAAGTCGATATCCTGTTATTCTGCAAATGTATCTTAATAAAAGGTGGAGGTGTGGGGTCGGAGTTAATGTGAGAAGTCAGAGTCGAAGTTGGAGTCGGAGACCAGAATTTAAAATAAAAAAAATCGAAGATCAATTTTGTTTTTCACAGACATTTTTAAATAACAAATGTATTTTATTTTGGTCTAGGGACAAAATATAATCTCTTCATGGGATGTAATAAGGAAATTAAATTTTAAGGATCTATGCCGCATTTTATTTAACGTACACAGGACAACGCATCTGGTGATGTTGCAGTTAAAATCAAATTATAATCAAAAAATTATTGAAAAAGGTGAAAAATAATAAGCGAACCAAACACTACTTAAGGATGATGGTCTCGTGTTTATATCTTGAAGATGTAGGCAGGACATAATTTACCGGAATTACAACAAATTTCCGGAAGCAAAATACTGCCAACAAAACTGATGGAAAATCGGTATCGGTGAGCTAATAAATCGAATGTCTTAACTTTTAAACAAAATTTCATTAAACTAATGCATTTCCAACGTGATGTGAACTTATAAACTGAAAAATAAAGAAACGAACAGGTGCACGGGGATATTTAGAGGCAACTGATGGAAGAGAGGGTAGATGGCAAATATAGGGGATACGAGCATGGGCCAAAAGAAATTCAATGCTATTCAAGTAAAGAATAAGAACAATTATAAATGGGAAAAATATACCGAACGCAAGGGATCTAATTATGTATGACGATAATCGTCTAAACGATATCGTTATGTCGATAATGATGTCACATATAACTATTTCAAACATATACATTTACGGTGCGTTTACACGGGACAGTTCAAGACCGGACAGTTGATAATATGTATTAGTTGTCAAAAAGAGAAAAATTTGTTGTGTGACGTATGTGTCCAGCCAGTTATAAAGACAGAACAGTTTTGATAGTCGATAGTGTCGTTTCTTGTAAATTTCGTGCTCTGATTTTGATTTGCTTTTGTTCACATTTGCTTGAAATCTTAATTTACTAAAAGAAGATTACTACACATATTATTTATACATGTTTATATCTAGTATGTGTTGCCAAATAATATTTCAATGAAACTCCAAATTACCAAATAAAACTAAATTTTCCCAATTTCTACGATCGTTTGCGATTGTGTTTTGCTCTATTTCTCCAGATTACAATGAAGCTGATGTATGTATGCGATGTTTTTCACAAATTTCCACGAAATGTCACCGATCTGACCAATTACGTCAAATCGCTTGCCGAAGTTACTGTCGTTGAAAAATCAGAGACAGTGGCGAGGCAAGTGGCAGAAGTGTAAGTGTGGTAGTAAAATAGTGTGAATGTATTGCTACTGTCGGAGCAAAACTGTCCCGTGTAAACGCCAGGTTAGTAAACTACCGACAAAACGATAATGAATTCCATATCGTTTCTTACATAATTACGTACTTTCCCGTCTCGAACCTTACAAAACGAAGATAACATATATATTTCGCCAAGCAGTTCGATCTTGTGGCCGTCGGCGGTGCAATGGTAGTGTGCGCGGCTCTTGTGCATGATAACGCGGGTTCGATCCCTGCTCTGACCGCCTTAAGTTTCTTTCGACGGCGGTCACCTCGCTTAGTGACGGCGGCACTATCGATTATTTAGCCATGAAAAAGCTTATCTATCCAAATACCGTTCGGACCGGTGTAAAACTGTAGGTCCCAATCAAAAAAAAATGGTGTCCCATAACATCCCATGATGGGATTGAGGAGAGCTTCATACAATCAGTGAGATGTGCGCTTTCTAATTTTTACACTCACTGATTGGGACCTACAGTTTTACATCGGTTCCGAACGGTATTTTGAAAAGTTTTTTCATAGCTAAGTACTCGATAGTGTCGCCATCACTAAGTGAGGTGACCGCCGTTGAAAGAAATTTAAGTTGGTCTGAGCAGGGCTCGAACCATGTTCTCATGTACAAGAGCCGCGCACACCAACCATTGCACCACCGACGGACAATCAGTGAGTGTAAAAATAGAACGCGCACAGCTCACTCGTTTGTGAGAAGCTCTCCCTAATCCCTTCATGGGATGTAACGAGAAACCATTTATTTATTTTAGTTCGACCTTTTGCTTTATCTCCCCAGTTGGTTATACCAAGTGTACACAGGAATTCGTCAACGTGATCCCTCTAGCGGAGTCTTGGTCTTCCTACTTTTCGTCTTCCTTCGAGTTCGGTTTCGAAACCCTTTCGAGCTGGTTCGTCTTCATCCATTCTACTGACATGGCCTAGCCAGCGCAATCGCGTTATTTTAATCCGCTTAAATATGCCAATTTCAGAATATGGCTCATACAGCTCATGGTTCATGCGTCACCGATACTCGCCGTTGCACACTTTTCGGAGTATTTTTCTCTCGAAGACTCCTAGAGATGTTTCATCTGCCTGCAATAAGACCCAGGATTCAGCGCCATAAAGCGAGACAGGTCGTATGAGAGTCTGGTACAGCTGGACTTTTGTTACTCGAGAGAGGGTTTTATCTCTAAAGTGTTTGCGTAGCCCAAAATAACATATACCCGCAAGCATAAATCTCCGCTTGATCTCAAGACTGACGTTGTTGTTTTTGTTTACGCCAGATCTTACTTTACTTTTATTGACTATTTTACAACCTCATGAGGTCAGACGTATTCTTCCAACTGGCTCTATCCTTCGCCTTTTCTCGCCAGTTGGTAACACCAAGGATACGTAGGGATTCTTCTGCCTGGTCTTTCCAGCGGAGTCTTGCTTGCCCTCTTTTCCTGCTTCCATCGGGTACGTTATCGAAAATCTTTCGCGCTGGCTCATCTTTAGCCATTCTGATAACATGGCCTAGCCAACGCAATTGGCCTAATTTGATTCGCCCAGCTATGTCCACGTCAGAATATAGAGTATATAGCTCTGCGTTCCAGCGACGTCGGTACTCGCTGTTTTCTCTAACAAGACCATATATTTTACGGAGAATTTTTCTCTCGAAAACTCCCGGGTGTTTTTTATCCGCTTGCGATATGACCCAAGTTTCGGAGCCATATGCCAAGACAGGTAAAATGAGAGTCTGATATAGCTGCACTTTTGTCTGTCCGTCGAGAGAGCGCTTTGTTCCTAAATTGCTTGCTGAGCCCAAAATAGCATCTATTTGCAAGCACAATTCTCCTATCTATCTCCAGGCTGACGTTGTTTTCCTTGTTCACGGCGGATCCAAGGTAGACAAATTCATCTACCACTTCAAAATTAAATCGGTTGTCAACGTTCAAGTGCGGACCAAGTCGAGAGGTTTCTCTAGTCGTTGACACCATCAATTTGGTCTTGCCCTCATTAACAGCAAGACCCACCTTCGCTGATTCCTTTTCGATTCTTGAAAATACTGCTGTAACCTCTCGCAAATTTCGCCCAATGATGTCTATGTCGTAAGAATACGCCAGCAACATATGGCTTTTCGTGTTAATGGTCTTGTTCGTATTTACTGCAGCCTTTCTCATTATTATCTCCATTAAGATGTTGAAGAGATTGCACGAAAGTGCATAGATTCCACCAGCCGTCGGGCATAGATTCCACCAGCCATATACCGCATATAAGTTGATGCATGTGGGCTAGCAGTTCTTCGCCACCTGCCTTAAAAAGTTCAGCGGGTAGGCTCTAATCTCGTTTTGGTTGGGAGGGGTGCACAATCTACACTATCTTCCACTATCATTACCTCTTGATCTTAAGTGGAAGATTCCGAGTGGAGTAGTGCTGAAAAGTGGTCTCTCCACATTTTGAGCACAGACTGCTTCTCAGTCACCAGATTCCCATTCTCGTCCTTGCAGAAGGGGAGCCCATTATTAGGCCCGTTATTCAATCGTCTTACCCTCTGGAAAAACTTTCGGGATTCACCATTCATCCTGCACATTTCAGTTTTTTCACTCTCTACGGAAGATCAGAGGTATATACATAAATTCGTCCACCATCTCGAAATTATAGCGGTTATCAACGTTCACGCTTTGGTTTAATCGCATGGAGGCCCTGCTCGTGAAAACCATTAATTTTGTCTTGTCCTCATTTACTGTCAGACCCACTTTTGCTGACTTCTTCTCAGTTCTCGAAAACACCTCAGTAACTTCTCTATTTGTGCGCCCAATGATATCGATATCATTCATCAGTATATGCGAGCAGCAGGTGAATTTTGCTGCTGATGGTTTTATTCATGTTGACTGCAGTTTTCCTCATAATGATCTCCATTAAGATGTTAAAGAGATCGCACTATAGGGTGACGCCATGTCTGAGTCCCCGATCAGTTTCAAAAGGTTCGGTAAGATCCTTATCAACTTTCATTGCGGATTTAGTAATCGTCAGGGCCATACTGCAAAGGCGTATGATATTCGAAGGACTACCAAGCTCAGTCATTGCTTCGAAGAGATGCTCCCGTATCGGGCTAATCGCCAAATACATGATAGGTGTCGATTTGTTTTTCATGGGTCTTCTCCAGGATTTGGTGTAGCGTGAAAATCTGGTCAGTTGTCGATTTTCCAGGTCTAAAGCCACACTGGTATGGTATAACCAGGTCAGCGTAATTGGTTTTAGTCTTTCGCACATTATACTTGATAGGACTTTATATCCTATGGATAAAAGGCTTTTTACATAATCAGCCCCAAATTAATAACTGAGTTTCTAAGAAAAAACTCCCGGATAGGAATGACGCAGGGCAAACATATAAATAAAAAAAAATGGTGTCCCATAACATCCCATGAAGGGATTGGGGAGAGCTTCTCATAATCAGTGAGATGTGCGCTGTCTAGTTTTACACTCACTGATTACATCACTGAAACATATAAATATCTCACTAATATATCAACCGTCGTGCGATCTTTGAATGAAAAGGAAGGTCACGATTGAATCAAAAAGGATTTCTAATAGGGCCAGGTAGATGTTAAAATTTAATAAACCTAGTTGCATGTGAGATACCAACTAAGGTTTTGTTTTAGTTAATAGACCTATCAATGGCATTAGATGTGGAATATGACATCGTTGAAATGGCCGCCTTGTCTTCGCTGGGTGGCGCGGTTTGTCTGTTTGGTTTCGTACAACTTTCGGTATTTTTAACCTTATGGAAAGTTCACTGCTTTGATTGTTTCTTGGTCTCTTATGTGTTGTGATGGATCCATGTTTCGTACACAAGTAAAAACCTCTTCAAAAACTCCTTCTGATTCCAGTTGAATGTAGGCAAACACTCCTTTCAAGTGGTCACACTGTTGCGTTTATGGTCGAGTGTGAGTAATCGTGGCCGAGTGTGAGTATGAAAATTCTTCATAAAAAAAAATCATAATAATAGTTTTAGAAATTTGTTGGAATTTTTTATACATTTCATGAGAAAAGATTTTAACAATAATTTACGAACTTCATTCTTTGCTAACGTACACATATTTTATTTTTGCTGGGTTGCGAAATCGAAATATGTACCCATAAAATTAGAAGGGAACAAGATTCAACGACAAACAACACGAACTAACAAAGTAAACAACAAAGTACAATAACAAAATGCAGTAACAAAATGCAACTATTTGTATTTTTGTTAGTGTTTTATGTTTTATGGTTGAGCTCTACCACATCATTTTTATTGTATAGTAAATCTGAAGTTATTTCTTGGAAGAATATTTTTCTATTTCTTACGAGCTACACAGATCAGTTTGTGACTCTTATCATCAGCGCCTTAGCGTTCTAGGCCACTGACCGTCTTGTTCATATTGTAACTACTAATTGCAGTTGTCGTCGTCAGGGTTCGTATTTCGAGTAACCAATTATTATTGCCGTGGGGTATGGGTAGCGATCCTTTACCCATTACCCACAGGGTATGGGGAAAATAATGGGTAGCTACCCACGACAATGGGGAATTACCCAACACGATTACCCATTACCCTCAGGTTAATGAGGAAAATAATGGGTAGCTACCCACGACAATGGGAACTTACTCATCACGATTACTCATTACCCTCTGGGAAATGGGGAAAACAATGGGTATCTACCCACGAGGATGGGTAATGGGTTACCCTGGGTAACCCATCCCCATTTTTGATCGAAAATATGAAAAAATTAGGAAAAATCTCTATATCTCGGAAACGGAGCGTCCAATCGAAAAAATAACCAATTTTTGCGGATTTCTAAGGGGTTTTCATAAAGTGGTCCAATTCGTAAGGAAGAATTTTTTTTCTTATATTGTGTGCTGCGGTCCCTTGTTGCGTGTGCTGAGCTTACTGCTTTGCCTGTGCTGCTGCGGTCGGTGAGATAGCATAGTATCTCAATGTTGAAGTAAACGGTGTTAAGAATCATTCATAGGAAGTTCATATGTTCAAGAAAATTGTTTATTGAGATCTTAGGTACATTCTTGAAGTTGATTGTTTCCTTGAATTTTGAACGGTTTGCTACCTATGGACTTGAACAGGGGAAAAAAAGTAAAAAAAAATCGAATTTTTTAAAGTTTTTTTTTGCGATTTTGACCTTGAAGATGAAGTTGTTTTGATTTTATATGTTCACAATTTTTGTTTTCTATGACAAGAGCTACAACTTTCCCTCAGAGAGTAAATCAAAGTTGCGAACGAATTGCAAAATAAGAGCCTGATAAAATGATCACTTTTTGCAAAAATGACACCGAGCCCCCAAATCTTTAGGGGCCCATAAAAAAAGTGCATGACTTTGTTCAAATCTGGGAGACACGGGTATTTTTTTTGGTCTTTTATCACGTAGTGGTGTCCGTATATGGTTATATTTTTTCGTGTTGCACTGTGTTATTTTCCCCATTGCCCTGAGGGTAATGGGTAATCGTGATGGGTAATTCCTCATATTCGTGGGTAGCTACCCATTATTTTCCCCATTGCCCTGGGCGTAATGGGTAATCGTGATGGGTAATTCCTCATTTTAGTGGATAGCTTCCCATTATTTTGTCCATACGCTGTGGGTAATGGGTAAACGTTCATTACACATTCCCCACGACCATGTGTATGGGTTACACAAGGGGGGGGGGGGGTAAATACGAACTCTGATCGTCGTCGGGGGTTCTCTCCTCTTTCTATCGCTCGTGTAATTTTCATTGATTAGAATGAAAGGGCAGTTTTGAAAACAAAAAGGGTTACAGGTAGAATTTAGGAGAAAATTATCATAAAGGATTTCCCAAACGTAATAAAAGGCCCATTTGCAAAAGAGAATGCGCGGTCACAAAAACGTGTCATTTACATGCAAGTACTATATGGACAGTTTGGAAGACAAAAATGTAAACTGCCACTTCATTCTTATTGCTCCGTCTCGTAGTACTTGTAAAGTATAACGCAACAGTTTTTGTGAATGGATTGATTCGATGTGTAGAACTTTTATACCTACTACAAGTAAGGTTAAGTCAAATATGAACAAATTTGAGAAATTTTGGGTAGCCAAATGTAATGCAATTCGAACAGGTAATTGAGTCAGTAGTGGCTGGATTTTGAGTTTTGTTTTTTTTTTGCTTCTTCATAGTTTTTTGTTGCAGGCCGACGAATCTTATTAGCCAAAGTGCAGCTGACAAGGTATTGCACGCCTAATTAGCACAATGTGAATAGATTACAACATTTTCGCTTATTTGTTATTTATAGATATTAATCTACAGCATTCTTTTGTTCGGTGACTTAAGTGAAATTTTACGTAGAATATTTTTCAATACACACCAACCCCCTAAAATGCAGTTTTGTGGGACATTTTAGAGCCACACACCAACCAAACCCTTAACCTTACACACCAACCCCCTAAAATGCAGTTTTGTGGAACATTTCTACACCAACTCGGAATAAGTACGAAATTAACACTTAAAGTTTTGACGTTCCAAGGTGAGTTTTGAAGAACATTTTTGTAGTAAATTTTAAGGCGGTGTTTAGAGGTGTTTTTTACTCTTTTCCACAAAAATAACCAAAAAGACCCATATACTGAGGCGGTAGAGGGTTAAAGTATGTTAAACACAAAAATGTTTCTCGTAAAATGTTTACATAAAATTGCTAAACACATCCTGTACCTAAAATGTAAGGATAACATGGTTTCCTATGTCGATTCAGCATATGAATGTGCAAAGGAGGAATAAATCCGACACACTTATATATTTTTTCTCCCCCTCTACCAGAATCCGTTGTCTGAACCTTGTTATTTTTTTTTGTGTTCCACAGTGTAATTGGTCATCAGTGTCAGCATTTTGGCATAATTTATGCCGTTTTGGCACAATTTTTTTGGGTTTGGCACTTGTTTTTTGAAAAATTATGCCGAGTGCCGTTTAGCGCAATTTTCTCAACATTTTTCAATTTTTTTTTAATTTTAGTGCAGTTTTTTCAGCAGAATTTTTCGTGTTGTAAATTTCTCCCTTTAATTTATCTGAAAAATCTATTTTTATAGCATATTTACCGGAATATCGTTATATTTGCCTTGTACTCCTAACCATAGATAAAGGAAATGATAGATATAGCGCGATAATTCTCAACTTTGTTCACTAGGTGCTGTCCTGTACTACTGTCACTTTCATTGAAGTTTCCCATAATTCTCATTGACGTTTATTCAAAATTGTGGCAAATTTTTGTGAAAGTAATTTAAACAATGGAAAATGTGACGAAATTTAAATGATTTTACTTAATAGCATTTGTTTCTTATACAAAAACTATTTCAAAACCTTGAGGCCGGTGTTGAGATATCAATAGGAGAAAAGATGAACATGCCGGAACGAATTTTTAATCTAAAAACCTCCCCGCCCAAAAACTGTAGCAACTTCAATGGTCGCAGATGCCAAACCAGTAAGAGTGTCTGAGGAGTATCTGTCTCAACAAGGAATGGTAGCTGAACCGGAGGAAGAACCAATTTATTAGGACTTTCGCAATTCGCTTTACAATTCGATGGCCATCAGATATTCTACTGTAAGTAACGTGTTGTATTCTTGTTTCAAATTGATATTTCTATTGAAAATTATTTTTCCTTTTGATATGAAATTTTATAATTTTAATGTCATATTTTTTTACATTTTTTTAGGAACAAAATATCCCATTTATTGCTTTCAACGACATCTAGAAAATTACCCATTACACTAAAATGTTCCCAACACTTGTGCTGCATCTATTAGTTTACTTTATCTATGTTCCTAACTTCTTTGGGAAAATTTCGTAAACAAAATCAATTACAGGGTTGATATGTCAAAGTAATTTTGTATGAGAACAATTAGTTGGTACAGAAAATTCGATATTCCGACTACTTTGCCAAACAAAGTAACTCCACAGGCGTAAAAGCAAAATTGTAGTTCATGAAAAACTTCCGTATAGAGATAAATTACAAAATTCCGTATAAATTTACTATTAGGGATGCCAAAATGCTTTCCTGAAATCAGGAGTGAAAAAATCGATGTAAAACATGCTTTTTGTAGCTGGAGTAAAAATACGGACGATTATTAACAAACTTCATATGTATATAATATCAAGATATGACTTCTGTAAAATGGTCCAAATCAGATAGATGTTTTTCTTGAAGCTCCAGATGTAAACTTCAGGGAAAATCTCCATGTTCATTATGAGAGTAATATCTGACTAAGAAAATTACGAAGTAGAGAGGATTTAATCACTCTTCTCTAGGATAAGTGGAACGGATTCCAAAAGAAATTATCCAAAATTTAGGAATTTCTATTCTAAGATGGTTAATGGAAATTGTTAAAAACAATAGATCTCAACCAAATTATAAATTAATTTTAAAACTTTTGGAAGTTTGATACTTTTTTGAGCTGAAATCACCCAAACTTTGGCTTTCGTTGTTGTTGTAGAAATTAATAAAATATTTTAAGTTAGTGTTTTGTATGAAATTAAGACACAGGCTGTTATACAATTAAAACCATAATAATACTACTTTTTAAGCTGAACGGTAAACGTATAACAGCTGCTTAAAGACGATATGACCTCCAATTTCTTGGAGGGTCTGTAAGTGTTATGAGGACTAAAAAAACAGCAGACAGTTGTCCGAGGCTTTCGGCCACGGACTGTCCCTGCAGGCTGTGTCAGAGACACGTCCATTAAGTTTAACGTAGAATACGCCGTTCGATAAGACAGAAAACATATATAACAATAAATGATAAATAACATAAGCAAATGAATTTTTATTTTAATTTACTAAACGTCAACTGTCAGCTGCTGTCAAACAGCATCAAGCAGCATTGTTATTTTGCTTACTTGGCAGCACTTTCATTTAACATAAAAATGTATGAATTAATTTTTTCATATATTTTTTATAATTATATATCCATGTTAAATTCAAATTCACATTTAACATTTTGTTTCACTTAAATACATAAGTAAATATACAAAATTTCAATATTTCATCAATCAAAACAAGAGCCGAAGGTTTGTGTCCACACTGAAACAAGCAGCATATGACCACACATATGTTTGAGTGTATGTGTTTAAACAATTTTCATTTGGGAAATTTAAATATTAGGAAGATATCAACCATATCCAACGAAAGATATCATCTTCATTTACCTACAAACAAATTTTTAAAAAAAAGTTATCTCGCCGTTTCCTCATAATCAATGAAATAAAGAATACAACAATAACAATCTGACATGACTCCCTATACCGTAAGGTAAGACGTATTCTACGCCAAAAGTAAATTTTAGCATAATGATTTTGCAAACAGCACAATTGTTGAGGACATTTGGAATAATTCGTTAGTCGGTCTTTGGCAACACTGTTGGTCATATAGTCAAAAAGTTTAAAAAAAATGTTACGTCAAACTTAAGAGCAGTTTTGTGTTAATTTATTGTCCATGGCTGTATGTAAGTTAAAATATAAAAAAAGACCGTCAATGCAAATAAATGAAAATGTGGACTTTATTACATAATGAAATATCTCTGAATGCTTAAAATGAAATTGTCGCCGAGTAAATGCTTATAATACCCAAACCAATAATACAATAAAATATTTTCAATGAAATACAAAAAATATAGCTTCAATGAAATAACACTTAAAATAACGAATTTAAATTAAAATTTAAGCTTTTTCGCCTTTTCCAAAATATTTGTAATTACATTTTCTATGATAAATATTAGGTAGTACCCAAAAATATGTGCGATATTTGTCGCTGGTTATTTTATTTGTATTTATTATTTCATTTGCGTTTACATACAACCTTTTTTGTCGCTCATTGTACATACATAAGTTTAACTCACCTTTGTAACAGTTATCACATAGCAATACCCAAATTTGTCCACGACACATCGTTAACATAGTGACCATCTCGCTTCTAAACTCCCCCGTGACAAAGATCGATTTAAAAAGATACATAAACTCACACACGCGCCCCTCTTCATCACTTTCATTTGGTTTTCTTTTCTTTTCCACACACTTGATCATTTCTTTACATTACATACATACACTCACCCAGGCGCACTTCTTCATCACTTTCATTTGTTTTTGTTTTATTTCCCACACACTTGATCATTTGTTTACATTTTCTCATCATTTTGTGTCACATTAATTCTCTTTTATACGAATGACTCGACAAACTTGCATAAAGTTAGACACCACTTTTCGTTAATTTATTAACATTTTTACAAATATTTTTTACTTTTCTATTTATTAACTATTAATATTTTTACTAGATGTGATCTAACGAATGTGTGACCATCACAAATTACGCCCGAAACGAAAGAATAAACCACGCTTACTAAAGAATTACAACTCAAGTAATGGTGGATTTAGGTGGGAGTGGTGTGTTAATGATGTGGTGGGGTGGGCTTGCACTTTTTATTTTGCTCAATTGGTGTAACAGTGAGACGTGAAACGGAATAGTAGTTGTTAGCAGTGTTGCCAGAAACTTTCAAAAAAGGGCTAAATGTTCAAATGAAAGAGTAAACACCTCCAAAAAGAGCAAAATAACAAAATACACAAATAGATCAAATTGCAAACAAAAACTTTTAAAAAAAAAGGCACAATTTTTGGAAATTTTGTGGTCAGACCAAAGAGAACAAAAATAGGTTAAATTTTTACTAAGATTGAAAGCTCGACTTCGTGAACCGTTTGTTTTGTGCCAAATACTATAATACATAAATACCAAATATTAGGACCCCTTTTTCATTCATTGTTCATTGTAGTCTAGTAACATATGTAAGTATAGTATGGGTTTCAATTCCAACTTTGAGACTCACAAACATGGTAGAATTATCTATTGCATTAGATGCTGTCTAAATTAGCTGAATAATGAAAAATGTGAAAAATTTTAATAAGCTTGTCTTACTTGATATAAAGTCTATACTATAAATTGCATTTTGACTGAAAGTCTTTGAATTTTATTAACAAAAAAAGAAACATAATCAAATTTGACAGCTTACCCATGGAAAAGATGAAAAAGCTACAAATCAGCTGGGCTGACGCATTTACCCGATAGATAATTCTACCATGCTCACAAATATGTCTTCTAGCTCATTCAGACTGTCAAATTTTTAAGGGTTTTCATCTTAAAAACTCGCATTGAAATCTTGGCCTTTCACACTTTGCTTTTTGACATTTACGTCGTTTTGCAAATTTTAAATAACAAAAACAACAAATTTCCAAAAAGGAAACTGCACACGAAAATTCTAACTTAAAAATAAAAACCTTTTTCGTTCGCAATAAAATTGAAATACAGTTTCTTCATCGCAAACGTACTAAAAATGATAATTGTAAAATAACTTCAAACTTATTATTATAGTTAGCTGATATGCAGTCGATCGGTATGGATGCTCGTAAGTAAGGGATAGACGCGGTAAAATAATATCACATTCTATCCGCCATTTCTTGGTATATAAAGGGTTTTTCAACAGAGACGCTACAAAAGTAAATCGATAGGGACAGCAACCGACGCCATATTTTTGCCCGCTCTTTTGACATTTCTCTACAGTAATGTTTGCCATTTCATCATGGAGAGATATACGACCCAACAACGAGTCGAAATTATTAAAATTTTGAGTCAGTGGCCTAAATTTGGAGTCAGTGGCCTCAACTTTAAGAGCGCTACGTCCAATTTATGGTCGTCATAATCGTCCTACCAGATCAACAATTGAGCGTCTAGTGGAAAAATTTGAATCCACAGGCAAAAGAAGTGCCCGTAGTGTTGAGAATATTGCTGCCCGCTGAGGCTTCAGTTCAAGAAAGCCCAAATCTGTCTCTCACACGTCGTTCTCAAGCGTTGGGCATCTCTGTGACGTCGTTGTGTCCAATTTTGCGAAGAGATCTTGGCCTACATCCTTACAAGATCAAATTGACGCAAGAACTGAAGCCGCTTGACCACCATAAGCGTCGTATGTTCGTGAATTGGACTGAGCAACAACTTGAAAATGATTCCGGTTTTCATCGGAAGATCATCTTCAGCGATGAGGCTCATTTCTGGCTGAATAATAATAATAAGCAAAATATGCGTTATTGGTCAGACAGCAATCCACACGTAATCCATGAGTCATCATTGCATCCCGAAAAAATTACGGTTTGGTGCGGTTTATGGGCCGGCGGCCTCATTGGGCCGTACTTCTTCCGTGATGATCAAGACCGACACATTACTGTGAATGCGAATCGCTACCGTTCAATGATAACCGAATATTTTTGGCCCCAATTGGATAATATGGACTTGGAGGACATGTGGTTCCAACAGGACGGCGCCACAAGCCACACAGCGAATGCCACAATCAATTTATTACAAACCAAGTTTGGTGAACGTGTTGTCCCACGAAATGGCCCAGTCGATTGGCCGCCTCTGTCGTGCGATTTGACGCCGTTAGATTATTTCCTGTGGGGCTACGTCAAGTCTATGGTCTATGCCAACAAGCCAGCGACGATTGATGAACTTAGTACGAATATCGAACGTGAAATTGCAGCAGTATCGGCCGATTTATGCTTGGAAACCGTCGAAAATTGGGTTCAGCGTCTGGACTTCTGCAAGCGTGCCCGTGGTGGCCACGCAAAAGAAATCGAGTTCCATACATAGTAGTGGTCTTCATGAAAGCTCGAAAGAACCTCGTAAACTCGAAAACATCGTAAACTTGCACAGCAAACGTCAAAACAAACAAATTTCCCATACAAAGCGACTTGCTCAAAAGTGGAAAGTTTTCGAGTCAAATTTGCTGCGCAAACGTGGGATGGAGAAACGTGTAAACTTTTGACATTTCGATGTCATCTGACTAGGATGGATAAATAAGGTGATGGCACTAGAACAGTAGAAAAAGTACACATACATAATATGTACATGCAATTGCTACTGCTACCACTTTATGTATCCATCTTGGTCAGCTGATATGGTTTTGAGCACAACTACGCTGAGCAACTTCACTTGGTGCCTCATGCAACGGTGCGAGGGAAACTTGCGCTGAGCAAAAGTTCTCGGCTTTCACGTTTGCATGAATGCCGCTAATGGCATCGAACGTACTTTCACAGGAATAAAGAATTTCATTGGTATCTAAACACACGTATGACCATTTCTCCTATTCCCAAGCAGGCCGTTGATATTATCCTCCCACAGCGATAGAACGACGCTCTTCTGGTCTGATGCCCAGTTTGTCGTGTGCTTATATTTATTTTTTCCTATGATTATTTTTTGAATTTATGACGAATACAAGGTGTACCTTAAAATTTCTTTCGACGACGGTCACCTCGCTTAGTGACGGCGACACTATCGAGTATATAGCCATGAAAAAGCTTCTCAAAATACCGTTCGGTATCGGTGTAAAACTGTAGGTCCCAATCAGTGAGTGAAAACTGGAAAGCGCACAGCTCAGTCATTGTGAGAAGTTCTCCCCGGTCCCTTCATGGGATGTAATGGGAAACCATTTATTTATTTTTTTTTTACAAGGTGTACGAAGTATTTAAGAGTTTGAAAGAAAACGCATTGTGTCATATTTTGAATAGTTTCTAGAATTTGTCAGAGATAATAATGTTTCATACATTAAACAAATAAATAGCAAAAGTTTTCAATGATTTCAAATGAAAATGTGGGGAAGGGGAAAACCGAAATGGGGTTTCAATCGATATATCCCTGAGGCAGTAGATTTAGGTTTTTAACCAAATCAAAAAATTATGAAAGTACATTAAAGTAAATTATGTTTTATGTTGTTTGCACTGAACGAAAATATGCATCCCCTTTGATTTCTGTCCGTTTTATGTCCAACCAAAGTGTAAAATTGGTAAAATACAGCAGCAAATCTAACTCGATGAAATGACCTACTACCTCGTCGTTATGAAGAGGCAGCGAAGAGAGTAATATCGTAGAGGCTCTTAAGTATTATTCTATGGTTGTAGTTTGCTGCGCTTTTAGTTCTTATTTGAATGCAAGGCGAGACAGACGTGTAAGTAGACAGTCAAAAAATAGACAAAAATTCCAACTTTTTTTAAAACAAACTTTATGGGTAAAACCAAAATCATAATATGTAGTTGGAAATTTAAACAAAAAAGAGCATATGGAAGCCATAAATTAAAGTTTTAATGTACAAATAGTTTTTCTCGCAAACGTTTTTTCAACTCTAATTTTCCATAACTCATTTACTGGCAACGATTTTCAATTCTCGCAAACTTTTTCTTAGATTAGAGTAACTACAACTCGGTTGCTGTAACCGAAAGAAGAGTTGGCGGAACCGATTTTCATTTATCGTAAAGGTTTTTTCAGACCTCATTTCTCATAACTCATTTACTGCAAAAGTGTTCAGTTCTCGCTTAAGCTTTTTTTATTTTGGAGTAAATAGAACTCGGCTGCTGTCACCGAAACCACAGTTGGGGATTTTTCGTTTTTCGCAAACATTTTTTTCAGCTTATATTTTTCATAACTCGTTTGCTGCGAACATTTTTCGGTTCTCCCAAACGAAATGACATGTATGGCTTAACAGAAGTTCGTTTCTCCCAACTGCTGTTCCCAAACGAACTTCAGTTATTTGAGATTTCGTTTGGGAGGAACGACTTTTTTCTTTTATAACTGCCGACCACTATTGTCCATGACTTACATTTTGTGTTGTACTTAAGTATTTTCAATTCCGGATGATGTTTTTCGACGAAAGTTGAAATATTGAAAAATAAATTAAAATATATCCAACAGAATTGACATAGAGCCTAATTATTTAAAAATTAAGATATAATTATTCAAAAAGGTCGAATAGAAAACGTAAACTAATATAGTAAATTTCTTATTCAAAAAGTCGCGGAGTTGTCAAACTGTCTCGTGTAACGTCCACCGGCATTCTGCACATGTAATGTAAGCACTTTCAGCACATTCTACTGAAGAGTTTAGCGATCACCGAATGAATTACAGTGTGTGAAATTTTTTAAGTCATGGAAATATAACCATATACAGACACCACTACGTGATAAAAGACCAAAAAAAGACCCATGTCTCCCAGTTTTGCCCAAAGTAATGGACCTTTTTTTATGATAATTTTGTCAGGATCATATCTTGCAATTCGTTCGGAACTTTGAGTTACTCTCTGAGGGAAAGTTGTAGCTCTTGTCATAGAAAACAAAAATTGTGAACATATAAATCAAAATAACTTCATCTTCAAGGTCAAAATTGCAAAAAAAAAACTTTAAAAAATTCGATTTTTTTACATTTTTTCCCCTGTTCAGGTCCATAGGTAGCAAACCGTTCAAAATTCAAGGAAACAATCAACTACAAGAATGTACCTAGGATCACAGTAAACAACATATGAACATCCTAGGAATGATTCTTAACACCGTTTACTTCAACATTGAGATACTATGCTATCTCGCTGACCGCAGCAGCACAGGCAAAGCAGTAAGCTCAGCACACGTAACAAGGGACGCAGCACACAATATAAGAATCATTCCTAGGAAGTTCATATGTTCTAGAAAGTTATTTATTGAGATCTTAGGTACATTCTTGTAGTCGATTATTTCCTTGAATTTTGAACGGTTTGGACCTGAACAGGGACAAATTTTAAAGTTTTTGCCATTTTTACCTTGAAGATGAAGTTATTTTGATTTTATATGTTTAATTTTTATTCTTTATGACAAGAGCTACAACTTTCCCTCAGAGAGTAAATCAAAATTCCGAACGAATTGCAAGATATGAGCCTGACAAAATTATCACTTTTTTGGAAAAATGACACCGAGACCTAAAATCTTTGGGGCCCATAAAAAAAATTCCATGACTAGGCACAACTGGGAGACACGGGTGTTTGTTTCTGGTCATTTATCACGTAGTGGTGTCCGTATATCGTTGTATTTTTTCGTGTTTCACTGTGTTACTCATCCAAGAATTATACGCGCTTACATAGATTTAAATTGATGCACACATCTTCTGTATTTATAACACTGGCCATCAACGATTCTGTCACCAAAGTTCACCTCATACTGATAATAAATTTTAAAAAATTTCACAATTGACATTAAATAAAGAGAAATCAATTAAATTGAATCTCTGCTAAACGGTGTAATTGATATTTACATGATTTCAAAACTTGTATTCTGATTAAAAATATCAATGCAATTTAGTACTTGACGAGACAGTCGGGAATAAACAACATTATTTGGTTTAAAATTTAAAATGTTTAATAAAAATTTTAAACTGAACACAAATCTCATCATTCTACTTTGTACCCTTTGTGTACGAGAAATAGTATCCTACCAATGCTATAGATGCCAGGGTTCGGACTGTCAAAAGGAGTCCAAACTCAAAAATACCGTGGTATGCGATAATCAGTGGGACGATTGCGTTAGTGTTTTCAGTGAATGTAAGTTGGTGTAATATTTGGTTGTTAATCTATGCAAGCATAAAGAGAAATTGCTCTTTTCAGTTAACATCCTTGAAAGGGGCTGCTATTCCTCCCTACCCCAACTATATCGCAAACAATGCGATGAACATAATTCCACCCAATGCCACAGTTGTTTTGGAGAAAAATGCAATGATAGAGGTCCATCTTACTGCATACAATGCAATTCCAATGATGTAAGTTTAACTGAAGTCAAAAATTTCTTATTTCTTTGTTAGATGAAGGCTTAAATTCGAATTTTGCTTTTTCAGGATTGGAATTGTTTTTACGATCCTGTCGACATTGAGGCATCTCATTGTCCCATCTCAGTTCAGGCCAATAGTTATTGTTTCGTTAATTATAATTCTTCGGGCTATATAGAAAGGGGTTGCCTCTTAAGTCGGGAAGACCAAAGATATTGTGAGAAGCGTGTATCCTGCCAGCTGTGTCGTCCAAATGCCGGTATAGCTTGCAATAATGTATTCCAACCTATGGTTATGGGTGCATCTCAAGTTCAAGTATACAGTCTATTGATTGCAGGAGCATCATTAGTAGCGAGTTTGTTGAAATGATAATGACTTGAAACAAAATGTGATAATGAATTAATAAAATATACATATGACAGTATTTATAAACTAATGAATTTATAAACAAACAATTTATAAGAAAATGATTAATGGCGATAAGAAATGCGATTAATTGCGTCAAATATACTAGAGCATTGATACTTTGAATATTTAACAAAGGTTTACTAAATTGGACAAACCAACTTGCCCCATGTGCAAGAATGTAGCCAAGGTGAAATAATTCGCTCGCCCCATGTACAAATGGACCACTAGGGGACAATACTCTCACAGATATAATTGTTTGAAAAGAGGTTGTAGCAGCCGTAAATTCCGTTGTTGTCATCGAATTTCAGTTGCCACAACCGAATTGAGGTTGTCACGCTTGGATTTAGTACCCACAATTGACATTTAATTGAAACAACATCGTTTCATAACACTGTGCTAGTTTTTGGCAAACAATTTCCAAGACAAGGCCGGACGGAACAGTTTTATCCTAATACGGGCACGAGGAATCGAACTGCATCATTAGTTTTTGAGTTGCAATTACGGTTGTATACAAATTTTTGGAACGAAGTTCCTTATGGCACGTAGCGGGATGGAGGCTAAATGAGAAAATTGTAAACAACTTTTTTTAACCGTATTATGCTATAACCATAGATAAAGGAAATAACTAGATATTGCACATGCCTTGGGAAATTTCTTGTTCAATGGGATATTTTCAAGATGGAGCTGAAGGCAATAATTATAACATTTGATCCCAAATAAAATACATATACCTTGCGAGATGTATTTAGAACAGGTGATAGCAGTAGGTGTTGCAAGGAAACATCAACAGGCATTTTGTTTTGTTTAGTGGGCCGATGCTGTACAAGTCAACACAAACGAATACCACCAATAATAGTACACCAAAAAAGCACATAACCAAAATACATTTGAATTTGAAAGTGAGGAAAACACCGACATGAAAAAAAACTAAATTAGTTGTTCGAACAGCACAACCTGGAAAATGATTCTGTTTTTATATTGAAAAAATGTCCCACACTGTTGAATAAACGTCAGTGAATGTTATGAGAAACGTCAATGAGAGTTACAAAACAACAACACAGCACCTACTGGCAGTACTTGACAACGCCTGTGCAATATCTACTTATTTCCTTTATCTATGCTATAACCCAGTATTATTCTGCATACTTTTAGGATTTCGTGGTTTATTGTTTGAAAGTTGTAACAAATCATTTAGTTATTGATGTATTAACATATATAGCGGCGTATAGGGACTAAATCTATCAAAGTCAAAATCTGCTAAAACCAGATTTTATGCTGCTGCTAAAACCAGATTTTATGCTGCTTCTAAAACCAGATTTTCTGCGGCTGCGAAAGAGAATAATGACGTGTTAAACAAAAATGAGCGAGCAAGAGAGCAATGAAAGAGTGGTGTGGCAGGGGTGAGGCAAACGAAATTGTGTCTATAGCGTATGTATTAACATAATAATGCATGTATGTACATGTGTCTGTTGCTGAACGGAGATATAAAGCATAGCCACGCAAAGTCGACGTTATGGTGACATACTAATACGTCAGCTACTTCGTACAAAGTATGCGTGATGTTGTGTGTTTGGCTGTTTCGTTGCTGTTGATATGACAAACATGTGGTTATGTGACACACGTATACGTCAGTTACTTCGGACAAAGGATGTGTGATGTTGTGTGTTTGGTTGTTTCGTTGTTGTTGCTATGGCCAAACAAAGCGAGTCATTTGATGTTCAGCATTGCCCGGTGTATACAAAAACAAGTAGAAACGGGGCCGACGCTTATATACCCTCCTCCATGACAATTTACACTCACACTCTCCACTCTTTGCATTCCCTTAACAGTTTTTATTTTAGGTACCCCCCCCCCTACACCCACACAAACACTCCACGACACAGCAAGCACAAATAAATCACCAACATATCAGTAGTAGTAGTTGTTGTTGTTGTAAGTCCAATAAAATGTGGGTGCGGAGCACTCTCAGAGCAAAGAGAGTAATGACGTATTATACGTATATAAAAATGAGATAGCAAGAGAGCAACGACAATTTATATACAAGTTATATACAAGTGTCTGTTGCTTTGCATTCTTTGACTTTTGTGGGAATAAAACAAAAAGTATTGAGCAAGAAAATAATGGCACATGTGCTTGCACTGGGTCTTTAAATAATTTTAAGTATTAATATTATTTAACTGTAACGTCATCATATGATTGAACGCTGTTTTTTATTTTCCAATGTAACATTTACTAATGTGTTCACAGAAATCGAACAGGTACAGTGTAGCAAAAATGTGTTAACATATCGCCCGTGAGTTCGAACACTCATTGGATTTTTTTTATTTTATTGCATACCCTTTAGACATCATTGGTAATTATTACTAGATTTGTACAGTCAGGGACGTATATGAGGGTTGTTTTCTTTCATGTTGGCTTTGTGGTAGTCATGCCCATGTGAAGTGTGCTGGCTTCAATGGAAGGCAATATGACATAATTACGGCTAAGGAAAACGGTTTCGCTGAACATGCTGGAAGTATAGGGAATTCGATGTTGACTTTTATAAGCTATTTAAGGAGGCCAAGAAAGGATTTCGAAATTTAAATTCTGATTTTGTCACTATTAGTTCGAAACATAAATCGTTGGAGGATATGTTTGATACTTTAAATGGCCTGAGGACATCTCGTCCTCCCCAAGACGGAATAAAGCTTCTAGTGATCGTAATTTAATTGTACCAGAAAAAGCTAACCATTTCTCAATTAGAAAAATATTCATGACTTGTAAGCTTGTAGTATAAATTTCTCATACATTAACCAAAAACTAAAAAATATCTCGGTCAACGAAATTCAAATTCAAAAAAATTATAAACAATTATTTTTGATTCAGAAATAAACGTTTAGTACCATAATAAACAATAGCAATTTAACAATTAATATTTTTTTATATGCATTGTCTCCAGATCGGGCATCAATGTTGCATTTGTACAGCTTTATAAATTCAATTTATTCAAATCAATTTAACACTCATATAAGCTAACAATGTACTGAAAACTTTTTGATAAAAAAATTACCTAAATATCGTATTATTTATAAAACAATAATTTTCAGATAGCCACCTCAATTTTTTGGTTTTTCACGTTAGTGCAATATCCTTATGCGTTATGAATTCTAAAAAAATCCCATTTCTTAAAAAAACCTTTACTTCAAAAAAATATCTTCTCTTATAAAAAATACCTTTTCTTACAAAAATTCCTTTTCTTACAAATAAAATGTTACCCTTTTTTCTTAAACTAAGTAGGCTGTCTGAATATAAGTAAATTTTCTTAAAAAATAACATTTTCCTAAAAAGAGTACCACTTCTTTAAAAAGAACCTGTTCTTACAAAAGTACTTGTTTGTAAAAAAGTCATACTCTTATGGCTTTTTCATACAGAAAGTACTTCTTCTTAAAAATAACCTTTTCTTAAAAAAAACATCATCTTTTAACAAAAGAAGTATCTATTTTTAAAAAAGGACCTTTTCGGGAAAATATAATACATATTCTTACAAAAAAGGCCCTAAAAATATAAATTTTTTTAAATACGTTATAGAAAAAGTACACTGCAGAAATATTTTTTTCTTAAAAAAAGTTTTTTTATTTTATAAAACGTACCTTTTCTTAAAGATCCATTTAAATTATCGTATTTTTCAACGGGCGCCTTAGACCTGTTGGAACTAACTAGTACATAATGTATAGCGAAAGGGATTTCGTTCCAGGCTGATGTCCCATGACACCTCATGTTATTTTTTTTTTGTTTATTTTGACTAATAGAGAGAATGTTTTTTTTTTGTTTTTTCGATTTGGACTCACTTTGACAAGCACTAACTTCTATTTGGTTGGTTGTACCGGTGAACTTTCTTTAACAAAGTTAATCCAAACAATTTGGGCTTCAACCTTTGGGAACAAAGCTTACCTCAAAAACCAGTTTTTTGGGGTCTTTGATTCAGAACAGCTGCAGAAAAGTAACTTCCCGATTTTCTTTCACAAATTGCCAGTAAGAAGATTCTTTCGCCATATAAGAGAAAACCTACACTGAGATATTTTTTGGATAAAATCAATTTGTTAATTGAGTTTTAAGCCGTAGAAAAATATAAAAAACTACAAAAAAAGTACAATGATTGAAAAAAATTACTCTCGCCTACATTTTGATGGTTTACGTAGAAAACAGTACAACGAAACAGTTTACGTTTTATTTTGCATGAATCCGTAATTGTAACTTCAAGAACTAATAATGCAGTTCGACTCCTCGTACCAGGATTAGAGTAAAACCGTCCTCTCCCGCCTTGTCTCATTTGTCGACTTCCATAGTGTAATTGATGCAGTTGTGACAACTGAATTTCCAATAATATATATGATTGCATTTTCCATAATTTCGTTAGCAACAACCAAATTTGGTATCAATCCAGTTGCAACAACTGAATTTGGTGCCCATTCGGTTGCAACAACTGAATTTGGTACCCATTCGGTTGCATCAACCGAATTTGGTACTAATTCTGTAGCAACAACTAAATTTTGTACCAATTCGGTTGCTACAACTGATTGTGACATCAATTAATTTAGTTATTTTATTTATTTGATCATTTCTTGTATAGAACACTAAGCTACATAAGTGACGTAAATTATCTGACTGGAACTGGCCCTTTTAATTAAGCATCTTAGTTAACTATTCCACTACTAAACTCTTTAAATATTATTCAAATCAAATATCCAACTATTCTTATTTCCCACCAATCCCTGATTTCAACTCTGTTGAATGAAGGAAATGGAATTTGCTTATTTCCTGCGTAGACTTTATTGGTTTCGTGAATTGAAATAGAATCCCACAACTTTGCCGTAAACTTGCATGTGTACTCGTACATCATTTTGAAACTTTAAACCACAATTGGTGTACTAGGGCATCACTGTGTCATAGCCTTAAATTTACTAGTGTCCGTCCATGTTTGTTTTCCCACATCACATGTATTCACATGAGACGACTAACATTCATTGGGTGTGTATGAGTATTGCATTGCCTGCAAAGACTATAACAACTTTGTCAGGCTGGTTCTCTTAGTGTCTACGCGTCTGTCTCGTCCACCTGTCTATCTACCCACACCTGGTCTGAGTGAGGAAGAGCAAAAAGTCAACCAAGGTAAGTAAATAAAAAATAACTTTTAAGGGTTAGACTTTAATAAAGACATTTTTTTACACAGAAGAGAAACAACGAGAGGGGTGTTTTTGTTCCCTTTGGCCCCATGATGATCCTCGGAGTCCTACAATGACCAATTTGTAATTATAAACGTTTTCTTTTGCGTTTCCATTTTATTCTTTACTCGATTTTGTTTTTTTCGTTTTTTTTTGCAACCGAAGCAATAAAGTTATAACAAAGGGCGCAAATAGTCGGACACATGTGGGGGAGGTGCAAGTGGCATTCCACTTATTATTATGTTGCTTACTGTACAAACATTCCATGGTGATGGGGGTTGGGGGTCACAAGATTCCTTGTCACACTTTGGGGATTCTTTCGTTTCATTTGAAGCCACTCAATGTTCATGTACATGTATGTCTGTCCGCTCCTTTGTCCGCCTATCCGTCTGAACGGCTGGCTAGCTAAGACATCCTTTGCATGAAATGGAAATGTTTGTCTTTTGCTGCGATAAGGGATTGCTCCAGTGAAATTCTATGAACATATCCTTTTGATTTTGTTTTTTCTTTTTTGGTATTTTTTGTTTTTGCTTTACTTAGTATTTGTGGCAAATAAAAACAAATGAGGCATTAATTTACTGCGCCACTTACCAGGTATGGATATGTCTATGCTGGACAACACAGACGTAGACTGAATGGATAGAGGTGGTGTGTACAATTCATGGTAAATATTTGTAGACCACTTATTTGTTAACAAATCCTAATGGGGGTATTCTTCGTCTCACTCGTAAATGTCACTTTATATTTTCTTTAAAACAATGAATATTTACATTACATTTGCTGCGAGCAACAAACAAAAGTAAATATAACAAATCTTACCACAAAGCTCGTATTACTTCATACTAAATTACCTTTCAGCAATTTATCTCTGAATCTGAATAATGATTCTTTGCTTAATTGCAACTTTTGAAATATAAGTTGGGCTTTTCTTCAAAACTTATACACGTCGTTCAACACTCGTTAGCAGTTTAAAACATACTCGGGTACTGTACAAACGTTATTTTCCTAATTTAATTAGCATTTAAGATCAACGCTACAAAAACGATACAAAACAATGCTGCTATTCAAAAAATGGTAAAAAGTAAATTTCGATTAGACAAATTAAGTATCTTTATTTCAGAGTACGGAGAGCCCATAGACAAATACATGTCTAGAGAAAATATCTGAATCAGCAAATTTGTGACATTTGGCGTGGTGTGATATGAACGTTGGATATTGGAAAGAATTAATTTAATAATACCAGATAGAGGCAATGGTTCAAACCAACCAACAAGGAAACAACAACGGCATTTCGTTTTGGGTGTTAACATTATTGTGTTAAATACTCGTTCAACACAAATGTATACGAACAATAAAATATAACAAAAAAAGTCCAAAATACATTTAAATTTCACGGTTCTCAACCAAAACGACATAACAAATTTAAGTCTACAGTTCTTGCAAATCCACCTCAAATCCACGCCGACCAACTCCTATCATACTGACCGCACCACGAAGCGTGTGAAAGGAAACGTCAGGGAAAGGAGTAAAATTGTCTCTCTTTAAAGAATTACTCTATGGGAGAGCCATTCATTTTCGATTGGCTCGAAAAATTTAAATCGGTAAGGGTGCTTAATTTTTAATTCTTTGAAGATTAAAATCTTTTCAACTTTCGAGTTTAATTTTTAGCTCGTGAGCCGAATTTTTATTTTCAAAGATTTGGAAATATTGCTCGTTCCCGATTTAATTCAACAATAACAAAATTATTAAATGTATAGGAAAGATTTCCACAAGTGGCAAATAATAGAAACGTGGCAACAAAATGGAAAATTTGATAATACGGCAAATTGTTTGAAAGGATGAGAAGGAGTTAAAAAGGGAGAACAGACTGTAAAACTCCATAAAGCGAGACAAATCGTTTGGAAAGGTTAGGTAACGTGGGTAAAATGTTAGCGAAAAGGGTAAAACTTGAAAATGCGAGAAAAATCGGTTAAGAATGTGGCAAAAATTCTAGATGTGAATAAAAAAAGGTAAAAAGGGGTAAAACTTCCAAATGCGAGAAATATCCTTTGGAAATATTAGGAATGTGGCAAAACACCTAACACCTTTTTGTTCACGGTACCTGTTCGATTTCTATGAACACATTAGTAAATGTTACATTGGAAAATAAAACAGAATAGTTTCTGTGCTGAAGGCTCTTTTGCTATTGCACTTTCTTTTTTTTACATCTGCTTTAACATTAGATGTAATATTGGTAAAATAAATAAAGCAATATTTAGTTCACTGAAATAATTGTTTTAGTTTTGTCATTAACATAGCGACTACAAAAAGTATTGTATAGTATAGAGAACTTATTGCACTCTTTTTGCGCTCTCATGTGGAAAGTCTGAGTAAACGAGCATAAACGAGTCTTATTCTCTTTATAGATTATTTCAATATAAATGCAGCATTTCAACAATTTTATTACATGAAACAATACAAAAAGCATAAATGTTTCAAAAGGCATCAATGTTTCACATCAAAATTATGAATAGACCAAATTATGACAAAACTAGGCTTATACGTTTTGAGTCAGTGCTTTTGAGTCATACAATTCATTCCATGAGTTCTCTATACTATTCAATACTCTTTGGCGACGACAACCTATTTGTTTGTTCGCTGCCGCTACATCAATACGATCATACTTACGATATTTTCAGGCAGCGACTATTGTTAATGTAATAGCACATCAAAAAAAAGGTAAAAGAGGGCAACAGGTGTAAAACTTAAAATTTCGAGAAGAATCGTTTGGAAAAGTCAGGAATATGGCAAAAATTATGGATGTGGATTAGAGGTCTACGCCAATTGTTTCTGCTTCAGCGGCGGCGTAGGGACGAGGGAAAACCGGCGTCGTCGGCTTAGCCGGTTAGCCTGGCGGCGTCTAACGCGGTGGTGGCTGTCCCTAATTAAATATTAAAAAATTGACCCGGCTTCTGCTTTCCAGAGTTCAATTCTTAGGCTGTTGTTATAGTTGTAATGTGTGCTGTAACCTGTTAGGGAATGGGACTGGCTGTTGGTGTTGTAGCGTGTGGAATTTAGGCGGGCTGTCGTTATGCAAAATTCAAATTGTTTAACTCCATAAGTTAATTCTTGGGAAATTAAGCTGACTGTTATTAGGAAATATTCTGATTGTGGTTATGTGTAGTTTATTGTATGTTGTTTGTTGTGGTTGAAAGGTGTGTTGTAAATCAGGACAATTCCATTAATTGATCTATTATCTATTAAACTTACAAATATGAAAGATTAATCAAAAAGTTATACGCCACTGAACCACGCCGTCGCCATCGCCGCGCCGATTTTTACGTTATTAGGCGGCGGCGTATTAAAAACTCAAAAAAGAAAGCCGGGGTAAAACTTCCAAATTCGACAAAGGTTCTTTGGAAAGATTAGGAATTTTATCGCTCCGATTAGGAACGTTATCGCTCCGATTGTGTTCGTACATTTATACGAGTATGTTCGGTATCTATCATCGTTTGACATTTCCGTAATTAGCACATCAACCAGGGTTCGCATTGACTCGCCCAACATGTCGGATCCCGGGTCTCGAAACCAAGCCCATGTTAAATTTGCTAATGTTGATGAAATTGTTTACTTACTTTGTTCTTAATTTTTACTACCATGTGAACATTTTTGTAACTGGGTCATGCATTTGTTTATTTCAAGTTTTCTATTTGAAATCTTTTGTCCCTTATATTACCAACATCCCAATTCCTCTCCACATTTATTGATGATATTTATTGAGTATTCTTTAATGGACATTGATTGTTGTTATGATTATATCTACATAAAATATTTGTTAATTACATTATATTTATACGTGTTTTCAAACATTCGATTAGGGATTTAATCTTCCATCTATCGTATCTATTATGTCAATCATTTATTGTTTCGTTAATTTAACAATGAAAATCCATTGATGTAATAGACCAAAACCAAACTATTGATGTGATTTGTACAATCACAATCGATTTTACGTTCACCATCAATGAAAAGACACAAACACTCATCCTCCTGGGGCCAATTGGATACAGTTACGAGATTGTGCCAATTCATGAATTCCACATAACCGAAAAGGCCACAGATGACGTCTGAAAGAGGGCAAGAGATATGACATGATAGACGTACAAAATATGAAATATGTAAGTAGGAAATTAGAAATTTTGGAAATTGAATCGAGATCAAGATAAAGTTACAACAAGAAAATGAATATGGGGTTTCATTCAAAATATTAAAAATACTTCGAATACCTCGTATTTCTCATAAATTCAAATTCAAAATTAAATTTTGTATGAAAAATGTTTGACGTTTCGTAAATATTTATACAAGTTGTAGAAGGTATGTTGGTTGGTTGAAAAGCTGCAAGACAGCACGCTGTCTAGCACACTTAGGCTAAAGAAGCCCATTGTGATGCCTGCAGTTTCCTCCATAGCAACTATTGACTGGTCGTCCAGCCAAGTTGCCCTTTCAATAAATTTGTCTATAAGACCTACAGGAATATTCTGTAGGGCTACGGTGCTAACTAGAAGGTATGTATATGAAGAATTGAATGTTTGAATGAACCCATATTAGTCGTTTAAGTGAAATTGTTTTAAAAAAGTATAAAAATATAAGCTGTTTCCCAAGACAGCTGATCGATCTTCAAATGTGAAATATTAAAAGGAAAAATCTAAAACAACACTAAGGTCTTGCTCGTACTGCAATTTAAATATCTAGTTCACTATTTTTTCTTTTGGAAAAAAGATGGATAACTGAAATATATCCAGAATCAAGAAATTTCAATAGCGATACAATTTAAGATCCGTCGGCTGATTTGTAAAATAGTTTGGTTTTTCCTACTGCTTAAAAATTACGCTTAAACGATTAATTATGTTTATGAAATATAGTTTTTATCCGTATTCCATTTACATTTTGACGCTGTTTAAGTTGATTAACCTTTGACTTGATCTTGAACTTGTTCGCACTCCAATCGAATTCGCCCGTTTCGAGATAACAAGTGAGAGCAACAGCTGATTATTCTATCACAAAGCAGGTGTTCGACTGGAGGGAATCTCGAAGTGCGAAATTTTGAAAAAACAAGTATGGCGTCCTTAGTAGAATCAACGAAATTCTGCTACAAAATATACCCGATTCCGAAAACGAAAGGAATTTGCTTTAAAATAAGTTTGAATGTTTTGGAGTCGAAATATTTTGGACTCAGTTACATATATTTATGTAATAGATGTACAATTTTATACTTACTTTGTTCTAAATAGAGATCTCTGTAGATATCGGGTATATTTAGAAAGCGTATGGCATTTTGTTCCCGATAGACTTGGGTACATTTTTGGCTAGCCAAAATTTCGTAGGCTGTGTCAGAGCCCAAGGTGGGGGCACAAATGTGATGCATAAAAACGTATAAAAGTAATAACCTGAAATTATATAGACGAAATTTTAATTAAATGTTATATATTAAGATAAATCCTTCAAATCAATTCCATAAATTTTATCTATAACAATTTTTCGTAGACAATTAGTGAACAGAATGGTCTTGACACTTTAAATAAGTCATCAGACCAGGAGGTTCTATGCCACAGCTGATCAACCTTATAGTTGAGAAAACATGCAGGATAAAGTAAGAAAGAGAAATAGCGATAAATGACTGGAAGTATGTAGGGTTTCTCGATCCGTTTTCACACATTTGCTTTTGCGCATTGAACCAAAAGTACAGAACTCATCAACTGATAGTATTTTTGTGATAATTAACTAGAGGAAAATAGAAATAACAACTAAAATAAAACAAAATGTAATGAAGTGTTAGAGTACAATTATTTATAGCGACTGCAATTATAACAAAAAATTATTAAAATAAAGATTTTTCTCTTTCTGCATGGGTTGCCAAGTCTATATAACTCTTGCTGCAACTTTTCCAGTGACTTTTCTTAGTTACTCTATGCATCAGACTTTGTATAAAAAAATGGTTTCCCATTACATCCCATGAAGGAATTGGGGAGAGCTCCTCGCAACCAGTGAGCTGTGCGCTTTCTAGTTTGGTTCCGAACGGTATTTTACGAAGCTTTTTATATGAAAACGCCACATAAAAAGGAGCATAGACTTGTCACTCAAAAGCATGAGCTGAATCAATACCATTTTATCGGTCTGATCAAACCAATACTAACGACATATTGTTAAACGAAAGAGGGTGGTGAATTTTAATATGTTATTAAGAAGGGAAGTCTAAGGGAGATATCTACTCAAAATATATCAATAACTCGTTAAGTTATCGAAACTTGAATTTGAAATTTGTTTCGGCAAAAGCTTTGTAAAGTAATGGCCTTATTCATTAAGTTTATTAAAATTTTTAATATTTTATTTTAGTTTTTGGTTTTCCATAAGAAACTTATTTTTACGAATAAAATTTAAATATTTGCTAATACATATATTTATTTGAATTTGAATTTTTATGACCGATTTTCGTTAGTTTTTGGTTAATGTATGAGAAATTCATACTACAAGCTTACAAATCATGAACATTTTTCGAATTGAAAAATGGTTGGTTTTTGTTGGAAATAATAGACAATTCAGTTCAACACACACTCACTGGGATGACTAGTTTCGAACTCCGTGACAAGTTCATCATCAGATGCCTAACTACTGTGCCTGAATTGATACCATCGGTTGATCATCAATCGTAATATATACAAACTCAATTCTGCAATTCACATGTGCGAATTAGTATCGATCGAAGTTCCCTAAGTATCAACATCACTGAAAGGCCTATAATTCCAACAACAAGAACAGCCAGAATTTTTCCACCATGTTCTTCTTTTCCTCATGCGTTCCCGCATTGTTTTCCGTGGTTTGAGGTGAGTTTTACTTTACTCTATGTCACAGAGTTGTATTTTTTTGTGGTATAGCATTTTACATATATTTACAATTTTTACTTTCCCTACAGTCTAAAAATGTCTTAGTTAATAATAGCTGAAATATCAATTACACCGTAGATTAAATTCCTCTGACTATTGCGTAGTTGATATGAATTGGTTAATGATAACTAGCTTTATGAAATATGACTTGGTTATCAATGCATAGTTGATTTAAATGAAAAGTTTTGTAAAAAACAATAGTGGTCCTCATGCAAACTCGAAAGAGCCTCGTAAACGCGTAAACCTCGCAAACTTACGCGGCAAACGTCAAAACAAAGAAATTTCCCATACAAAGCGACTTGCACAAAAGTGGAAAGTCTTCAAGTCAGATTTGCTGCGCAAACGTGGGATGGAGAAACGTGTAAACTTTTGACATTTCGTTGTCATCTGACTATGATGGATAAATAAGGTAATAGCACTAGAACAGTAGAAAAAGTACACATACATACTACATGCAATTGCTACTGGTACCACCTTATGTATCCATCTTGGTCAGCTGATATGGTTTTGAGCATAACTACGCTGAGCAACTTTACTTGGAGCGTCATGCAACGGTGCGAGGGAAACTTGCGCTGAGCAAAAGTTCTCGGCTTTCACATTTGCATGAATGCCGCTAATATAATCAAGTAAGTGATAGCAAAATTAAAGTTTAATATTGATTAAACGTTTAACTGGTAATTAAATCTCAATAAAAACCACGATTTGTTATTTCATTTAAATTAAACATAAGAAATATTATTTTAGAAAGGTTTTATTAAAAATATACAATATTTCACCAATCCCTAAGTTCAAAAATGATTTTGTACAATATACTATTTTCCTGGGAACGTTACCCAACAGCATTTATATACATCTCTCCGTTAAGAACCATGAGTATACACTGAAAGAAAAACGCTTCGTCGCATGGATGAAACATTTCCGTTAAGGTTTTACGTTGGTATAGTGAAAAGTGTCGTATACCCGACAATTTGGTAGTCGCTGCAACGAAATATTTCATACTTGACTCTTTGACAATTTTTCATTTCGTTGATGCAACAACTTACTTGTTGTTCCTGCAACAACTTTATTTAATTTGAATTTTGTAGAAAAATGGGTTGAAAATTAAAAAAAAGTAAAGGCATGAGTTTTAAACTACTGATATTTGATTTATCTCTTACTTTTTTAGTTTAATTTTATTATTTATTTATTTTGGAGGTTTGTCAACATTTTTAGTTGACGAAACAATTTCGTTATTGCAACGAAACTAAATTTTATGATGGTATAGAGAGAGAAGTAGCGTAAAAAGAGGCCAGCAAGAGAAAATCGTGAGCGTACACATTTTAGATCAGTTCCATTGCAACAATCGAAAGTGGTAGACATATTTCTCCTCCGGAATAATTTAAATAAATTTGTTGAAACAGACTAATTAGTTATACTTAGTAATACTATTTTATTGTGAAAACTAAATTGTGTGAATTTATGTGTTTGCTGTGATCGTTTGTGTAACTTGCGAATCTATAAATCAAATAGATAAATAAACATAATGCAAGGAGCAACACGACAGCAAAGAAAGTGACGCATCGATAGCAGAAAAACTACCCCGAAATATGTAACTGAGCTTTATTGTGTGTATATGCGCGTGACGGTACAAGTCGCAACAACATGTTAGTGTTTTTGTGTTTTAATCATAATTCGGTCGCGCCTGTTTCGTTGTGTTGGTGTTTGGATTCGGGAAAAAACGAAAGTCATACATACATTTGTGCGGGCAGTCGAAGTCAAAGAAACAAAGTGTTTCAAGTACGACGACCATCCAAAATAACAATTCAACGTACAGTCAAATGAATCCAATCGAAATTTTAAAAAATGTTGTTTAAAATAAATAAAAGAGCAGTTGAAGAAAATGCTTACAGAGCGATCACTGGCTTCATGACGGGGAGATTTGGCGCTACAATTGAATATCAAAACCCTCAACATAACAACAATTGCAAAACAATGATGTTAAAGGAGTAGAGCATAGGGGAATAGAGCTTAAGTTCATGGTAAGTACAAACATAGATATGTACATATCTTAAATAGAAATATTAACAATAAATTCCTCGTATATGTTTTTAATTACAGGACCTGAATATGACGGCCACAATAACACTCAACCCCTCGACTACCACAATCTACTCCAGACGAGTGTTTCAACATGGAATGAATATAATATATTTAGCAAATAGATTTTCGAAAACAACAATTCGAAAAATTGCTATCAAACCCCTGCAATGTAATACTAACAGTATATTTATGTACAATTGTCAATAAATAATTTCAAACACACTTCAAAACATTAATTTCGTTGCAACAATGAAGAAAATTCATTGCAGCAACAAGCATAATTTCACCACAGTAACGAACAATTTGCAGTTGATGAACACATTTTCATAGCGAGAATGAAACGTTACGTTAGCTCACTTTCGATGGCAAAAGTTGTTGGGGTGATGAACATTTTCATCCGTGTGACGAAGAATAATTCTGATCCCATTTCGTTTTTTGGACATTAAATTATTTTTTATTATATTTTTGTGGAAATTGGTTTTAATATTCTGACAGGTTAACATAAATACTAAGAGATATTACCACAATGTCTGGTTAGAGCAAACTAACAGTTACAATTTGTAAATTCCATACAAACAACAAAGTCAATATTTACATATGACTACGGTAGTTAATTTATTTGTTTTAGAAATTAACTACGTATTTATTCAACTAATCTACTATTATATTTTATCGGTGTAGTTTCCCACTCCTGAAGCTACAATATAGTTTTTAATAATATGTTTATTCGACCTTTCTTGGGAAACCATTTCTTAGATCAATATTGTTTTTTATAAATTTTGTGCAAAATTATCAACTTACTGATGCATTCTCTGATATCCATAGGTGGGCAAATCACTGACCATTATATCAATGCATTCCGATGGTATTTTACATTTGGAGTCCAAGGTGGAAATTATAGCTAAACATTCATCGGATTGGGTCATGTTCGGTTTACCCATATCAATTAATGCCGAATAGTTTTTTGTTAAAGATTTAAACTCGAAATGGGTATCGATGTGACGTTCCTTGAGTATGGGCGGCTTGAGATAAACATTTTTCTGAAAGACGTTATCTAAAACTAAATGACAAATATAAATTAGTTTATACAAAAATTAAATTGAAATTAATTTAAAATTCCAAAATTCATCAGGGATGATTTTTATTTATTCGGCCTTTTTATTGGTACTTTAGGAATCATAGGAATACATTTGCAAAACTTCTTTTTAAAAAAAAACTATATCTCTATTAATAGAGATATAGAATGGCCTCGAGCTTGAATAAAAAAATTAAAAAGTACCAATAAAAAGGCCGATTAAATAAAAATCATCCCTGATGAATTTGAATAACATGGAGCACGACGAAACCATAGAGTAAATTTATAGTAGAGCCGCCATTTGTCTCATCTGACGTTTCCTTTCACACTCTTCGTGATGCGGTCGGTGTGATAGAGAGATGTTTGACGAAAAGTGATATACACCAGGTGGAATTACAATAACTTCTTGCTTTAATTTTTCATGCCATTTTGGTGAAAAACTGTGAAATTTAAATGTGTTTTAAACTTTTTTATTGACTGTTATTGTTAGCATACATTTGTGTTTTATTTAACACATTAATTTTAACACACAAAACGAAATGGCGTTGTTGTTATTTTGTTCGTTGTTTTGAACCATTGCCTCTATCTGGTATTAGTAAAGCAATTCTTTTCAACATCAAACGTATACATCACACGAGGACAAATGTCAGAAATTTGGTGAGTGAAAGATTTTCTCTACCCATATTTACTCTATGGACGAAACTATTGTTATTGTATGTAAAAAAATTGTGTTGTCTTTTAGGCAACAACAAAAAACATGACTAATGAGGACCGATGGTTCTCTGGAGATGGAAAGAAGTTTCTGCAAATGTTTTCTTGTGTGTTTTGATTGCGATAATTTTCGAACACTTGCATTATAGTGAATTCTCAATTCAAATGGGATTTCGTTTGAATTTACATAGTTTGATGAATTTTTCAATAGCATCATTCCAAACAACCGCTGATGAAGATCTGTGGCTAGATCTGAAATAGCTATTCGGTTTGCTAGGAATCATAGGAATACATTTGCAAAACTCCTTTTTAAAAAAACTGTATCTCTATTAATAGAGATATAGAATGGCCTCGAGCTTGAATAATAAAATTAAAAAGTAAAATTCCATAATAATAATGAGAAATGTTATGCAATTTTCAAGAACAAAACAGCTGTTACGTTTTCGATTGTATCAGGGGGTATTCATGCCACAGCTGATCGAAATGGTAGTTGGAATATCATAGAAAACAGAGTGGAGAATGATAGAGAACAGGAAGAATGAGCGATATACAACAAGGTTGGATAGTGTTTGATTAGTACTGATGACAACTAAATTATGTTTGACGGTGGTTGCAAAGAACGAAAATCCTCATTTTCTGTTATTTATATTTGTTTAAGTCCGACCATGGAGTAGCAACAACGTCAACTCGAACTCTACGAAATTGTTAACTACCTCAGTGACCGAAAGAGAACTCAAAACATCTGATGGAGACTGTTCTCTATTGCTCTGAGTGTATGCAGAGATCACATGTTTCAATTTATTCCTAAAACATGATAGAGTTCGACGAATTTGCACTGTAAATAAAGCCGTATTACGCTATAATACTAAGAGTCTTCAACAGACCGGAAAGCTTGGAAAGTTACTGAAATAGTTGTAGTTCTCAAAGATCTGTAATTATAGGTGGGAAGATAAGCATTAATCGTAATTTGAAAGGCATTACAGTTGCAATGCAATTGCAATTTTACTATCAATCAAACGTTTATAAATATAAACGAAACGTGTGTTCAACACAGTTCCAGAAATTTACCACTCATTCTCCCATTACACTCTGTTCTCTAAGTGATTCCAACTACCAAACTGAACAGTTGTGGCACAAAACCTCCTATTGTTGCGAACCTCCGAGTTACATAACATATCTTCTTCTTTTTACGGACGTTTTCCTAATGCCTCGTTAATGGATGCACAAAATCCAGATTTCGAAATCCCCTTCTATATTCCACATAACAGCTGCTGTTTAGTAGAAATGTCAGCTGTTTTGTAGAAATTTTGATTTCAAAATCAGATTTTCGTCTGCTGCATAATAAAAGTATTACAATATAATATTTGTGTGTTAAGAACTTACTGATTTTATGAATATTGTCAAAATCGGCATCTTCAGAGCGACGTATGATATTGTTTAGCTTTTCTAGGGCGTGATAGAATACCTGTTTTTCATAACGATTCGATTCGAAATAGCGTTGCTTCTCTACAATGAAGAAAGATAGATGATTAGTACCAAATTAAACAAGTCTTAAGGTGTTATTCTATAAGTCGTGAATCCATCACTTCGCGTTACTTTTGTCGTTTTGGTAATTTATAACATAGCTAAATTTATATATAGATTTGTTATCCGTCTCAGGTGAAGTTTCCCTTTGCGCTTCTTCAATGAGGAAACAATCTTCTGTCAGCTGTTTTGCTGTTTAATTGCAACAATTTGTGCGAACATCGAACAAAATCCTCCATTTTTAGTTTTCTGCATTAACGATATTCATATATTTACATATTTTGAATATTCACTGTAACAATTTCAGCTGTACATATTTATCAAACCTCGGCGACAGAATTCTTCCACAAGTTCGCTTCCCTTCAACCATTAAACCGATGAGCGAGTTGACAAATCCATGTATAAATTAATCTGTTATTTGTAAAACGTCAAATATGTTCTGTGTCTACCTGCGTTAGAGGAATTTAGAATAGTATTAGTATTTGCCGCGGCAAAAACCATGGTCATTAGTGATACAAGATTCCAGCATAAAGACATTCACAAGGCTACTTGGGTATCCCCTGATCAAAGAACTAAGAACCAAATTGATCACGTGGTAATTGATGGAAGGCACTCATCCAGTGTAATGGACGTACGAGTGATCAGAGGAGCTAACATCGATTCTGATCACTACCTGGTAGCAGCAAAGGTTCGCACAAGATTAAGTAGAGCGAAAATCGTACGAAACCAGACGCAGAGGAAGCTGGACATCGGAAAGCTGGAATTACCAGAGGTAGCCACAGCCTACTCAAGGAAGCTCTCGCAACTTTTGGCACAGAACCCACCCCTCCCGGTGACGATCCTGATGCGCAGTGGAAACCCATTTCCGACTCTATAAAAACTGCCGCAACAACCGTACTTGGTTTCGAAAAACCGCTTCGCAATAAACCGTGGTACGATGAAGTGTCGCACAGCAAATGACGAAAAGAACGTTGCACGTATGGTAATGCTTCAGTCAATTGCAACACGAGCTGCAACTGAGCGGTATAGGGAGAAGAGAAAGGAGGTAAACCATATCTTTAGGCGTAAGAAACGGCAGTGAAGAAAGCGCGAGAGTGAGAAAATTTAGACATACAGAAGGAAGAACGAAGCCCGAAAATTCAACCAAAAAGTTAAAAACGGAACTAATGGACATGGTTCGGGGCCCCCCTTCTGTAAAGACAAGAACGGAAATCTCGTCGCAGATGTGCAGAGCATGTTGGGAATATGGAGAGAGCATTTATCCGCGCTACTAGTACCTGAGATATCCAATGACGATGGGACAATCGATCACAATATTGACGACGACGTCGATTGCCCCCCTCCTAACCAACACGAGGTCAGAACAGCTATTGCCCGGCTTAAGAACAACAAAGCCGCAGGAGCCGATGGATTACCGTCGAAGCTGTTTAAGGCTGGCGGCGATGAGCTGATAAGGTGCATGCATCAGCTCATTAGCAAAATTTGGTTAGATGAATGCATGCCCGGCGATTGGAGTCTCAGTGAACTATGTCCCATATTAAAAAAGGTGACCCGAGTATCTGTGCCAACTACCGTGGAATAAGCCTTTTATCCATAGCATATAAGGTTCTATCAAGTATAATGTGCGAAAGACTAAAACCAATTATCACTGACCTGATTGGACCATACCAGTGTGGCTTTAGGCCCGGAAAATCGACAACTGAACAGATTTTCACGCTACGCCAAATCCTGGAGAAAACACACGAAAAACAAATCGACACCTATCATCTATTTATCGATTATAAAGCGGCCTTCGATAGTCCGATAAGGGAGAAACTCTATGAAGCAATGTCTGAACTTGGTATTCCTGCAAAACTCATACGCCTTTGCATTATGACCTTGACGAACACCAAATCCGCAGTGAAAGTTGATTAGGATCTTACCGAACCTTTCGAAACTAAGCGAGGCCTCAGGCAAGGCGACACCCTATCGTGCGATCTCTTTAACATCTTAATGGAGATCATTATGAGAAAAACTGCAGTCAACATGAATAAAACCATCAGCAGAAAAAGTCACATGATGATATAGATATCATTGCGCGCACAATTAGAGAACTTACTGCGGTTTTTCCGAGAATTGAGAAGGAGTCAGCAAAAGTGGGTCTGACGGTAAATGAGGACAAGACAAAATAAATGGTTTCAACGAACAGGGCCTCCACGCGATTAGACCAAAGCGTGAACGTTGATAACCGTTATAACTTCGAGGTAGTGGACGAATTTATATACCTCGGATCTGCCGTGAACTAAAACAACAACGTCATCCTTGAGATCAAGCGGAGAATTGTGCTTGCGAATAGATGTTGTTTAGGGCTAAGCAAGCACTTTGGAGATAAAGCCCTCTCTCGAGTAACAAAAGTCCAGCTGTACCAGACTCTCATTCAGCCTGTCTTGCTTTATGGCGCAGAATCCTGGGTCCTATCGCAAGCAGACGAAACATCTGTAGGAGTCTTCGAGAGAAAAATACTCCGAAAAATGTATGGCCCTATAGTGCACAACGGCGAGTATCGGCGACACATAAATCATGAGCTGTATGAGCTTTATCCTGACATTGACATAGTTAAGCGGATCAAGATAACGCGATTGCGCTGGCTAGGCCATGTCAGTAGAATGGATGAAGACGAACCAGCGCGAAGGGTTTTCGAGACCGAACTCGAAGGAAGACAAAAAATAGGAAAACCAAGACTCCGCTGGAGGGATCAGGTTGACGAATCCCTGCGTACACTTGGTATTGCCAACTGGAGAAATAATGCAAAAGATCGAACTGGTTGACGAAATATGTTATCTTCGTTTTGTAAGGTCCCTGACCCCCCAGGGTTGTCCGAGACCGGATAAGTAAGTAAGTAAGTATTTTATTCTCTCATCTGACCTTTCATTCCACACCCATCGCCGTAGGTTTGTGCAAATGAGAGATATTCGTCGAAAATTAACTGTCGAAATTCATGTCGTTTTGGTATAGTGAGTGAAAAATTAGAAAGGGCACAGATCACTGGTTGTGAGAAGCTCTCCCCAATCCCTTCATGGGATGTAATGGGAAACCTTGCTGTGTTGTTGTTGTTTGGTATAGAACTGTGAAATTTAATTGGAGGACGATGTGACTAATATACGAATATATTTTATTGGGTATATACAGCCGTTCACCGCCCGATATTGCTAACTATCTGGTCTTGTCTTGCCTTTGGATGAACCACTTACTGAAGTCTGTTGACAAATGTCGAGAGAATGACCATAGTGTGCTCAACACACGGCCTGTTCTGAAGGTGTGGGAGTTATAATTCATAGTTTATTTAATGAGCTGGGATGAAACTTCATAACCGCCTCGGATATAAACATATACGCTGATGGAGGCTGTTATATAAACTCGGCGTTATATATTTCTGACTTCAAAATCTGCATACAACTGCCGCACATCTCTAAACGTGATGGCCAAGCAGCTTTATATCCACCTTGTATGGGTGCAGGGTATATCAACATTCCAGGCAGGAATTGACAGAAGGAGCTGGAGAGATTCAGGACGTTCTACTACTTTGTATATGCAAGCTCATCAGGTAGGTGAACGATAGATATACTGATGGTAAAAATACTGACCAACACCGTCCGATATGGCCAAATGATGATCTGATATATTTGAAATTCTTTTGACTATACCTCGAGAATTGTGATCACAAGACAATGTTTAATAGGCTGGTATTCCTATAGACTAGTAATATTGGTGCATGATTACTACTGGACCTGTGGAGAGGAAAACATCGTCAAATATTACCTATATTCGTGTCCTACTCTTTGTATGGGTAGAAGACAATTTTTAGAATTTAATTTCTTAAAGTGCGTACTAAATTCAACATTCATGTAAATTGCTATGAAACTCCATACAAAAAAAAAATACTGCGAAACATCGACGAAAGAATTCTGCCTTTGTAGTTAGTACGAAGTTGTTCACGCGAAATATCAGCAACATGTATAGAGCAACATTTCAATGTTTCTAAGACGAACGAGCAATCAAATCGAGGGAAGAATTGATCAATATTGTCAACCATAGAGTAATGACGTATAGAGACGCCAACTCTGTCAGTAAATTGGGGACAATTGGTTGGAAAGTATTGCTTTAATAATACCAGATAGAGGCAATGGCTCAAACCATCCAACTATAAATATATACTAACAACTAGCTGACCCGGCAAACGTTGTTTTGCCATACATTTAGATTTTCGATATAAATCCACACTCGCGCCAAAAATTAATTTAAAAAAAATTGTATGGGGACCACCCTAAGGGTTGAAGATAGAGGGTAGATATGTTCTGGTAAACTATTGGGATTGCAAAACTATTGAGGGTCGGTCATACATTTGACTCCTCTAGGAGGCACCCTTGTAATAAAAAACGTTAAAATTTTAAATTTCGACAACAGCGCCACCTATCGGGTCCATGAAAAATAGATGTTGGTCGATTCGCAGACCTACCCGATATGCACACAAAATTTCATACAAATCGGTCCAGCCGTTTCGGAGGAGTTTTGTAACAAACACCGCGACACGAGAATTTTATATATTAGAGATAAAATATATCAAAAAAAAAAGTCCAAAATAGATTTAAATTTCAGAGTTTTTCATCAAAATTACATGAAAAATTTGAGTCAACAATTTTTGTAATTCCACCTAGTGTAAGTCAATTTACGTCAAATAACTCTCTATCGCACCGACCATAGACTAATACATACCTAGATAAACTTATTCTCTCATCTGACGTTTCATTTCACACTCTTCGTGATGCGGTCGGTGTGATAGAGAGATGTTTGACGAAAAGTGATATACACCAGGTGGAATTACAATAACTTCTTGCTTTAATTTTTCATGCCATTTTGGTGAAAAAATGTGAAATTTAAATGTGTTTTAAACTTTTTTATTGACTGTTATTGTTTGCATACATTTGTGTTGTATTTAACACATTAATTTTAACACACAAAACGAAATGCCGGTGTTGTTATTTTGTTCGTTGTTTTGAACAATTGCCTCTATCTGGTATTAGTAAAGCAATTCTTTTCAACATCAAACGTATACATCACACGAGGACAAATGTCAGAAATTTGGTGAGTGAAAGATTTTCTCTACCCATATTTACTCTATGGCACCGACCGTACCACGAACAGTGTGAAAGGAAATGAGAGATGAGAACAATGGCAGCTCTATAGGGCATTAAGTGCGGAACACAATTGCGACGTTTCGACGTACGGCGTCAAAAATGATACGCTGTCAAAAATAAAACACACATGTTGCTATGATCTCGCCCACAATTGACGACGACAACGTATTGGCGTTTTTGCGTCGTACGTTCAATTAGATCTATTTCTATTTTTTACGCCGCGTACGGCGTATAAGTTCGTATCTGATGTTTCAGACGGTTTGTTTATGTTTGATAATAAAATGCAAATTTGGTGAAATTATTTATAAAATAAAACAATTGCTGATAAAAAATGAGCGGAAATAATTTAAATGAAAAGGAAACTTTATAAAATGTAAACATATGTATGTTGACGTATTATACGTTGCTACGTTGTACGCCGCTATTGCGTGCATGGTGGACGTATGGACGTATTTTCACGACGTTTTACGCCCGCACGCCGTACGTTGTACGTCGAGGCGTCGCAATTGTGTTCCGCACTTTACTCTATGCTGTCAACGCTCATTCAATTTCTCAAAAAAAATTATATTTAATGTAAACAAACTTATAAACAGCGAAATATATAGTCAACACTTTGTTTCGCAGCGAAACAAATTGATGTTGCTCAACAAGTTTCAATGTTAGAATTGTCTTGAGTACACCAAATTGGTTCCTCAGCCACATTCGAGAACATCAGGATGGGGAAAAAGATTGGATTAAACCAGGGGGATTCTATGGCACAGCTGATCGAAAAGGTACTAGGCCGATGATAGAGAATGAGAGAGCAAAGAAGACAGGAACTGCTTTTAAAGTGTTTATTGATGTTAATGACAGCTATATTATGTTTTATGTTGTTTGTATTAAAATAAAATACATATTCCCTTTGATTTCTGTCCATTTTATGTCCAACGAAAGTGTAAAATTGGTAAAATACAGCAGCAAATAAAACTCTCTGAAATGGCCTACTACCTCGTCGTCATGAAGAGGCAACGAAGAGAGTAATGGAAACTCTTAAGTATTTCTCTATGATTAAACACTCATAATTACAACAAAACACTTTCCATGTTCAACGATGAGGACGGAACGTGATGATCCCTGTTGTACTAGGTGTGACATTAGATAAAGCCACTTCCACCTAAACTCGCGAGCATCGATAAATAAAGTTCTCACTTTTCTTAAGAAAAGCCTTAATGGTTTAGACGACTTGATACATATCTTCATAATCGACACTATATGCTTAGCTATCTCATTGAAGATAACGTCATCATTACAATAACTACATTATCTTCACTAATTAAACCACCCTCGTAATTATCATATTACCACTAACACAAACTTACGTTTTATTAGATATTCACTTAGGATTGCCGTAAATTTAATATTCACATTTAAATCGTTGCTTCTCTCCAGTTTCGTCAGCAATTTCAAAATACTTTTAGCCAGAAATCCTTTGGAAATCGTTTTCTGTGTTATCCTGTTGTTGGTCGACGCCGCCAACACTTCAGCCAGTTGACAATTCAAAATTGTCACAGCAAATAGACCAAATAATGTTTGTTTTAGATACGAGTACTTCATTGCGCCGCAGTCTCCACCAATGGACTGTTTCATAGTTGTTCGGCTACTGTACCACATCGACTATGCTTTGCTATGATGTGCAGTGCATCATCCATCCATCCGTTCATCCTTCCACCCAGCGTTCCATTATTATGGCGGGGGTGTGTTGAATAACTAACTAAATGGCGTTATGCAAATTGATGATGGGATTTGATTTACTCGAAATCATGATAAATTATATAAATTTATCATTTAGAGACACTTGTTTTTTTGCTATTGCAAAAATTGATTGTGTGAAATAGAAAATAGAAGGGAATTGCAATTATGTTGTTGCCAGTTTTTGCCACCGACTGTTTTGGACAGAAAAAGACTTCAACATCTAAACAATAGGTAAGTGGGTCAATATTTAAGGTAACATTTTAGAAATAATCCTTACAAATGTTTAACACTTAAAACTTTGTTTACATCCTATCAAGAAATTAGGGAGAGTTATTATTCTGGAGTCTTAGGGCTCAACTACGTAGAATCAAGAATCAAGTGTAGGAGAAGGAGTAAGGAGGGGTTGTAAGTATGATTGCTAGGAGAAAGCATGTTTGCATCTCAGAAGGCATAATTGCAGGCAAATTTTGAGAACATATATTGCAATATTTGTTTATGAATTTGATCTGCTGACCAATAATTATATAAAATCTGAAGGAGTATGACACGGGACTGTCCGTGGAGGTGGAAAGTTTCTGATAGCCATTCACTTGGGAGTGGCCAGAATGATTTCTTCATTGGGCAGTGCAGGCAGAGAGCTAGCTAGAGTGAGAAGGCGAAACGAATGAGCAGCATGATGGATTATGCTTTCACTGATACATACGCCTCAGGCTTATTATATGACCCTGTCAAGGAAACTCTTCGAACTAGTGGACATATTCTTCTGTCCTTTGGAGACGAACAGCTCTGTCCAACGGCGGATCAAACCCGCAGAAACCAAAATCCACTTTCGACTAACTGCATTCTGGTCAGCGGATGATCCATAATGGGTGGCTGAAACATGATCATCCTGGAAGTAGGTGAAATGCAAACCAGGGTGGTCTTGGTTTGCCTCCCGCCAACTTTATACAGGTAATGAAAATACACAAGAAAAGTTAACGAACAATCCCCCCAACTGTTGACGACCCTTGCAAACGTTATATGGACCACGATCTTAGTAAGAACACTATACAGGACGTAAGAACACTATACAGGACGGGTGCCACTTCCCATCTGGCGGATGTCCTCGAAAAATATAAAACTGACAACACAGGTGTCCAGGAAATGCGATGGACAGTATATGGTTGCACCAGAAAGAAAAACTGCGATATTTACTTAAGCTGCCATGAGCGAAAGCACGAATTCGGGTGCGGATCTATAGTTGGCAAGAGACTGCGACAACTAGTTTCAAGGTTCTACCTAGTGAGTGAACACATAGTCACAATTCGCATCAAAGCTAAATATTTCAACATCTTGTTAATGTTTGAGTACCATCCGACAGACGATAAAGACGATGAGGTCAACGAATCCTTTTATAAACGTCTGGAGGAAGTATACGAACGCTGCCCAAACCACGACATTAAGATTATTCTAGGCGATTTTAATGCCAAATTGAAAGTCTTTCGGTCAACCATCGGTAATCGTAGTCTACATGATACCACCACCTCCGATAATGGAATAATATTGGCAGACTTCGCCGCTGCAAAGAACATGGTAGTTAGTAGGACACGATTCCAACATAAGGACATACATAAGGTGACTTGGTTATATCCTGATCAGAGGCCGAAGAACCAGATTCGGATCACTCGGATCATTACCTGGTGGCTCCGAAAGTTCACACAAGACTGCGCAGGGCGAAAAACGTACGAAGCCGAACACGGGAAAAGCTAGATAGTGACAAGCTACAAATACCGGAGATATCAGAGTAATATCAACACAAGATCTCTCTCTTGCCAGGGCAGAATACCCCCCTCCTGAGGACCCAGATGCACAGAGGAACCACATCTCCCATTCTATGGAAACCACTGCAAGGACTGAACTTATCTATTAAACACCGCAGAAGGATAAGCTATGGTATGAAGAAGAATATTGCATTGCAACTGATGGAAAAGACGCTGCCCGTATGGCAACGAAACAGTCAGTTACAACGCGTGCTGCGAGCGAGCGGTACAAATGGCTGAGAAGGGAGGAAAACCTACAAATTAGGCGGAAAAAATGGCAGTGGGAGCAGAGAGAGAGAGTGAAAAATCCGAAATGTGCTGGATGAATAATGAATCCCGAAAACTTTTGCAGAGGGTAAGAAGATGGAATAGCGGGCCGAATAATGGGCTCCCACCTGCAAAGACAAGAATGGGAATCTGGTGACTGATAAGCAGTGCGTGCTTAAAATGTGGAGAGACCACTTTTCACCACTACTCCACTCAGATTTTTCCACTGAAGATCAGGTAGTAATGATCTGATCCCTCCGCCAGGACCAAATTAGAATTGCAATCTATCGGCTTAAGAATAGTAAAGCCGCTGGTGTGTATGGGCTACCAGCCGAGCACTTTAAGGCCGCTGAAGAAGGACTGCTTGCCCAAGTGCATTAACTTATATGCAGTATATGGTTGGGTGGAATCTATGCCTGACGATTGGAGTCTCAGTGTATTCTGTCCTGTATTCTAAAAGGGTGATCCGTGTGTATTTTCCGACTATGGCGGTATCAGTTTTTTATCCATCTTTCTTGCAGAATTTTTTAACGTTCGCCTTACCAACACCCAACCGCGTGACCATTTCGGTTTAAATATCTTTATAAATTTTTCTCCGATCTAGGGGCAAGTTGTTGTAGTGTGAAAAAATGTGATAGAATTTTTTTTTTTTTTTAAATTTTTTTATTTTTTCAATTTTATTTCAAACACATAAAAACCTTTGGTAAGGCCGAAGGTTAAGCCAACATCGACGAATTTGGAGCAGTAGAATTGATCTCTTTCCGTGGTTACCAATTTAGCGCACCTTTTCATATTTTTTTCGTACTTCTCCATGTCATTTAAATAATTATGCGTGACTTTTTCTCTTTCCATTGTAACAGCAACCTCTTCTGCTTTCTTTCTTTTATTGACTATTATCATGAGGTCAGATATCTTACACATATTAATTAATCAATCAAATAAACAAATTAACGTAATTTTAACATATTTCTCCAACTGGTTCTATCCTTCGCCTTTTCACGCCAGTTGGTAACACCACGGATACGGAGGGATTCTTCGGCCTGGTCTTTCCATCGGAGTCTTGGTCGTCCTCTTTTGCTGCTTCCATCGGGTACGTTATCAAAAACCTTTCGCTCTGGCTCATCTTCATCCATTCTAATAACATGGTCTAGCCACCGCAACTGGCCTAGAGGTGTCCACATCAGAATATAAATGATATTGCCCTTGATTCCAACGTCGGTCGTCGGTATTCGCCGTTTTCTTTGACAGGACCATATATTTTCTACGGATTATTTTTCTCTCGAATACTCCCAGGTGTTTTTCATCCGCTTACGATATGACCCAACTTTGGAAGCCATATGCCAGGACAGGTAAAATGAGAGTCTGATATAGCTGGACCTTTGTCCGTCGAGAGAGGGCTTTATCTTTAAACTGCTTGCTGAGTCCAAAATACCATCTATTTGCAAGCACAAATCTCCTATCTATCCCCAGGCTGACGTTGTTTTCCTTGTCAACGGCGGATCGAAGGTAGATAAATTCATCTACCACTTCAAAATTAAATCGGTTGTCAACGTTCAAGTGCGGACCAAGTCAAGAGGTTTGCTCATCTAATCATTAATTGCTCATTAAATCCTTTACTTACTTAGGTGGCCGCAAAGAACACAGAGCGGTCAAGTGCCTTACAAAATGAAGATAACATGTTTCTCCAACCGTCTCGATCTTCAGCTTTTCGGCTCCAGTTGGTAACAGCAAACTCTCGCAGGCAATATTCCACCTGGTCTTTTCAGCGAAGTCCTGGTCGTCCTATTTTTCGATGTCCTTCGAGCACGTCTTCGAATGCCTTTCGCACTGTTTCATTCTGATCCATTCATCTGGCATAGCCTAGCCAGAGTAAACGCGCTATTTTGATAACATAATTATCACCCGGCCCAGGGCATCCTACATTAGGTCACTGATCGTACGCAAAGATTTTCCACCGACGAGAATAACAACGTCGTCCGCATAGGCAACTATTCTACGTCCACTCAACTCAAAGTCCCTAAGAATACCGTCAACCACTAAAAGCCACAGCAGAGGGGATAACACTCCACCCTGCGGAGTGCCCCTTGTAGTCAGCTTCCGAAATGAGCTCACCCCTAGGTTCGAATTTACAATGCGATCTGTAACCATGTTTGCGATCCATTCGATAAGAAGTGGAGGCACCCCAGCGGATTCTAGAGATTCCCTGATAGCACTGGATGACACATTGTTAAAAGCAACTTCTATCCAAGGAGGCAGCTAAAGTAAAATCCCCAAACTTCAAGTTGAGCTCAAGATAACCGACAACATCGTGCAGAGCAGTTTCCACAGATTTACCCTTGACGTAGGCATGTTGTCTATTATTCAATCAGCATGTGCTAATTCGATTCCTAAAGTACAAGTCAACTCTCCAAAACTTTCAATAGAAAGGATGAGAGGCTGATTGGTCTGGAGTCCTTAGGAGAGACATGACTAGTCTTTCCCGACTTGGGAATAAAAACGACTAGTACCTCCCTCCATTTATCTGGTAACAGGGAAAGTCTCACACAATCTCTATAGACACTCAGAAGATGAATAGCCCAAAGCAATCTCGATTCATCAACTATGTCCTCAATCACTCCCAGTTGCGAGATATCTGGAGTGGAGGTCGCCAGGTGTCTATATCCACACAATTTGGAAATTAAGTTTCCATAAGAAGCTTAAGTGTCGCAGCTCCGGGGTTGGTCCATGACCCATCGAATTTCTTAATGTCGCCGAGGACTTTAGGGTCCTTGGACAACACGCTACGAAATCGCGCAGCGTCATTTACCTCGATTATGGATTCACAGAAGCTGATCCAGGCGGCCTTTTTTGCCTTTTTAATTTCCTTCTTGAACTGATTAAAACTATACACAGTCCAGTCCGATTCCCTTTTCAATTTCTTGGAACCGTGTCCACCACACAGGCTGCCTCCTCTTATTCGGGAAAGTAAGAGGGCATGCATCAATAAAGCATTTATAGACGAGATCTGTGACTTTGTAAACTTTCCTATTAACATCGTCACTTGTGGTGCAGGGATTGGAGTCCAACCCCGACAACCTAGTGACAAGTTCATGAAATTTCACACAGTCAGTTTTCCTAGCCACGAAGTTAATAGTGAAGAGAATTGTACTACGGTCAGAAAAGGAGTAGGCATCCGACACCCTCCAATCCTTTAAAATCAATTCCTCAGAAGATTGGGGGTATGTCAATGACACGCTCACTCAATTTATTACGAAAGGTGGCCCTATTTCCCCTATTACAAATCTTGAGCCCGGATTGAATAATACAATCAAAGACAGACTCACCTCAATTATTTATCGCAGCGCCTCCCTTCAGCCAGTCGACACCACAGAAGCTAATCAGATCGATACTCTCACTATCGTCCAACATGGCTCCAGTTGCTAGGGTTGATCTTACCATCAGGATCAGCTCTACCAATAATTGCAATCCCAAGGGACGAATTTGCTCCTAAGCTACTTTGTTGCTGTGGCTTCTTCGAGCCAAGAGGTGTCCTTCACCGGATCTAGTTATCTTGGCAATCTTCCCGCTTTTTGGGACGTGGGCCAAGAGAACCGGATTGGATTCTAGCACTGAAGTAGAGGGACCATCCACAGATTGCGCTGGAGGATCCTCTACTCTCGAAGAGCTGGCAGCCCTGTTTGCGGACTTTGCAGCCGGTAAACCTGGGGCCTGGACCCGGGTGTTTGGAGTGGGACCAAAAGTCGATGTATTGCTTACATTTTGGACAGACGGGCTACCCCTTCCATCACTCAGGGGCACCGCATCAGCATGCGAAAGCTCGTACCTCCTGATACAATCCCGGCATTCGAATAGCACCCGCAGATTCTTGTCAGAGAGAGATTTGGCATCTCAGCTCATGATTCATCTTACGATGGCGCATTCTCTGCGATAGACGTATCTCTCTCTATGAGCACTAGATCTGTTTCTAGACTTGCCAGCTTTGACCGAGGAGGAACCCGCACCAGCCACCCCATGTCCGGTGTTTCCGGGAGGTGGAGTTAGAGTATTGTCAACCTTATCAATATGCTGTGCTGTAACGATGGTGGTATCACCATTCTCTTTAGAGAGGGGGATACAGTACCCTCGTCGCTACCTGTGTAGTTCACAGTTTCCCATGAGATCAGCAGTACCGCCAACCTCACAGGTAGAACAATTGAGGTGGTCCCGTCCTTGCAACATCATCATAGATACAATCTTACGGTGCTGTTGCGCTTTGATGTCGTGGATACGCACGGGGTCCGTCTCAAAGGTCATATTGGTATTTGTCAATCGTGAGCCAGTATCGTTTGCAGTGTGGTTGTCAATTTGGAGAATATTTTTATTAGCTTCCGTTTTCTGTGTTTTGTCATTGGTGTTCATTGTGAGTCTCATGAGTATGCCAGTAAAAAGTAATACAGTCCAAACCAGTGATGGAGTGAGCTGGACCGGGCTACACGTTACTACCAAACCGTACCCTGGCGTCGGAGACTTATGAACGAACAATTACGCATTGAGTTGTGTTATCAAAATCGTGCACTCTGGACAATGTGTCTCGTAATTTACGTTCATTTTATGGTCGGCCCTGTCAATTGGCCACCTTGTTCGTGCTCTTTGGTTATACTAGACTATTTTTTAAGTCTAAGTGACAGAATGGACCACGATAAGCGTACCCGTGGGCAAAATTTGCATGAAATATTCTTTAAAAAGTAAATGGTAGGCATTGATTTATCGATCCAAATAAATATTTCATTCACGTGTACAAATTTTTGTGTTTTCTTCAATTTTCAAAAATCAAATAGCAAAAGTCACCCATTATAACGATGACGAAGATAAAGAATCCACTGAATGCAAGCGTCCAGCATTAGCCGGCGGGACAATGCCTACTAGGGGGTCCTATCTATTTCGGAACCTGTGAGAATTTTCCCAGATAAACGTAGACAAAATCTTGATCTTCTCCGGTAGGGATAGCGTTCAATATCGTATCACAATGGACTAATAAGTTAATAGGGCGTTTAAATGCACTCGATCTTGCAGATCTACTCGATAAACGACGAATCACTCTATTATCATGTGATTTTTCATGCATTTTTGTACCCAAGATAGAGTAAAATTTTACCTCGATAATGATATTATCACAAATCATTTCAACCGCAGAGTTGTATACGCACCTTCAGTATGAGGCTGTGTGAACATGAAATGGAAATGTAAAGGAAACGTGTTTCACTGACCATGTACATTAATGACATCATATACTTACTTTTAATTAAACAAACAAATTAAACAAATTTCAACATATTCTTCCAACTGGCTCTATCCTTCGCCTTTTCTCGCCAGTTGGTAACACCAAGGATACGGAGGGATTCTTCTACCTGGACTTTCCAGCGGAGTCTTGGTCGTCCTCTTTTCCTGCTTCCATCGGGTACGTTATCAAAAATCTTTCGCGCTGGCTCATCTTCATCCATTCTAATAACATGGCCTAGCCAACGCAATAGGCCCTCTTTGATTCGTCTAGCTATGTCCACGCCAGAATAGAGATTATATACCTGTGCGTTCCAGCGCTAGTGTTTTTCATCCGCTTGCGATATGGCCCAAGTTTCGGAGCCATATGTCAAGACAGGTAAAATTAGAGTCTGATATAGCTGGACTTTTGTCCGTCGAGAGAGGGCTTTGTTCCTAAACTGCTTGCTGAGCCCAAAATAACATCTATTTGCATGCACAATTCTCCTATCTATCTCCGGGCTGACGTTGTTGTCCTTGTTCATGGCGGATCCAAGATAGACAAATTCATCTACCACTTCAAAATTAAATCGGTTGTCAATGTTCAAGTGCGGAACAAGTCGAGAGGTTTCTCTAGTCGCTGACACCATCAATTTTGTCTTGCCCTCATTAACAGCAAGACCCACCTTCGCTGATTCCTTTTCGATTCTTGAAAATACTGCAGTAACCTCTCGCAAATTTCGCCCAAATTTCGTCAGCATACGCCAGCAACATATGGCTTTTCGTTTTAATGGTCTTGTTCGTATGTACTGCAGCCTTTCTCATTATTATCTCCATTAAGATGTTGAAGAGATTGCACGAAAGTGTCGCCTTGTCTAAGTCCTCGCTTGGTACAGAATGGTTCAGTGAGGTCTTTCCCCACTTTCACTGCTGATTTGGTGTTCTTCAGCGTCATTCTACAGAGGCGAATCGGTTTTGCGGGAATACCAAGTTCAGACATAGCTTCGTACAGTTTCCCCGTATGGGGCTATCGAAAGCAGCTTTGTAATCGACAAAAAGGTGGTATGTATCGATTTGCATTTCGTGGGTCTTTTCCAGGATTTGGCGTATCGCGCATATTTGGTCAGTTGTGGACTTGCCTGGTCTAACACCACACTATATAAGGTCCAATCAGGTTTTCAATAGTTGGCTTTAGTTTTCCACATAATACGCTTGACAAGACCTTATACGAGATGGATAAAAGACTGATACCGCGATAGTTGGAACAGACACACGGATCACCTTTTTTGAATACAGGACATAATACACTGAGACTCCAATTGTCGGGCATAGATTCCCCCAGCCATATACCGCATATCAGTTGATACATGCGGGGTATCAGTCCTTTGCCACCTGCCTTAAAAAGTTTAGCGGATAGGCCATCCGCACCAGCGGCTTTATTATTCTTCAGGCGGGAGATCGCCGTTCTAATCTCGTCTTGGTTGGGGGGGTACAATCTTTACTATCTTCCACTATCATTACCTCCTGATCTTCAGTGGAAGAATCTGAGTGGAGTAGTGCTGAAAAGTGGTCTCTCCACATTTTGAGCACACACTGCTTCTCAGTCACCAGCTTCCCATTCTCTTCCTTGCAGGAGGGCAGCCCGTTATTCGATCTTCTTACCCTCTGCAAAAACTTTCGGGATTCACCATTCATCCTGCACATTTCGGTTCTTTCACTCTCTCTCTCTCTCTGCTCCCACTGCCATTTTTTTCGCCTAAATAGTTGGTTTTCCTCCCTTCTCAGCCTCTTGTACCGCTCACTCGCAGCACACGTTGTAACTGACTGTTTCGTTGCCATACATGCAGCGTCTTTTTCATCAGTTGCAATGCGACATTCTTCGTCGTACCATGGCTTATTCTTCTGCGGTTTTTGATAGCCAAGTTCAATCCTTGCAGCGATTTCCAAAGAATGGGAGGTGTGCTTCCACTGCGCATCTGGGTCTTGGGGAGGGGGGGTATTTTGCTCTAGCAGGAGAGAGAGTTTCCGTCGATAGGACATTGATATCTCCGGTATTCGTAGCTTGTTAATATCCAGCTTTTCCTGTGTTTACTTTAGCTAGCTAACGGAGGTTTCCGATAAGCCATTGCCGAGGACATACTGCAAGGAAGTAGTGAGCTGCTTGGACTGCCCAATGAAGGAATCATTTCTGGCCACTCCGAAGTGAATGGCTATCAGAAACTTTCCACCTCCAAGGACAGTCCCAAACATGATTAATATAAGGGGTAGTGTTATAAGGACAGCTGATATTGCTTCCTTTCTTTGTTTTCTAAATACTAAATAAATTCAACACAAAAATATCTTTAATTGCGTAAAAAGTTATTTCTACAAATACATAAAAAGAAAAACTGACTCACTGACACTGATACTAATCCATACAAATCCTTCTGCCACCACCTGGTATAATTCCATAATGGTATCATGAAATACGAAATGTCAAAACCAAATCGAGTGAAAATGCATGTAAACATCCTCAACCATTTTTTGAGGTGGCGCAGAACACGGTATTTAAGCAAAAAAAAGTAAAATGCCAAAATCCGGGCAAATGCATTGTTTCTGAGTTATGGTCTCCGAAATTTCAGATGTGTGAGAGGGTAATGGGGTTAAGGTACTGTGTATCATCACTTTTTTGTAAGTATAAAACAAGTCAAAATAAGCTCAAAAATTCAGCTAGAATTCTTCGATAACTCGCTTAGTTATCGAGTTCTCGTATCTTGAAATTTTGAAGAATTGTCGAATTTTTTTTTCCAAAATTATCGAATTTTTTTTTCAAAATTTCAACATGCGATAACTCGATAACTAAGGGACTTATCGAAAAATGCTGTAGAGGTTTTTGCGTAGCCGGGCTAAGGGACTTTCTCCTCTGGGGTAGGTCCAACACCCGCTTCGGCATTGTATTTTTGTGGTATAAAGCTTTCTGCGTGGACGGCCTTCGGTCGAGCTAAGGGATTTTCTCCTGTGGAGTACGTCCGTCACCGGCTTCGCGGCTTCGGTATAGTATTTTTGTGGTATAAAGCTTTCTGCGTAGACGGCCTTCGGCCGGACTAAGGGATTTTCTGCTCTGGGGTAGGTCCAACACCGGCTTCGCGTCTTCGTCATAGTATTTTTCGGTTATAAAGATTTCTGATTTTGAGAAAGTAAAAGAAAATATTTGATAATTTTTCGACATTCGAGGGGTCCACAACTCCGAAACTATGCATTTGCCCCGATTTTGTTATTTGCCTTTTTTTGCTTATAATAACATGTTCTATCCGACGCAATATATTTTTTTTAATTTTTGGAGGGTAAGTCGTGTAATAGACAGCTTTGTTCCAGTGAGCTCGAAGCGGATATTAAACGATAGGCAGCAAAGTTCTACTGCATTAAAAACCTTCCCATTCCAAGGTTCTTACATTGACCTAGAAAGGTACAAGTGCGGCGCTTGCCATCCCTAATATTAAGCAAATTTCAGCTTTCCCTTTACAACACGAAAAAAAGTTAATTTCGAGCAACTTCCCAACACCATAAACGTTCAATCTTGTGCAGCAATAATTTTTTGCACTTTCCAGCACAGGTGAATAAAAAACAAAAGAAACGAAACAACCGATTCATTCTTCACATTGCCATTACCAAAAATTCACACGCAGAAGAAAAAGGAAAAATTTATCGACATTTTCACGGGTGATTACAAGTTTCAAATATTAAAATTTTTCAATTAAAATCAAGCAAATACAACCAATAAATGAAACAAATGATTCGCCCAACGGAAAGGAATTGTATACAAACATTTTGACAAAGTTAAATTTGAACCAAATTGTGATTCTCGTCTATGAGTGGTGTTCTTTTCTTTTTTCCTTTTATTATTTTTGTGTTAACTTCTATTTTGCAAAACGAAACGAAGACGGAAGAGCAAAAGCAAGAGATCTACTCTGTTTTGTGTGGTGACGGACGACGATTGTGGAAAAGCGTAGCATTGTGTGTGTAGAGTTGAGTAAACTCTGCCTCTGCTGGAAAATAGAAATCATTTTGGTGTGATTACCCAAAAATTGTGAATTAAGTGAAGTTCAACAAAAGGGCTATCTACAGTATCATCATCTAACAAAGACAACGCACTGCAAGTCACAAGGCAGAAGTAATAGCAGCACAATAGAGTGGTCTAGTAGTTGCAAGTGGAAATTTTGCTTCTCTAAACCTCCCCCCTCGAACCATTCAACACAACTATACAGACAAAACAACACAAACAGGCGAACACACTCACTCACTGACTTTGTCCGTCTGTCAGCCGTAAGCACATTAGCAGCAGCGAAGCGCAGAACAGTGAAGAGACAAAACAATGTCTGAAAACAAAGAAGAAATATTGGCTAATTTTCAGGTTCATAATGAGACTCATCTATGAACTGTTCATGAAAATGTATTAATTAAATAAAATATATTTCACACTTTCAGAGCATAACTGGCATAGATGATGTGGGGGAGGCATTTTCACATTTGGAAGAATGTAACTGGGATTTGATGGTATATTGAAAAACAATAGAGTTACTTTGTTCTGGTGGTGTTTATTGAGTTTTTGTTGATCCTTTTGTCGTTTCTAGGCTGCCATACAACGTGTGATACCTCAAGATGATCACACACATGCAGCCGAGTCAGCGACTCCACCCCTAATAAAGACGGAGAATAACTTGTCCTCATCAACGCGTCATGCCACGAGTAGTTCAACATCAGCATTAAATAACTTCTCCAGTGCTGCAGGACCCTCAAAAAGTTGTCCACGATGGCTTAAGAATGCCTCGACGAATAATTTAGGCAGTTCGGCGGCGGAAAGTGCATTTGTACCAGGTATGTGGAGTATTTATATATATATGTATATATAGGGTAGTAATATAATGGAATAATTTTCGAAAGTCTATATTTAATTTTTTCATAATTTGTTACCCTAAAATTGTTTTTTTTTTTTCATTTGATTATACCGTCATACAAATGCTCTCAAAATTAATACCATGTAGTATAACTGGTTCTGTGAAAAACTGTAATGTGTCGAAAAATGTTCCTTGGGGTCGATTCTCTTGGTAATAATTTCGTGCAAAATCATTAATGCTAAAGCATGTGTAAAATATGCGCCGCGTGGCGCATTGTAGAAACAGTACACATTTTGCCGGAATCGTTATCATTCGATATAAAAATTAATGAATTTAATTTTTATTTCGATTACTTTTTACCCACCGTAGAATTGCCTACCAGGTAGTAGCATTGAAAGATCCGTGGTGACCATAACACCATAGAGTAATTATAACAAGAGAGAATATTTGACTCATCTGATGTTTCCTTTCACACTCTTCGTGGTGCGGTCGGAGTGATAAAGAGATGTTTGACGAAAAGTGACTTACACCAGGTGGAATTACAATAACTTCTTGCTTTAATTTTTCATGACGTTTTGGTGGAAAGCTGTGAAATTTAAATGTGTTTTACACTATTTTTATTGACTGTTATTGTTAGCATATATTTTGTTTTCTATTTAACACAATAATTTTATCGTTGTTGCAATTTTGTTGGTTGTTTTGAACCAAGTAATTTTAGCAATAAAATTAAAGCAATAAAATTTTAGTGTAAAGCAATAAATGGGATTTTTTTGTTCGCAAAAAAAGTCAAAAAATATGACATTAAAATTATAAAATTTCATATCAAAAGGAAAAATAATTTTCAACAGAAATATCAATTTGAAACAAGAATACAACACGTTACTTGCAGTAGAATATCTGATATTTCAATATCTAATAAATCAACTCCTGCCATTTACTTTTTAAATATAATTTTATGTAAATGTTGCCCAGGCTTCGCTTCAGGTGGTCCATTTTCAAAGCCAAATTTTGGCACACTTGTCTTAACATTTCGGCCGCTATCTCGCCAATATAACACGTGTTATATTTCATTGGTGTCATGACACAGCTGATCGACCTTGTAGCTGCAAATTTAATACAGGATAGAATGTGAAAGGGAATGAGCGATAGGCGAATTGAAAAAATTGTCTTTAAATTTAATTTTATTAACACAAGACTTTTAAAATAACTTTATATGCAATAAATTAGGTTTGATTTGAAGAACACAACAATTTTATTGAATTGTTATTAGTATTACGTATAAATTCTGGCAGAAAAAAACAATCACAGAGTAATGACACCTAGAGTAGCGACTTCTCTCAGTAAATTTACTAGATTAGGCTTTGTTGCATATGGACGTTGCATGTTGAAAAGTATTGCTTTAGTAATACCATATAGAGGCAATGGTTCACAACAACCAGCAAGAAAACAACAGCGGCATTTCATTTTGTGTGTTAACAATTTTGTGTTAAATACAACACATGCAGCATCTACAGAGAGTGGAGATTCTATGTCCCAATCTTAGGGCGTGTTTTCCTACAAGACAATATCCCGTAAGTCTTCCTATCATTGTGGATAACCTGCCACTCGGCAAGTTAAGTAGTTGCCTTGTCCTCTTCCTGTCCACCTGTGGCCAGAGGACCCTGGCTTGTTTGCAAGTTAAACTAAGTCTCCACTTGTCCTTGATCATATTATCGGCCTACTGTCTGATCTGCAAACGGCAGGTAGAGATTGGCGTACTAACACCTTCTTTTGCCGGAAGAACCTGTGGCGTAGTGCCCTGTCTAGCTAACGCATCCGCTACGCAATTGCCTGGAATGTCGCTGTGTCCCGGTACCCAGATGAGTCTGATGTCAAAATACTCTGCCATCACCCTAACTGATGAGTGGTATTCTTTCACCGTCAGGGACTTAGCAAACATGGCTTCCAGGGATTTTATGGCAGCCTGGCTGTCTGTGTAGATACATATTCTCCGGAGGGTTGTGACACTACTTTTCAGTAGTTCAGCAACCTCCAGTATGGCATATGACATACATACATACAGTGGTGTGCGATGAAATAGAGTCAACACTAATCAACATTTTCAAAAGAAAAGCAAATGTAGAAAAATTAAATTTTGTTTATAACTTTTATTTTTAACTGTTCAATTAAGAACTAGATATAACATTTTAGAACATTAATGTTGTAATTTAAAATTATATCATTAGGTATAAATCAAAATATTTCAAAATGCCCCGTTTTGCCTGTGAATTAAAATAGAGTCATCGCGATTCATCATCTGAACTAGAATAAATAGCTTTGTTAAATAAAATGTATGTTTCATTAATCCTTTATATTATCTCAGTACTTTATGAAATAACTATTAATTTTTATCACAGCTAAGCAACGTCTTGACATTGAATCATCAAGTCTCCACAAGTCATGTTTTCCACGCCGATTGTACCAGTGTCATAAGCTGATCTTTATTAAATTGGTTTATTCCTTTGATAGACACTTTAATGTCCCGTCACAAATTCTGAATAGGATGTAAGCCCGGCGACTGCATAGACCATCTTAAAACTATGATACTATTATTTTCAAACGAAGCTTTTGCTCGCTTCGATGTGTGTTTGGGGTCGATATTATGTTGAAACACCCATCGAAGCGGCATTTCCCATTTAGCACAAGGCATCATGATGTTTTTTTAATACAGTGGTATAATATGCAGCGTCCATTGTCTGTTCAATTTGGAATAAAGGTTCTGTCCCAATGTAAGAGTAACAACCCCGTACCATTATGTTTCCCCTACCACGCTTAACTGTTTGGATTGTGTTCTGGGGCCTGAATTCGGTGTTTTAAGGTCTTCGTACAGGAAGATTACTCTTATCATAGTTACCCAATCTCAATTTAGTTTCAGCTGTCCTCAAAATATTTCGCCATTTGCGTACGGACTATTTCACATGCTCCTTGGCAAAATGCTACATTTTTTGAACGTTCCGTTTGGATAGAAATGGAACTTTACGGAGACTTTTTGCCTTTAAATTGTTTTTAGTTAGCATTTTTCTTAATGTAGAGGTGTCAACATCCCGATCGCATTGCCTTTTAAGGGCGGAAGAGGTAACAAAAGTAATTTTCAGGGTTTTACCGTCTGTTTCCTGGATTGGGGTTATATTTTATTCCGGTCTCCAACATTATGTATGTATGTAGCTTCTGAATTCTTTTATCGTCTCTTTTATTCTTTCTTGGCGCTCATGATTGCAATATTTACATCGGCCCATTTAGGAACGTCAATAATGACAATTTATTAATACTACTAATAAACATTAATCATATTTAGAAGCTAAACTTTGTTTTCAAATTCAAATCCAAACTACCATTAACCATTTCAAAAAAAAAAATATTTTTTTTTGTAATTGCACACGTCATTACATAGCCTTTAAAATACTGACACTGACCTGGAGAACAGTAGTGTACAAAATTTATTAAAAATGACGGCATTATATTCAGCACAGGACCGGTCAATCAGGTTCAGAATTTCTTGACACGAAACATTTTGGACCACTGATTTGCAGAGAATAAAAGTTTTGACGAGTGTGTGACTCTATTTAATCGCACACCACTGTATGTACATACATACATATCTGTGGACTTTTGACAAAACAACCTCTTTCTAAAACAGCAATTTTAAAGTGGAGCGAAATAGATTTATAAATACCTCACAGCTATTTTTAAAAAATAACTGGCTAAAATTAAAAATAGTGTAGATTTCCATTTTAATATTAAATTTTTAGCAATTATTTTTTAAAAATAGTTTTGAGGTATTTAAAAAGCTTTTTCGCTCCCCTTTAAAATTGCTGTTTTAGAAAGAGGTTGTTTTGTCAAAAGTCCACAGATATGTATGTATATAGAAAAAATATTTTCAAAATTTTGACACAATTTTTTTTCACGATGTCATTTTAAAATCTTTATTATGCATATTTTGTCTTCCCCATTTTGCTGTGTTTTACATAAATATTCCATCAACTATACAAAATAAATATGTTTGTAGGTGTTTTTCCGAAACAGAATGTCAAACCTGTGAATCAAATGAGATTTTTTGAAAAATTAGCTAATTGATGGAATAGTTATGTAAAATACTTTAAAATGACGTCGTGAAAAAAATGCTCTGTCAAAATTTTGAAAACTTTTTTTCTATATACATATGAATGTATGTACATATGTGACATCATAAGCCCCATATTGTCAAAATAAAATTTGCTTCCAAAATATTCTAGGAATCGAAGCCGGTATGGTACTATTAGTACCCTCGTATAAAAAAGTTTGACGTTTCCGTTAGCACTTCATCATTACGCGTCGTTTGAGACACCACTCAAAAAAAGTTTTCAGTACACCCTAATGTATTTGGCCACCTTTTTTGTCATTTCCAGTATGTTGGGTCTGAAACTAAACTTGGTGTCCAAAATAACACTTAGGTATTAGGCGCACTCTACAACTTAGTTTCACAACCATTCTACGTGACAGTATCCAAGGTAGATAGTTATACCTTCAGGAAAAAAGTACCAGCTCGGGTTTGGCCGGGTTTACACCTAGTCCATATTCAACCGCCCGTCTGCACAAAGTCTGTAAGATATCCCCTTAGGGTACTGGGATACTTTATTCTTATAGCTATTGCCCCACTGTCCGCATAAGAAACAATTTTCGCACCCGCATTTTCCAGGGTGAGCAGAATTCCATTCAGCGCAAGGTTGCATGCAACTTGAGACAAGACCCTCCTCGAGGTGTGCCTCTGTTAACGTACCAGGTAAAGGTCGAGGTTTCCTGTTTGTAGCACTCGTATTTGTCTACCGTCCTGACCAAAGAGTCTTATCTTGTTGGTTTGTAGTTTTTGTGAAAACTAACTGCCTAAGTACAAGTCTAGACGTGATTCTAAAATGGATTTGCCTATTCTTTCATGTATGCTTTTCCTTACAATGCCCAGTCTACAGTTTCTCTCCAAAAGTAAAGGAATACAAAGCGCTGAATCTGTTTTAATTGCAGCTTGAGCCGAGCTTGGGTATATATTAGAATAATGAATGTCAATCGAAACCTCCTTGAAGTGTATCCAATTGTACAGCCTCTATATTTATCACATTCATTTACCTTTTTTCAGTTGCATCAACATCTGCTGATGCTGACATAATCGATCTCACCTCAGATATGGATATAGCCGAAAATCGGACATCAACATCCACATCGTCGTCAACTTCTGCCTCAGCGTCTGCAATAAGGCAAATCATTTTCAACATACATTTTGATCAACAAATCTATGATATACGACTGCCCTCCAACGCCACTATAGGTGAGATAAATATTCCATCTCATACCCTTTCTTTTATTTTTACATTTCTTTAATTTTCTTGTTTCTTCACAGAACAATTGAAAAAGAAAGTTCACGATGCTACAGGAGTTCCCATATGTCGTCAAGCAATACGCGGCTGGCCGCCTGCTAAATTACACGACGCTCAAATACCAACAACACTGCTGTCGGTTTTAGGTTTATCGCCAGAGAATGAATTAATATTAATTGATTTAACCGAAGAGGGTTATATGGATTTTGAAAAGTATAGTAAACTTATTTAATTGTAAACATTTTTAAAAATATTTCTCATCTTACCCCTAGCGATGAAGTAAGCAACCGTTTAGAGAAAAATTTCGTACTTACTATTGTCCAACAGCCAAATGGTACGCGGCATGAGCTAAGTTTTTCCGGACGTACAACAGTGCAAGAGGTTAAAACAAATGTTTATTATGTTACTGATATTCAAGTGAGGCACCAGGAATGGACGGGCTGGCCGAATGGTTGCGAGAATGACACAACATTGGCGGTAGGCATATGAATCTACTTACACCCGTACGCATAACGAGAAGTTAGCCACCGGCTATCATCTGGTCAATAATTTTCAATTTGCATCTCATCAAAAAAGCTGTGTCCAACGAGTAGATACGAATCGAATGAATACGAACAGCTGTCGTTTTACAAACAACAATCAATACAATCACTATTGCATTTGGCTAAAACAGGCATGTTCATTTTGTAGTTAAGACAGTAGACAGGAAACGTATTTATCAACTCTTGATTAAAGAGTGGCCAGACCTACAAATCGTTCCAGTAAGACACTCGTTGTAGGGAGCGTAACTAAATTTTCGTTATGAATACGGGGTGGAGTTTGTCATTATTTTTGTTGACCTGTGTTTTTACTAATAATTTGTATTTACAATCTGTCATTTAGCAATCTGGCATACAATTGTCTCACAACTTTATTTTGCATAATGCTGCGGATAAATTGCGCAATAATACCAACAATACATCTTCCACAACAAGAAGTTCCAAGTAAGTTTCGATAGAGAAGTCTCACAGAATTTATTTTTAGAAATCTCGCAACCAGACTTAGGGGTTGTATTGAATAAAATTCAAATATTTTCAAGAGGCACCTTCGTTTTTTACAATTATTTTATAGACAACTTTGTGGTTCAATGTTTTCCTTCAAACAACTTTCTTTTCTTCATAACCTTTTCAACATATATATTTCATTTAGTGCTGTGGGTCTTGATACCGACAGTTCGGCGGATGAATTCGAAGATGCTTCTGACTATAATGCCAGTGAAGACTTTTTCACCGATCCATTGCCAGTACAACCAACCACAAGATATTTAAGTAAGTAATCAAAATCACTAGAATATTTCATGTTCTGTTGAAATTTAAAATCTTTACTTTGCTCCGACAGTTCCGAATAACACAGATAATGAAGTTAGCGGATCTCTAAAGTTCATTGAAAACTATAAACAACGATTTGGCGAACCGTGTCCAATGTTCTTTCCCGGCAGTCTGGAGGATGCGATTAAAGAGGCTTGTCACAAACCAGCCAGAGAGGTAAATAAATTCGCATCCTCACACTAAACTGAATCTTTGTATAAAACATATTTTCCTTTAGCGTAAATTATTGGCCATCTATTTGCATCATGGTGAAAGTATTTTAACCAATGTTTTCTGTGATCGTCTAATGAAAGATGAGAATATACTACAACAATTTGCTGAAAATTTCATTGTTTACGGTTGGGATTTAACACATGAAAGTAATAAACATTTGTAAGTCACTGGAAATCACATTGAGATATCACAAAATCCACAACACTCCATTTTCTTTATATTCCTAATTGTATAGATTTCTATCTTCTGTCACGGCCTGCATTAGCAATACGGCTTCGATAACTGTTCGTAATATATCGATAGACAAATTACCCTCGATATTGGTGATTGGTAAAAGTCGCTTGTCGGGTCGTTCATCGTGTGAAGTTTTATCTGTGATTCATGGTAATTTTCTTTTTAAATTACATATCAATTATTTTTTTAAATATTTTCAATTTGTTCATTTGTTACTTCTTTATTTCCAGGTAATGTTTATTTGGATGATCTTTTGTCACGTCTTTGGGAATCGGTTGATATGTACAATGATCATTTAAAAGTCGAAATTGCCGAAGAAGATGCTCGTGCCGCACGGGATCAAGTTAAAGCCGAACAAGATATGGCCTATCAAGAAACTTTACAAGCTGACATTGCCAAAGAAGCTGCTAAACGCCAAAAGGAAGCTGCCGTAGTAGCTGAGAGGCAACGTTTGGAATCGGAAAAAGCTGAAGAAAATGCAAGGCGCGAATCGATAAGAATTGTGGTAAGATATCTATATAAAAAGCATTTGCCCGGTCATTTAAAACTAAACATTAAAACATTCTCGAAGCACTGCAACTATGCGGTAAAGCAAGAGAAAAAGAGGAACATGGAGGAAAGAGATTCATGTTCATTGTGTTAGAATAATTCAACTTTTCAGTGTGAATTGATACTTGGGGTTTTCGAACGATACTAATTCCCATATGTAAAGATTCTCATGCGAGTTTGTATATATACGGTTGACGATCTACCGCTGGTATCAATTCAAGCACAGTATTGAGGCATCTGATGTTGAACTTGTTACGACGTTCGAAACTAGTCGTGCTGCTTTCCTAATAGGTCTGTTATTCCAAAAAACCAACAATTTTTCACTTAGAAATATGTTTCTTGAGGTTTGCCTCTGTTAACATACCTGGTAGAAGTCGTGGTTTCCTCTAAGTAGTACCAGCGCAGTATTGAGGCGTCTAATGATGAACTTGTTACGGCGTTCGAAACTAGTTCTGGTTTCCTAAATGGTATGTTATTCCAAAAAACAAACCAAAAATGTTTCTTGGGGAGTGCCTCTGTTAACATACGTGGCAGAAGTCGTGGTTTCCTGTTAGTAGCACCCGTATTTGACTACCTTCCTGGCTAAATAATCTTATGTTATTGGTTTGTAATTTTTGTGGAATCTACCTGCCTTAAGTATTTCTCTAGACGAGATTCTATATATTTGAATAAATCATTTGTCAAGACGTCCGCAGAGTCATACAAAATATTGAATATCACGCGAAATCCCCTTGAATTGTATCCGATTGTACAGCCTGATGATATACCGGTGATATCAATTCAGGCACAGCAGATAGGCATCTGATGATGAACTTTTTACGGCTTTCGAGACTAGTCATGCGCTTTCCCGAACGGTCTGTTGTTCCAAAAAAAACAACCATTTTTCACTTAGAAAAATGTTGCTGACCTTGCAAGCTTGTAGTATAAACTTCTAATACGTTAACACGCATCTGCAAATTAGTTTAAATGAATTTCTGGATGGGTTGGAAGTAAACCCTGTCAGTCATTAGCCAAAAATATTTGGTCATGTAGGCTTTATTCGAAGATCAACAAATATTTCACTTAAACAATAGTTAGTCACCGGCTATCATCTGCCTAACGGGTTTTAAGTCCTAACACTTCAAATGAACTGTGTCCAACGAGCGAATACATGCTATCTTTTGACGAACATCTGCCGTTTTAGGTTCCGTATACAGTTTTTATAAAATTATCGTTCCCATAAGAAGCACTGGTGTAAATAATTACGATAACTTCGTGATATGGTTGGCATTCAGCTGTATTCGAAAAAAAATGGTATCCCATGAAGGGATTGGGGAGAGCTTCTCACAACCAGTGATATGCGCGATTTCTAGTTTTATTCTCACTGATTGAAACCTAGTTTTTCACCGGCTCCGTCCCGTATTTTGAGAAGCTTCTTCATGGCGAAATACTAAATAGTGTCGCCGTTACTAAGAAAGGTGACCGTAGTCTAAATAAATTTTAACGATCTCCATGGCCACAAAAATGTCGTGAACCAAATCAAATACAGAGTTGCTATGTCAATGTTGTTTCGTACAAAAACATTTGTTTGGCAGCGGAAATTTGACATTTCGAAAACATTTTGACATTTTAGAACGAAAACAATTGTTTGCGAGCGAAGTTTGAAATTTCGTTATTTTAACCAAAGAGGAATTTAGGGTAGAGCAATTTATACTCTCGTCTGACGTTTCATTTCATACTCTTCGTTGTAGGTTTGTGAAAATGAGAGAAATTCGACGAATCCATGCTTTCCACCATAAATTACATAAATTACACTATCCTAAATTCCTCTATGATTTTAACAAGTAGAGTAGGATGAAAAATTGTTCATGGAATACTTGCAAGGTAAATCAGATCTAGTTTAGGTGGTAACTCTCTTCAACGAAAACTTCGGTATGGACATGACAAAATTTGTAACGAAAATTCATGAATATATAGTTTGTATTTGACTAAATCAGACATGTTAATACAAAAATTGGACAGTAGACAACTCTTGGCGTTTTACTAAACCAAACCACATTGTAATTAGGCGCTTGTTGTACGGAGCGTACATCCAGTGTCTAACTTTTCGTTACGAATTCTGGGGTTAATTTTTATAGAATGTATCAGATAACTTGGGTGCCCGTAAATTCACGCATGATTTATATTTCGTGTCCTGTGTGTCGTTATTGAATAAATAGATTAAAGTGTTGTTGTTTGTTGGAGAAACAAAACGGTGTGACAGTTTAGGGTTATTAGAAATGGAACTCTAAATGAAAGAACGACGCGTTTTCATTGAATTATTATAAATTAATGAATGATTTTCGAACAAAATCATCTTCAGCCATGAGGCTCATTTATTTGCATCTTGATGGCTACGTTAGTCGTCAAAAAGTCGCATTTTGGGCTTAGAAAATACATGAGTGACTGTTGAGAAACAATTGCATCAACAACGTGTCACTGTTAGGTGTAGATTTTGGTCTGGGACCATCATCGAACCATTTTTCTTTGAAAATAAAGCTGATTGGGCAATAAAAATTAATGGTACTGTTGGGGCAATCTATCAAAGTGAACACATGCAAACAACACGCAGCGTTAGCACCACATACGTGGTTGTTGTACAACAATAGTCTCTGCCTGGAAATAAGTATGATGGTATTGATGTAGCGGCAGCGAACAAACAAGCATGTCGTCGTCGCCAAAGAGTATTGAATAGTATAGAGAACTCATGGAACGAATTGTATGACTCAAAAGCACTGGCGACATCTGGCGGATGATTCAAAACGTATTACTCTCTTTTTGTCATAACTTGGTTCCTTCATAATTTTTATGGGAAACATTGATTACTTTTGAAACATTAATGCTTTTTGTATTGTTTTATGTAAAAACATTGTCTAAATGGTGCATTTATATTTAAATATTCTATAAAGAGAATAAGACTCGTTTATGCTCTTTTAGTGTGTGCCATAGATAAAGGGAATAAGTAGATATCGCACAGGCGTTTTGCCACTAGGTGCTGTGTTGTCGTTTTGTAACTCTGACGGTTCTTATAACATTCATTGACGTTTATTCAACACTGTGGGACATTTTTCCAATACAAAAATAGTATACTTTTGCAGGTTGTGCTATTGTGTTCTCCACTTTCAAATTCAAATGTATTTTGGGTATGTGCTTTTTGGAGTACTATTATTGTTGGTATTCGTTTGCGTTGACTTTTACAGAATCGACCCACCCAACAAAAACAAAATGCCTGTTTATGTTGCCTACAACACCTACATCTATCACCTGTTCTTAATGAATCTTGCAAGGTATGTTTTGTTTGGGATCAAACGTTATAATTATTGCTTTCAGCTCCATCTAGAAAATATCCCATTGAACAAGAAATTTCCCAAGAAGTGTGCGATATCTAGTTATTTCCTTTATCTATGGTGTGTGCAATAAGTTCTCTATACTATGCAATACTTTTTGTCGTCGCTCTGTTTATGACGAAACAAAAACAATTATTTCAGTATTTATTTTAACAATATTACGTCTAATGTTAAAGCAGATGTAAGAAAAAAGAAAGTGCAATAGCAAAAGAGCCTTCAGCACAATAACTATGCCGTTTGTTGTGCATGTTTTCCAGTTTTCGCGATTACATGAATACCATTAATATTTTGTGGGTAATCCCTTCGGTTTAATAACAGCTTCTAGTCGGTTTAGCGTGTTTTCCCCCACTAACTATCATGTTTCACAGTTGGTGCAAGGTCTTGCTTGTCATACGCAGTGTTTGGTGATCGCCACACAGTAACTCTCCCATCCGATTGGAATATATTGAATTTGCTTTCATCGAAGAAAAGCACCTAGTCCCCGTACCTAGTACTTCTTTGCATGTTTGTTTTTATTGATAAATGAGTGGTTTGTGTCTTGCACGCCGTAGTCAGCCTCACGTAGCACTCGTCATATTGTCAAGGCGTGTACGTCCTTTCTAAAATCTTCTTTGAGCTTGGCAGTAATCTGGCTTGATGTCACAGAAGTTTTTCTATGCCAAAATGTCTATCAAATCCAAGAAACTTTCAAAAATGTTGTGAACTGTGTACATTTTTAAGCATTTGATTATACATACATATATTATATCTATTGAGATTTAGCATCTACTAATGATTTTATTTTATATTTCAGGCTGAACAATCATTACCCACAGAACCATCCGAAAATGAATCGAATGTCACAAAAATACGTGTGCGTAAACCTTCTGGCGAGTTTTTGGAACGTAGATTTTATACTCAAAATATTTTACAAGTAAGTTGATTGATTGATTTCAACTATTATTTGAATTGTTGTTTAATAAATTCTACTTAATTACAGGATTTATTGAATTATGTGGCCGCAAATGGTTTCCTAATCGATGAATATAAAGTAATTTCCAGTTGGCCACGTCGAGACTTAACGGCCATTGATGTCAATCAGACATTACACGTTTTGAAATTATATCCTCAAGAGACAGTAATTTTAGAAGAACGATGATTTTAAGCTCATAAGATAAACTGAAAGAACAGATACTGAAAAATCAACAAACAAATAAATTAATAAGTCTCCTATGGAAAATACATAACAAGACACTTCTTACTTTTTACTTCTTTCTCCTTTCTTCTGTTAACGACATAAACACTACCAAACAACCAACCGCTTTCGAATTTATCATCATTTCATTTATTTAAATGGAAATATGTTTTTTTTTTTTGTTTAGCAATGATAATGGCAGACACAATCAATACCCCCATCATCTATTCTCCCTAGTGTATTTATGCATCAAAATAATCATGTTATCAGCCATTTAAACTCTAAACAAACAAACTACACACTCTATACTATCCCTCTTAACCCATTCTTCGGGTATCATAGAACAAAATACCTTAAATGAATAATTATTGAATAATAAACCACATTTGATAAACAAACAAAAAAATAAATACATTTTAAAAAGTAAATAATAAAGATATATATACATACATATATAAATATAAACAACATGGGCGACTATATTGATAACTCTAAGTAGATTAAATAGATTTAGGAATATAATAACAAAAACAAAACAAAAACACAGATGAACCTAAACTTGAATATAGGAAAGTAAATAAATTATCAACCAGATTAAGTCAAATTGTTTCTAGGATGAATTGTTTGTTTTCGACAGACTATACATTTGTGACCACTCTGTAAATAAGCTACACAGATGCCAATTGATCTAAGCACACATCGGAACAATTTTGAAATATTAATGGTACTGGATCTAAAACATCTTAATCTTGTTATATTTAAAACCTTGTAATTTATTTTCATCACAGTAAAGGAGTAATCATGAAGAATTTACAGGCCTCACATTAGATTTGCATGAGAAAACACAGAAGTTGGAAACTTATTTTCTAGTTTTCTCCACTTTATTGTGGTGTTAGATCAATTGGCCTGTGGGTAGCTCATATGTATGAGTTACTTCTTTGAAAGTAAATCACATTTCAAATAGATTTGTTTCATCTTTCATATCAGAATATATTTTGGACTTCTTCTACTAGATGCTATATTTCAATCTCATTGTAAGAAAACTGGCAGATGAGAGCGGGGTGAATAAGAGACTTGATTGGGACTCCACTCGCCAAAGATGATGCATTTGAAAAGTAAACCTGAAAATTGTTTCCAATTCTTCTTTGTTATAAACTATAACACCACGATTGTTGCATATGTGGCCACAACAAATTGTTTTATTAATTAACCGAGCACATTAGTAACATAGTAAGGCGTAAGTTGGCGATGACAAAAAATCAGAAATTATCATATATTCAGTACCGCCATTCTGTAATTCTGAGAGCTGCAGCTGAGATAATAATAGTATCCATCGTGTGAATTCGTCATCTTCGTTGATAGTAAGCCAGCCCTCAGTGTGATCAAGTCACGAACTTGTAAATCCAAATTGTTTAGGGATTGCAAGCGGATTTTGAACAGTGTAGTGCCCGGCAAGCTAAGGAACTGTTGGATTCCGCGACATAGTGATATCACAGGGAATGTTGAAGCAGACTGTTGCTAGAGCAGGATGCACTTATGCTGATTTGAGATTGATTGCCTCTGCAAATCCACCGATCTATTGCATGCATGACTTGATCGATCGCTGGTCGCTGGACGAAATCAACGCTGCCTAGCTGGCCAGATTGGATTGCAGGATTTGAAGAGACATATGGCCGGCAGTGGACTCAGGAAGGACTTAGTCGCTTCTTCGTCAGGATAAGGCTGACTTGCAGCTCTTCATTGGGGTAATCACAGGTCACTGATGCTGAAGGCTTCACTCGCAACTGGATTGTGAACGTGGTTGATTACTGCCGTTCTTGTAGTGATGAAGAAGAAGTGGATACCAACCCTCCAACGTAGACGTCACAGTTGCTTTGGTTGGTTTCAGGCAGAGGGCCTGGCCTCTTTGCCCGTTGTGGCCATTGAGGATTTGATGGAATTGTCGCGGGGTCCGCCATGGATCCGGGCAGCCGATACCATCATCAGATGATTTATCTATTGGTTGTTTCTGGTTGGTTTTCGTGGTTGCTAAAGATACTATTTAGCATCAATTAGTGTCTTGAGACACCGTTTTGCATACCACATCACTCCAGTCCAAAGTACCGTGTCTATATCCAGCCTGTTAAACGGAGATACCTCCGTAGATCCCCCAGATCTATCTCGTGTATCTCAGTGAGGTTATCCAGGAAGGGACGGCCCATAGTCTTCAGGCGTCTATTCATCAGAGCCGGACAACTGAAGAGGAGATGCTCCACCGTCTACTCTTCTGCGTCATCGCAGGCACGGCAGTGGTCATTATATGGCAGCTTCAACCATCTTGCGTGATTTCTACCGAGGTCTCTACCCCACTGATAATCTGGAATGGTAAACCCTGACCTGCACAGTTGGATCCTCATCTTGGATGGTATTGTATGTATTGAACAGGGCTTGTCAGGTGATGTATATACATATAATGGGAAGATAATTCAGTGGTTCGTCTGTTTGTCCTACGTCTAGCTATCGAAAAATTTTCACTATTAGTGGGGCTCGCCCCCTTCTCTTCCCTCCCGTCTCTCTTTTTTCCTCATATGTATATATTGGCAATCAGAATGGTTCGACCGACCTCCGAGTGTAGTAACGATAAATTGTATACTGTTTTTTATTGTCACGTGGCCTAACCCTCACCTAATCTACCGCAATTCTTTCTGTAACCTTTAAACTACGAAATACTCTAGTACAAAAAACTTACCCAATTTTATAAATTTAACTTTCGATTTTTATCGTTAAAGTTACACAATTGCGGTACAGTTCCGTAAATACCGAATAGAATAAGAAATAAGGGTATAAAAAACGTTCGATGTAGTCTATTTTTCAGAAAATTGGGAATATCTGATATTCCGCCAAATGAATGTATCCGGCTACAGTTCAACTATTCACTTGTGTCTAGATTGAACCAGGGAACTGCAGCTGAATTGAAATTATCCAAATATTTCAAGCAGGTAAGAATTCAAAAACAATTGCAGAATTGGTCCAAGAATATAGTGTTTTTTTTTTTTTGAATACAGGTTAAGGGTTAATTTGAAAAACGGCACGCGACATTTGGAGGCCCAGAAATTGTTTGAGAAACAAAGGATAATAGATAATTGTAAGTACTCGTATGTATGTAATTCTCGGTGGATATTTTACAAGTTTTTAGATATGTATGAAGTTTAGAAAATATATGATATTAAACGATTATTTTTTTATTATCAATGAGAATTCACAGGCTGAATAGAAAATTACGATATGACCTTATCATAACTACAAGTTAACTTCATAACTTCACTTGCCATTTTAAACATCACGTACTAATCAAACTAAGCACTTTCAGTAAAATTTTCATCAACATTTGTGTATGTAAATCTAAATACAAACATTAAATGTTTTAGCAAAAATCATTTGGCAGGCTCTTAATTTTGGCAAGAGACGATGTCGAAAAATGCAGTGAATGTGAAAGTGACTTACATGATCAGGCCCATAGTTACCAGTCACAGTAAGAATACAATAGGTGTGTTTTGGTTACACCGCATGATTATATTATCGATTGTTTTGTATGAAGCACTTAGTGAAGGTTATGGTAGTATTCTAAAAGTCCCGAAAGTGAATGTAAACGCAAAAATTGTAGTTTATTCATCACTTCGCGCTTGCGATCGCTTACAAAAACTGTCACTGACATTTGTGGTTTATGGAGTTGTCAAACTAAATAAAAAAATAATATATTAGAAAATGTTATCTTGAATGAACAGCACACAATGAAAAAGATTAGAAAAGATAAACCTCCATTTCAATAGACCACCAGATTTTAAGAATACTGCAAACACTAACAATATTTAAGGAAATGCACATAAAGTGTGTAAAACCCCTAGGGTATTTTGGGTTGCAATGTCGAATAAAATTTCCAATCTACTATATTAAATTAGTTGTCTTTGCAAAAAAAAACACGTGTCATTTGTCCGCATTTAAAATGTATTGTTAAATGTGTAGTTTTGCAACCCATTATTTATTTGAACTTTTTAATTCTAATTTATTATATTTTATTATTAGGGGGGTTTTTTGTAACCTATAAAAGTTAACAATAATTGTAATTTGTCAATTTGTTTATTTAAAAGTCAAAAACAAAGCAAAATACTAAAGACTACAATGTAATATATGACCAAAAAAAACGAAGCAAACCACGTGTGTTTGTGTGTGAACGTTTCCGCACGCTCTTTTTAAGTCTCAAACATGTAAAACGAGGAGCTCGCGTACCGAAAGCGAGACGTAAAACGCTGTTGCGTAGAGAGGTAAGAGAAAATGGCGTCAAGTAATGAATGTGGATCAATGATGATATTTGATAATTTTCGAGGGGTTTTTTTATTCTTCCGATAGTACTTTTTTCGACGTAAGAGTACTTTTTATAAAATAATTAAATAAATCTATATTTACACCAAAAGATTAACGGCCAATTTGTAGAACATAAAAAAAAAATGTATTTAATCTGCGTACGGTTTGTTTATCCTTCGGTGTAAATGCAGTGAAAGCTTTAGTTCGCATCAGGCACATCTATATTTCAGTCTTATTACACAAAATAAAAAAAAAAAAATAACGTAAATAAATCTTGGCAATTTCGATCTGCTTTTTTTTTTAAAGTTTTTATTTATCCTTTAGGCCGTTTTGTATACAACCCCGTTTTTGCTAAAGAATGTTAGTTGTTTGTAGTTTTGGCATTCCCGTTGTAAAGCCTGGTATTCAGTTTTTATGAAATTTTCGTTGCCATAAGAAATACGTGTCTAAAAAATAACGAAATTTCATGAACCCAAAAGTTTCGCTCACTTTTCAATTTGCTTGGTACTCAGCTCCTGGCGAATATTTCGTAGGCAAAATCAATTACAGGGTTATTACACCAAAGTTATTTCGTACGAAAACAATTGTTTGGGACCAGAATTTTGACATTTCGATCATTTTAACAACCACAAGTGACACCACATGCGTTAAAAATAAAACGGAGTGCGTAGAGGAATTATAAGTAAGGTAAATCAAAGGTACTTTTACTTTTATTGACTATTTTACAACCTCATGAGGTCAGACGTCTTACAAATATTAATTAAACAAACAAATTTCAACATATTCTTCCAAATGGCTCTATCCTACGCCTTTTCTCGCCAGTTGGTAACACCAAGGATACGGAGGGATTCTTCTGCCTGGTCTTTCCAGCGGAGTCTTGGTCGTCCTCTTTTCCTGCTTCCATCGGGTACGTTATCTAAAACCTTTCGCGCTGGCTCATCTTCATTCATTCCGACAACATGGCCTAGCCAACGCAATTGGCCTAATTTGATTCGCCTAGCTATATCCACGTCAGAATATAGACTATATAGCTCTGCGTTCCATAGACGTGGATACTCGCCGTTTTCTCTAACAGGACCATATATTCTACGGAGAATTTTTCTCTCGAAAACTCCCAGGTGTTTTTCATCCGCTTGCGATATGACCCAAGTTTCGGAGCCATATGTCAAGACAGGTAAAATTAGAGTCTGATATAGCTGGACTTTTGTCCGTCGAGAGAGGCCTTTGTTCTTAAACTGCTTGCTGAGCCCAAAATAGCACCTATTTGCAAGCACAATTCTCCTATCTATCTCCAGGTAGACAAATTCATCTACCACTTCAAAATTAAATCTGTTGTCAACGTTCAAGTGCGGACCAAGTCGAGAGGTTACTCTAGTCGTTGACACCATCAATTTTGTATTGCCCTCATTAACAGAAAGACCCTCCTTCGCTGATTCCTTTTCGATTCTTGAAAATACTGCAGTAACCTCAATCTACACTATATTCCACTATCATTACCTCCTGATCTTCAGTGGAAGAATCCGAGTGGAGTAGTGCTGAAAAGTGGTCTCTCCACATTTTAAGCACACACTGCTTCTCAGTCACCAAATTCCCATTCTCGTCCTTGCAGGAGGGCAGCCCATTATTAGGCCCGTTATTCAATCTTCTTACCCTCTGGAAAAACTTTCGGGATTCATCCTGCACATTTCGGTTTTTTCACTCTCTCTCTCTGCTCCCACTGCCATTTTTTCCGCCTAAATAGTTGGTTTTCCTTTCTTCTTAGCTTCTTGTATCGCTCACTCGCAGCACGCGTTGTAACTGACTGTTTCGTTGCCATACAACGTTGTACCATGGCTTATCCTTCTGCGGGTTTTGATAGTCAAGTTCAGTCCTTGCAGCGGTTTCCAAAGAATGGGAGATGTGCTTACACTGCGCATCTGGGTCTTCGGGAGGGGGTGTATTCTGCTCTAGCAGGAGAGAGAGCTTCTGTCGATAGGACATAGATATCTCCGGTATTTGTAGCTTATTAATATCCAGCTTTTCATGTGTCCCTCTGCTCAGTCTTGTGCGAACTTTCGCAGCCACCAGGTCGATATTGGCACCTCTAATCACACGTACGTCCATTACACTAGAAGAGTGCCTGCCATCTATTACCAAGTGATCAATCTGGTTCTTCGTCCGCTGGTCACGAGATATCCAGGTCGCCTTATGAATGTCCTTATGCTGGAATCGTGTGCTACTAACTACCATGTTATTTGCAGCGGCGAAGTCTATTAGTCTTATTCCATTATCGGAGGTGGTATCATGTAGACTGTGATTACCGATGGTTGGTCGAAAGACACTTTCCTTTCCTAATTTGGCATTAAAATCGCCTAAAATAATCTTAATGCCGTGGTCAGGGCAGCGTTCATATACTTCCTCCAGACGCTCATAAAATGTTTCTTTGACCTCATCATCTTTATCCTCTGTCGGTGCGTGCACACAAATTAACGAGATGTTGAAATATTTTGCTTTGATGCGAATTATGGCTATGCGGTCACTCACTGGGTTGAACCTTGAAACTAGGTGTCGCAGTCTCTTGCCAACTATAAACCCAAATTCGTGTTTTCGCTCATGGCAGCTGTAGTAAATATCGAAGTGTCCATCGCGTTTCCTGGATCGCTGTGATGTCAGCTCTATATTTTCCGAAGACATCCATCCGTCAGTTGGAAAGTGGCAGCAGTCCTGTATAGCGTTCGCACATTCTAGGTACATATCCTTAAATCGTGGTCCTTATAACGTTTGCGAGGGTCTCAACAGTTGGGGGGTTTATTTGTTCATTAGTTTCATTGTGTATTTTCATTGCCAATATAACGGTGGCGGGAGGCAAACCCAGCCCACCGTGGTTTGCATTTTACCTACTGCCAGGATGATTATGTTTCAGCCGCCCATTATGGATCAGACGCTGACCAGAATGCAGTGTGTCGAAACTGGATTTTGATTTCTTCAATTTTGATCCCCCGTTGGCCAGGGATGTTGGCTCATGCGCCTTCAAAGGACAGAAGAATATGTCCATTACTTCGAAGAGCTTCATTGACAGGGTCACCTAATAATCCTGAGACGTATCAGTGATCGCATTACCACTCAGGTTGCTCAATCGTTTCGCCTTCTCACTTTAGCTAGCTAACGGAGGTTTCCGATAAGCCATTGCCCAGGACATACTGCGTGGAAGTAGTGAGCTGCTTGGACTGCCCAATAAAGGAATCATTTCTGGCCACTCCCAAGTGAATGGCTATCAGAAACTTTCCACCTTCAAGAACAGTCCCATGTAAATCAAAGGTAGGTGGTGGTAACTCTCCGCGACAAAATTTTTCGTTTAGAGATATATGACAACATTTCTTACGAAAATGTCGCAAGAACTGAATATGGGGCTTAATATCAAATTTTTTGTTGCTGATGGTCTTGAACAACTGTTAATTTATACTGATGCATTACTGTGACTGACGGTCGTAGTATTTTCAAAATTTGTATTCATTAACCAGATATACGTAGTTTGCTTCTATTTTTTAATTGGTTATCGCTGAAAATATCGCAAGGTATGGGAAGCAGAATCCATTTTTAATCCTGTAGATGCAAGAGAAAAACAAATATGTCAGACCATACTGTTTCCGTCACATCTGCACTCCAAACATCATTTTCTTCTGTTGACCATATGAAAGAATTTTCCAAAAGGGAAATTTGCAATTTAATAAAAACAAGTTCCGTGTCAGATATCAGCGAATATTCCCTCGTTCAAATGACCAGCGGCGCTTCGGTGGTTGGCTAGCTGATAACTAGCGCATAGATCAAGCTGAATTCTGGCTTATTGCCATAGATCAGCGAAACCCCACAAGAAAAAATCTAACTTGGAAAAATGCACGGTGTCTGTGGCCATTTTGCGTCGCCTCTGCGTGAGATAACCCTAAATTCGGTCCCGAAGAATGTCCATTCTAGCATTAGCTGTGTATCACGTAGCGACATTCTGTTGGAACCACTCTCTCAGTTCAGGGTGATAGTAATACCATTATCGTCTTCGAAGAAGTACTGAACAATCCAGACCAGTGTTGCCAGAGACTGACTAAAAAATTATGCCGAAAATCCTCAAAAATTGTTCCGTTTCCGAAATCATTATGCTAAATGCTATGTAATTCTGGGTCCGGAACACGAAGAGTTACTCCAAGAAATGGGTGCTTATCTACATTTGAAAATTTAAACAGCTGTTACACCTAACCTGACCAACAGGTTGCGCCCAAAAAGCGGGACACAATGGGTAAAAAACAGATTTATTTGGGTTTAAATAAAAATACATGTATATAGTTAAAATATGATTAAATAATGCAAAATGCAAAAAGACGTAACAACAGTTTCATCACTTTACAGGAGAGGCAACAAATAGTTAGATATAGAATCGGAATTTTGTAAAAAAATTGCCATTTTGGACGGTAGATGTCTAAAAGTTTGTGGGAATATGTAGTGTAGTCAATTGTAAGTATAGGGGCATCGAAATTTTATATAAAATTACAATTCAAAGAAAAAACGTGGATTTATAAAAAACTTCATCTATTTTATATTTTTAATAAAATCGTTGATTTTGAACTTAGGTGTTTACAACTTTGTCAAATCGTGTATTTTAGTCAAACATATCGTAATCACTCAATAAGAAAATTTTGAAATTTTGTTGTTACGTCATTTTGCATTTTAGGTGACGAATGGAACGAGGCAAGATCAACCAGACGAAACCCCACCGCAAATGTACAATACCTGGTCATTCCGAGAGTCTGAAACATTCCGATATCTATGACAAAGGGTCATATGAGTTGGCGTTGACATCACACAATACCCTGAGCAGATTATTTAGCCGGACAAAGTCCAAAGTGAGGGAAGTCTAATATTGTATATCAAATAAAATGCTATGGGGATAAGACTGACGTATGCCACAAGGTATACGTTGGCACCACGATGACGAAATTGAAGACAAGACTGTCTTCCCACAAATCAGATTTGAGGACCATTGAGCTGTGACGGGTCATAATCTTAATTTTGACATTTTAGCGCAGGAGACACATTACTCACGACGACTCACTCTCGAAATGTTGGACATAATTAACGTTCCCTCAGAGAAAAGACTCAATTATAAGACCGACACTGACCGATGCGCTCAAATATATCGACACACAATAAGCAAACACATTTCGAAAAAGTAATTTGTGATTTATAACACATGTAATTTCTGGAAATCGGTTTGTGACGAATATGTTATTAGTGTTAAATATTTTTGTATATAGAACCCTGAAGATGATTAGCGATGGTAATCGAAATATTGGGAAAATTTAATAAATCTTGAAAAAACAGTCGAACCCGCTGGTATTTTCATTTTATGACCTCAAGCCAAACAAATTAAACAGAGATAAAAAAAGGTCAACAATCAACATCATAATATTACAGCAATCGATTTTTCAAAAAAATTAAATTAAGAAAGTTTAAGTACTAAAAATTATGCCGTTTGCAAAACAATTGTGCTAAAAAATTACACTTAAATTGAACAAATTTGCAAAAATGTTGGGGAAACTGTGCTAAACGGCACTTGGCATAATTTTTCAAAAAACAAGTGCCAAAACCAAAAAAATTGTGTCAAAACGCCACAAATTATGCCAACATGGTAACACTGATCCAGACCAAACAATGGCATTCGGTGTGCGCATTGCCACTTGGTAATAATTGGTATCGTCCTAAATCCGGCAATGCTTGTTTATGTACCCGTTGATATAAAAAAGGGTGTCGTCATCACAAGGGAACACTCATTTTGATAATAAAGTTATATCATTCGGACGTGTTGCTCGGCGCTGTAACTTACCATGTTGATTTGTCTCTATAGTCTGAAAAATAAATAATAGGAAAACTAACAATAGATAAAACAACGTAAGCGCCATGGACTGTCAAAATCTACTGGTCCCTATTGGAAACCACCTTATTTATTAAGCGCGTTTTAGCACTTTCGGGAATTTTCTAGTTGTTTTCGTTATTTGGCGCGTTTTAGCACTTTTTGGGTAGTTCGATGGCGTGTTTCGTTCCTGCAGAGTTGGCATCACTGGATGAGTTTAACAAGGTCGGCCCTTGATATAAAAACAAAATTCCTGCAATTCCTTCTGCTTCTACTTTACTTATTTTGCCATGTGTTGTATTTAAAAACAATTTGGTGAGTCCAATCCGAAAGTACTTTTATTGGACCAAAAGGAGTTGGGGACTTTTTGAAATCGAAAGGTGGTAGAAAATTCCTTATCCATTACAAATATCATCCCTGATGTGGATCGGTGTGCTATTCACAAAGTACATAAAATGTACCAGAAATAACATTTATGGTCGGTTATGTATGACAGCCAAACTTCAATTGCGCTGTGAACTTACAACGCCATTGAGGCTAGGGCCACACTAGCGTTTTTTCAACGCGGCGTTGCGAGAGCTTTCGTAGAAGTACACACAATCAAATGGGACGGAACACACTGGCGTTTTTTAAACGCAGGATTTCGGCGTTGTCAACTGCAACGCCGCGTTGTAGAAAAACAGGGCGTTGTGTTTACACAACGCCGCGTTTTTGAAAGCTCACTCTCATACTCATTTAGCGATTCTCTCTTATTTTACAATTGTTGTTGTAATTTAGCATTAGTTGTTATTGTAACAACTGTTTTCTTGTGATATTTGGTTTCAGTTTTGTTTATTTCAATTTGTACACAGTAGTTTAGTACCAAGATGGATGCTGAGTTAGCAACGTCTGTTTCTTCCATTGTCTTTAACAACACTATACGAAAAGAATCAATTTACTGTTCTTGAAACCACTGTACAAAAAAAAACATCACGGTTCGAAAACGCGCGTTGACACAACGCTAGTGTGGCACCCCCAAGCATACGCGGCGTTGAGCTTTTTTTTGGCGTTAGAGCTTTTGAAAACGCCGCGTTAAAAAAACGCTAGTGTGGCCCTACCCTGAAATAAACATTGGTATTTTGGCAGTTGCCGTAGGTTTGCCACCTGAAATGCGTTTATTTTGTTTGGTGTAAATGCAGTATTAAACTTCAAAACTAGCTTCCTGTCAAGAGTTACTACTGAATATGTTGAGCTATAAAAAGAAAAAATGGGGTTTCTCGTTACATCCCATGAAAGGATTGGGGAGAGCTTTTCACAACCAGTGAGTTGTGCGCTTTCTAGTTTTCCAGTCACTAATTGGGAATAGCTTTTTCATGACTAAATACTGTTTCATGGCTAAATACTCGATAGTGTCACCGTCACTAAACGAGGAGACCACAATAAAAAGTACTTATATTTCCTTTGTTGGTTTCAACTTCCGACTTGTTTTCTTTATTAATACTTTACAATGATTTTTTTTTCTTAAAAAACAAATATTTCTATATATATATATAATTAGATTACTTTTTCTCTTAAAAATATAATTAAAACGTGTATATAAATTTGTTTTTATAAAAATAACAACAAAAAATACATTAAAAAATACATTAAAAAACAAAAAGAGCATGAGTAGCACTTAGGTTAGAAAAAAACATATTACAATAGAGAGAAACGCCAAATACTCAACGATCTGTATTGCGGTTTACATTTGAACATTTCGAAAAAGTAACGTACAATACTAATTTCCGTTAAGACATTCAATTTGAGCCATTGTATACAATTTACATGGAATTTTCGAGTGAGATTTTCAAAATCAATTTAATTTCTCTTGCAATTGTTTGAAAGCATCTTCGATGGGGGCCAAGGCCACGATTACTATTAAAGCTACCACGAACAGGATAAGTACCACAGTGTAAACGGCCAGTAGACCTTTGCGGAAACCAGCGAACTAAAACAGCGAACTAAAATTACAAAAAAATCTCTTGATAGTATTAGGAGATGTACGAAACTTACCGGTGCATCCATTTTACGCTCATTCTTCATACTGTTTCTCATGGCCGGATGATGGCCCATATTGCCCATTTGGAAATCATTGACACGCTGTGTTTGCTTTTTATCCGAGGAACAGCCAGATATCTGTATACATAGGAAAATCTAATATTAATGGCATAGTATGGCAAAGTTCTACCCACTCAAGGACACAAAGGGGAAGAATTAGTAATCTAATGATTTTATGTGAAATTTATTTACTCATTTTAAGGGTTTCACTTCCGGGGGTTTCCTTAATATTTACAATTTATTACAAAATCGAAAAAATGGTGATTGTTGGAACCAGCAGTTATTAAGACAATTCCGATTTTTACAGTGGATAAGAGGATATCATGAGTTAGAACTAAATCGAGGGGATTTTTTTTATTAAAACTCATGCAAGGGAAAAACACCAATAACATCCAACAAGAGATTGAATAATAATTACAAATTCCATGTTCAAGAAGAAAGACTCCAACAAGTTTTAATTTACGAAAAAAAACATATACCCCAACCTAAACGAAAGAATATTCATTACGGTTGTAGAAGGGGAATGGTTAAACTTGTTACGGGCATGCATGTGAATATACAACAATTTATATAAAACTAGCTGACCCGGCAGACGTTGTCCTGCATAATATTTCAAGCGATTTGTATGGGAGGTACCACGCCCCTTTGTCCAATTGGACCGAATAGTAAATCTAAACCACCCAGGGCCCTACCCAAACGCATACAAAAAAATTTATTCAAATCGGTCCAGAAGTTTAGGAGGAGTTCAATCACAAACACACGTGTAGTAGAATTATATATATAAAAGATGTGATTCATTTAGTGGTTTTTTTCACAGATCACGCGTGACTGGTGTAATACATTCATCTTATTTTTATTCAGTATTCTGCATTCATGTTTAAAATAACAGCTGTTTCCCATATCTTGCGGTGGGTTTCCTTTGAGCTCTTCCCTTTTTACTTCAAGAGGGAAGAGCAATGAGAACTAGTGGCATGTGCATTTTTGGTTTGTTTATATGTTTGATGGTCATATACCCTTATATCGTGATATGAAGCAATAATCATACTAAACTTTCGCGATAAACGTAATTTTTGACATATCGGGATATGATATCACAATATAAACTATCGTATACACTTTGTATAGGACTATCGATCAAGCATGTAGTTGGCAGTTACAAGATCTGTGTATTAAAAAATACCGATAAAGTTATCAAGAAACAACATTGACATATTGTCGATCAAGTGGTCAAGTGGCAACTCTACAAGAAACAAACTCTACACTCCATAGAAAAATAAATATGGGAATATCGCCATAAATCTTCCGGCGTATTTTTCTCTCGAAGACTCCCACACATGTTTCATCTTCTTGCGATAAGACCCAGGATTCTGCGCCATAAACTAAGAAAGGTTGTATGAGAGTCTGGTATAGCTGGATTTTCGTCATTCGAGAGAGGGCTTTATCTCTAAAGTGCTTGCTTAGCCCAAAATAACATCTATTCGCAAGCACAATTCCTCGCTTGATCTCAAGGCTGACGTTGTTGTTTTTGTTTGCGGCAGATCCGAGGTATATAAATTCGCCCACCACCTCGAAATTATATCTTATATATATCTTGGTCTAATCGCGTGGAGGCCCTGTTCGTTGAAACCATTAATTTTGTCTTGTGCTCATTTACTTGCAGATCCACTTTTGCTGATTCCTTCTCAGTTCTCGAAAAAACCTCACAACTTCTCTATTTGTGCGCCCAATGATATCGATATCATTCATCAGCATACGCGAGCAGCATGTGACTTTTGCTGCTGATGGTTTTATTCATGTTGACTGAAGCTTTTCTCATAATGATCTCCATTAAGATGTTAAAGAGATTGCATCGCTTAGTTTCGAAAGGTTCGGTAAGATCCTTATCAACTTTCACTGCGGATTTGGTGTTCGTCAAGGTCATCCTGCAAAGGCGTATGAGTTTTTCAGGAATACCAAGCTCAGACATTGCTTCATAGACTTTCTCCCGCATCGGACTATCGAAGGCCGCCTTATAATCGATTAGTAGATGATAGGTGTCGATTTGTTTTTCGTGTGTCTTCTCCAGGATTTGGCGTAGCGTGAAAATCTGGTCAGTTGTCGATTTTCCAGGCCTAAAGTCGCACTGGTATGGTCCAATCAGGTCAGCGATAATTGGCCTTAGTCTTTCGCACATTATACTTGATAGAACCTTATATGCTATGGATAAAACGCTTAAGCCACGGTGGTCGGCACAGATAGCCGGGTCACCTTTCCTAAATATGGGACATAGTATACTGGGACTCCAATCGCCGGGCATGCATTCATCTAACCAAATTTTGGTAATGAGCTGATGCATGCACCTTACCAGCTCATCGCCGCCAGCCTTAAACAGCTCCGCCGGTAATCCATCTAGTCCTGCGGCTTTGTTGTTCTTAAGCCGGGCAATAGCTGTTCTGACCTCGTCTTCAAATTGTGATTGATTGTCCCAATGTAATCGGATATCTCAGATACCAGTAGCGCAGAGAAATGATATCTCCATATTCCCAACATGAGATGAAATTTCCGCCCTTGCCTTTACAGAAGGGGGGCCCTGAACTATGTCCATTCGTCCCGTTTTTGACTTTTTGGTAGAATTTTCGGGATTTGTTCTTCCTTCTGTATGTCTAAATTTTCCATTCTCGCGCTTTCTTCACTGTCGTTTCTTACGCCTAAAGAGACGGTTTACCTCCTTTCTTTTCTCCCTATACCGCTCAGTTGCAACTCGCGTAGCAATTGACTGAAGCATTGTCATACGTGCAGCGTTGTTTTCATCATTTGCAATGCGACACTCTTCATCGTACCATGGTTTATTGCGAAGCGGTGTTTCGAAACCAAGTACGGTTGTTGCGGCAGTTTTTATAGAGTCGAAAATGGGTTTCCACTGCGCATCAGGATCGTCCTCGGGAGGGGATGGGTTCTGTGCCAACAGTAGCGAGAGCTTCCTTGAGTAGGCTGTGGCTACCACTGTTAATTGCAGCTTTCCGATGTCCTGTTTCCTCTGCGTCTGGTTTCGTACGATTTTCGCTCTACTTAATCTTGTGCGAGCCTTTGCTGCTACCAGGTAGTGATCACAATCGAATCTTCGTTCTTTGATCAGGGGATACACAAGTAGCCTTGTGGATGTCTTTATGTTGGAATCTTGTACCACTAATGACCATGTTTTTTGCCGCGGCAAAGTCAATCAGTCTCATACCGTTGTCGGAACTGTCAGCATGTAGACTGAAATTGCCAATAGTTGGATGAAACACATTCACCATGCCTACTTTAGCATTAAAATCTCCTAGTGCAATATTAATGTCACGGTTACCCAGGGTAACCCATTACCCACGAAATACGAACCCTGGTCACATGCGTTAAAATTACAATGGGGTAGGTACGAAGAGAAATATTTATGAAATATTTTCAAGGTAGATCAGAGATGTAGGTGGCAACTCTCTGCAACAATATAGAGATAAATTAACGGTGCTTAAGCGAGCATATAATTAATTGCGTTTATCCTACTCTAGCCTGCTACAAAGGTAGCTTGTTTAATTTAAATATATTCTTTCTAAAAATATTTAAATCCTATAAACAGCTGAAATGTTTAGCTATTTAGAGGGGAGTCTCTTCTTGAATACCTTTTATTAATAGACTATTTAAAGGACTTTTCACGAATCTTTAACTTCCAACTTAGTTAATTTTGTACACACTATAAAACTGAATTTTTAAAATCTTTAATTAATAAAATTAAAATACATAAATATTCACGTCTTTCATGAAGATTTATATATCATTTTCATTCTTTCCAAAACAAAAATTAGGCAATACAGCAATCCCCCGACTTCAATTAGTCCGGATTCGCCAAAGTACTGTTTAATCTTCAAAAATAAAATCTCACTTTTCTTGAAAAAAAATTTCAAATATGTATTATCTAAATTCATTATTAATCGGAACAATTCTATAAATCCAGTGTTATACCTTGGAAGCTAAATATTTCGCGAAAAAACTACAATTGGATTACGTGGTACTTACGGAAAATATTAAATGCACTATAACATGGAACGCCACATAAGCCACCAATATCCAATCCATCCATTCTGGTAATTGTGCTTTCGTCAATTTTACCGAAAAGAAAATAGTGACAACTGAAAACGAAAGAAAATTTAATTTTATCCATAAAATAGAAGCTATAACAGTTTATATTGGACATAAGTCAAACTTACTGGCTAACAAATGGGCCAGATTGCCACCCAACCAATGGGCCCAATTAAAGAAGGGACGGTTTTTGGAATTTGGCGCAGGTCTGAATAAAGCACCAAGAGGTTGAATGAAACACAAAGCGGTTGTAATAACACCCAGAATAGCGTGGGGATTACGCTCTCCCGACCAACCATCCAGTTCAACAAAGATGATAACGAAGGCAGCCATGGTAAGAGACCATGTGGTGACCATACAAATGCGATGCCACTGCAAGGAGTATAAATAAATATTTTTTGTAGTCCCAGTTAATTTGGTTTATTGGGGTAATGCACGCAAGAACAGAGTTATTCATGAGCAACTTCCAGACCAAATACTACTCTATCGAACTATTTCCACTCACCGCAAACCATTGATCCTTTCCGCACATTTGACTGCCCACCCAGGTTTGTTTGAAATAGCGAGCTAAAAGTATACCCAGCGATGTGGTACCTATCCAAGCAGTAATCATGAAGCAACCATGAAGTCTTAAAAGTAACGTAGAAGCGGCACCCAAGTCGACCAGTTCAGCTAAATTTATGGCTTTATCTGAGGGTATGCGGCCAATGTCATGATAACCAACACCATTTTCTGCCCGGAACAAAACGTAAGTTAATATAAAACAAGGATTTCCGATGCCACCACATCTACTTACCTTTCAAACTCGTACCAGCGGCCAAAAGTAAATAGTATTTATTGTTAATCAAATCGAACACTTGATTACCCACCCTAGTAACTGGTTCACGTTCCACTTTGCAGTATATGACACCATTTACAACAGAACTTTCAACGAGACGAGCTGTATTTTGAGGCTAAGGCAAAGGATACGGATATGAAATAGATATACAACTAATGATTTGAGTTGAAAAAAACGTTTAATATTTACTTACCACACCGCCGCGGCTAACACCATAACTACCACTTGGAGGGGCTGAGGTCAGTGAACTGTACATGGAAACTTGGCCATTTTGGGGGACACATTCAATGGTCAAATCATTGCCCATTCGATTGTCATCGGATAAACCCAAAGCAACATATGCAGCATTATCTAAAAGCAAAATAAAATAGTAATAAACAAAATATATTCATGACTTAAACCGGTTCAGCTGATGAAAAAATGGATCGATTTAAGTGAATCATGCATGATTTTAACATATACTTGTCATTGGAAAGAATGTATTTTTATACAGAAACGAATCTCTTCATTCAATTAAATGTTTCTATTCCATGAATGTTGATGCTTGTATTGTGTGATTTCATAGAAATGACTGAGAGTTAAGATTAAGATTTAGGTTCGAATGTTATGTACAAAAACATTTTGTATTCCTGAACGAGAGTTGAAAGAAATTTTTGGATGTTATAAAAACTTTTTAGTTTTCAAGTTGATTCGAATTTGGGAAGCTATTGGGAACTAATTCTTAACCAACCAAAATTCGAGTTCCATACAAAAGCCATTTATCTCCATACGAAAATTTTTGCTGCAGAGATTTACCTATATCGCTTATTTGCCGGAATGTTGTATTAACTCAAAAAACATAGTTTCGAGTAAATCGACTTTGAAAGTTTTATTTTGTATATGAATGTACACAAAATGCTAACTTCCAAATGCTCTCCTAACGAATTTAACACAGATTTAGATATAGGAATTAATCCATCTGAAAGAACTCGGTCAGGAGAATATTTTATAGTACTTAGTCCAAAAATGAAGAATTTTGAGTTAATACAACATTCCGGCAAATGAGCGATATGTATCTATCTCTGATTTCCTTTCCACATTATCATGAATAGTTACTCTTCGTACTCCATTTTATTTTGAACGCATGTTGTGTTACTTTTTTGTTAATATAATCGAAATTTTGGCCCGAAACAATTATCAGACAATTGATTTCGTACGAAGTAACTTTGGCATAACAACCCTGTAATTTATTTTGTTAACGACACTTTTGCAAAGAGGAAAGTGAGCGAAATTTTCGTTATTTTTTATACACGTACTACTTATGGGAACGAAAATTTCATAAGAACTGAAGAAAGCTTTAGATGTTCTAGAAATTACATTAATTTGGAATTAATTTCATTAATTTTTGCAGATTATCTCCGACTTCCAAACATTGCTTTCCTTACTTTTACCTGTCTTATCTTCTCAGAACAATTATAATAGTTGTTTTATGTCGAAATTGAAAAGCTGATGCATCCGTGGTAACGATGCAGTCAGTTGCAACACATGTTGCTACAGATCAGTGAAGGAGGTAATACATATGTATATAGAGGAATTGTGATCATGTAAAATTTAAGATCACAAACGGGCTTTGTTTACTTACTTGCTTTCGATTTCAATTCAAATTCATATATATTTCCTCTAACTTTAACGGCTGCAACAAAATCACAAGTTTTACTATCAACACAGCCATCCTTGTTGCCAAAGCAATTTTTACTTGAGCCACAACCATCGTAAAAAGGATCATCGGCGGCAGGAGCAGCAGAGGGTGCCACATACTGTGGTACATAAGGTGTGCGGGTATTAGGCGAGAATTCAGGTCGCGGCGAGGTGGGACCTTGTGGGACAATGTCACGTTTAACCACACGGACAGGATTAGAAGGTACCCCAACCCAAAAGGTATCATAGCTTTGGGCGACAGTGGAACTAAATAAAATAGAAGCGAAATTAATAACTTAACCTTTTGTACACGATGTTCCTTAACTTACTTAAAAACAATTTCACCCTCAAAATCCACCGGTGATTGCCATTCCAAACTTATTTCCGGTTTGGGTACCGTACTGCTGTGAGTCACGGAATTTCTCACGGAATTCTCACAGTTCATCAACTTGGACAAACCATCTTCGGAGGGATTAAATTGGCCAATCTAAAATTAAAAACGTTTAGTTTAAATCTCTTTTATTTGTTACTATAGAACTTACAATTTGATAAGGTGGGCTATTGCTTCGTGCCTGTAGCATGAAACCGCCAAATTTTAAACTACTCGGCACACCCGTTATATCGACGCGCAACGTTTGACCCTGGCCTATGACGGCTGTTGACGTGTCTATTCGAAATGGTGGCACTGAATTGGCTGGGTCTATGCCACCTCCATGAAACGGCAACATTGTGTCACATACCGTTTCCGGTGCACCTTGAGGCAGAGTTGTAATTTGTGGCAGCCATGTGGTTAAATGCAAGAGTACAATATAACTTGCTGTTGTGACTTTGAGAAATCTGTTACTTTTACGTTGAGTCATTGTGATGGTGGTGTCATGAAGAGTGTATTGAGAGTTTTTGGCCAAAACTGAAAAATATAATAAATATAAATAAATACAGAGTCAGAAATAGATATAAGATAAAAAATGTACATGAGAACGTGGGTTCGATCTAGGGATGCTAAACGGGACGGATTTTCCGGATTTCGGCATTTTTCGGGATCCCGGGATTTCGGGATTCTATTTTGAATTTTTTTTGAGAACTGATCTATATTACGGCTTACACTCCAATAAACAACCACAAGGGGGTAGAATACGTTATTCTAAGCAAAAAAAAGTAAAATAACAAAATCGGGGCAAATTCATAGTTTCGGAGTTATGGACCCCGAAATTTCGGATATCTGAGAGGGTTATGGCGTTAACGTACCGTGTAAAGCCATTGATATCAATTTTTTGTATAAAACAATTCAAAACAAACTCATAAAATAGTGTAGCATTTTTTGATAAGTCGCTTAGTTATCGAGTTATCGGATGTTGACATTTAGAAAAATTATCGATTTCGGTATCACGTTTTTGTATAAAACTAGTCATAGCTAACTCAAAAATAATGTAGCATTTTTCGATAAGTCGCTTAGTTATCGAGTTATCGGATGTTTACGTCTCTCAAACAAAAACAACAATTATTTTAAAAACATCGCAAGATTTTTCGAATAATTGTTTTTTCAAACAAAAACAAAAATAATTTCAAAAAATTTTTTAAATTACTTTATTTGCTTAATGTTTTACCCAACGCAATAAATTTTGTAATTTTTGGAGAGTAAGTCGTATAAGAGACATACATATGCCAAAATTAGCTTAAGTTAAGATGTGTTATTAAACCTTTTGTAGAGCCGCCATTGGTTTTTAAACCCTTTTTGTACAATTTGCATTTTGCTTGAGGTGCACCTTTCGACTCTTCCAAAAAATAACACCACACTGAACTTTTGTCATTGTTTTTAGTTTTATGTTTTTCAAAATTAATAATAATCCCGAAAAATCCCGGGATTTACTTATTAAAATCCCGGGATTCGGGATTTCCCGCTTGGCATCCCTAGTTCGATCCCTTTTCTGACCACCTCACATTTTTTTCGACAACGGTCACCTCGCTTAGTAACGGCGACACTATCTAGTATCGCGTCATGAAAAGGCTTCTGAAAAAAACCATTCGGAATCAGTGAAAAACTGTAGCTCCCACTCAGTGAGTGTAAATCCAGTAAGCTCGCAAAAGCTTTCCTCTGAGAGGGTCTCACCAATCACTTCATACGACGTAATGGTAAACTATTTATTTATTATATTTTATATTAGACAAAATTAATTTGTACTAAACGAAAAATTGTTTAACATCGGACGAGTATGATTAAATAAGGCTGCAACTTATTGATGGCGTTTAATGGAATTCAGTTTGTCGTTTCCCCAAGACATATTCGCCCTTATTCCCGTCGTCGTCGACGTCAATACAATATCGACACCATTTTTATTGGCGACTTGAAAGCATTTGGACAAAAAAATGTAGCTTGATGTTTTAAGAGGGTTGTTTTTGGATCATAGACATCAAAAACTTTGTTGTTGTCGATGTGACAATACATTTATAACGTTCTAAAGTTGACAAAAATCTGATTACGACGACGATAACGGGAATAAGGCCGATTGTCGGACGGAGCGTCGTTAATGGTAAAAATTTATATTTTCGAAAAAGTCCAAAGGAAAAGAGTTCATGTTAATTTTAGATTGAAAATCCCGACTGGTTAAAAGGAGTTCATAGATCTAAAACAATAGCTGATAAAGAATTTAGCTTGTTGCATAAATCAATTAAAGTTCTCAATCCAATGAAAGTGATGGTCGAAGCATTATGGCGATCTGTCATGAACCTCTGGAAAGCAGAGGAAAAAACGGTTCGACATTAGCAGATGACACTTTAGATGCTCTAATTCTTTTGCGGGCATTCCTGATGAAAATATTTCCTGTAATCTTTATTCTTAAATTTAATACACACATATATTATATATATGTAGAGGTGTAATTTAAAAATTCCCTTACTGTTCAAGATAATTAAAATATAAAATAAAATTTTCTAAGGTTCCGTGGTTTCTAAGGTTCCGCGCTCCACCCTGTATAAGTATATTTAAAATAAATTGACTTTTTGTTAATTTGTATGCCTAAAATAAATATGAAATACCTTTCCGTTTTGTTCAATACTTATTTGATTTCTTTTTATTTCTTAAACTAAACCTGAAAAATTAGAGCCGAAAATCCCGGGCTCCCGGGATTTAATTTTCCAAAATCCCAGAGCCCAGGCTTTTAAAACCCAGTCCCGTTTGGCATCCCTAGTTGAGACAAAGCATTGGTGATTCTCTTAATGTCTCTTTCTAAACCAGTAGATTGCCATGCTAGAACCTTAAAGTAGTTGAAGGAGTACCTTATCGGTTTTAATATTAACTTTGTATTGCATACAAATTTATATTATTACCAGGATAGCAGGTACTGCTAGCTGTCTCTTTGAGCGATCTCCCATCTTAAACATTCCATGACTACTCTAACCTCTGGTGGCATAACAGTGTTATGGTCAGGAAGAAAAGGGTGCTGCTTAATATTTGGGATATCGGCATGAGTCCTCTTCCTCCTAGATCTGTCAGTATTACAGTCTATCTCACGTCGGTGTTGATTTGGATGCCATCTACACAAGACAATCTTTGCATTGAAACATTTCCTCTGAAATGCGGTCGGTCTCCAGTACCCGACTAAGAAATGTCAATAAGTTAAAGTTGAAGAGTTTATAAGTTGCAAGATAATCAACGTTCAAAGATTATCTCGTGTAAAAGCGTTGACAGCTCTTTCAACACACATGTACATAATACATTCTCTTACAAAAATTCGTGTCATTTAACCACCAAACATCAAGGGGCACCTGCATAATTAAATTTTGTTTTACGTATATACTTTTGTTTAAGTTATTTTAAAAATAATTGTTTTTTTTTTCTAAATCCATAATTAATTCATCAGTTAAAAGGTTAAAGCCCTGAAAAGTGAGAGTAACCGCAAGTACAATACAAAAATAATATTGCGAGATTTGATCTTAACCTTGATCTGAGTACTCGTATGTGTGTGTCTGTTTATTCGTTTGTAAACCGAATAACTTTACAATCAGTTCTACAAAATCCATTATGTATTTCCCCCTCTAAAGTTATTGTTTATGTAAATGATTCTATCCGCTCAAAAATCCCAGTTTGGTTTAACAGACTAGATATGGAAACGTTTACCTTATACTATGATTCATCTGTTTGTGATTTCTTTTGATGGAACGATTGGAATTATTAAGAAATGGTTTTAAAGCTGTATGTGATTTGTTATGTCAAATATTCGAATTGGCCACAATTGTACCACATTTAAAAGAAGCCGGAACTAAAAACTGTATCTCTCCATTTTGTATTAATTGAATTTAAGATATGAGTCATTCCGTTACTAGTAAAACATGATAATATCTTCTGTTTCCGATAAAAAAAAAAGTATGTTCCAAGACTTGTATTTGTATGATAAAAATGTTATTTCCCATCAGCAGCGTTATCTGGATACTATCTGCGTTTGAGGAAGATTGTTAACGCTTTATTGCCATTTCTTTTTCATCATTTAAAAAGCGATGTGATGTAAAACATTGTGTTTTCATTTAAGTTAGTGCCACCTTAACTATTCGTAAAGGTACTATTACTTTTTATCTCTAATGCACCAGGGATGAGCAAGTGAGTCAAGTTAGCTACGCAAACACTAAGTCCCGTATTCAGTTCATGCGAAATTTTCGTAAGAAATACACCGACATATTTGCTGCAGAGAGTGACCAGGGTTGTTATGCTGATTTACCTTACAAATATTTGATTTCATATTTCCTCTTCGCACTCCATTTTATTTGTAATGTACATACCTATGTGGATTTATATTTGGTTCTAAAAAAATTTAAATTTCAAAACTTCAGTCCCAAGAAATTATCAAACAATTGTTTTCGTACAAAATAACTTTGGCATAACAACCCTGTAATTGATTTCGTTTATTTGCCATATTTTCGCAGATCAAATAATAGCGAACGAAATTTTCTATTGTTTTTATACACGTAGTTCTTATGGGAATATATAAGTATAATATGTGATTTTTTTTGCTGGTTAGCTCGATAGTATTCACTGAATATTTTCTGAATAAGATGTTGGAGTACTCTGACGATAGGCTGTCGTTTTAGGTGAGATCTCGATTGGTATCGTATAATTCTCAGATGTAAATAGTTATAATTTTTCATTGACGATTTCGTGTTCCATCTACAACCGATGTTTTGATCGCCATCTTTTATTCGATGTATTTAATCGTTTAAACTAGATGCTTCCGTAATCGATAATCAATTGAAAAAAAAAATATTCTCTCAATGTCCTTAGAAAACTATGAATGTCTTTGACTAGATTTTTGTTTGCATCTCTCAAGGAAAACAACCCCGTGCATCATGGCCGTTAGTTTCGGTAATACTGAGAGTCCCTAAAGAAGTAAGATTCCATTAAAGACATACTTCAGCTGGCTGAAAGGTGGCACGTGCGGAGTAGATGTTTAGTTGATTCTACCTTAGCGTTACAGCTTCGACAAAATATAGTTGATCTGTCCTTTAGAGAAAATCACACAGCGTTCCGCCAAGAGTGATACAAGCTGTGCGATATGGAGTGATACAAGCTGTCCAAATCTGTCTTGTGCGTACATAGTAGTGCCCCTCGTCTATCTTTCCGTGCATCATCACCAAGTAGCGTTCTCGCAGCATATCTTTACAAGAGGCATACCAACACGTTTCAATTCCAGTTGAGTTTTCTGGAAAACTGATTCCAGGGTCTAGGTCGTCTCCTAGACGTCATATTAGACATTGACTCCTATTGCCGTATGACTCTTATCATTCAGTAATTATTATGAAACACGTTTCCCTATAACAGACCACAGTAGAAATATGCCTTTCTGGTATGTGAGCTTGATATATTCAATCGAATGTAGGTTCGCCTTTTGTGCAGTCGCGATATGCAAGTACACCCACAAACAGTAAACCTGAATTAGCCGCAGCCGAAATTAGAGGTTGTCGCAACCAGAATAGATATCATCACATCTGTTTTAGAGGTTATCACAACCGCATTAGAAGTTGTCACAACCGTATTAGAGGTTGTTACATCCGCATTAGAGGTTGTCACAACCTGTTAGAGGTTGCTTCAACCGATTTCAGTTGTGGGGACTAGATACAGGCGTAACAACCTCAATTCGTTTGTTGCAACTGTAATTCGGCTACTACAATCTCTGTTCAAACAATTAGTTTTGTGAGTGTAGACATTTTTTTGAGAACATCATCCAGCATTGTCCCATGACTAACTCCTATTCTGTTCCAATGTGATATAAGCCTTAACCGGATTTATAGACGTAGAATCAATCTGGTAACCTATAATGTAGACAGGGAGAAAATGAGTGATGTTAGACAGTTAAGATGTGTTATTAAACCAACAAACAAAACGAGTGAAACCCTAGTACTTCTCTACTCTCTCTCTTACTCTCTTCATTGAATATTTCAATACACGAGCAGCTTTTTGATAGTTTTATTGTATATAACTATACAAACTCCAACCATGTTGAAGTAAAATTACATAAACTATGCAAAAAGTATGAAATAAGCAAAATATGACGCGAGAGAGAAATGCGTTTGAGTGAACTCCTAGCACTTTTTGGTTCTCTTTTACCAGGGTTGCCAAGTTGCGCACATCTTCTGGTCGCATAAAGCAAATGATCAAATTATTAGCGAATGTCTTGAAGTATTTATAATATGTACTCTTGCTAAGGCCTAATAGACACATTTATTCTCTCAATAAATTAAACGTCATAGGTACGGTGGAAATTAAACATTGGATGGTGGAAAACATGGGTTCAATAATACCAGATATAGGCAATAGGAAACAACGTCCAACAAAGGAACAACAACCGAATTTCGTGTTTTTGTGGCAAACTAGTTGAGTTAAATACAATACAAATGTATACCAACGATAAAAGTCAACAAAAAGTGCAAAATACATTTAAAGTTTTCAGTTCTACACCAAAACGACATATAAAAGTTAAGTGAACATATTTTGTAACTCCACCTGGTGTAAGTTAATTTTAAATTTAATTTCACTCATTTCTACAAACCTACGACGGAGAGTGTGAAATGAAACGTCAGATGAGAGAATAAATGTATCTATGTATATATTTGTCTATGCCTATATTAGTCTATGTAACGAATATTTTAAAAAATAAAAGTAACACCACGAGAGTTAAAAATAAAATGGAGTGCGTTGAAGAATTAAAAATAAAATAATTGAAAGGTAAATCAAAGTTAGGTGGTAACCATAGACTAATCTCATACTAGAGAGAATATTTGGCTCATCTGACGTTTCCTTTCACACTCTTCGTGATGCGGTCGGTGTGACAGAGAGATGTTTGACGAAAAGTGACATACACCAGTTGGAATTACAATAACTTGTTGCTTAAATTTTTCATGTCGTTTTGGTGAAAAACTGTGAAATTTAAATGTGTTTTAAACTTTTTTATTGAATGTTGTTGTTAGAATACATTTGTGTTGTATTTAACACAATGATTTTAACACACAAAACGAAATGTCGTTGTTGTTATTTTGTTCGTTGTTTTGAACCATTGCCTCTATCTGGTATTAGTAAATAAATTATTTTCAACATCAAACATAACTATCACACCAGGCCAAATGTCATAAATTTGGTGGGAGAACTATTGGGTCTACTATAAGTATTAGTCTAGGGTGGTAACGCTCCGCAACAACATTTTCCGTTTAAATATAAATGACAAAATTTCTTACGAAAATTTCGCAAGAACTGAATACGGGGTTTAAATGACAAAATTTCTTACGAAAATTTCGCAAGAACTGGAACCGGAGCTTTATGCATAAATAGCGAGAACAAATTCAATTACAGGGTTGTTATGTCAAAGAAAACTGTCAATTGTTTGGAACTCAAATTATGACATTTCGATTATTTTGCCAAACAAACGTAACAATACAAACTAGTGCTATATTAATAATAAGAGTATTATATTAATAATAAAAAATTTAAAAGATAGTACAAAGAGAAATTATTCATGAAATATTTGCAAGGTAAATCAGAGATAGGTGATAACTCTGCAATAAAATATTCCGTATGGAGATATATGACAAAATTGCTTACGTACATTTCGCAAGAGCTGACTACAGGGCTTTAAAGTTAACGATTTGAAAATATGGTATGTACAGTCCAAACGCTCATACGTGAATGAGGACAAATGTCATCTATTGCCATCTAAAAACAACATTACATAGTATATAACATAAGACAAAACTGACACCATTTTTATAAACATCTTTAAACATTTTCTTTTAATCACGCTCTAATCAATGACCTCTACTACCTACAGTTTAATCGCAATCACTGTATTCGCTCAACATACTCAAAAAGAAAGGCAATGAATTATGTTTATTTGTATCGCATTTTATAAACCGTTTAATATTAAAATGTTCAAGCATTCCACCAGACGTGTCTTTGGTCTTAGGTACATAGTTATATCAGTTGTGTCCAACGTTTATAGGTGATTCATACCATCTATCCATATTCTTTATATCATCATAATGGTGTCACCTACTCATCACCACTGATGGTTGGTAACAATAACCTAACCGTAACAGATGATATCTGTAGGGAAAAATGCATACAAAGTACAAGTACTCATATCGTACTTCCATACAAGATCCCCTAGTACCCGCAACTAATTACAAACATACTCATTTACTCTTTCAAGTGGAACAAGTAAAAAAGTAACAACCCCTCTGCAGTGGTGATGTGATTACTATCAATACAACTCCGAGTATTTACCCAGCGGCGTGTGTAGAAATGTATGGCAATTTTTGTTTGTCAAGAGATCCCTCAAAAGACACAATGATGATAATGTTATGATGACTGACATTAGGTACAAGAAAAACGTTCCCGGTTAAGTGAATGCAGTGCGAATGGGTGAGCGATTGCTGTCTTGAAAGTTTAGCAACTACATATGAGTTTGCCAAACAAACTTTACCTTAACACAAAATGGAGAAATGAAAGGTTATTTTTCACGCATACGTGCGAAATTAAAAGAGTTTATTGCATTAAAGCGTTTAAAGTATTTACTGACGTTATCTTTAAATATTCATCACAAACATTATATTTGCAAACAAATGGTATGTAGGCCATTGACATGTCATTACAACAGTGTTATGTTTTCGAGTGTATTTGGTTAAGTTAGGATCTGTGCTTGGTGCCATTTCTGCAAAGTTGTTTGATTTCAAATTTTCTGCTAAAAATTACTGCTACACCACAGCACAAAACAAGACCGTCATTATTTATGCCATGTAATTATTGTGTACGCTTCCTAAAGAGAAGTCTTCTCAGACCCCGCGTGTTCATAGCCCTGTATACCCTCATACTTAATCTTTTTGCGCATGCGTTGTTGCTGTCATGTCATATGATGGCATGCCATTTTCAAAAATGTATTTATGGTGTTCTTGACTCCCATATTTTTTCGGGGTTAAACAGATTTCATTTCATGTAACTTTTATGAACAAAAGGTGAGACATACATACCAGTCGACCGGCGTTGATTACTTTAGTGGGTGTGAGTGAAGGAGTCATCGTGGAAAAATTATCAAATTTACTTTAAGGAATAATTGGGATTTTTTTTATTTTTTTAAAACGGAATTTTGTTTGCCTTTGACGTCATTTCGAATTGTGCGTTAACATTTTTGTGTAAATACACCACAAACATATACTAACAATAAATAATAACAAACAAGTCCAAAATACGTTTAAATTTCAGTCTTTCATCAAAACGACATAAACAATTTAAGTCAACAATTTTTGTAATTCCACCCATAGAATAACACATACTATAGAAGTTTTTATTCGCTCAATAAATTAAACGTCATAGGTACGATGGAAATTACACAGTGGAGGGTGGAAAATATGGGTTCAATAATACCAGATGGTGGCAATAGTATACAGCGATCCGCAAAGGAACTACACCCGAATTTCGTGTTTTTGTGGCAAACTAGTTGTGTTAAATACAATACAAATGAATACCAACGTTAAAAGTCAACAAAAAAGTGCAAAATACATTTAAATTTTTCAGTTCTACACCAAAACGACAGGAAATAGTTAAGTGAACATATTTTGTAACTCCACCTGGTGTATGTAAATTTTAAATTTAATTTGCTCTCATTTCCACAGACCTACCGAGAGAGTGTGAAATGAAACGTCAGATGAGCGAATAAAACCTTCTACGTATGTGTTATTCTATGATTCCACCTGGTTTAAGTCATAGAATAATACATACGTAGATAAACTTATTCTCTCATCTGACGTTTCATTTCACACTCTTCATCGTAGGTTTGTGGAAATGAGAGCAATTAAATTTAAAATTACCTTACACCAGGTGGAGTTACAAAATGTGTTCACTTAACTTTTTCCCGTTTTTGGTGTAGAACTGAAAAATTTAAATATATTTTGCACTTTTTTGTTGACTTTTATCGTTGGTATACATTTGTATTGTATTTAACACAACTAGTTTGCCACAAAAACACGAAATTCGGTTGTTGTTCCTTTGTTGATCGCTGTATACTATTGCCACTATCTGGTATTATTGAACCCATATTTTCCACCATCCAATGTTTACTTTCCATCGTACCTATGACGTTTAATTTATTGAGCGAATAAAAGCTTCTATGGTATGTATTATTCTATGGTTTAAGTCAATCTACGTCAAATAACTCTCTGTCGCAAAGACCGCACCACGAATAGTGTGAAAGGAAATGTCAGATGAGAACAATGGCGTCTCTATACATCATTACTCTTTGGGCGAGAATGTTGCCCTTAAAAACATCGGATAAACTGTCATAGCTTGCCATTTTATATGTAACACAACGGTTTTAGAATTCATCATTCCCACCTGATTTCATTTCCAACGTTTGTTCCCAAAAATTTTAACATTTCCTCGTTTTTTACTCAAATTTTGTTATATAGGTTATGTACATATGTTATTGTAACAATCGGTATATAATATATAGTTTTCCCATTACATCCCATGAAGGGATTGGGGAGAACTTCTCACAACCAATGGGCTGTGCGCTTTCCCGTTTTACACTCTCTGATTGAGACCTATACTTTTACACCGATTCGCAACGGAATTTTGATAAGAATTTTTGATAAGTACTCGTTAGTGTCGCCGTCACTACGCGAGGTTACCTTCGTCGCAAGAAATGTAAGGTGGTCAGAGTAGGGAGCAGAGTTTGCAACAGCTGTTTTTTTTTGTAGTAAATGATAGTGGAATGAGAGAAATCTTTAATTTTAACAATTTGGGTGTTAATTAGGACCTACACAAATAATTTTACTCTAACACTTCATTACATTTTGATTTTTTTTCACTGAATATCCCTTTATTAATCGATTTAATTAACAAAATTTACTGCCAGTTGATGTGTTTTGTATATTGGTTTGACACGCGGCAGCAAAAGTATGGAAATCACACCACGCAACCCAGTCCCCTAACACCTTTTCTTCTTTGACAGCGTCTTCTCTATTTGTTCTCCAATTACTAACTTGATCAGCTGTCTCATCGATATCCCTTGTTTTTACTCAAGGCAAAAGTACAAAACACATCAACTGGGAGTAATTTTTGCCAATTAAATCGATTAAAAAAGGGGTATTCAGTGAAAAAAATCAAAATGTAATGTAGTGTTAGAGTAAAATTATTTGTGTAGATCCCAATTAACACGTAAATTGTTAAAATTAAAGATTTCTCTCATTCCACTATCATTCTCTAAATGTTTTCCAAGTATCTCGCGGTCTTCGTTTAGTACAAAAAACAGCGGTTGCAAACTCTTATTAATGTTACTCGGTGATTTTACTACTACAATTTCAAATGTTTTCTTTAGTACACTTTTAAAGAGTAAAGATCTCATATCATTCTACACTCGATCACTATTTTCGTGCAGTATTGAAACGATTAGGTAAGCTTCTATGCCAAAACTCTGACCACCTTCGCTTAATAGGGCGTTTTCATGCACTCGATCTTTAAGATCGACTCGATAATCGAAAAATCACGCTATTATCATGTGATTTCTCATAAATTTTTTGTATCCAAGATCGATTAAATTTACCTCGTTAATGTTAATCATTTCAATCGAGTTGTATATGCACTTTCAGTATGATACTCTGTGAACAGGAAATGGAAATAGAAATTTAAAGGAAATGTATTTCACTGAACATGTAGTTTAATGACAACACATATAAAACATAGAGCAAATTATAATAGAGTATTTTATTCTCTCACAAATTTTAGCTTATAGGTTTTGGCTTCAATACAACCAGATATGGGCAATAATACATAATCTCCCACAACCGCATTTCGTTGGTGTGTCGCAAAATAGTTGTGTTAAATACAATACAAATGTATAGTATAGTCAATAAAAAAGTGCAAAATACATTTAAATTTCACAGCGCTATACCAAAACGAAATGAACAAGTTAAGTCAACATATTCGTCGAATATCTCTCATAGAGTGTGAAATGAGACGTCAGATGAGAGAAATGGATTCTCTATTCTAATTTGCTCTATGCAAACATGGCTGTTGGTTTTTCAACAGAGACGCTACAAAAGTAAATCGATAGGGACAGCAAACGACGCCATATTTTTTCCCGCTCTTTTGACATTTCTCTTCAGTAAGGTTTGCCCTGTCATCATGGAAAGATATACGAGCCAACAACGAGTCGAAATTATTAAAATTTACTACCGAAATTTGGAGTCAGTGGCCTCAACTTTAAGAGCGCTACGTCCAATTTATGGTCGTCATAATTTCTGGCTGAATGGCTTCGTCAATAAGCAAAATATGCGTTATTGGTCAGACAGCAATCCACACGTAATCCATGAGTCATCATTGCATCCCGAAAAAATTACGTGCGGTTTATGGGCCGGCGGCGTCATTGGGCCGTACTTCTTCCGTGATGATCAAGACCGGCACATTACTGTGAATGCGAATCGCTACCGTTCAATGATAACCGAATATTTTTGGCCCCAATTGGATAATATGGACTTGGAGGACATGTGGTTCCAACAGGACGGCGCCACAAGCCACACAGCCAATGCCACAATCAATTTATTGGAAACCAAGTTTGGTGAACGTGTTATCTCACGAAATGGGCCAGTCGATTGGCCCCCTCGGTCGTGCGATTTGACGCCGTTAGATTATTTCCTGTGGGGCTACGTCAAGTCTATGGTCTATGCCAACAAGCCAGCGACGATTGATGAACTTCGTACGAATATCGAACGTGAAATTACAGCAGTATCGGCCGATTTATGCTTGAAAACCGTCGAAAATTGGATTCAGCGTCTGGACTTCTGCAAGCGTGCCCGTGGTGGCCATGCAAAAGAAATCGAGTACCATACATAATGGCATCGAACGTACTTTCACAGGAATAAAGAATTTCATTGGTATCTAAAACCGGTTTTGTTTTATTTAAAAAAACTTTTGTAGCGCTCTTATTGAAAACCCCTTATAAGAGGAAGTGTTATTTATGTATTTCCTAAATGCTTACAATGTTTCAAGAAATACTAAATAAATTCCGCATAAAAATATTGGTAATTAAAGGAAAAAGAAAGAAATAGAAAAAAATAGACTGACGAATTTGTACGATACTAATAAATACAAATATAATTCCATCATGGCATCATCAAAACTAAATCGTGTAAAAGTGCATGTGAACACCTTTTTGCCTCAGAATGACGATCACGATATTATCATGATAAAACAGTACATGTAAGTAAATGCACTATAAGGCCCTGACTCATCACCCTATTTACTCCAACGATCTGCCAAAACGCGCCCATGTCTGAGGCGAGAGGCTAATAAAAAATGACAAATCTGGTTGACTGGCTCATTTTTTGCAATTTCTCAAAAACTTAATGTTGTGTGGGCGAACATAGTTGTATTTCAGTTGGTAACTTTTATGTGTACTGCAAAACCATGTCTAAGTAAGATTCTCTTCAAGGGGAAACGACTACTGGCCGATGTTGGTGTCCCATAACATCCTATGAAGGGATTGAGGAGAGCATCTCACAATCAGTGAGATGTGGGCTTTCTAGTTTTTACACTCACTGATTGGGACCTACAGTTTTACACCGGTTCCGAACGGTATTTTGAGAAGCTTTTTCATGGCTAAGTACTCGATAGTGTCGCCATCACTAAGCGAGGTGACCGTCGCCGAAAGAAATGTAATGTGGTCTGAGCAGTGATCGAACCCATGTTCTCATGTACAAGAGCATCGCACTCTAACCATTGCACCACCGACCGACGGCCGATGTTGCTCAACAATAATCCAACAACTGTATATTACAGAAATTCACTTTACTTAGATTTGTCATAAATTCATGAATATAATGTGTATTTTCAAATTCATCAGGGATGATTTTTATTTATTCGGCATTTTTACTCGTACTATGTAGTTTGTGTATTTTGTTATACATACATTTCTGGCGTAGTCACCTTTAGACGCGAACGATTTGTACGGATACAACAACCTGCCACTATCGCCAAATGATCAGTCACGTGACTAGTTTATACCGGTTCATGTTTTTGATATGGATGTGGCTGCAGGACAAAATTTAAACTAAATACGACCACATGTGATAATATAAGGGACCACATGAGAATATGTTTCTAGATAGAGCATAAAACACATTTTTTTATTCAAAAAATACCAAAAGTTGTTGGCTTTAATCTGTACAATATCTTCCTACTACATTATAGTTTAGAAAATATTTATTGTTTACTTTTTTGCTAGTAAAATTTGAAAAGCAGTCCGGATTTAAACATCCCAAAAACTATGATGCTGCTCTCCACATAGAATAATACATACGTAGATAAACTTATTCTCTCATCTGACGTTTCATTTCACACTCTTCATCGTAGGTTTGTGGAAATGAGAGCAATTAAATTTAAAATTATCTTACACCAGGTGGAGTTACAAAATATGTTCACTTAACTTTTTCCTGTCGTTTCGGTGTAGAACTGAAAAATTTAAATATATTTTGCACTTTTTTGTTGACTTTTATCGTTGGTATACATTTGTATTGTATTTAACTCAACTGGTTTGCCACAAAAACACGAAATTCGGTTGTTGTTCTTTTGTGGATCGATGTATACTATTGCCACCATCTGGTATTATTGAACCCATATTTTCTACCATCCAATGTTTACTTTCCATCGTACCTATGACGTTTAATTTATTGAGCGAATAAAATCTTCTATGGTATGTATTATTCTATGACTCTCCACCTACCCAATCATACTTATAATCTAGCTTTGTTGTTTTATAGTTTTATTTTGACAGGAAGTTTGAGGTGAGTTTAAAATTTTATTTTAAAACACCTACAAATCCAGTTTGATTTAGTAAGCGATAATTCAATTCAGAATATTAATTTCAGTATGAATGACTTCATATGAAAACAATTAACTATTCAAGTTCATTGGAATGACGACTGTTTCTACTGCTACTACACATAAGTATTCCAAAGATCAATGCAATTTTGAACACACCTATAGTTATGAATACCCATACACAAGTGACTATTCTTGGTACAAAATTCGTATTGAAGTCTTTATTGCGTAGCGTAAATCTTAAGATTAACTACAATCTCTGGACGAGAAGAGGAAACGGTTAAGTTTTCAAATAAATTCCCACCACCAGATGTTGTGCGCAAGTTTGAGTTGTATAAATTGTATAGAATCCAAATACTCTCGCGTTTTCACTTGTTCATTTCGTACGAATAATAGTGTGAGATTTGATATTTAGTTTTTTGTTGTTTGAAATTTGTTTTAGAATGTTTACCTTGAATTTAAAACAAATTTTATTTTGATTATTGTTGTTATTTTGTGTGGCTTTGTAAAAATTGACACGTTAAAAATGCTAATGATTGGAATAACAAAGTTTCAATTCAAATTTTTCCACACATATAACGACCAAACTGAGTTTAGTTTAAGTTGAGATATTGGATGCTATTCGATAGACGAATTATTGCTAATAATAATGTAGTGATATTGAAAATATATTTCACATATTTGTTATCGGCTTTTTATTAAAAAATTTTAAACAAATGTTGACTTAGGAAAATATTGACGAAAGAGGTTAGTTAATTTAAACCTTGAAATTTTTACTTTAGATGAATTTCATGTAAAAATCGAGATGCATTGAACCCGACCCCCTCAGATATCGATGACATTTTGTTTATAGCTAAATTTGATCAATACAAACAAACCCTCATTTTTAGAAATGACTGTTTTGCGATTTTTTGGGCGTGGCACAGTGGGAAAGTTTTCGAAAAAACGCGAAAATGGTCGAAAAGAGCTCCATTTGAACTACAATAACTCAGAATCGGCTGAACCGATTTCCATGATCTTGGTATCATTAAAAAGATATTTTAACAGGCTTTATGACACGTTTAAAAAAAAAAAATACACTGTAAAAAAATTTTATAACAAAAAAAAATTTTAACTAACGAAAAAACCAAAAAGAACTAGGGTTTTTTTACAGTGTATTATTTTTTTAGAAAGGTTTATCCTTCACCTATACCATATCAAAAAATAAAAATGGGTTCTTTTTTAGTTTTTTTTATATAATTTTTTAAGTAGTGTCACTTCTAGTAATTGCCCTTATATTTTATATTTACAGGTAAAATAAATAAACATTGTCCCAGGAAAATTCATTTTGCTCCATTTAAACTACAATAACTTAGAATCGGCTGATTAATATACATATTATAATTTATGCGTTTGTGATCCAAATACAGGTTTGTTTGCGATACAAATACAGTTGTGTTTGGTGCAGTGTTTACTTAATTTTTTTGCCACTATGCTCTGTCGAGTGCAAAATAATAAAAGAGGGAGAAAGAGAAACTGTTCGCAGCCATAGTAGAATAATCAAGTAGTAGCAGTAAAACAACTGATTTAATTTTTTTCATGGGATCTGTCGCTTCAGTTGTCAAACTCATATGTATTTTGTTTTCGAACTTTGTTGTATACTTGTATTGTTGGTGTCAGTGAGAGTAAAACTAGAACGCGCACAGCTCATTGGTTGTGAGAAGCTCTCACTAATCCCTTCATGGGATGTAACGGGAAACCATTTATTTATTGTTGTTGTACATTCGTGTAGAGTTTGAAAACTGAAGCAAATGAAAGAAAAACAAAACACCTGTTGTTGTTGCCTACAACTACAATAACGTCTAATGCCACGACTTTATTATTTTACTATGTTCGCAGCCTAACTTAATGATATTGCATGCGTATAACTTCATTTTTGCTTTAATTGTTCATTCAGTGATTCATAAATATTCCTAAATGAATTAAGGTTTTCTTATATTGAGTGATCCGTTGTGTTTTTGTTTCATGCATTAACTCGTCAATCATTCGCTTGGGGGAAACACACGAATGTTTCGACGTAAGTATATGGATGTTTGGAGTGACACACGCATATGGCTCCACGTAAAAGTATGCATCTTTGCTAATCTTTGCATTACATGCTAATGTTGGAATTCCAATATAAGTTCGTTTAGCACTTGCAAATATATGAATATTTGGGAGAGTGTTCCAAACATATACATGGTTCGTGCAGTATTTGTTTGAGAAATTATGTTACAGAAGCCGTATTTTGTCAGCGTGTGAACTTTTATCCAGCCAAAAGTTACCTTGAGAAACTGAGGAACACATCAACCTTTCCATCCGTTTTTTATATTCATTGAAGGCTTTTGATGTAAAAAATTTATGTTGGTCCAAAATTAAATTTTTTTTCAAAAACGATATTTTTTAAAATATTTAGTACACCCTGAAAAAAATCGACCTCTGTAGTCTATACTCTCAAACACATTCTGCAGGAATCATGTATATGTGTAAAACACACTCGAAATATTCATATATTTGCAAGTCCTAAATTCACTTATATTTAAATGCAATCATTAACATGTTTACTTGCAAAGATTCGTAGTTTTACATGAAACCTGAGTGTTTCATGCCAAACATTCATATATTTACTTACGTCGAAGCATTCGTGTGTTTCCTCCCTGACGAACGATTGACAACTGAATGCAAGAACTCAAAACGCAATAGATCAGTCAATATAAGAAACAATAAATTTACACACGCGTTTAGGAATATTTATTAATCACTGACTGTAAAACTACAGTTATATACTTGCAATAACATTAACTTAGGCTGAACACTATCTCACTTTGATCCTCTTTTTTTTTTTGCTCTCGACAGAGCATAGCGACAAAAAAACTGAAGTAAACAGTGAACCAATCACAGCTGTATTTGTATATTAATCATTGTGTCTCAAACATGTATCTAATATTGAATAGCAACCCCAGTGTATTTGCGACAAGCTCCAAACATACGTTATATTTGCATTCAAACAGGAAAAAAATATAGATTTCTCAGCGTGTACAACCAATCTAAGTATATTCGATATAAACAAATTTTAGCCGTCATATTAAAGCGAAGAAACCGTACTTTCTAATACAGGAAGTGCATTATCTCCAAATCTGTGTGAGATACAGTTCAAGAAAGTCGAAAAAGAAATAAAATTTTTTCAATTTTCCAAATTCGAATAACTGTAAAGCGAACCACAGACTTGTCATTCATGAGCATGAGCTTGGTCGATAATTTTTTATCTGACTGATGAATTTGAAAAAATATTACCAAAAATGTTTGTGCACATGATAGTGATGCAAACAACTTCGATTACATTCTAATTTGGTATCAAGAAGGGCGGTAAACAGGCAATAAACATGAACGATAGCTGATAGTCATGCTCATGAATGGCAAGTCTGTGGTTCGCTTAACACGAGAAAAAATTAAATTTAAAAATAAGAAACGTAGTCAACTTTGTTATATTTTCTAAAACATTCTCAATTATCCTAGGTTAATCTTAAAATATATACACCCAGCGAAATAATTATAAAGGCAATATATTTTTTCTCGGTACTCTCAATGCACTGCGTTTTTGGTGTAGAATTTTAATGCATTTATGAAGTTAAATGAAAAGTGACGTTGTTTTTTCTGTTTCTGGTGCGAAATATATATAAAGGCAATATGGAAAAGGACCCGTATTCGAACAGTAGTAAATACGAATTTAAACAGAATTGAGTTTTCTTTGGTTGTTATTTTTTTGTTTTAAAATTAACTTAGGTCAATTTAAAAAAAAATCAATTTATATAGAATACCTGGTGGAAAGTAGCTAAGTAAAGAAGAATGGGGAAAATTTTAAGATTATCATTAAAAGGGCTCTCCAATCGGGAAATTCCGAGGCGATTGAAAGGATGTAGCTGTGTCACTGACTATTTTATAAAATAGGATGGTCAATATAGAAACACAAACGACACCGCTCATAAGTGAAAGAGCCAAAAGAGAGATCAAAAGGGTTGCTGTTACAGAAAACTTCAGTGATAAGAAAATTATTGCTGAATTGAGCTCGGTCGTGTTCAACGAATAATGAAACGCGACTTGAAACTGTCATACGCGAAAAGTATGCAAAACTTTGTCTCAAACCAAGACATGAATTATCCAGATTTAAATTCGCTGAAATATACAAATTTTGGATGAGGAGTGATATTTGGTGATGGAAAAAATTTAATTTGGATGGACCTGATGGATGGAACAAATATTTGCGTTCCCCAGCTTTTTCCAAAATTATGCGTCAGCGGCGAAATTTTGGCGGTGGGTTCCTTACGGTTTGGGCAGGTATGAGTTATAGAGGAACCACTCCAATATTCCTCATTTTCACACAAATGGACTCCGTGTATTATATTCGACTATTGGATGTTGTCTTAGTTAGTTCTGGAGAGGTCTTTTTATTTATCATCCAGCAGGGCAACGCAGCAGTACATCGGTCTAAGAAAATTACAAAGTTTCTGGAGCAACTCCTGACTGGACTGCACTTAGTTCTGATCTTTATCCGATAGAGAAGCTCTAGTCCATTTTACTTACCCAAGTTTACCACCCCGGGGCGCCAGTTGAAGAATGTCAAGGATCGAAGAGTAGCAGTTTAAGAAAGTGGGAGATAACTGATCCTGCGCATATTCCTTCGTTGATGCTAAGACGCTTAGTAGAAGTTAAAAGCGTTAATGGAGATTATACGTCTTACAAAACTTGTTAAAATATTTAAATAAACCTTTTGCTTTATAAATATTTCGCAATAGTAATTAGTTTATTTTTGTGATTCACCTTGAAGAAGTTATAGTCAAAGTATTTGTGGTGAAAAGTATTTTATTTTGAAAGGCCTAATACAATATAAAATAACAACTTCAAAATTCGTCTCAACATTTGGGGAAAAAAACAAAAAATGGTGTTGCCTTTATATTTATTGCGCTGGGTGTATATAATCCTTGGCAGCTTCAATCGGTTTTACAAAACTTAAAAATGTTTACTAGATCAAAAGATTTTGAGTTGTGGCCGATAAAAATTTATTCTCAACCACTGTGCGACACGACACTATCGAGTACTTAGTCATGAAAAGGCTTCTCAAAATACCCTTCGGAACCGGTATAAAACTGTAGGTCTCAAAGTGCATAGCTTTCTTATTGTGAGAAGCTCTCCACATTTCCTTCGTGAAATTCCCATACAAAAACTGCCTATGAAATACGAGTACCACCGAAATATTTCCGCACGCGTGGTACTAGTTGTTCACGTGAAATGTCAGCAACATGCTTCATTTTAATGTTTCTAAGATAAACGTAATGTACAATCAAATTGTAGGAAGAAACTAACAATGTTATCAACTCTCATTAAATTTCTCAAAAAGGGATTTTGTGTAAAAAGAAAAACTTACAAACAGAAAAGTATAGTCGCCAACACTAATATGTTGCTCAATATTTTTCACGCTAATGATCATACACTGGGTTCAATGCAGTAGCAGGAGTTGATAAATAAATATACGATATACGATATGATCTTCAAATCGATTGGCAATTGAAAGCAAAAGTTTTCCTTACACCGTTTTTGGTATTGCAAATAAAAATAATTTCTCTTTTTGCTTAAACAGAAAAAGTGAAATTATATTGCTTAAATTGTAATTTCACCTTCATTTTCAAATTTAAGAATGGAAAAACAAAAATCAATAAAAATAAACACCACCACCTTTTGACTTCCATTGAATACCTAATGAGTTTTTTATTTCACCATCTTCTTCATTGGTATATCAATTAAATATTTTTTTAAAGAAATTTGAACAAAAAATATAAAGTATTATCATAGTCAAAAATAGTAATTACTAAATATAATAACAAGCGCTTATATCTAAAAATAAAATAAAAGGCACTCAAATTATGGGTTTATTGGCATTACGCGCTGTTCAGTTTGGAATGTATTCGTATGTATGATGATTGCTTGGATTTGTTGAGTGCTTTCTGTCGAACGTGAGACATGACAACAGCTGTCTGTTAACGCCACAAATGACACAATTTGACAGACAAAGAGTAGAATCGAAAACTTCAAGTGCACATTGAGGAGGGCACTTGCAAATAATAATCCGCTCAAGACATTACAGTTCTACGTGTCGACCATTTAAAAAAAGCAGTGAGACAATCCACATCCAAGTACCTACCTACATACATACATACTATTCGAAATATGCGGATTCATAATTAAAGTTAATAACGTTGACTAGTAACAGAAAACAATGTTGCCATTGTTATACGGCAGGTAAATTCGCAGTTTTGTTGTATTTAGTTTTTCTATTTCTTAATGGAGTTAATTAAAAAATTGTCATTAACAAATTGTCATTGAACCGATAGTTTATAGCTAAACTATGTGAAGCTGAATTTTTTGTTATGCACAAAGACGGCAAAAATAATTTTACGTTAAATAAAAACAAAAATATTTTTATAAATGTAGTCAAGTTGTAAACGACAGTTAAGTTATTGCTCAATATGACAGACTTAAGGAAAACAGTGCATTAGTTTTCATTTAATGTTCAATTTAAACCATGATACTAAATTCGTTCGCACAAAAAAATATTGAGCAACATCAAATTGTTTAGTTGCGAAACATAACAGGGTTGACGATTACTTTTTCTCTATTTTGAAGTTTGTTTTTACACTAAAATCTCTTTCTGTTTGAGAAATTGAATGAGAGTTGACAACATTGATAAAATTTTCTTTCTGTTTGAGAAATTGAATGAGAGTTGACAACATTGATAAAATTTTGCTTCAAATTTAAATTTGCTTCGGAATATTAAAATGTTGCTCTATCCTGTTGCTGAACAAATTAGTATTACATTAGCGGAGTTGTTCGGCGATATTTCTCAGGCATTTTTTTAGTATGGAGTTTTGTAAAATTCCACGTGAATTTTTAAGTGCGTAAATCTTAAACAAATAAGCGAGAAGTGAGAAGCAATCCCAATCCCTTCATGGGATGTAGTGGGAAACGATTTGCCCGAGAATTATAGTTCATATAAACTATATGACGTCGGTTTAGTAAAGACGATTTCTTAATATTCCATTACATTGTCGTGTTGGGGTTTGGCAGAGCATCTCACAATCAGTGAGCTGTATACTACATATTTTAAGAGGTGCTAATTACTCGAATCAATAAGCTAGGTGGCCGCCGCCAAAATAAATGACAGTGGTTCAGTGCGAGTGCTATCTGTCGCGTTCTTAATTATCAACATTTCACGTGAAATTATAAAAAACTCGATGCAAAAAAAAATATCGACGAAAATGATAATTGTGTTAATTCTCATTCAATTTGTTGAAATTTTTAATTTTTTATGTTAAAAAAATGTTAGTCAATCTTGATTTGTTGCTGCCCAATGACGCAATGAAAAAATATGAGTGGTAACAGCTATATCACGCGAAAGAACATAGTATTTGTGAATAAAAATGTGATAAATATTCAGGAAATTATAATTATAAATATAAAATTTAAACAATAACACAATTCAAACGCGAGAACCCACAGACTGTGTCAGATAAGCTGATGTCAGGCTATTAGATACAATTGTTAGATATGTCAACAATACAGTGTTTCACACTTATACGGCATTTACACCGGCCAAGATAAACGCATTTTGAAGGTTAACTCCGTTAACCCACGCTAACCCAGAAGATTACTCCTACAATTTTAATTTTTAAAATCTGAAGTTTAATTTGTAACCTCATTTTAAACTGGTGTACATTTTGATGCAACACTTTTAATTTTAAAAAAGGCAACGATAATAAAAACATACACAAAAAATCAAATGTTTGGCAGACGGAAGCCGATCGAAAATTTGTCGACCCGTCGCCGCCAACAAATATGATTTGAAGCTTACGTCGCCGCCGATATAATTGGCTCTTATTGGTTTAAAATGTCAGCCGATTTTATCGACTGTCCCTATTTGACCGACAAATCCAATTATAAAGGTTCTGTTATATAAAAAAAAATCCCAAATTTGTACAAAACTGGCAAAATCAATAGCCGCCGTCTCCAATAATTTTGTCTCGGCACGTAGTTGGTCTAAGCATGGAGTTGCCACCTGAAATTCCAATTTAATCTCAAATTGGGTGGTGTAAATGGCCGCGATAAACTGCGGTCAAAATTCGTCAATACTGACACATTCAGAATAATCCGTTGATTTTGATCGAATAGTCTGGCAACAGCTATAGGTGCATCAACCACTGTTTAGTTTGTATTGTAAGATTATCCTCAAAAAAAAATATGCGATCGGGCTGCATTTTGAATGAAACGAACAAAACCAAAAAAATCACTTTTATCTCATTGCTTTTTTCAACCGCTTAATCTTCGATCACAATTATATTATTTCTTACTCTATTTTTTTTATAACTCTTGTAATTTTATTTTTCACTTTGCACACTCACACTCTTGTAATTTTATTTTTCACTGTTTTTGCATTCTTCAAAACTGATAGTGTAAATCAAAAGCAGAATGTTCGTACGATTTCTGTCAAATTAAAGAAAACTTCTTTCCATTTCGTTCTACTTGCAGTGATAGTCTAACACGGCGTTTATCAGTAGATAATTTGCATGGCCGTCGGTGGTGCAATGGGTAGTGTGCGCGCCTCTTGTACTTGATATCCTGGGTTCGATCCCTGCTCTGACCACCTTAAAATTTCTTTCGACGGCGGTCACCTCGCATAGTGACGGCGACACTATCGAGTATTTAGCCATGAAAATGCTTCTCAAAAATACCGTTCGGAACCGGTGTAAACCTGTAGGTCCCAATCAGTAAGTGTAAAAACTAGAAAGCGCACAGCTCACTGGTTGTGAGAAGCTCTCCCCGACTCCTTCATGGGATGTAATGGGAAACCATTTATTTATTTTTTAATTTGCATCATATAGCCCGGTATTCAGTTTTTATGAAATTTTCGTTGCCATAAGAAGTACGTGTATAAAAAATAATGAAAATTTCTGAACCGAACATTTCGCTTACTTTGCATTTGCTTGGTACTCAGCTCTTTGCGAAAATTCCGTGGGCAAAATCAATTACAGGGTTGCTACGTCAAAGTTATTTCGCACGAAAACAATTATTTCAGAATTATTTGGGACCGGAATTTCGACATTTTGATAATTTTAAGATCTAAAAGCAACGACATGCGTTAAAAATAAAATGGAGCGCGTAGAGGAATTATAAATAAAAATATTTGCAAGATAAATCAAAGATATGTGGTAACTCTCCGCAAGAAAATTTTCCGTTTAGAGATAAATGGCTAAATTTCCTACGAAAATTTCGCAAGAACTGAATACGGGGCTTATTACAGCAAATGTACTGCCATAAGGCGTCTGTGATAAGATAAACATTTCGCAGGAAACGAAAACCGACGAAATAGTCCCACACGTTTAGTACTAAGTTGTTCGCACGAAATACCAGCAGCAGTTTACTGTTTCTGAGGTTCTTATCACATAAAACGCATCAACCATTTTCACTTCATTTGGATCATGCAACCGTTACTAAGTCCTCATGTGAAGTGCCATAATTAAGCGCTGAAAAATTTCATGTGGAAGTATGACAAATACAAATGATGGGTATCCACATTAATAAATAATTAAATAAATATACATAAAATTTCTCACCACATTTGGTTTTGAGTGCACACTCCACAAATATTTATAAATTTATATTTTATTTGGGTGTAAAAACCAAAAACTCATGAATTCAAAACTAACGGAAGATTGGGAAATATGAAGGCAGCGATCATAGTAAAATTACCAAGTAGTCGCAGTACGTTAGATTAACTCACTCACAGTTATGTGACAAGTCCCTAAGAAAAATGCACAGTGTAATATTTATAAGAGGTAAAAAAAATCCAAATAAAAAAAATTAAATAACTCGCAACAAAAATCCAAAAATTTCCATACAAATTGGAAATTGTTTCATTATGAAATAATTCCCAATGCGTTGTGACTTATTTCATATTTTTTTATAAGAGGTTGTAAGAGCTGTTTTACTTGCACCACAAATCCGTAGAATACTTGGAAAACATATGGTGTATGTGAGAAATCTTTAATTGGGATCTACACAAATAATTTTACTTTAACACTTCATTACATTTTGATTTATTTCTCTAAATATCCCATTTTTGTATCGATTTAATTGCCAAAATTTACTCCCAGTTGATATGTCTTGTACTTTTGGTTTGATACGCGGCTGCGCAACCCAGTCACCTATCACCGTTTTTTCTTTGAAAGCATATTTTCTATAAGTTCTCCAAGTAAATACTCGTATATTAAAAAATCGTTAAAGTAAAAAATCACTATAACGGAAATATGTCTTCAACTCGGAAACGAACCGTCCAATAGGAAAAATAACCAATTTTGATGTTTTAGCAAACTTGTTTGCGTTTCCTTTTCCAAATTTTCTGTTTCTTCAGTATTTTTTACTGTTCTTAATAACAAATTGTTTTGAGTGTATGTATCTGGCGCAGGTGATAATTCATCTTATAAAAATACATTGTAATATTACTCTACTTATATTACATGGATTCTTTTGTAGTTTATAACATGTTCCAATTAACGTTTTCACGTTAAACGTATGATTAAGATACTCATACTATTTATAATAACAGTTCATTATATCTATTGAAACGGGTTCCGGTTCATGGTGTGGGGAAAACCCTACTACAATTTTGCTGTTCCAGTCAACTCTGAATTTATTATTCACAATTCTGAGTAAATTCTGTTTATGATTAATACGATATTTAAAAGCGAACATAAAGACAAACACAAATCTTAAAATTCTGTGATGGGTGTTTCTAAAAATACGTCAAACCAAATTATAGTTTACTACTATTTAAAAATTCGTTTATAATTTAAGTATTAAAGAGTCGTGTAACCCAAAAAGGATCACACTTTGTTACTAATAGTGTTATGACCTTTTTATAGGTCATTTGAAATTCATGTCAATTCATTTGCCCCCATTTGTTTAGTAATAAAGCTGTGGCTTTCTAGTTGTTCTTAGCTGGACACGCAACATACATATGTTCATTTATATCATTGAAGTAGCCATTTAACAATCGTGGTTTACATTCGATAGTAGATTTGTGTTTCATTTATGCAGAAATTGTGTCCTATTTTTGTATACATATCCTGAATGTGTCAGTGTTCTCCATGGAGCTAAAATAAAGGGTAGGTGGTAAATAAACTAAACTAAAAGGTAGGTGTAAATGATTAGAAGAAGCATGAACTATAATTTGTGTGAGGTTCATTGTGGGGTATAGCCGGGTATTCAGTTTTTTATGAAATATTTGTTGACATAAAAAGTACATGTATAAAAAATAACGAAAATTTCATGAACCGCAAATTTCGCTCACTTTTCAAATTTAGTTGTTTTAGATCCTCGTCATGTTTAAAGTTCTAATTTCTTTTAAGGCTGTACGAGATCATGTTTGCTCCGGTTAGTGACAAAAATGTAAATGCCGCGGGTGGGATTCGAACTCACATTCGCTGGTCGATCGTTTAGATGTTTGTGAAGCATCATCTTCAGCAGCGTCTAGCCTGTTAAGCCACTGCGGTGTGTATTTACACAAATCACTTCATTTGCTTGGTTCTCAGCTGTACAGGGTTGTACGCTAAACTTATTTCGTACGAATACAATTGTGTGGTAATTGGTTGGGACCGGAATTTTGGCATTCCGATTATGTTAAGCAACGTTCAGGTATAACGACATTTCGAGATTTCAACCCAACTAACAGATGTTTTTCCGTAAAACAATCAGCTGTTTCTGGAAATGAAATCCCGAAAATTGCAAAATCCCGGTACACCTGCACGTAGCTTTAGTAAACAAAAGTAATACCACATGCGTTAAAAATAGAATGTAATGAATAATTATTGAAATATTTGCAAGGTAAATTAGAGATATGTGGCAACTGTCTGTAGCAAAAGTTATCCGTTGAGAGATAAATGATCATACGAAAATTTCGCAAGAACTGAATACGGGGCTTAAGGTAGGATATACACGTTAGGGTGTACTGGAAACATTTTTTTTCTTTCTCAAAATATGGGTATTGACGAGCTGATTCCAGGGACGTCACACTTTTCGATTCCTAATTGAAATTTCGATTCCTAATTTTGTCAAAAAAATATTATTTTTTGGTCAATATTGGGTTCAAACGAAATGTCTTGATGAGCATAATTAGACAAATATATTTTGTAATTTTTGACGGAGTATTTTTTCACGACAGCATTTTGAAGTCTTGATCAAGCATATTTCTCAATGTGTTTTTCGAATTCATCTTTTATTATATTTATTTTATATACTATATGTTTTATATTTTATACATATATATATATTTTATTTTCATGTATAATACAAAATATGTATAGTAAATTGAAAATTAAATTGAAAAATTTGGATGACAAATTATGCTTGATTAAGATTTCAAAATGCTGCAGTGAATGAAAAATACTCAACTAAAATTTTAAAAATATAGTAATATATAATATAGAAAATTTACTAGGAATAGGAATTCAATTAGGGTATTCTTACAGTCGTGGGTATTATCATTTTAACCTTTTAAGGACTAAACTTTAACCGCTTCGTCTTTTAGTCTCAGTTTATAGGGCACGGAAATATCAAAAATATATTTATCTATTGAATTTCTAAAGACGCATATATTTACATTGTACCGATATCTCATTTTTTGGAGATTTTATCGCATAAAAAGATAGTGCTAATTTGATGAAAAATTTCCGATTTTGTGATCCCTAAATTCAAATAACAATTTCTTTCTTAACAACTTTTAAAAAGTAGCTATTCTTGTAAAGGAGTCCACTTGCCAGTGTTTGCCGAGAAATCTCTCATAAAGCGCTGTATTCAGTTTTGTCATTTCTTGTACTCATTCATTTACTTGGTACTCAGTTCTCGGCGAAAATTTCGTAAGTAAAATCAATTACAGGATTGTTATGCCAAAGTTAAACAATTGTTTAATAATTGTTTGTGACCGGAATTTTGACATTTCGATTATTTTAACAAACAATAGTAACACCACATGCGTTAGAAATAAAATAGAATGCGAAGAGAAAATATTCGTGAAATATTTGAACGGTAAATCTGCAGTAAATAAAACTGAAAAAATAAATGATAAAATTTCTAACGAAAATTTCGCAATAACTGAATTTAGTAGATAAATTGAATTACTGCGGGTGAATTGCATGAAGGTAGTACTGAAATTCATTGAAGATCAAACATTAGCTTTATTATAATGTTGTTACACCTGAGTATTACTAAAATTGAACCTCAATAACCATAGAGTAATGAGGTCATAGAATAATACATACCATAGAAGCTTTCATTCGCTCAATAAATTATACGTCATAGGTACAATGGAAAGTAAACATTGGATGGTAGAAAATATGGGTTCAATAATACCAGATGGTGGCAATAGTATACAGCGATCCACAAAGGAACAACAACCGAATTTCGTGTTTTTGTGGCAAACTAGTTGAGTTAAATATAATACAAATGTATACCAACGATAAAAGTCAACAAAAAAGTGCAAAATATATTTAAATTTTTCAGTTCTACACACAAAACGACAGGAAAAAGTTAAGTGAACATATTTTGTAACTCCACCTGGTGTAAGATAATTTTAAATTTAATTGCTCTCATTTCCACAAACCTACGATGAAGAGTGTGAAATGAAACGTCAGATGAGAGAATAAGTTTATCTACGTATGTATTATTCTATGAATGAGGTATAGAGCTGTCATTGTTCTCATCTGACATTTCCTTTCACACTATTCGTCGATAGAGTTATTTGACGTAAATAGAGTTAGAGTTATTTGACGTAAATTGTTCATACCGTTTTGATGAAAAACTATGAATTTTAAATGTATTTTGGACTTTTTTTAATATATTTTATTGTTAGTATATATTTGTGGTTGGATGGTTTGAGCTTGCCTCTATCTGGTATTATTAAAGCAATACTTTCCAACATCCAACCGTCCATCTGCAACACACCAAATGTCATCAATTTACCGAGAGAGTTGGCGTCTCTACACGTCATTACTCTATGTCAAGAACACTCGAGGACGAATTTTGTGGTGACTGTTACACTTGGTAAACACGCTCAGTGGAAACGTTGCCTAAAACATAAAATGTATGCGTGATTTTGTCACGCTTAATTTAATGTTCGTTTATTTTAATAGAGAGCTAGGCTACTACTTACTAATATTGTTCTCTTAATTTTAGTTCTAAAACATAAACCATAGACTAATACTTATAGTATACCTAATAGTTCTCCCACCAAATTTATGACATTTGGCCTGGTGTGATAGTTACGTTCGATGTTGAAAAGAATTGCTTTACTAATACCAGATAGAGGCAATGGTTCAAAACAACGAACCAAATAACAACAAAGGCATTTCGTTTTGTGTGTTAAATACAACACAAATGTATACTAACAATAACGGACAATAAAAAAGTTTAAAACTCATTTAAATTTTACAGTTTTTCACCAAAACGACATGAAAAATTAAAACAAGAAGTTATTGTAATTCCACCTGGTGTATGTCACTTTTCGTCAAACATCTCTCTATCACACCGACCGCGTCAAGTAGAGTGTGAAAGGAAACGTCAGATGACCAAAATATTCTCTCTAGTATGATTTACTCTATGACATAAACAATGTTACCAAAGTACAATTTAACATAATGACAATTTAAAATGATGCCAAGTCTTTTTTGTTGCTGAGTTGCATGAGTACTATTATTCATTGTACAGGAAAACTTAACAAAGGTGAAACAAATTGAAAATGTTCTGTAAATATTTGCAAAATGACTGAAAAGATACATCATATGACGAAAGAATCTTTAAGTCGCTTAACTTCATCTTATAAACATAAGGAAGACTTAATGATGGCAATAAGTAGCGTTAAGTCACAGGAAGTACTGCCGCGTTTCTAGTTAATCCATGATATTTAATGTGATTTCTGTCAGTTTTTTTGACGCTTTATAGAATGACTCAAGATTATTCAAAAACTACTTATACATCTTATGTACATTACATTATGCGAGTACTGCATGATATCATCATTGTTATTCTTTTGATTGTGATTCAAATGATTAATTATTTACTATAATTTGGGATTGTGTTAATTAACGCCATGGTAATTAGGTTTCTTTGTCTTTTTTTATTATTACAAAATCTGCACAACCATTTGTTTATGTTGCCAAAAAAAAACGCCTAAGAACACGATTTGCCAAAATAAAACGAAAGGTTATTTGTTAAGAGTTGGCAGCACTTCCAGTGCGGTTGCAAGTAATTAATTGTAAATATCTAACTTGCGAAGTTGTCACTGAATGTGTTAACTGAATTGTTTGACCCAGTTATAAACCACATTAGCTTTACGCATTTTTTCTAGTTGCTATTTGCGGTTATGTTATACTTATATACATATACATATATTTGTATAGACTTATTAAGTACGACAATGGCAACCATGGCTTAGTGATTATTGCTCTATCGTTGTAAAACAGACACCTGTCGAGCGACTTTATATATATATATGTATATATGGATATCGGTAGTCGATTGCTTCTTGCTTTTACCATAATGAAGTTTAAAGTTAAAAAATATTATAGTTTGTTGGTAAAACATTTAACTGTGATTAAAGTTTACTTTTATTGTACTTATTCACATTTTTCTTTCTCAATAACCCACAAACGGGCAATTAACTGGGATTATTTTATTATTATTCCGTTTAAAGTTTTAATTAATTTTCATCATTTCCCTTACGGGAAAAGCTATATAAGCTTTATATTATTTAAAAAGGTCTTGAGCTTGAATAAATTTGTAAGTTTTAATTAATTGTTATAAAACTGCAGTAGGTGTTAAAATATAAATATTTTAAATTGAAAAAATTTCTACAAATTGATCTGAGCTTTACAGAAAATATTTTAACTTTTCGGATATTTATTAAAATATCCTGAAGATTAATTCGTTATTTCGATAACTATCAGAAAATGCATTCTGATCTACGTGGTAAAACCCCAATGAGACAACACAATATTCTATTTGATGTCAAATTATGCGTATGAGGTCGGTTTGAAAGCTCCGTGACATTTTGAACTTCACTCGTAGTTAATTTAAAGCCAACACTGCTCCTGTCAACTACCGTCTTTTCGTTGAGCATTTATTGTACATTTTTAATCCAGCTGCGTGAATTTCGTGTGCTCACCAAGTAATATTTGTAGCGTAAAAAAACTATCACCGAAACCAAGAAAAAGCTCGATAAATATTATGGGACTCTGCGCCATCGATTTCAATGGTTAAAAGCGGTTTACTTAATTCCGTTGTAGTCGTACCAGCACATGTGACGACGAACGTTCAGGTCGCCCAAAAGAGGTCGTCACGCTAGAAATCGTCCATAAAATCACAGAGTAACATTTATAAGATGTTGCAACAGCTATTTTACTTGCACCACAAATCCGTGGAATAGGTACTTGGAAAACATATAAAGAATGAGAGAAATCTTTAATTTTAACAATTTGCATGTTAATTGGAATCTACACAAATAATTTTACTCTAACACTTCGTTACATTTTTTCACTAAATATCCCTTTTTTTGATCGATTTAATCGCCAAAATGTACTCCCCGTTTTGTACTTTTGGTTTATTACCCGACTGCAAAAGTATGAAAATCGCACAGCGCAACCCGAATTCTTCCATTCGCCTATCACCGTCTCTTCCTTGAAAGCATCTTTTCTATAGTTCTTCAAGTTGTACCCCCTGGATAAAATCCACGGAATGGTATTGGCTGATCGGAAAATACAAGAGTGTGAGGTGGCTGAGGCTGTAGGATAATAATAATATTTGGATAATAATAATATTTGACTAATAGCGCCTTTACATGCACTCTTTTATCATTATAATGTCTTGATTATCAGTCTACGGAATTATCAGTCATGCATAGGGGAATTAAGGATAGAGTAAATTATTCTCTCAATATTGTTCAATAATACCAGATAGTGCGTATACAACTCTGGGGTTGAAATGATTTGTGACATGATAATTACATTATCGAGGTAAATTTACTCGATCGTGGGTACAAAACTGTTTGAGAAATCACATGATAATAGATTCATTTGCCGATTACCAAGTCGATCTGCAAGATCGAGTGCATGTAAACGCCCTATAAGAGAATTTGGGCGAATGATGAGGTCATCACTGAAACAAACACCTATCTTTTGGACCTTGAGAAAACCTATTATTTGAATGGACTGAATGTATCGAGCTAAAAGGAGACTATGTTGAGAAATAAAATGTTTGTTTGCCGAAAAATATCCTTTACTCAAAAAGTCACGGCGTTGTCAAACTGACCTCTTATTTGATGACAAATGGGAATAGTGTAATCCATAGAGCAATATAAGCATAGACCAATACATACATAGGCACTTTTATTCGCTCAATAAATTAAACGTCATAGGTACGGTGGAAAGTAAACATTGGATGGTAGAAAATATGGGTTCAATAATACCAGATAGAGGCAATAGTAAACAACGTTCAACAAAGGAACAACAACCGAATTTCGTGTTTTTGTGGCAAACTAGTTGTGTTAAATACAATACAAATGTATACCAACGATAAAAGTCAACAAAAAAGTGCAAAATACATTTTTCAGTTCTACACCAAAACGACATGAAAAAGTTAAGTGAATATATTTTGTAACTCCACCTGGTGTCAGTTAATTTTAAATTTAATTGCTCCCATTTCCACAAACATACGACGAAGAGTGTGAAATGAAACGTCAGATGAGAGAATAAAAGTTTCTATGTATGCATTGGTCTATGAATATAAGTATATAAAGAGTGTGCATGAGGGTTTCAGATCCACCAAATTTTTGGCGATAGTCACTGGGCTAATTGGAGTTTTGATACAGTTTGTGATTATTACAGAGTTTGGACGCAACACAAATAAAAAAAAATTGTTGTGTTCGTTCAAATCAAAACTTTTTTATTGCATGTACACATATTTTTAAAGTCCTAAGATTTATTTATTCAGGTTATAGCAGTAGCACAGCTGATTTCATGGTTTTCATTTTGTTCTTGCCTAATACGTCAAACTTTGTTTATATTTCTGTTATTGTTAAGATAATTAGTGTGTCCACAAAGTTTCAAAGAATTTGTAAGAAAGTAGATGGATTTGTTTGCGAAAACAATTTGTTATATATTAAAGGGCTTAACAAAAACCGCAATTTTCACATTGTGTTTACTTACATCAGCTGACTTTGACATATTAGGCACTTTCATTTCATCAACAGCTGCTGCTATAACCTGAATTAATAAATCTTGGTCCTAAGTGACAATAAAATTAAATTTATTGTCAGTTGTTTCAATTCGTCTAATGCTCATTCTCCATCACATTCTATTCTATATTAAATGTGCAACTAGTTGGCCGTTCAGCTGTTCCATCGAAACCTCCTGGTGTAATCCAAATGCAAACGATTTAAGTAGAATATCGTATTCATGGTTGATACATCATCAGGGTTGTATTTTTTACAATAATAACAGAAAACCACCAATCAAACATCTGAGTAGTTGATAAAATAAACGTTTTTTGTGTTTTTTGTGTGCCATATAATGTAAATAAAAGGAATAATGAGCATTAGATTTTTCTAAGCAAATAGAGAATTACATATCACAAAACTTTGCACAAATGAAATAAGCCGAAAATTGGATAAATTCTATGCACCGAAAGCAGCTCTGTACGCGGGATGGCAGCGGTAGTTCTTTATGCCCCTTATTCAGTTTTAATGCAATTTTCGTTCACATAAGAAATTTCGTGAAATTTCGATCTCCATTCCATTTGCTTTGTACTCCGCTCTATGTAAAATATTTGGTAGACAAAATCGTTTACACGTTTGTTATGCCAAAGTTATTTCTTACGAAAAACAATGTTTTGGACCGAAATTTTGACATTTCGATTGTTTTAGCAAACAAAAGTAACCACACATGCGTTAAAATTAAAATGGGGTACGAAGAGGAATTATTCATGAAATATTTGCTAGGTAAAAAAATAACTCTCTGCAACAAAAAGTTCTGTATGGAAATAAATTACAAAATTTCTTCCCGAAATTTCGCAATAACTAAATACAGGGCTTTTGAACTTAGCTAATTTGTGTACCAATTACAAAATGTGATGTGATGTATACAGTGTTTATGCAGCACTAGATTTCATTGACTAGAACCCCGAAATTCAGAAATCTCCCTATTCCATGTGCATTATAAACATGGTCATAGGCTGTTCACGTGAACTTGGTGATCAGCGCCAATTTCATACTCTCCTTAAATTATTAACATAATTCCATTATTTAAGTGTAATTCTTTCAGTATTATCGATCTAAATTTGGATCTCATAAATGCTATCAGTCATTTTTCTAATTCATTAAGGTTGTTATCAGACTTTTACTTTGAACACTTCAAACATTTCAGATGCGATTTCTTGAAACTACTTCAAATTTATAAGTTTTGCAATTGTCTGTCTGTATACTTTTAGATTATTATAATTGCAAATATATAAATATTAAGCTATTGTCTGTACATATTTATTAGGAGATAATAACCATAAATATTTGTCATTGAGTTATCGATAGCCAACCAATAAAAAATACTGTTTATTTAAACAAAATCGAGTGTAAAGTACCAACATTTCTAAATGACGTAACAACAAAAATATTCGAGATAGTTGAGATTTTGTGCTGTTACATAAACTCTGATCAGTTGAATTAATCCAAAATTATATACAGAGTTGTATCAAATTATAACAATTGTAGTAAATTCCTCTATAATTAAAGATTATAATGTAAAGATTATTGTTTATTATCGGTTTCGGTTTGTAATAGTGTTTGATTGTATTGTCTATTAATTTGTCGATAGGTCTCTGTCACAAAGTATTAACAATTGGTGAACGGCATATCGCATTCGACCATTCACAAAACATACTCGTCATTATGATCTTTACATTATGATTTGTTTGCTTGTAGTAAATTTTGTACCCTTTCAGCTGAATGAACTATACAACTTCGAAGTGGTTATCAATTAACACGTCACATTGATTTCGCAAATAATATCGTAAAGAAATAAACGCTACGCATTCATTTAGAGATTTGGCCACTAGTGTCTCCGTTTTGGGAAAGTTCACTAACCTACTACTAATGAACGGAATATATCATCATTTTATTATAAATATGTTAAATATTTTATATTGTTTTTTGTTTATTCAACATCGTTAACTTTAAATATTATCACTAAACGTATAAGGTTGCTACAAGACTCAATACATTTTACTGCGAAAACGTATTTGCGCCTTCCACTGAACACTTCAGAAGACGCCAGAGGGTTTGGTTCAAATCTCAGTTTGGGTTTTTATAATCGTTTTTTTAAATCGTCATTGTAATTGTTGTTAGTATTTCAGATTTACAAGATTTCAGTCAAACAAACAGCTGATGTTTGTATGAGAAAACAATTATTTTTATGTTGCAAAACACGTGATCGTTTTTGGAATGTGAACGGAGCTAAACAGAGAAACACTTTTGAGTTTGTGAGTTTTAATTTTATGATTGAAAGTATTAGTGAAAAATTATAGAATAAGGAAGTTAATCTCCTTAGAACAACTGGCATGAACTGTATATCCCTTTGTTCAACGATTTAATTGGCAAAGTTTACTCTCAGTTGATGTGTTTTGTTCTTTTTGTTTGATATGCGGCTGTAAATGTATAAAAATCGCACAGCGCAACCCGAATCGTTCCAGTCACCTATCACCGTTTTTTCTTTGAAAGTATGTTGTCTATATGTTTTCCAACTAATTAGTTGATCAGCTGTGGCATCGCTAACTCTCATGTATTAAATTTAGCAGAAATGAAATATTACACAAAAACATGATGCATGTTGTTGTTGCCTACAATTACAAGAACACTTTCTGCGACTACCTTGTTTATCCTACACCGCTAAATAAATTGTTCGCTTATTTTGTAAAGTGATCTAATCTCTAAACTACTTTAAGCGACATGGCAGTTTCCCGCTTATGATTTGTCTAAAGGGAAGACGGTGTTGTCTGTATGTTTAAATACTTATACACTATATAACATGTCAATTTACAATAAGCTTTATAAAGAAGCTACAATCGTTAAAAAAAATAACGCCGCTTACGTGCATATAAAATTGCATTCGCACATACAGATGGCGCTTATATTTGATTGTGATATAAATTCAACAACAAAGACAACAAGCATTTTCTTTTTGTTATGTATTTCTTTTCTGTAAAATTTAATGCATGCAAAACAATAAAAGTAAACAAAAAGTACAAAAACAAACTGCATATGAATTTGATATAAAATAATCACACAGCAAGAAAAATGTTGAAATCAGCTGTTCTGGCGATAATACCATTATTCTTGTACCATGATGATAATGCTTTGTAGTTGTTAGAGACAAGTTGATCCACGCAAAGTCGGCCGGTGCTGCTAAATGCGGCTTACCCGTAGATTATCGGCTGGCAAGTTAGCAATAATCTGTTTATTAATCTTTGACCAAATTGCGATTCAATTGACATAGCGGGTGGCAAGTCCGTATTTTGTTTCATTAATGCTTCACCCTTAAAAAATCAAATTAACCGAGAAAAGAACAATAAAAAGGGAAATTTATAAATAAAAAAACTGCGCCAATATGGGTTTGTGTAAATGCCGTACAATCCCCGCAATTTTGTACTTTTTCTTTGTTGAATCAAATTGTAAATAATAATTTTCCTTTTAACAGATTAAAACTGTATAAGTAATCTAATGGATTAGCGTGGATTATCATTCTACTTTTTTGTATTTTATGATGTCATTATGGAATTCTACCAGGTGATGGCAGGAGGATTGGTATGTATCATACAATTTCTAATTGTTTCTATTCCTATATGTGTTTTTTAAAGACATTTTATGTGCAATTTATTTTGAATTTATTGAAATTTTGTTAGTATTCAGAAAATAAAGAAAGAAATAACTATCAGATGTTCTTATAACACTACCTCTCATATTAATAATGTTTGTATGTGTTGTCATTCATGTACATGTACAATGAAGTACATTTCCATAACTTTTTCCATTTCCTGTTCACATAGTATCATACTGAAAGTGCGTATACAACTCTGCGGTTGAAATTATTTGAGACATGATAATAAATTTTCGATGTAATTTCGATGTACAAAAATTTATGAGAAATCACAAGATAATAGAGTGAATTGTCGATTCGAATCGATCTGCAAGATCGAGTTCATGTAAACCCCCTATTAATCTTCGAAGTGTGCAAAGCTGGGTTTGTGTAAATGCCGTATAATTGATGTACCCTATACAAATAAAACAAGTTCTTGAAATGGTAGCGTATATAAAACCGCTAAATTATGTAAAGTAATTTTTGCTGATTAGTGTTATTATTTATTGCGAATAAATTCTTAACGACAACGAATCAGTTTTAATTTCAATATTAAATTTATTTTATTAATCCTTTAATTAGCATTAGCCAAAAGGAAACTCATACTCTTTTATAAGTGCATATTACTGAAGATGCTGTCAAGTGTCGGATAATTCGCGGTTAATATTTCTCTGGCAGTATGACAGAGGAGTAGCTTTATATTTATATATTTTCTGATTAACATAACATAATTACAATGATACTACATACTTACGCTACTCTGTCATTTTGTTGAATGCCATAAAAAATACAGAACTAATGCTGGGCACACACATTACAATTGGTTGAACAACATAGTTGATTGAGAAAGTTAGTCGTTGCTGAAATGCGCTACAACCTATGATACACCAAGAGGAGGTAATCACATAAGCCCAGCTGATTTTTTTTTTATTTTTTACGTTTTCGTGATTAAGATGTCAAATTTTGCTACTTTTCTTTTGTTGGCATAATGTCTATTATTGTGTTTGATGTTCTAGTAACACCACCTCTTCAATCACATTTTTCACAGCGCGCATGAGCTATTACATAGTGATGCATATAAAACAAAAACATTGAATTATAATTGACTACCCAAAAATGCAGTGCAATTTTTGAATCTAACAAATTTATTGCATCCCTTTTCCAACAATATTTATTTTTTTTCCAAAAATATATTGACAAATTAAATAGCAATTTTTTAATTCGGTTTATCGGCTTTTGATTATGTTGCATTTACAGCATAAATACTGTGCCCGCCAATTATCTGTTCACCAATTAAAACAGTCGTTATGAATACGATACTTAAGAAACCTTTAGTAAATCTTTAGCTGTCAATAACTGAAGAATATATTAGAGCTAATTTTGTGTTTTTTATGAATAAGGCCGTTAATAATAATTCGCCAATAGTGTTCGATAAATCGCTTCGTCTTTTCATGAAATATGTAAAAAAAAATTCAAAATAATAACTGCAAACAAACTTTAATATATGTAGTATATGTTCGATATTTTTTTAACATAAAAATATAAACTATTTTAAATTCCAAAAATTGATTTCTAAGAAGACGGCTATGTTTTTGATCACTTTCCTCATACATTTTCGTGTTTTGACGTGTGTGTGTGTTATTTTTATGTACAGCATCGAAGAAATGCGTATCTATTTAATTTGTTACTAAATTACTTTGAACTGAGGCAAAGTCAGAACGACGAATTTTCACCTCAGTGATTTCAAAATCACATGTTTTTGTTAACCCAGTGAATATCAAAACAGACCTGTTAGATAACAGTGTTGATTGAAAAGTACGTGAAAATAGCTTTCGCTTATAATTAGTTATTTTAGAAATAAATTTGTTTCCTTTCTTCTAATTGTCCAGTTGTATCATTCATAATGTTATGTTTCGCAATATTTAATCTCTACATGATTCAATTTCAAGTTCAATTTTCATGATCTAATGTTGTGTTCAACTATTTTAACGTGTTTACTACTGAAATATGTCTTACAAAATAATTTCATAGTTCAATACCAACCGCCACAATTAAATATTCTTAAAACAATTGTTTATAAAATGTTTAAACTAGCAATTTGACTTTAACAATAAAGCGCAATTGGCTTTGTACGTTGGTTGTAATGATTGTGTTTTTGAAATTAACAGCAGAAATCAGCGGCGCGCAGGCGCTCGCTCAACTAAACTCATTCATTGAGTTGGAAATACGATTGTATGATTATAAATCGAAACGCTAACAAACAAGTTTAACAAATGACACTGAAATATTTCTAGCTAAATATGCACATATAAATGTACACATAAATATAAATTTTTATGAATTTAAAATATGCGATTGTTAATATCCGACGATAAGATTTTATTCTCAATGGTTCTTATGAATATTTGAACATCATTGATGATGAAGATAGAGGGATTTCCACAAGATTTGTAGGTCTCACTGAGGGGGCTTTCTGTATTTACAGCATCTGCGTTGTGTTGATAGATTAAGAGAGAAACCGGTTTTTTGGTATTTCATTTTGTTGTTTTTTGTCTGGCTTGAGTAGTGGTGAAACACAGACTTATCTCACCATACTACTTTATGGCCGATTGTTTATTGTGATTTTTTAGCCATCTTATCGGAGTTCAACGCCGACTGACTTAAAGGTATTGTCACGCCGTCGTCAATGCCCGAATTGCATAGACATTTTATTAATGGTGGTGTTCTATAAATCGTGAATCAGTCACTTCGCGTTACTTTTGTCGTTTTGGTAGTTTATAAAACGTTACAGCTGGTTGGTGACTACCCTGCGTTGAGTAACGTTATTTAATGGGTAGCTTATAAAATGCGCAACGTTTTGATCACTTCAGCTGTCAAATTGAACACGCCACAGTTCCTCGCGTTAGTTGCAAAAATTACAAATTTACAGAAAAATGTCGACCGCGGATGGGCAATTGCCAATTTGGGCTGAAATGCAATCGACGGACAGAGCTCTTTTTTTTAAAATAATTCAAAATTATATGTTTACTCACTGAAATTCTTATTTACAATAATAAAATTCGAAATGGAAAGTTCAACTAAATAATGCTTTGCAAAACTATTATAATTATATTTAAAAAATTATAGACATCTGTTAATGTTGACATTAATAAACAATAGAACCAATACATCTTAAATACGGCCAAATGGCACGTGTTTTTGAAAAGGCATCTAGTTTAATATAGATTGGAAAATTTATTCGACATTTCAAACCAAAATAACATAGGTTTTTTACACATTTTATGTGAATATTATTGGTATTTGCAGTATTATAAATAATAGCAATCATAAAATATGTTGATCTATTAAAATACAGCTTCATTTTTTAATCTTTTTCATTCTGCGCATTTCACTCAAGACAACTTTTTCTAGTCTATAATTATGTATTTTAGTTGCGCAACTCTATAAACCACAAATGTCAGTGATAGTTTTCGTAAGCGAACGCAAGCGCGAGGTGATGTATAAACTACAATTTTTTGACTTTGGCGTTCGCGTTGGCTTTTGCGTTTACGTTCACTTTCGGGACTTTTAGAATACTACCCTAAGCACCGTTATACCGTATACCGAAATTTTAACACACCAAACATATGTTTTGCAGTACAAAAATCATCTGTTTATTCAAATTTAATCCCGAAAACTGCGGAATCTCACTATACTGGAACCAGGGGGTTTCGCTGAAAGAGCTGTTCCACCTCCTATCTGCAAATTTGAAAGAGGATAGAGTGCGAAGGAAAATGAACGATAGGTGAATTGAAAAAACTGACTTTAAATTTGATTTGGGCACTTAAGACTTTTAAAATAAATTTACATGCAATTAATGAGTTTTGATTTGAACGAACACAATAATTTTCTTTTATAATTATTATAATTATTCAGTTCAAGATCAATAACTATTAAAAAGTACTTTTTCTATGAAAAATTAAATCTTAATAGAAATATTAACAAAAAATTTGAGAAATTTATCAGTATGGTGGATGGTTGGGAACATGGTAAAATAAGTAAGGTAAACTCGTTAAAACAGCTGATTTGAACAGTTTTCTTGCTTAGGTGTTCCTTTTATGTCAAATTCACATGTATTTCGTTTTTGTACTTGTTTGTTTACTTTCACAGTAGATACACACATGTAGAAAAATTTACAGATTATGGACACCAAACAAAAACAAAATGCCTGTTTTTGTTGTAACAATTCCTACTGCATTTACCTTACTTATTTTACCATGGTTGGGAATATAGCTATTTCAATGCTCACCAAGGCATATCATCAGCTCCCTTCTCCACAAGTATTTAGGTATATCATCAAACCTTAAATTATCCCTATAATCTCCACTAGTATTTAGGTATATCATCACACATTATAGGGATAAACAAATCTCAAGTAAGCGAGAATTGTCTAAACTCCTACTTGTGCGACAACATCCACAACAATACTTCGATAAAAGCATGCATAGGAAAGAAATGTTGTGTTGTTAATATTTCTATTAAAATATTTCTATTAAGTACGTTACAGGTTTTTAATGTTTCTTTTTTGACATTATGTGAGATACGAGTATTTCATAAAAAGTTTTCAAAACGTAAAGCCTGGAATATCATAATCCGTATTTTCAGTTTTTCTACAGCAACTGAAAAAGTAAAAAATTAATTTCAACAGCAAAAAACCCCAATTTTAAATAACTTAAAGCGAAACCGGCGGAAACTGAATATTAAAAAACCCGGTAGAGACGGGCTTTTTAATGTCATTTATCGAAAAATCAACTCTATTCGATATCGGTCACGTAAAGTTTTTTTTTTGCCTGGCTGTTGGCCTGGATTAAAAATTTTCTCCTCTTGAGTATATACAACACTTCTTGTTATATAGGTTTTTCCTTGTCATAAATTGTGTGCAATAATTAATTTTTTTTCCAAACTGTATAAGTATTTTCTGATAACTAAACAAGTTATCGAAAATTAATATTTAATTTTTTTCGCTTAATCTATGGGTTTCCATCATAACTGCTACAACCGTTATCTTGCAAACTAGGCGAGATATCAACAAATTTAATTAATTTTTTCTCTAAGAAAAATGTCGCGGCGATTTGGGTAGTCATACTCTCTCCAAAAGCAACAATATCACAGCTTTGTTGACTCAGATAGTGTCCTTGAAAATAATCCTTATTATTGCCGTTCTCTTTGCTAAGCTTTGGAAACACTTGCCGCGTATGTAGGCGCAGTCATGACTTTCTGAATCGACTTGGTTGTCTTATTTCGATTCCAATTTATTTTTTTTTTTTTAATGTTGTAGTTATTATTTTTGGTATATGCTTAAGATTATTGTCATTGTACAGATTTTGTTGTTGCTTGTGTCGCTGCTGTTTTGCGAACGTTTCCGACAGACACTGGAATGAATGTTGTAAACTTGATATTTGTCTCTAGGTTTTTGTGGCAAGTTTTCACTTTATCCAATCGATCGAGTTGCAGTCAGACAGACCAGTATGTTGGAATTCCATGTATTACGTACAGCACAAGCAACCACCAGACCAGACCAATGTGGCACAATGCTGTTTGTTGACGTTTTCGAAATGGCAAAGAAAACACAAATAGACAGATCGACAGACATACAGAGAAACGGATAAACATCATCGTATGGTGGTGGTCAGCAAAAATAGAAAACAACGACGACACAATATTGAAAGCAAAAAAAAACACAAAATTTGGACTCACAAGAGACTTCGTGGAAATTGAAATTAACACTTTCTTATAAGGTGCGGTAAAAAAATTGATTTTTAAATTCCATAACTTTTATAAATAAATATTTTTACTTTCAAAAATGTATATAAGAAACATTATTTTTATCACTTTACATTACACTCACTTTTTTGGTATTATTATCTTCCTTTTTTTTAAATATTCAGATTTATAATTTTTTAAAAATTATCAAAATCCAATTTTATGTTTATCTTATTATAAGTAATTTTGTTGTTTGTTTTAATTTTTTTAAATTACCGTTCGCTTTTTTCTTTCACTCTCGGTTTGTCTGTTTTGTGCGTGTGTTTTCTTCTGTTATCCGTAATTCACAACCTTTCTTAACACCAGACCGTACTCAACTAACTCAAATAGCTTAACTTCACGTTTATAACTTAACGAGCGCATTTGTTTTCTGTGGTTACTGTTGCCTGTTTCTAAAAGTCAGGGCTGGAAATTGTGAATTAATAAATTCATCATTAAATATAAAACTATTTCGCGCATTAAATTATATTGGTATTAGTTATTGGTAATACTCATGATCGATTATATTAAATGAAGTACAAATGATTTGTTTGGTTCAACAGCGGAATGAGAGACAGCGATTACATTATTCTTTTAAATTAGATATGTACATACTCGTATTATTTTGATACTGACAGATTTTTACGCTTCAAAAAGCGGCATCTGCAGGTATTGCAGATGACAAAAATCAATTAAAACATATCATTGGCATGAATGAAATTCAGTCTTGACTGAAAAGCACTCTACTCTTGCAGATCTGCATGATGGAGGAAAAGCCCGTCGGACATTTGATATTCCCCTTGCACTACGAACAAGTCGGACCATTATTAAATTACCTCCTATTGTCATTGTGGAAGGTTATGCGAGCGGTACATAGACGAATTTAGTGTAGACACATTAATTCTCACAATAAATTAAACGTCATAGGTATGGTTGCAAGTAAACATAGGGTGGTGGAAAGCATGGGTTCAATAATACCAGATAGAGGCAATGTACACAACGTCCAACAAAGGAGCTACAACCGCATTTCGTCTTTTTGTGGCAAAATAATTGTGTTAAATACAATACAAATGTATACCAAAGATAAAAGTCAACAAAAAAGTGCAAAATACATTTAAATTTCACAGTCCTATACGAAAACGAAATGAAAAAGTTAAGCAAACAGTTATTGTACCTCCACGTGCTGTAAGTTAATTTTTGTCGAATTCCTTTCATTTCCACAAGCCTGCGACGAAAAATGTGAAATAAAAAAATCAGATGACAGATTTAATGTGTCAATACTATATACGTCCATGGAGCGATACATTTTGTGTTGCAAAACTATCTGAATTTTTAATTATTTTTCGTAAATTAAGTTTTCATTTTATTTTTTCCCACATTTCGATCAATTTCTTCAAGAACTGTTCCCTTTTAGACACATTTATATTGAAGTTTCTCTTTGAAATGATAAATGTTGGTCCGACTACCTTAAACGCAAATGAAAACCCCGACATTAGCTCCAATTAACTTCAAAATATTCTTCTAAAAAATAAATCAGATCGAAAGCCGCTTTTATTTTGCCCCACTTCTAGCTTAAATGTAAATCATCTCTCAAACGTCTCATAATTTTTTTATGAATAAGGCAGATAGTCTGTAAACCACCTTACACCGGCAGATACGGTTTTCTTGGTCATGCAGATCTGTCATTGAAAGGTCCGCTTAACCTGCTTATCGGCTGTAAGATACAAACGGGTTCAAGTTGTCCCAGCGTGTCCCAATAAAAGTGCATGATTAGATTTAAAAATATACCACATATTTTTTGACCGAGTGGTGACATTTTTACTGCATTGCAAAGAATACACGATCTGATTAAATTTTTTTTTGTCATTTATCTGTAAACGGAAAATTTTGTTGCGGAGAGTTGTCGCATATCTTTAACAATTGTTTTCGTACGAAATAACTTCGCTGTAACAACCCTGTAATTGATTTTGCAGACCTTTGATCGTAGGATGTGCCACGAAAACAGAATGACTGGAAAGACTGTGATTCAGATTGACAAGAAAGTTTGCATGATGACAAAAATTAGTAATAAAAAATACAAACTCGTTTTGTGTCGATGATAACTGCCGTAATAAGGCCCGTAAGACCAAAACCTAAACAAGGACGGAAAACGTGAAATCACTCACAATAGTTTTTGTTTGCGTGAATTCTTATGAGAGCTCTCTAAATAGCGCTGACGCAAACTTTAAAAATTTCAACTTTGACAGAACGCAAAGAGAGAAAGTAAGGCAAAAAAGAAGAGCCCACAAAAACAGATTTAAAGAAAATAAAAAAAATTACAACAAAATAAAAAAGTGTTATCATCGTAAACAAAAACTTTAATATATGTTTTATGCTATTTTATTCTATAAATAGTTAAACTGTTTTGCCATTTATTGTGCGTGAAATTACGCCTTCCATCCTTGTTTAGGTATTGGCCTAAAACACAACTATCGAAATTTGATATGAGACACTATTTCGTCAAATGGACGATTTCGCCCTACTCATTGTACGCGGATAATCGTCGTGTACGGGCATGTGATGAGAAGCGCGCGATTTGCGAATCACATGCGACTTGGAAATACACGATTTGTTTTGCCATGTGGTGGAGCTCAAGTGTGTCACTTACATATGATTCGATTTTGTATTCGAAAAATAAAAACGTATGTTTTTACTGTCAAACATAACAAAAAAAATACAAATTGTAGATTAAAAAACGGATGCTAAGGGATTCCTCCAGTACATTGGTCATACCAGAGCAGGCTTAAGTAAAAAAAAATCGTAATCTAAGACAGTGCTATTAAATGAGCTGTGTTGTATTAAATCGCCTGTGTATGACAAATATTTCTTTGCCAAATTTTTTCTTTTCTCTTTTGGTATTTTCGAATGCTTTTCCACTCACAAATTTTTCTTTGCCAAATTTTGCGAATCAAAATACAAAAGAACGAAAGAAACGTGAAAACTGTTTAAATTTTAAAGAATTTTCCTAAGAAGTGTATAAATAATTTAAAATCGGTGTAAAAATGGTAATTTATAAATTAAATTTCAGTTGTTTACTTCAAACAATTACTACAACCAACAGGTTTGTAAACAAAATCCAACTGTGTCAGTAAAAACGAATGGGTTAAAAATGAGATGTCAAATAAATTCGTTTCAGCGAAAAGAACAAAGCAGACTGCGAGAACAGCAAATACTGTACTGACAAAGATTTGTTTCTCTTCCTCCCACCCCTCTCGCCCTCAAACTCAAGAATTTGCAAAGAAATATTTTCTAGTGGAAAAGGGGACTTAAGGCAAATATATCAGTTCACCTCGGGGTGCGCTTGTGATTTCAAGCCGCTAGACGACATCACACCTATTATGCGATTTGAAGTCGTAATCGCATATTTCATGCGAAATGCGAGTCTGTGGCTTTTTCACCGTCACTTCAAAAAATCACGATGAAAGCGATGAAACCGGGAGTCTTGCCGGCCACTGCAAATCGCCAAAAAGAAACTTTGAAAAGAAGTTTCACCAGAAGGTGCCTCCTCGCTCGTGTTCAAGTAGACAGTCAACATTTGTCTTCACTCAAACGCCAACAAACAAAACGAGTGAAACCCTAGCCATTATCTGCTCTCTCTCTCTTACTCTCTTCATTGAATATTTCAATACACGAGCAGCTTTTTGATAGTGTTATTGTATATAACTATACAAATTCCAACCATTTTGAAGTAAAATTACATAAACTATGCAAAAAGTATGAAATAATCAAGATATGACGCATGAGAGAAATGCGTTTGAGTGAATTACTGGTACTTTTTGGTTCTCTTTTACCAGGGTTACCAAATTGCGCACATCTTCTGGTTGTCTAGATTTCAGAGAGGGTGAGCGTAGTTTAGACGCGACTGGTAGTCTGCAGGCATTAGCTGATGGAGTGTCTGCACCATAGAGTAATCTCATACTAGAGAGAATATTTGGCTCATCTGATGTTTCCTTTCACACTCTTCTTGATGCGGTCGGTGTGATAGAGAGATGTTTGACGAAAAGTGACATACACTAGGTGGAATTACAATAACTTCTTGGTTTAATTTTTCATGTCATTTTGGTGGTAAACTGTGAAATTTAAATGTTTTAAACTTTTTTCTTGACTGTTATTGCTAGCATACATTTGTGTTGTATTTAACACAATATTTATAACACACAAAACGAAATGCCGTTGTTGTTATTTTGTTTGTTGTTTTGAACCATTGCCTCTATCTGGTATTAGTAAAGCAATTCTTTTCAACATCAAAAGTAAATATCACACCAGGCCAAATGTCATAAATTTGGTGGGAGAACTATTGGGTCTACTATAAGTATTAGTCTATGGTCTGCACTTTGTACGGAACATCTTCAAGTCTCTCACCAAAATGCGCTGCAGAAACGAACGTGTAATGTGAATTGCGTAGACCGTCATCTGGTCTACGTTGACGGCTCATCCGCGACATCTTCAGCCACATCGGCGACATTTTTGTCGAAATGAGCAATTCCTGAACTTGCGCCGCTACTTCTGAACTGTGTTGTCAGAACGGCAATTTAGGTGATTCTGTAAGTGTTGTTGTGGCTAAACGCCATAGTGTTTGACCAGTTGGCGTAGTATGGACGGGCAATATATGCCTAAACTCACGTTTTCCCCAAATTACTGACGAATTAATCCGTAAAAAAAAGTCACGAGTATTCTGCGTTCTTGATGAGTTCTATGGTTTGTCTACGTGAATTCTGTACATATCTGTTTATTTCACAAACATCAAAACAAAACTGGCAGTTGCCGCCATTTGCAAAAGTTAAAGCATCTTTCGACAGGGTGATTCATTTTGTGCCACTCTGTACTATACAATAAGCATTGAGCCCCCTACGTTAACAATGTACTCCCATCTCTGAGTAATAGCCAAAGACTCCAGACTATCGCCCCAACTAACCACACCAGTAATATCCCAAGTTGTTTTGTTATTACAGTTTTGAGTTTCTTACTCATTTGAAGGCTTGTGCGTTTGTTTGGGTTTCTTTTATTTTCTTTTTTGTTTTTATTTTTAAATTTATTTCCATAATGTTGTTTGGCCAGTTTTGCTATTGTTGTTTGGCAGTTTGGGTTTTCTACTACTGTTGGGGTTGTTAGTGTTGTCATTATTTATCTGGTGTTTTAGTGTGTAAATTTCATTTTCATGTCAGCAGCTCCACCAGCAGCAACAAACAAACTCAGATTGTTTGGATCAGTGTTTTTTCGTCTGTCTGTTGCATCTCATTAATGCAAAGCATTACGATTCTTGGATTAGTCATAGACTTACATATGTATGTATACATAAGTGTGTACTGTGTATGTTATGTGAATATACATATGTATATGTATGTGTTACAAACTTAACTTGGCTTATTAAGGAATTGTCCGAATTGCTAACAGGTGAAGTCATGTACATACTACATTCAATAATATAGTAACACTTGTTCATGCAATCGTGGTGACGACAAAGGTGATGTGTATTTAATACAAAAACTCAAGTTATGATCGAGAACGGACTGAAGAACCTCTTCTCTCCTTTGCAGAGATGGACTCCCGAAAGAGAAATAATTTTATTGTACCCGAAGCTTTACATTTTTACAACACGAAAGTGAAACAAAAAATTGTGAGACAGATTATCTGTATAATTTCAACAATACGATCCTAATAAACATCCATACATATAAGTTGCGGTAAGTTAGCGGAAAACTCTGTACAGTGTAAGTATGAACTCTTTATGAATTAACCCCGTATTCAGTTCTTGCGAAATTTTCGTATGAAATTTAGTCATTAATCTCTAAACGGAAAATTTTGTTATAGGGAGTTACCACATATTTAGGGTTTACCTTGAAAATATTTCATTAATAATTCATCTTTGCACTCCATTTTATTTTTAACGCATGTGGTATTACTTTTGTTTATTAAAAAAATCGAAATGTTAAAATTCTGGTCCCAAACAATTATAAAATAATTGTTTTCCAACGAAATAAGTTTAGCGTAACAACCCTGTACTTGATTTTGCCCACTAAATTTTCGCAAAGAGCTGAGTATCAACCAAATGAAAAGTGACCGAAATATTCCTTATTTTTTATACATTTAGTTTTTATGTCAACGAAAATTTCATAAAAGCTGAATACCGAGCTTTATGCAATAAACTTTTACTTTCTAATTTTTATGATAAAATATAAAAGTAATAATTCTTGTTGATGTTTATAATATTACTCTGAATATAACAGTTATGACTGATTTTCCTTATATCGCTCAGGAATTAGAATTATTTTTGAATTTTATTATGTTTTGTTTACAGTAGAGATGGGCACTTGAGTAAGTTTTGGAAGCTCACGAAAGGAAGACGGACAATCACGCACGAAGATTTCCAATCACGTGATTCGCGCACATACTTTTTTATTTATTGTCTATTTTACAACCTCATGAGGTCAGATGTCGTACACATTAAATCACGTATTAAATCACCTAGCTATGTCCACGTTAGAATATAGACGATATAGCTCTTGCTTCCAACGACGTCGGTACTCGTCGTTTTCTTTAACAGGACCATATATTTTACGGAGAATTTTTCTCTCGAATACTCCTAGGTGTTTTTCATCCTCTTGCGATATAACCCAAGATTCGGAACCATATGTCAGGACAGGTAAAATGAGAGTCTGGTATAGCTGGACTTCTGTCTGTCGAGAGAGGGCTTCGTTCCTAAACTGCTTGCTGAGCCCAAAATAGCATCTATTTGCAAACACAATTCTCCTATTTATCTTCAGGCTGACGTTGTCCTTGTTTACTGCGGATCCAAGGTAGACAAATTCATCTACCACTTCAAATTAAATCGGTTTTCGTCGTTCAAGTTTGGACTAAGTCGAGAGATTTTTCTAGTCGTTGACCCACCTTCGCTGATTCTTTTTCGATTCTTGAAAATACTGCTGTAACCTCTATGTCGTCAGCATACGCCAGCAACATATGGCTTTTCGTGTTAATGGTCTTGTTCGTATTTACTGCAGTTTTTCCCATTATTATCTCCATTAAGATGTTGGAAATATTGCAGGAAAGTGTCACCTTGTCTCAGTCCTCGCTTGGTACAGAATAATTCGGTGAGGTCTTTCCAAACATTCACACTGACTTCCACAATCGTGGGAGAATCTGAGTGGAGTAGTGGTGAAAAGTGGTCTCTCCACATATTAAGCACAAACTGCTTATCAGTCACCAGACTCCCATCCTCATCATTGCAGGAGGGCAGCCTATTATTCGGCCCGCTATTCGATCTTCTTACCCTCTGAAAAAAATTTCGGGATTCATTATACATCCTGCACTATTCGACCATTTCACTCTTCCTCTGCGCCCACTGTCATTTTTTTCGGCTAAATAGTTGGTCTCGTGCCATTCGTGCAGCTATTTTTTCATCAGATGTAATGAGACATTCTTCGTCGTACCATGGCTTATCCTTCTGTAGTTTAGCCAAGTTGAGTCCTTGCAGAGGTTTCCAAAGAATGGGAGATGTGCTTCCACTGCGCATCTGGGTCCTCAGGAGGGGGTATTCTGCCCTAGCAGGAGAGTGAGCTTTTGTTGATAGGACATTGATATCTCCGGTATTTGCAGCTTGTCAATATCTAGCTTTTCCCGTGTTCGGCTTCGTACGTGTTTCGCCCTGCTCCGTCTTGTGCGAACTTTCGCAGCCACCAGGTTATGATCCGAGTCGATATTGGCACCTCGAATCACACGTACACCCATTACACTAAAACAGTGCCTGCATCTTTTACCAAGTGATCATTCTGGTTCTTCGTTCTCTGATCAGGAGATATACAGGTCGCCTTATGTATGTCCTTATGCTGGAATCATGTGCTACTAACTACCATGTTCTTTGCAGCAGCGAAGTCTACCAGCCTTATTCCATTATCGGAGGTGGTATCATGTAGACTGTGATTACCAATGGTTGGTCGAAATACACTTTCCTTTCCCAATTTGCTATTAAAATCGCCTAGAATAATCTTAATGTCGTGGTCAGGATAGCGTTCGTATACTTTCTCCAGACGCTCATAACATGATTCTTTGACCTCACCTCTTTATCCTCCGTCGGCGCGTGTACACAAATTAACGAGATGTTGAAATATTTCACTCACTGTGTTGAACCTTGACACTAGGTGTCGCAGTCTCTTGCCAACTATAAATCCGCACCCGAATTCGTGCTTTCGCTCATGGCAGCTGTAGTAAATGTCGTTGTTATTCTTTCTGGTGCAACCATATCCTATCCATCGCAATTCCTGGATAGCTGTGATGTCAGCTTTATATTTTTCGAGGACGTCCGCCAGTTGGAAAGTGATACTCGTCCTTTCCTGTATGGTGTTCGCACATTCCAGGTACATATCCTTAAATCGTGGTCCTCATAACGTTTGGGAGGATCAACAGTTAGGGGTTTCCTCGTTTATCATATTCTCTTTGTATTTTCATTGCCTATTAAACCAGGGCGGGAGGCAAACCCAGCCCACCGTCGATTGCATTTTACCATTTTACCTACTGCCAGGATGATTATGTTTCAGCCACACATTATCGATCAGACGGTGCCCAGAATGCAGTGGGTGGAAACTAGATTTTGGTTTCTTCAAAGGACAGAAGAATATGTCCACTAGTCGAAGAGCTTCAGTGACAGGGTCACCTAATAATCCTGAAACGTATCAGTGATCACATTACCAATCAGGCTGCTCATTTGTTTCGCCTTCTCACTTTAGCTTGCTAAGCTGCTAGCTAGTGAGCTGCTTGGACTGCCCAATGAAGGAAACATTTCTGGCCTCTCCCAAGTGAATGGCTATCAGAAACTTTCCACCTCCAAGGAAAGTCCCATATCCCAGTGTTCATATCCAGATTACAGTAAAAGTTATTGAGGACCTTTCAAAAATTATTGAGTAATTTTTATTTCATCGCCCAAAAAGTAACAATCAATCCATGATTTTTAGGGTTTCCAATAGAATTTAAAAATCGCCTTAACAGTTTTATTTGTTCTAAGCTAAAATAAAAGTATTTTGTCGATATTGCAGTCATTGAAAATTATATATTTTTTTACAAATCAATAAGTTGTACTTATAAATAATTTAAAAAATAACATGTTAAAAAATCAATTTCAATTAAAAATTGTTATTTCAATAACCGAGCTTTAAATACCATATTTGGTTACTAATTTCTACAAAATGAAAGATTTATCTTTGTAAGATTTTTATTTCCGTGTTTCATTTAAGAATGATTTTTTTTACTTTTATTTGAAAAAGCCCTCAATACCAGTCATTGAAAACAAAACGGAATAAAAATCAAGAAATAATCACTCTACAAATAATAATAATTGCTGAGTTTTATAATATTTCTCACAAAATAGCAATAATTTTCCGATTTTTTATCAAAAGTAATTCTTAAAAACTAATTTTTAAAATAGAAACCACAACTATTATAGTCTCTGCAAAACACAAAGAAGTATATTTTAAAAAAGTGTTGTGGATGGATTCGAACTCGAGACCGTCATTCAATATCACTGCCGTTGTAGGTTCAAATCCCAGCTGGACAAATTAATTTTTTATTTTTATTTGGTTTTAGGTTTTTTAATATTTATTTGTATATATTACTGGTTTGTTAGTTTTAACAAAATCAACAAAAAGTAGAATTGACATAAGTAGCGTATATTGCCTGGTTTATTTTCATTACAGGTGTTGTTGAATGGGTTAAGAAATAGATTATTATAATTTTAGTTGGCAATGTAGATATTACAATATCTCAACACGTGTGGTGAATTTGTCAAAATCGTGGCAACCATGTTTCTAAAGCGGTGATTACACGATACATCTGATGTACAATCACCAGAGGGTACCGATGAGACAGCTGTTCAATTTAGTACTTGGAGAACAGATAGAGTATATGCTTTCAAAGAAGAAATGGTGATAGAAGAAATGAATTCGGCAAAAATGTTCCCCAAATAAACAACTGTTTTTCATTTTTGTTTTGATTTTTTCGTTCGTGGCGCGTTCTTAATTTCTTGTTGTTTTGTGAAATATTGTATTAAAAAAGTGGTAAAAAGTGATCAAATTAACAAAAAATATAATAACAAATTAGATGCAATACGGTTATGCGGTGGAAGTAAATGAAACACGGCACAAATCCGGAAAATCAATCTTCAAAAAAAGCGAACCATAGCGTAAAACAAAATTGAACAAAACACATTTTTTTCTTTTAATACACTATACTCTATATGTTTCCCAAGTCTTCCACGGAACTCGTTAGTACAAAAGACACCTAGTGCACACTCTTAATAATGTAACTCTGTGACCATCACTTATAGCCTGTTTCTAAATGTCGAATGAAAACATAAGCGAACGAAAGACACACTTGAATTCGATTCAATTTGGGTTTCTCTATCTCTTAAGTTTTCGTTCTTAATTGTATGTGTTACGTAATTATGCATTTATGAATTGCCAGCTCGACATTTTTCATTTCATTACAACTTCCTTAAAAAATACTAGATACTTTATTGTATAGGCTTGAACACAACCCTGCCGATCTATTGACACCGATTGTCAGTCGAAAGCAAAGCAAAACAAACAAGACAAAGTAAACAAACAAAAGTAATCTAACTAATTGAAAAAAGTTAAAACCAAAAGTTCCCCATTCCTCCTCCACCGACTATAATATGCCATGCATTTTAATTTGAAAATTTGTATTTGATTTCCTTTAATTTTTATATTTCTTCGCCACTCGAAAACAAAACAGCAAGTGACTAAATTTGACCCTTCCATTCGCAGTGTTGACAACTCATTCGAAATAGAGAAACCTAATTTTGTATGAAAACCTTTTCTTTCGACTTGTCGTTCGAGTAGTCGTTCGCATAAAGTTGAATTAGTGAAACCCAAGTCAGATTTCTTTCGCTTACAAACGTTGCGAATGCATTCTTTCATCATCGAGAAACATGAAAGTGTTTGTGTAGACTAATGCTTTGAGAAAGACGGTACATCATTTTTCTTCATTCAGCCATTTCATCGGCACCGCGACCGCGGGTGTTCATTGTCGTGAAAAATTTGAATTGCTGTTGGCCTTCCTATACTTCATATATATTCGTGAACATTCCCTCCTCCCTCTTATTTTCTTTTAATTTTGTTCGCAAACATGTTTTCGGGTCTATAATCAACATAAACTGAATATTTTTCGAACAGATTTCATACATATAAAGATGATTATACATCAGATGTACCGTGTAAACACCTCTTAAAACTAACTTCATTTGGCAACGCAGATATTGGAATATCTGAACATTTGATGGAATAGTCGTGACACACTGTTAGTAGTTTGCAATATATTATTTAAAATTAACACTTGACATATGAGATCTTATTATATGTACAGTATTTGATAACTCTCCGCAACAAAATTTTCCGTTTAGAGATAATTACAAAATTTCTTACGAAAATTTCGCAATAACTGAATACGTGGTTTAACTTAAGAAAATTAAATCCGGCCCCCTAGCGGAAATAGAACTTATTACCACAATTTGGCTTCACTTGAAATTATGTGACAGTCTGGCACTACTATCACTTGACGTTTATTAACTGAAAATTAGACTCATCTGACTCGTGAAAAAAAATTTTAATTTACACGTAAAATTTATTAAAAACTAAAAATATCACGATAATCAGTTGCAAATTGAAATGAAACCTAGAATTTTGCTGGGCCTTTTGGCTTTATTTTCCACGTCATGTGTGGTTCAAGCCGAAATGATAATACAAGATGAGTTAATCGTAAGTGGGACGCAATTTCCGTTCTCTCGTTGAAATTTTATGGTAGTTCAACACTTTTAATTAGGACGAAGTTTCTGGATTGTACACCATCGAGGGAAAAGTGTATCCACCTGAAGAGCAAATGAATGTGCGTTATAATCCAAATGCTCCCTCTGCCAATAACAAATGGCAGGCGGACACTGTGCTGACCATTAATGGTGGTGAATACAAAGGTTTCATAAGGGAAGATGGAGGCTTCATTATCAGTTCAGTGCCCTCGGGGAGCTATGTTGTAGAAATTGTCAACGCCGACTATTTTTATGAACCAGTGAGAGTGGAAATTAATCCTAAAGGCAAATTCCGTGCCCGAAAAGTCAACTACGTTCAGCCCTCACAAATTGTACAAGTGCCTTATCCACTGAAATTGAAAGCATTAACTAGATTTAAGTATTTCCAAACTAGAGAGCAATGGAAGGTAAGTACAATTGTTATAGAAATTAATTCAATATTGTAATATCTTGAATTTAGATCACCGATTTCCTGTTCAGTCCTATGGTATTGATGATGGTGTTGCCTTTGCTGTTAATGTGGGTGTTGCCTAAAATGATCAATGATCCCGAGACTAAGAAGGAACTAGAAAATATGCAGTTCCCCAAGATGAACAATGAATTGCCCGAAATAAGCGAAATGATCTCTTCGCTCTTTACGGGCGGTCAACCGAAGCAACCGGAGAAAGAGAAAAAGTCCTCCTCAAACACTAAGCAAACTAAAAAGAGGAACTAATCAAAAACATAAGTCTGAATTTGTATTAGTTAAATTATAGCTAATACTTATGTCGGAATATTATTATTTCATATCTGAGTTATTTTTTGCAATAAAAACTTAGTCAAACGAATTGGTTGGCGTTAACCAAGAAAAAAGCACGATATCCTTTCACCAATTCATCTTAAAAATCCAACAGTTTCTTTTCTTTTGCCATCCAACTTGGACTCTTCTAGTTTTAGAGCCTTCTCCAAAGCCTCGTTTGAATGTTCGCCTGCTGTAACACCCAAATTCAGGCACTTAAACATGGTATCCTTGTTTAAAGAACCGCCTCCAACAGTATGAGTATGAGAAATGTAGCCTAGAAGAAATAATGTCAATCAGCTTTACTACCATTTTCTATGACGACAACCATACATACATTGATCATTCCGTTTTGATATGGCCACAACTAAGCTGGCTGTACTGCATTGTTCCTCCTCAGCAGAGGGGTCTACAACACAACAATCACCAATTTTGCATACAGTCACCAAAATGGGAATGTGTTCGATTGGTATACGGGTGCAGTTGTAGGGATCGTCGGAGATTAATAGATCAGCCTCGCCGGCATCCATTATTGCCGCTGTAACCTTAGGTATTCTGGTATTAAACAAAGCAGCTTTGGATGCCAGGGAAACGGCGTCGAAAAGATTTCCACCACATTCCAAAATCTATGGAAATAAATTATTAGTTTTTTTTTTATTAAGTATCGTCTCTGGTGTATATACCAATATGTCGACATAAAGTTTCCAACAATGTTGTCCCGGCAGTATGCAAAGGGATTCCAGATCAAACGCCAAAGGTGATTCATAAGCATTTGTTAAGGTATCAGCCAACTCCAGAGCTAAATCTTCACCACCTCTGCCCTCGAACTCGGGTGTGGCATTGGCAGAACTACAAGGAGGCAGAAAGTATTAACATATACCAAAGAAACCACGAGACTAAAGAAAATATCTTACTAAAGACACATGGTAAAGCAACAAAAAATACTTCCATTCTTATTGGAGGGTACGAAATTAATTAACCAGATTAACTATTACCCCCATTTCAAAGTTAGCACCACATTATTCCATACTTACCAGTCGACGAAGAATTCAATTTTCCCCTTTTGAGGATGTAACGAAGATGGGGTATCTATTTCACATTTTACACCCACCAAAATGTCGGTGTTTGCTAAACGCAATCTGGCCGAACCACTTGCATTATCAACCATTTCGCATTCCAATTCCATGGGGCGGTAATCACTTCGGGAACGACCATCGCACCGGAAATCTTCCTGGTGGTTTTACGGAATATATTTTACCAGAGTTAACATTATTAAAGTAAGTCTACGAACCTCGACGCCATGTAAAATAAAGGTCTTCTCTGCTTCACTTAAGGCAACATTAGCCATTCTCTTTCAAAATAAGTAATATTTCTTTGAAATTAAAAATGTTCCCAGTGGAATTTCCGTAATTGAAGGTTATGTTTACCAAACAAAATAAATAACATGTCACAATTCCGCATTGCCAGATTTGAAAAAATGGGGGCATTCCAAACATTAAGCCTGTTTTTTTATTCCCCGCTAAACTAATTCTTCGACGACTTTGTATGGGGAGCTAAGCGATTTTAAGCGGCACTCCCATGATAGAAATATAATGATAGATGCAGTACGACAACAAATACAACAAGCCAAAAATAACAGGCATTTTGTTTTTGCTCAATGTCTGTGTTGTGTCAAGTCAGCTGATAGAAAAATTATGAAAATGTAAACAAATTTGCAAAAAGTGCCATTTAGAAAATGATTGAGTGTTATTTGATATATTGAAAGTGTTTAAGTGTGGAAATTAAAACGTTTCTATGTAATTTTTGCAGAGAAATACTTCAAAAGCAGCAGTTGCTGGCGAACGGGGGATGCAGACAAACAAATGTAAACAAACTTTGACATAAGAGAAAAACTTACTCACACTCAGTCCAGAAAAAAGTTCAAATCAGCTGGGCTAGTGCTTCTACCGAAAAATTAGTTTAGCAGGGAATAAAAAAACAAGCTTATTATTATTTTTTTTTAATATTTAGGCCCAATTTTTGACTGGTTAATTAAATTGGTAATCAGTTGATTTTGATTTTGACTTTAAATACGAAAAGTGTTTTTCAGTGCTTTGCCAAATAATCTTACTACCATGTGGCAACAGCTGCAAATGCTACGAAAAAAACCGGTTTTCATACATTTATTGGCTAATTGTTACAATGCATCAAACTGATGCCATTTGTAAAACAAAAGTGAAGTGATAAAATAATAAATAAAGTTCTAACTGCACTACGAGTTAAATGATACGTTTTTATTGATATTTTAACTAGGATGGTGATTATAATTGTTCACATTAACAATTAAAGAAGCTTTGTTCTTGTTGTTTTCTGTCAAAATCATATGGTCACTTGATCATAATTTAATTTCCTAACTTTGGCTGTTTAACAGCAATTAACTATTAATCTAAAAAGTGAATTCAGAGTTTAAATTATGTTTATGTTTGATCGTTCTATTATAAGCGACCTTATCGCGCAGTACGCAACATATCGCTTTTCCCAGAATATTTGTTTTTTGTATCGCGTATATCACGGCTGCGCCTACATGCGTTTGGTTAAGTCAACGCGTGCGTTTTTGTATATTTTATAAAGCGCAGCCGGGATTGCTTCGTCACCTGTAGTGTCAAAACTGAACGCGCCAATTTTCCCAGCGCTTGGCCAGTGACGGCAAATAAAAGTAAATATATGAACACTAAAATGGACGGAATTTGCTAAGAATTAGTAAATACTTGCCAAAATATTAAATGTATGTTAATGTGATTTATTACAGACCACAAAAAAGTTTATAACAGCACAACAGACTTTAATGGAATAAAAATCAAATGTTGCCCGAAGTATCCTCATTTATGGGACAAATATATCTGGCATTGCCCAACCAGGAAACAATAGTAAAAAAGGCAAATATTTTCGAGCATGACTAATATTCTAAGAAGGTTAATTTTGAGTTTTTTGTGGTTTATCAGGCTTGATAGGACGGACAAAAGCGATGTGTTGGAGGCGGTCTATGTGCTGGGGATTTGCGGTATATCTCAGGGGATCACTCTTTGGTCTGCGGACAATTTCTGCATGCATTATAGATATTTCTTTTTGCGAAGATACATTCGCAAAATCCTTATATAAGTAAAGTGATCATGAAGACAGATACCCACATCAGAATGTTGAAACTAATTTATTTATTACATTGTTCGACTTTAAATGTGTATGCTGTAATATGCTGTAAACCCTCAAAGGGACGAAAAGAGTTTGAGAAATACGAATTGTAAAACTGAGGATTCAGATAAATAAAAAACATAAATGGTTTCCCATTACAGCCCATGAAGAGACAGGGGAGAACTTCAGATACGCTCAATAAAATTAAGACGTTTAAATATCCAAGGGTTATATATTTATTATTATGGACAAAATACACATTCAAAATAGGTGACATTTATTTCAGCTCCAAATTTCTTCTTTAATTGAATAACAAACTGTTTGTTGGGATTATTCTTGATGATAGCATTCTGATTGACAAAATCATCTCCGTGGGTGTAGTCACAGTTAATGAAATCATTACCCCTTTTAACGTTGAAACATTTAACGGTATCGGTTACCTTGGTAGCAATAACTTCCTTGTATACCAAAAATGTATCGATTGGGCAACTACGGTTAAACAAACTGTGATAATGCCGGCGCAAAATTATATATAAAGTACAATTTTTCAGCATCAGTGAGTACGTTGTCGTTATCTTGTGATTCGTTCCCTGGGAACTGCACGATTAGGTCGATAATTTAAACTTTGAATTCATTTTGTAGGTTTATAGTTGATTGCAGTTTAAACACTCAAAGTTGGGCATTTAAACAATGATCAAGTGACCATATGATTTTGACAGAAAACAAAAAGAAGAACAAACAAAGCTTCTTTAAATGTTATTATGAACAAGTATTTGAACAATTATAGTCGCCATCCTAGTTGAAATAACAATCAAAACGTATCGTAGTGCAGTTAGAACTCAATTTTTGCTGAAATTCTTCCCATTTTCATTAAATATTTTGCATTATATCACTTCACTTTTCTTTTGCAAATAGCGTCCAGTTGATGCATTGTAACGTTTCGCCGATAAATGTATGCATACAGCTTATTTTTCATGGAATTTACCACTGTTGCAATATAGGTAGTAAGCTTTTGACAAAGCACTGATGAACGCTTTTCGTACTATAAGTTAAATAAAACCTAAATCAAAATCAACTGATTACCAATTTAAAGAACCAGTCAAAAATTCGGCCTTAATATTGTGTGAAATATTCAGATATAACATAAGATTTTGCCATTTCACTTCCATAAAGAGATGATTTTTGTATGGCAAACCATTGTTGGTGGGTTCAAAGCTAGAAAATTGGATTGTGCCTCTATCCCGTTAAAGACATCATCAATTTCATGTTTTAAGGCGTGAATGTACTCGGGATAATAGTGTAATGAGGTCGGATCGCAGCCACGGGGCGAATTTCGGCGGATTAAGTTCCCACTTAAATTTCGACTTGAGCAATGGTAATGTTGCCACATGTTCAATTTCAGGAAATGGCAACAAAATGTTATCTTATGACGCATTTACACCGCAGTTTATCGCGGCCAGGTTAGCGATAACCTGGTTCTCTAATCTTTGCAGTTTTGAGATTAAATTGACATTTCAGGTGGCAGCTCCGTGCTCAGTCAAACTCCGCGCCGATACAATAGGCCCGTTTTTCCCGGCTAAACTAACTCTTCGACCACTTTGTGTGGGTAGCAATCAATTTTAAGCGGCTCCACATACAAACTCGTCAAAAAATTAGTTAAGCGAGAAATAAAAACGATTATTATTAAGTAAGAAGTCGTCGAAAAATTAGTTTAGCAGGGAATAAAAACAGGCTTATCATCGAAGACGGCGGTACAACAGAAAAATTCAGTTGGTTGCTTTGGTGGAGGTTTGCCAATTTTGTACAAATTTGGAATGTTTTAGAAATAACTGAAACGGCGGCGGCGTGGGCTTCGAAAAATTTTTGGTGGCGGCGACGCGTCGAGAAATTTTCGATCGACTTCCGTCTGTCAGACAGTTGAATTGTTGTGTATATTTTTATTATGGTTGCATTTTTTAGTAACTAACAAAGTTGCATCAAAATATACAGCAGTTTAAAATGAGGTTAATTTTTAAACTTCAATTTCTACAGATTAAAATTGTATGAGTAATCTTAACCTTCGTTAACCTTCGAAATGCGTTAATCTTGTTTGTTGTAAATGCAGTATTAGCGTGGGTTAACCGAGTTAACCTTCGAAATGCGCTAATCTTGGTTGGTGAACATGCCGTATTATAACGTATTTACACCGCCGTTTATGGCGGCTATGTTAGCGATAACCTTGTTCTCTAATCTTTGCTGTTTACAACTCATTGCTTAGACAAACTTCGTACCGAAACGGCGGCACAACAGGAAAATCAAGTTGGGGGTTATTGGTTGTGCCAGTTTTGTACAAATGTGGGATGTTTTTGAAATAACTGAACCTTTAAAATTGGATCAGTTAGTCAAATCGGGTCAGTCGATAAAATTCGGCTCACTGTTTAAACCAATAATAACCATTTATATCGGTTGTACCATATTCAAAAAAGGGTTTGTGGCGGCGACGCTTTGGAAAATTTTCAATTGTCTCCATCTGTCAAACAGCTGATATTTTGTATATGTTTTTATTATAGGTGCATTTTTTTAGTAACTAACTCTGTTGCATCAAAATGTACACCGGATTAAAATGAGGTTACAAATTAAACTTCAGTTTCTACAGAGTAAAATTATATGAGTAATCTTCTGGGTTAGCGCGGGTTAATGGACTTAACCTTCGAAATGCGTTAATCTTGTTTGGTATAAATGCCGTATTACGTCGGGCTATCACTTACAATAGAACTCTGGCATCACTGGTTCAATATGACTTGGCGAATATCAATTTACAGTGAATATCCAACATAAAAAAGAAGCACAAAAACATTCAAGTCATTTCGCTTTTTTGCATTTTCCAAACGCTGAGATTTGCCGGAATATATATTCACTAGATTTCTTTTTAAAAATCATATTATATCCAGGAATAAACATGGTTTTCGGTAACGATTGGATGGATGCTGCCCACAGCACTGGTGTAAGTTGAAAATTCTAGTACGGCCGGTAAATGTTCTTAAATCGCCTTTGTCCTTTGCAGACCACAATTATGGCTGTGGAGTTTGATGGTGGTGTTGTTATTGGCGCTGATTCTCGCACCAGTACTGGTGTTTATGTTGCCAATCGTGTTACCGATAAATTAACACGCATTACGGACAAAATTTACTGCTGTCGCAGTGGTTCCGCCGCGGACACCCAGGCTATCGCGGACATTGTCGCCTACTCTTTAAATTATCATGAAAATCAGACTGGCCATGAGCCTTTGGTGGCGGAGGCTGCATCAGAATTCCGTAATTATTGTTACAACTATCGAGATTCATTGGTGGCTGGTATTATTGTTGCCGGTTGGGATAAAAAGCGAGGCGGTCAAGTGTATTCCATACCCTTAGGTGGTATGTTGAAACGTGAAGCCGTCACAATTGGTGGCTCTGGATCCAGTTACATTTATGGCTTTGTAAGAGAGTTCTTTAAGCCAAACATGAAGAAAGACGATTGCATTGAATTTGTTAAGAAAGGTAAGTGAAAATAATATATTGAAATTTGGTGTCTTTGGAAGACACTGAAGGTTATGTTTTACCCACAAAATATATGTAATTTTTTCACAGGTTTCTAATTAAAAGTAAAAACAGCTAACCAACGTTTACATATTTGAAATACCATACAAACTAGCGGCTATAATTGTTGGTTCGCTCCAACTTTAGAATAAACAGATGTAGTGAAAATATTGGTCAATAGAAAGACGGGAGATAGTTTTCCTTAAAGGATATTCATTGCATTTAAACTATCATTTGAATGGAGTTTCGAACAGAAGTAGACATTTCCAAATTTATGACTAAGTTTCATTTTGGTACAAAGGTGTAGAAGTATCCATTCCCTTAATATATCTAAGAAATGTAAGGGTAAAGGAACTAGAAAAAACATCCGTTTGTAAATGAATTTGTCTTTAGCCTTCTTTGAAATCAAATTATTTATAATGGAGGGTTTAGTAAAACAAACTTCGACTCTATTCTCTAACCTATATTGCACATTTAACTTTGCTAACTTTTAAATTGCTTAAAATTGTTTAACATCATTGCGTCAAATCTATTCCTTTCATACAAAAACTTCAGACCTCAATTTTACCAGGGAAAAATTTACAGGATTTTTATAACTATTTAATTTTTCTTCAATTTCAGCTGTACGGCATGCCATGTATCATGACGGTAGCTCTGGAGGTGTTGTACGTATAGGTATCATTAACGAGGATGGCATTGAGCGTAAACTATTCTTTAACACCGAATCTGGTGAAGCTACTGTTACTGGCCAATAGATAACTGCAGCCGTATAATGTAACTTTAAGTTTATATACAATTTTCAAAATGAATAGAAACACTATGAAAAGAAATGGAAATTAAATATATATAAAATGAAAGCTTCAAAGAAGCTGAAAATTATAATGAAAACGCCAACTTTTTGGCTTCGTTCCAGTGTTGGTTTTTTTAATTTGCATTACTTTATCTAATGCAGATGAATAAAAGAATTACATTGTCCGTAATTTCAATTCAAAAATGTTGCATTTCAATTTGCTCATACAATAGTTTTTGCATAGAATAATACATACCATAGAAGTTTTATGCGCTCAATAAATTAAACGTCATACGAACGATGGAAAGTAAACATTGGATGGTAGAAAATATGGGTTCAATAATACCAGATGGTGGCAATAGTATACAGCGATCTACAAAGGAACAACAACCGAATTTCGTGTTTTTGTGACAAACTAGTTGTGTTAAATACAATACAAATGTATACCAACGATAAAAGTCAACAAAAAAGTGCAAAATATATTTAAATTTTTCAGTTCTACCCCAAAACGACAGGAAAAAGTTAAGTCAACATATTTTGTAACTCCACCTGGTGTAAGATAATCACCACGACTGTACGAACAGCTTGGGCTACTCGAGAACAGATTAAGTTAATGTTGAACGCAGGGTATTTCGATGAAACAGCTGTACTAGTAGAAAATAGAGTGTAATGAATGAACCAGCTATCAAATGAATTGAAATTCATTTCCAATTTAAATTTGAATTGACAAAATGAATTCCAATTCATTTGAATTGTGTTGATTTTGAATTTATTCGAATGAATTAGAAAAATCAATTGCAATTCATTTCCAACTAAAATGAATTGCAATTCACATTAATGAAATCAAAAATGATTTGCAATCAATCAGGCAGGCGATACCATCATCTAATGATTTGTCTAGTGATTATTTCTACCCCACTGGGAATCCGGAATGGAAAACGTAGACCTGCACATATGGATCCTCATCTCGGATGGTATTGTATGTATTTATCAGGTGATGTGTGTATATATACACTGGGAACATTGAGTGGTTCTTCTGTCTGTCCTACGTCTATCTATCTTTCAAATTTTTACTATCAGTGGGGCCTACCCCCCTCTCTTCTCTATCATCGCTTCATATATATGGGCATTCACAATGGGTCAATCGTGACAAAAGTTGTATACTACTTCCCAGGGGCGGAAGTCATGACCTGGAAGGTTTGAAATCATGACCGAACAGACCTTCTTTAAAGTACGACAGGCCTTCCCTACACCTTACCCCCTCCTTTCTTTTTAACATTGCGTGAGATTGGGAGGCAAGGCCTTCCATCCCTCTCTACTAGAACGCCTTATGAAGGCCTGCAAAAAGAGTAGATTTAGAAGGACTTACGTAAAAATAAAAAAATATATATGGAATTGTAATTCTTATAAATGATTTTTTTTTAAATTCTGCAGCCACAGGAATCGAACACATGACCTTAGAACTTACAATCGGACGCTTTATCTACTGGGCTATCGGATGTTATGATTTTGCAGCGACGAATTGCGAACATTTTCCACATGTTTCATCAACAACAGCGTCTTCTGGCATTCTTTTAACAGGCCTGTGGAAGCCTTATAAAATCATGTATTTCGCAGGCATTATTAAAGTAGGCATTACCAAAGAATGATTCCGCATGCCTTATTCGTGGAAGGCCTCGCAAGTTCTACTTTCTTTTATATACTTTCTCTGGTTGTCACGTGTTCTAAACGTAACCTAACCTAACCTTGGGTTTCTCCAAACAATTCAAAAGAAATATGAGTTCTGAATTAGAATGCAAATGCCTTGTGATTTTAAAAACAAACAATTCAGAACAAAAATATTTCATCTTTTAAAACATTAAAATTGTAGACTTTTTAAAATTGTAGATCCTATATGCAGAACAGGGCCGATTATTTCGAGACAGTGGACGAATTAATATACCTCGGATCTGCCGTAAACATAAGGTGTAATTTCGGGCTAAGCAAGCACTACAGAGAAAAGACCATCTCTCGAGAAACAAAGATCCATATCTATCAGACTCTCATACAACATTTCTTGCTTTATGAAGCAGATTCTTGGGTCATATCGACGAAACATCACTGGGAGTTTTCGATACAAAATGCTCAGAGGAATGAATGGCCCTATAATAGAAAACTATGAGAATCGACGACGTAGTTATGCGAACCAAAATAATGTCAGTATAATGGATCAGAATGTAACAGTGCGAAAGGTATTCGAAGATGTACTAGAAGTACATTGAAAAATAGAACGACCAAGACTTCGCTTGAAAGACCAGGTGAAAGGTTGCCTGCGAGAGCCTGTGTTACCAACTGCAGAAGAAAAGCTGAAGATCGAGTCGGTTGGAGAAACATATTATCTTCATATTGTAAGGCCCTTGACCCATCGAGTTATTGGTGGACGCCTAAATAAGTAAGAACGAATAAGCGATAAGTAAACCATGTCTCAAATACATTAACTGACATTTTTGGATATTTGATTAATGGGAATGCATTTAAAATAAAACTACGTTTGATTAATGATAATCACCCTGTAAGTCGTCGTCGACAGCTAACGTCGACGTCTTGTGTCGCCGTGTTAATTGTGGCACCTTTGAAGTCGTGTCGACAGCAGACGTCGAGTACTTGGTCCCCGCCATGGCGTTTTTACAACCATGTTGAGTCGACTCATTTCATTTTCGGTGCTATAGTATCAAGCATAAACAAGTATAAATTTTATAATTATGTTTATTACTACAATTGGGCAGTATAAAAAACTTATGCAGAGTACTTTAATTATTTTGATAGAAACATATGTATGTAAAAACTGTTGGCAATTTACACGCTAAACTTATAGAGAAACTCATCTCAATATCACAATTTCAATAATAATAAACCAAAATGGCGGGAGTTCCGCTTAGAGATAATCTGGTTTTTGTTTTATAAAATTAAATTCTCTACTGATGACCCAACTATATACGAACTAAAGGTCTGCATTTGACCTGATCACTGGTTTCTTATTCTAAGGCTTAACAGCTAATAATACTAAGAAATTCGTCAAAAATCTTAAAATTAGTTCAATATCTGTTATCAGATTAACAGATATTTTTTGTAGAATTGTTCAGACATTTTTCTTTCTCTTCCTGTTGCATAACATTAGCTGTGACTTGTTGTAATTTGAGCTGCCGTTTCTGTTTTAAATAATTACGATATTTGTATATAATTTCCGGTGTCCACACAACAATTACCAACAAGAGTACAGCATTTTGAGCGTGTAAACATAAAATGTAGGAATTTGTTTTGTCACGTATCCAGCCCAACAGCTGACCAATTGTTATCACTAAAATACCTTTGGAGATCATATTTAAACCAAGGCCGCCAGGTAGTTTTTCAGGTCTACAATGGTCGGAGATTGTAAGATTGTTATTGAGCACAGTAGCCGATTTTGTCATGCCAGTAAATATTGACATTACAATGATACTAGTAAGATCCACAGATTCAGCCAAAGCTATAAAAGGAGTATATTGAATACACTGTTAACAATTGAGTTGAATTTTTAAATTCTTACCAGCTCTAGATATTAAGAGACCCACTGTGCCCAGCAAAAATATAACGCGATAAGGTATTTTCAATTTATCTGTGATGCAGGGCAATAACAGGCGGCAAATGATATCAGCCCCCGCCATAATAGACATACAGCTGGCTATTGTTGGTGTTGAGAGGCCGACAGAATACTAAAAATTTAACAAAAATTTTAAATGTTATGTAATTTAAAAAAAATGGAGATATGTAGTAAATGATTTTAATCTTTACCTGCAAAAAGCTGGGAAAAATCATAGTGAATTGTATGGTCGACGTATAGACCAAAGCCATTCCCACAATGATGCTCAAAAACACAAGATCTTTTAATAGCTCCAAATCCATGGCTTGCATTAAACGTTGACACATCTTACTGCAAACACCACGTTGACTTGACATGGAATCATTGTCATTGCCTGCACACACATTCTTTCCCATACGTGTTGTTGTCTCTTGGTAAACATTATTTTGTTTATGAGACGATAATAAAGAAATTTCTTGAGATTTGCGTGGTTTATCCATTAAGCAGTCATTGGCATTGTTAACAATTTTTATTTCCATAACGGAAGAATCATCGGAGGTCGTTTTGTTCGGACCACCCAACATTAATTTGAAATGTTTACGGTTATTGTACGTATGGGCCTGAGAGGCGGAAGCTAATGGCTTTAATAACAGGGCACCGATAAGCTGTAAACAATGACAATGATGAAATAACAATATAAATGTCTGCATATTGGAATGTTAAAGAATTGTACTTACACCAAAGAGTGAAAGAGATGCCATAGCCAAAACGGCTGCACGAAAACCATAATGATCCAAAAACATACGTACAATATGCGGTATGAAAACCTGGCCTAGACCAGCTCCTGCCAAAGACACCCCTACGGCACGTCCCCTTTTGGTGGTGAAATAAGAGTTAATAGCCATAAAAGTGGAAGGTGCTATTAAGCCCAAGCCCATGCCGACCTAAAAGGATTATATATAGAATATAAAGTTAATTTTAAATTGGTTTAAATATTAACATTTGTTTGAACATACAAAAAAGCTATATCCCACAATGAATTGCCATCCTTCGGTGGCAAAGGCACATAAGGTCAGGCCAAATGACACCATCACACAGCCGGTAGCGGCAACATTACGTGGCTTAAAACTTTTTATCGCTGGCCCTATGAAGAGACCCGAAAAGTTTAAGGCCAATGAATTGAGATTGGTTATAAGAGCCGCAGTAAATGTCTCCTGTTCCATATCTCTTAATTGTGAACCAAAAAGTAAACCAAATACCGATAGAATCGATTGATTTGTCATCTAAAAATTAGCAAAAGAAAGCCACGATTTTTATTTGTGTTACATTTCAAAACATTTGTAATTTACTTACATTAATTAAGGCTACAGCCGCCACTATTACCCAGCCCCAACCACCATCCGGTGGTATAACAGAACCAGTCGTATCCATTTTAATGCAATTTTTCGTTTATCTGGAAAATACTTTAAAATATAAATAAATGTAAATGTTGGTTGTTTTTTTGGGGGGTATGGATGGTATCAGTCAATGTTGAGACATTTTTATATTTGTATCCTTATCTTAACTCTATTAATCGTATGTGTATTTGCAGAGTGGTGCGAAATATAACACACAAATATTTTAATTTGTTAACAATTTAAGTAAAATTAAGAAAACAAAAGGAAAATAGATAATTTTTATTATTTTATTCACTCGATAGCATTCTATGTCTCTATTGATACAGTTATACGGCATTATTCATAAAAAGTTATGGGAAGTTTGAGTGACGATTTATCAAACAACGAACGTCTCTAAAATCTCTCACAACGTTTTATGAATAATATCCATAGTTTTCAAAAAAAGTCTTGCCAAACACATCCTCATGATTCCTGTTAAACCGTATAGCTATGGAAGGCACAATATAAGCGTTCGAAAATACATCACAGCTCTGCATCTGATGCGCAGCACGTTCGTAAATGCAACAGCTGACTGACAACTTTGTAGCTGTTTTGAGTGGGTAATGGCAAACAAAATACGCAAGATACAGGCATCTGCATCAGCTAATGCATTGCCGAACAGGTCCTATTATTATGAGATCCACCCTAGCTATGTAACTTATAACTTGACTCGCCACTAAAATCCAATAAAGGGATTGAAAAGATATTCTCGCAATCAGTGAGATAGGTGATTACTTTCTGGTGATTACTTTAGACGGAATTGTATTTTGTGTAACTGTACTTTACAGTTTTCGGTTAGAAATATGTTGAGCACCAACAATTTACACTTGGAAACAAATTAATTTCCAAACTGCGTACTCTTAATCAGTTGACTTGTTTCCGCAAGTCTTTTGATCACTCTTGGTTTATCGCGCTGTTGCCGTCTTCGTTTCGCCGGTGGTAGTGATAGATTAACCTGGCGTTATGAATGTCACACACCGGCAACCTAGTTTTATAAAGTTTAAACAAAACCTATATTAAAACCAAACCATAATTAAAACAAAAAGTTTCAGATAATTATATTTTTGGTAATGGTATCTCAAACATAGGCATAATTTGTAATAGCAAGCTTGTTTTTTAATTCCTGCTAAACTAATTTTTCGACGACTTTGTATGGGGAGCCGGTTAAAATAGCGCTTAGTTCCCCATACAAAGTCGTCGAAAAATTAGTTGAGCGGGGAATAAAAAAACAGGATTAGTGTCTTCATGTCTGACATGATTTTGCATTGCAGTAATTTGATCAAAGAAGAATTCGACGACCTTTCTCGTTCTCATACATTACAAACGTACACCATCAGCGCATCATCCTTTTAGATAATGACACTCTGCCACCTGTCGAAAACTTCTGGTTTTTGTTCTCTTTGTCTAGGAAACGACAGATAACCGTAACGTAAACAAAAATATATCAGAGTGTAAAGATTAATGCTATGCGTGTACAGACATAAAAACGTATACAAATGTTTTAATTAAAGAATCTATATACACAAGTCCAAGGTTACTCACACCTTTTCCAAAACGTACGCTATTTTGCTGTCAACTAACAACAACTATTTCGTAGTATTTCAACTTATCACTACTAGTATCACAATCTCACTAATGTTAATGTAACACATTTCATTGGTTAGTTTAGGTTATATTTTTCAAATTTGTCAAGTTCTTTAAATTTTTGTTAAAACTTATAAACACGATGTAAATGTAGGTAGCAGGAAGATGATATTCTTTCTCCTTGCTGACAGTTGTCGGTAGCGTTAAGTTATAATTTCTACCTATAGTACATAACCAGCAGAATACAATGCTTTGCACAATACGACTGACGACGACTGCCTGTGATGTCTGATGTCTTGTATTTTGTTTTAACCCCAAGAAGATTATTGTATGAACACAAGTAACATCGCGAGCGACTGCGACTCAACAAATTGCCAGCGATGGAACATAATGGAGAGAGAGCGACAAGCGATAAAATTTTTCAATTTTACGTACAAACTATATGTACATTTATGGCAGCCGGTGGTACAATGTTTAGTTACTCTGCGTGATTCTTGTACATGGGAACGTGGTTTCGATCCTCTGACCACCTTATATTTCTCCGAGGTCATCTCTCTCTAGCCGTGAAAACGCTAATTATCACACAAAAATCAAATTTGTCGAGAAATTGTAGGAATTTTATAAAATTTCGCGTGATATGGTGATCTTAGTACGGGCTTTTAGGAGGGTTATAGAGTGTTGCATTCGATCTTTCAGGTCGACTCGATAATCGACAAATCATACTATTATCCTGTGATGTCATACATTTTTTGTATTGAAGATTACTCGATCTCGATAATGTTATTATGCTGTCACTAATCATTTTACTCGATCTCGATAATGTTATTATGCTGTCACTAATCATTTCAACCGTAGAGTTATATACGCCATAGAGAACTACTAAAGAGAAGCCATAAGTGATTTAGTTCCACCATAGAGTAATACTTAAGAGTTTGCATTACTCTCTTCGATGGCTCTTCATGACGACGAGGTAGTAGGCCATTTCATAGAGTTTTATTTGCTGCTGTATTTAACCAATTTTACACTTTCGTTGGACATAAAATGGACAGAAATCAAAGGGAATACGTATATTCGTTCAATTCAAACAACATAATTTAGATGTCATAAGTATCAATAAACAATACTTAAAATTAGTTCCTGTCTTCTTTGTTCTGTCATTGTATACCATCGGCGTAGTATCTTTTCGATCAGCTGTGCCAAAGAATCCCAAAAAAGAATCCCAAAGACGATTTAGAATTAGACGACCAGAAGAGAACCAAAAAGTGCTAGGAGTTCACTCAAACGCATTTCTGTCTCGCGTCATATCTTGCTTATTTCATACTTTTTGCATAGTTTATGTAATTTTACTTCAACATGGTTGGAATTTGTATAGTTATATACAATAACACTATGAAAAAGCTGTTCGTGTATTGAAATATTCACTGCAGAGAGTAAGAGAGAGAACAGAGAATGACTAGGGTTTCACTCGTTGTTTTTGTTGGCATTTGAGTGAAGAGAAATTTTGACTGTCTACTTGTACATCGTTTTTGAGAATCCCCCTGGTTCCACCAAATTCCTCATGAAAGTCATTGGGCTAACGACAGTTTTGATACAGTTTTTATGCCAGTTTTTTTCTACCAAAATGTGAATGTAATTCAAGTAGAAATTAAAGAAAATTGTTAAGTTCTTCCACAGAGCAATACTAAAGAGCCCCCATTACTCTCTTCGATACCTCTTCATGACGACGTGGTAGTAGGCAATTTCATCGAGTTTGAGTTGCTTTGGTAATTTAGTCTTTGGTTGGCATAATACGGACAGAAATAAAAGGGAATGCGTATCAATCAAATCTGTATGTCTTCTTCGGTCTCTCAGTCTACATCATTTCCCTAGTGACTTTTCGATGAGCTGTGCCATAGAAACCCCCTGGTTATATACAATAACACTATCAAAAAGCTGTTCGTGTATTGAAATATTCAATGAAGAGAGTAAGAGTGAGATTAGAGTATGATTAACGCTTTACCAGTTTTGTTTGTTAGCATTCGAGCATTTGTCTCTCGCGTTATAACTTGATTATTTCATACTTTTTACATACGTTATGTAATTTTATTTAAACATGGTTGGAATTTCTATAGTTAGATACTATAACATAATCAAAAAACTGCTCGTGTATTAAAATATTCAACGAAGAGAGTAAGAGAGAGAGAGAGACAGAGAGAGGAGAAAAACGAGGCGCTTCACTCGTTTTCTTTGAATAATTTTTGTTTTGTTAAATACCAAAACAATCATGTAGAATTATTTTTGTTAAAGTAAAATTTTAATTAAGACCACAGAGAAGATAGTAGTCAACCTTGATTTATGTCTGAGCAATGACGCTACGAAAAAATATGAGTGGTAAAACTATTTCAGTTTTTAACAAAATATTAAGAACACAAAAATATGGTAGTCAACCTTGATTTATTACTGGCCAATGACGGTAAAAAAAAAAATATTAGTGGTAAAAACTATTTCGCGCGGAAGAACTTAGTACCAGGCTTAAACAAACTAGGTCTACTAACCTAATTTTTAGAACACTTTGTATGGGTAGTTAAGGAATTTTAAGCGGCTCCACATGCAAACTGATTGAAAAATTAGTTTAGCAGGGGTAAAAAACGCGATTAATGCATTGTTGTTTCATGAATCAAAATAAAACAAAGTTTTGATTGATTCAGTGTGTGTCAGCTTAACATGCATAGACTACGCAAAACTGACGTTTAATTACTCTCTCAATTATGTTTGATCGCTAGCGATTACTTAAATCGATGTTGGTCGCGACGTTGATTGTGTCCTACACTCAGTGCTCAAACAGAACCAGACACGCTGTCGATGGCGATGAAAAAATCGTCGTGCGAACGTCGTGTGGCTTCAATAGTAGCTTTTTTGTGCATCGTTTGAATGTCCGACTATTCTGGAAATAATTTGAAAAAATATGGTAGTTATGTACATGATTTTTTTTGTGAGTGGAACATTTCAATTATTTTGTGTTTGTGAATAAGTAATTATCTAAATTTTTTTTAAAGGAAAATCCGGTTCTTAATTTAAAGTGTTAAACACGCTAAGTGGAATCAAAACTTTAAGAAATGGATTTTTTTCATTCAAAAAAGTAAAACCGTTACTAATAAAAAGTGTTTAAACCAAACATGAGAATTAATGTACTCAGATTGGGAAAACTTTAAATTTTATGCGTACAAAATTTAAGTGTCAACTATACAAAATGTTGATAAACTTTTCTTTCCATAATGATCAATATGTTCTTTTTAAGCTTTATGTACAAATTTTTCACACAATTATTATTTTCTTTAAATTTCTTTTGGAAATTAAATATAAATTTTCTACAGAAAAGTATCAAACCTTTCTCTGTGAAAAAAATTCAAACTAAAAGTTTAAAAATTTAACGTAGAATTTATTTATTTCTTTGAAAGATAAGCTTTTGCAAAACAAATAAATTAAAAACAAAAAACCGGTGGAACCGGCAATAAGAAATCGCTTATACCAGTGTTCGGTGGACGTCCAAAAAAACGGGTGGTCCGGGTTTCGGTTTCGATTTTTGAATACCCTAATTACCACATTATCAGGATAATCGTTGTTATTTTGTATGGAAATTGAAATTTGTAGTCCGGCTAATGCGGCGTTTATACAGACGGTGATTAGAGCATTAGGAGGATTACAAAAGAAAAAACACCGTTAATCCCGATAATAAGCTAATTTAGGAGGACAACTTAAAATCGTTTAGCTCCCGAATTTGTTAAGAGGTAGTAAAAAACATATCAAATATCAGCAAAGATACTAAAGCTCCACCATATGCAGAATCAAATCCAACTTTGAATCTATGTACTCGTATGCCTAAACATACATTTTAAAATTTGGATAATACAGGACAAATACTCTTTAATACAAAATAAAGCATTTAATTTAAATGATTCTATCATATTGATCGGTTTCTTTCAAATTCTATCAATGACTTGTATTTCTTTTTCGATCCAGAAAAATCACTTAAAGTTCAAAATTCAACAAACCGGTCTACGAAGCCGGTTTAAGTCAGTTTCGTAAACTGGAAATAAATAACTATAATATTTTTACTTCAACACATCTGCCAATTAAATATCAATACATGATTGACTTTTTTGTATTGAGCTCTCATTATTTAATCTCATAATTTCAAAAGATAGACAGACGGATCCGAACAATGGACACGCATACAAAACCAACTATAGTCGCATTTTGAAATTCGTATTAAACCCCAATGACCGTTATCAACAATTTCAATAATATATGAATATATTAAGAATAAAAAATAGCATGTTAGCAAGTTCGAATCAGAATTGATGTTTTGACGATCGGTTTTATTTGAAAAAAAAAAAATAGAAACAATTATTAAGAAAACAGCAATAAAGTCACAATCTCAAGAGGCGAAGTCGAAGGCTCATCTTGAAACTGGTCTATACCGGTTTTGGGAAAAAATCCGTCTTAAGTTCTCGTACAATCAGTAAATTATATTTATATGTATATTTTTTTAAATTTCAAAATGATTTAATGGTTTTGTACGAGTTCTATGCCTGACAATTTCTTTCTGACGTTGTTTTTGTTGCCCGAAAATATAATAATTAAGGCTACGGCTAGTGATTGCGGCGGTATTATCTGGTATTTTGAAAATATGTTTGTTTATGGAATATTTTTTTTCCCAAAATTATTAGGAATGTCATTTTTATTGGGAATCACCAGGGGTCATGTTGCGCTCTCTATTTTTGACAAACATTGAAAATATGCGCAGAATTTAATTTCGTTAATAAAAAACCCCCAATATCTGAGGGTGAGTTTCACACTCGTTATTTAAAAGCGTAATTTGAAAGCCCATAGAAATTTTTCATATTAAATGACATTTAAATGACAAACATCGGGCATTTAAAGCCAATTTACACAGAGAATTTTCAACTGTGAAACTTTGCATAAAAAACTTAGCAGTACTGTCAAACACTGAGAAAAGTTAGACACCTCTTGACTGTAATTTAAGTTTTGTGAAATAATAATTGAATGTAGATCATAATTAAAGCAAAAATATAAACTAAATAGAAACGTAATTGATTTGCTGCCAAAACAGAAAACTTAAGATAATCAGCTATTTGGAAGTGGCGTTTTACTCATGCTGACTCGACATTTAGAATTTAAAACTAACATTGCTCTTCTAACAGCTATTATTCAGTACATAAACATATGTTTTGTAGAAATCAAGCTTGAAACAGCGAGATTTCGTGCGCAGTATAAAGTATATTTGACATTAAACAATGCTACTTCAGTCATAACGGTTGGGCCTGAATAAAAATGTAAAGTCTTAGATTTAAAAACTACGAGTTTCATCGCAGCAGCTGTTTCTTCTTAAATAAAACGCATGTTTATTCGGAATCAATACAAAAAATTGAGTTTTCTCGAGCATCATAAAAGGTCAATTTGTTTTTTCTTCTTCCGCATTGCAATTTACATATGTGATGTTTATTATAATGCGCGAAGTAAGACTGAAACTGTTTACCAAATTTGGACATGAGTGAAAATCGTTCAAATTGACAGTTAAAAGCTAAAATACCCCTAATATCTACCTGTTGTATACAGTCGCCAGTTCTTACATGGAGCTCTTTTCTTATTCCAGATTTATATCTGAATCTTTTGACCAAAACTCAACAATATAAAAATTAATTGCATTTTATAAAACTTAAAAAATATTTTCGATATTTTACAGCTTCATGATGATAAAGAAAAAATCTTTAAACAAGATTTATTTCCAGTGTATTTAGATTTTCTGTCTCAAACACATTTAAATTTAAAACAACAAATCAGTGATTAAATGTTTTAGAAAAACTTCTTAACGCACGTGTTTTCAGATTCAAAATTGTTTAAACATTCATTCAATCCAGCTTGTAGCCGATAACTCTCTAGCAAGTTTTATTTTCAAAACATTCTAAACTTGGAGAAAAATGTAAATACATACATACATACATACATACATTTAAGGCGTAACTCTAAACAGAAACTTTAAACAAAACTTTGAATATAAACAATTTCGTACTCACATTTATTTATCGCGCTTATATTTTTTTTGGTTCACTGTTAGTGTTTTGTTTGTAATTTAGTTTACAATATTTGTTAATAATAAAATCTTCTTTTCTTTATTAGTTTTTGTGTACTTTGTTTGCTTTGAATATAAAAACAAAATGTCACTATCAGCACTTTGCGAGTGTCTATAAACGATGTGTTGATGTGTTACTGTGAAATTCCGAGTGGTATTCGCTAGACAATCAAAATCTGTCTAAAGTATTGCTAGACCGGTGCTCGATTTTTATACCTAATGAAATAAATATAAACAAAATAGCTTTGCTTTTTTCACAGAAGCTGCGAGAAATTTGAGTTAATGTTATGAGTATATAATTTCGTATAATTTTGAGTTCATTTATTCTCCGAGAAAGTCTACTCAAATAATTAGTTGTAAATGTAATTTAATTATTAATTAGCAAGAACTTAATAAAAATTTATAAAGTCTTACATGCTAGATCTGACTTTCCCTATGATATAAAATGACTTCTGATTTGCAACACTGATTTCACACTCAAGTATGTTTTCTTAGCAGGCTAAAAAATGCTCTGTATTTAGTGAATGCATCTACGTCAATTTTCAAATTCCGCTTTCCCGGGAATTTTATCCGGGAATTCCGGGAAATTTCCAAACGAATTCACTGGAATATTTTACCAAAAAAGCGAAATGTAGCAAGCTCTTCTTGCACTTGGGTACTCTATATTTTTTAAAAATTTGTATTTTCGTAAAATATTAGTATCAGTACACTGAAACAAAAACGATTATTCGTGGCTGTCGGTGGTGCAACGGTTAGTGTGCGCGGCTGTTATGCGAGAAAGCGTGGGTTCGATCCCTGCTCTGACCACCTTACACTTCTTTCGACGACGGTCACCTCGCTTAGTGACGACGACACTATCGAGTATTTAGCCATGAAAAAGCTTCTCAAAATACCGTTCGGAATCGGTGTAAAAACTCTAGGTCCCAACCAGTGAGTATAAAACTAGAATGCGCACTGCTCACTGCTTGTGGGATGCTCTCCCCAATGCCTTCATGGGATGTAATGGGAAACGGTTTTTATTCTTTTTTTTTAACTATCGCACCAGTCCAAAATACCTGGAAAGTGATAGTATTTTCCCAGTAGGTGCTGTCGAGTGAAACAAGAATCTGCTTGTGAAATTTCCCAAACACCCCCAAAATCTTGAAAACCGGCTAAAAACCCGGTTTTGCGTACCTTTGCGCACTCATAAGCCTGTAAGTTAGTTGATTACACGGTGCAACACGAAAAAATATAACCATATATGGACGCCACTATCTGATAAAAGACAAAAAATAAGACCAGTGTCTCCCAGTTTTGCCCAAAGTCATAGACTTTTGGGGCCTCGGTGTCATTCTTGCAAAAAAGTGATCATTTTGTCAGGCACATATCTTGCAAATCGTTTGAAATTTTGATTTACTCCCTGAGGGAAAGTTGTAGCTCTTGCCATAAAGAACAAAAATTAGAATTCATCCTCAAGGTCAAAATCGCAAAAAACCTTAAAAACAATCGATTTTTTACCTTTTTCCCCCTTTCAGGTCCATAGGTAGCAAACTGTTCAAAATTCAAGGAAACAATCAACTACAAGAATGTACCTAAGATCTTAATAAACAACTTTCTAGAACGTATGCACTTCCTAGGAATGATTCTTAACATCGTAGAGAGAGATACTATGCTATCTTACCGACCGCAGCAGCACAGGCAAAGAATCATTCCTAGGAAGTTCTAGAAAGTTGTTTATTGAGATCTTATGTACATTTTTGTAGTTGATTGTTTCCTTGAATTTTGATCGGTTTGCTACCTATGGACCTGAACAGGGGAAAAAAGGTAAAAAAATCGAATTTTTTAAAGTTTTTGCGATTTTGACCTTGAAGATGAAGTTTTTTTGATTTTATATGTTGAAAATTTGTATTCTCTATGGCAAGGGCTACAAGGGCTGTGACAAGGGCTACAATCAAAATTCCGTACGAATTGCAAGATATGAGCCTGACAAATGATGACTTTTTTTGTAAAAATGACACCGAGGCCCCAAATCTTTCGGGGCCCATAAAAAAGTCCGTAACTTTGGGTAAAACTGGGAGACACGAGTCTTTTTTTTTTGGTCTTTTATCACGTAGTGGTGTCCGTATATGGTTATATTTCCATGACTTAAAAAATTACACACAGTGTTATCAACCGATTATTGACTGAGATATTGAAGTTTTTATTAAAACAAAAATTTTGCAAAAATGCCTGCACAACGTTTTTCGTGTTCTTTCTATGCACTTTCTCTTTACTAAAGCTTCATGGTGCTGATAAAATATTATAAAAACAAAACATAATTCATGTTTGTTTTAATAAAAACTTAATACCGGATTTTTAAAAACAAAGTTGCGGTTTACTCATTAGGAAACGTCCCTTTTGAATAAATTCAAGAGTATTATGGTTTCTTTATAAAATAATGTGTGAAATCATCGCCGAAGTTGAAAACTGACGAAAAAAATTAAAAAAATATGTTTGCTGGACCACTACACACAAACTTCTCCTATTTTTATACCTTCACCCATAGGTTTGGGGTATATATCATTTAATACGGAAAAAAATTTAACGCATAGAAGGAGCCATATTAAACCCACAGTATCTTTGGACGAAATTCGTTTTGGGACTTTCTAAGACGATTGAGCCATGTTCGTCTGTCTGTCTGACTGGCTGGTCAACACGATAACTGCTGTAAATATTCATCGATCACAGCGAAATTTTGTCAGTGACTAGATATTATTTTTCCACGGTTAGTTTGAGATTGAAAATGGGCGATTTGGCCACGCCCCATCTGGTACCTGCCATACAAATCGACACATTTAGTACAAAATCATATTTCTCCTAAAACTTTTTTCTGGTAGACGTGATTAGCTCACCAACTCAAATGTTGGTTAATAATCTGTAAATATCCACTTAAATGGAGAAAATTGGCATAGTCGCCACGCCCATTCTGGTACCTCCCATGCAACAGCTTGGTGGTCGCCCGTGTTGTCAATGCGATAAGTCGCGTGAAACACTTCCAATCAGGGGGGTTCTATGCCATAGCTGATCAATCTTAGAGTTGGTGAAACATGCAGAATAAAGTAAGAAAAAGTTATAGCGATAGGTGACTGGAAGTGTGTAGGGTTGCTCAATATGTTTTTCACATATTTGCCTTTGTGCATTGAACCAAAAGTACAAAACTCATCAACTGGGATTATTTTTGTGATAAATAAATCGAGGAAAAAATGGATAACAAGTGAAATAAAAAGAAATGTAATGAAGTGCTAGAGTAAAATTATTTATAGAGATTGCAAATAAAACACAAACTTATTAAAGTAAAGATTTTACTCATTCTACAACTTTTCCAGTGACTTTTCTTGGTTTCCGGTCCAAGAAAAACAACTGTTGCAGACTTTATGTATATTACTCTATGCTTCCGATCTTAATGAAATTAGGTTATAGGCTTCGTGTCATCAAACGCCAGTCACCGATTAAGACAAGATTAATTTTGCCATACCCTACCAAGATAAGTTGTGCGGCCGGTTGGCTGTTCGGCAAGATAACTCCCGCAAACCGAACCAATCTTTATGAAGTTTGGTACTAGGCAAAATTTACTCAAATGCATACAGACGGTGGGTGGATGACCGGTTGATCGACACGATAACTATCGTCGGTACTCGGCAATGTTTTCCTAAAAAAAATAAAGATTAAATACCGTCCACGCCCATTTTCGTACCTCCCATACAAAAGTTGGGCGGCTTTCCGGCTTGGCGACTCGATATCTCCCGTATACCACAACCGATCTTAACAAAAACTGGTACTGATCAATATTTTGTGCAATACTGTGTAAAAATAGGTGAGCAACTTCACCATGGCCGTTTTTATAGCGTCCACATAAATATTGGGCGGACAATTGGCTGGTAGTCACGATAACTCCCTGTAATCACCTAGGATCGTAATTAAGTTGGGTATTGGATAATTTTTAGCGCAATGCCACTCTGCTATTGAATATTGGCAAATGTGGAACTCGGTTGCAATGGATGACTTCGGGTGAGGGTATGTTTAAGTCGGTTCAAAATTTCTGTACTGGTCTTAAATAACATAAGTATATATCATTTGACAGGCCTAGGTTTCTTCTTTATAAATCCGGTGAGAAAATGAAAATCGGTGATATATGAGGTTAATATACGATTGATGATCAACCGATGGTATCAATTCAGGCACAGTAGTTAGGCATCTAATGATGAACTTGTCACGGAGTTCGAGACTAGTCATGCCAGTGAGTGTGCTTAACTGAATTATCTATTATTTCCAACAAAAACCAACCATTTTTCAATTAGAAACCTGTTCATGACTTGTAAGCTTGTAGTATGAATTTCTCATACATTAACCAAAAACTAACAAAATCGGTCATCAAAATTCAAATTCAAATCACAAATGTTATTATCACTTGTAAGAGAGTCCTGAGTTTTAGCGAGTTTACCAGAAATCATAGTAAAATAACCACGTAGCAGCAGTAGACATTGTTGTTGTTGTAGGCAGCAACAACAGGCACTTTGATTTTGTTTCAATCGCTTAAGTGTCAATCTATACACGTAAGTATACTATCAACACAGGAATGCAAAAAAGTACAAAAACAAAGTACACATGAGTTTGACAACTTAAAGGATTAATGCCATGAAATAAAATTAAATCAGCTGTTGAAACGAGTTTACCTTACTTATTTTACCTTGCCAGAAATGGTGCTCAGATGCTCTGAGAGTTGTTTAACTTTAGATAAGATTCCAAGATTTGCCACACTGTAGCATGAATTGCAAAGCCAAAATAAAATAAAAAATATTTTATTAGTAAATGAATCAAAACAAGGAAATAAATCAGTGCAAATAGGACGATTCGCCGAGAGAGAAATGGAGTGAAACTTTCTTCAATTTGAAAGAAATCGTACGATCGTGATGCTTTTAATTTACACTATCAGTTTTGGAGAATGCAGAAACATCTGTCCGCCAAAAGACAAACAAATACAACAGTTGTAAAATAATATTATAATAGAGACAAAATAAAATTATGCAAGCATTAAGTATTAAAGCATTTATAGAAAGGGATGAAGTAGTTAAATGCACCCTGATCTCAAAATTTTTGAGGAAAATCAAAAAATTAGTGTGTTTTTTTTTTATCCTGCAAAACTAATTCGTTGACCAATTTGTATGGGAAGCCGCTTAAAATCGCTTGGCTTGGCTTAAAAAGTTGTTGACAAATTTGAAATGTAGAAATACAATTGGTGGATTGGAAAGTCAGGGATTATTTTCTAGATGAACGCAGAAATACCATAAAGGCGAGAATTTTCGGGAATACAAATAACTATTTAACCGTGCTTTTTTATTTTTGTATTGTCAACAATTTACAAAAGCAGTATTCGTTTCTGTTATCTATACTTTATGTTCAAATTCAAATAAAAAAATCAAGATAAAAGAATCTTCCAGTGTTTTACGTCGTAATCTATTGAAAAATTGTCGTACAGAACAACCTTCCCATCTGCTGAAAATGGTGAATAATCGAATGCACCATCTATGGTTTTCTATTATCTTTGGTCCACTATTGGAATTTATCCTTTTCTTTTGACAACATATTTAAATATATTAGGCTGGTGTTTTATCCCCAGTTAAACTACGTTTTCGACCACCTTGTTTGGGTCTAAGAATTAGTTTAATATGGGATACTAAATTATATTATGTTAAGCGCGTTTATTACTTCCCACTAAACTAATATGTATGGGGAGCCGTTTAAAATCTCTTAATATCGCTTAGCTCGCTATACAAAGTTGGTGGAAATTAGTTTAGCAGGGAATACAATTACAGACCTATTATCTTTTGTTTGTTTTCTTTTATTTTTGGAGGCAGTGACATCTATAACTACAAACATCAAACACATGGTTGTTGTCCATACTGTATCATTGCAAAGATAATAGAGAACGATAGATAGTGTATTCGATTGTTGACGATTTTCACTAGATGGCGAATGCTGTTTGCACACGACGATTACAAAGCCATAGATACCAAAATTTTGCCAGGGCTAGTTCGTGAATTTCTGTTAAAAAGTTAGCAAAATGTTATTTTTATGTTGTCTGCCTTTTAGGATTACCAAGTTTTAAATTAAGGAAAAATTTGTTAAAAAGTCATTTCGGAAAACAAATAAATCATGTTTTTATTGAAGAATATTGGATAACAAAGTCATCTCTCACCTTTACATGCAAATAATGAATACGAAAACCAAAAGAAACTTGCAGGGTTTAACAGAATTTGTGTTTTATAATTAAATTGACTACTTTTTTATTTCTGTTGTGATGGTAATTCTGCGAACCTATTTCAGCTCGTCTCTGTTAACAGACTGTTCTGATCACCTGACGCTAACACCATCAACATCCATCGGTCAATGTGTATATATATGTCTTTATATGTGCACTAGGGTCCACTATGTGACTGGTTAATTAAATTGCTAATCAGTTGACTTTGATTTATGTTTGATCTGACTTTAAATACGAAACGAGATTTCAGTGCTTTGTCAAATAATCTTACTACCTATATGGCAACAGTGGCAAATGGCTACGAAAAATAATCGGTATTCGAACATTTATCGGCTAATGCTTACAATGCATCAAGCTGACGCCATTTTCAAAAGAAAGTGAAGTGATAGAATACAAAATATTTAATGAAATTGGAAAGTATCTCAGCAGAAATGAGGTTTTAACTGCACTACGAGTTAAATGGTACGTTTTTTGTTATTACAATTAGGATGGTGATTATAATTTTTCACATTAATAATTACAGAAGCTATGTGTTTGTTCTTCGTTTTATTTTCTGTCAAATCGTATGGGCACTTGATCATAGTTTAAATGCCCAACTTTGGATGTTTAAGCAACAATCAACTATTAAGCCTGGTGCTAAGTTCGTTTGCGTGAAATAGTTCTTACCACTGATGTTTTTTTCGTAGCGTCATTGGACAGCAACAAATCAAGGTTAAGTACCATTTTTGCTGTGTTCTTAACCCATTTTTAACGCAAAAATCAAATATTGCGGCATATTGAATGAAAACTGGAAAATTTACAATTTTCATTGATATTTCGCCAGCATTTTTGTGTAATGTTGTTTTGTGAAATTCCACGGGAAATATTGATCTTTAACCTAAATCCTTTTTGCTATCACCTGTTCTAAATACATCTGGCAGGCTATATTTTCTCTCAAAAAGGATGTACAAGTGGAGAAGAAAAAACCGGCGCAATTTGGCAACCCTCGTAGAAGGGAACCAAAAAAGTCGACGCGATTCATTCAAACGCATTTCTATCTCGCGTCATGACTTGATTATATCATACTTTTTACATACTTTCCGTAATTTTATTTAAATAAGCTTTGTGTTTGTTCTTCTTGTTGTTTTTTACAAAATCATATGGTCACTTGATCATAGTTTAAATTCCCAACTTTGGCTGTTTAAACAGCAATCAACTATTAACCTATTAGTTAAGCCTGTTACTAAGTTTGTTCGAGTGAAATAGTTGTTACCACTCATATTTTTTTGTAGCGTCATTGGACAGCAACAAATCAAAGTTGACTACTATATTTGCTTCTTAACCCACTTTTAACGCACAACATCAAATATTGTGAACATTTAATGAGAATTGACATATTACATATTCATCATTTTCATTGATATTTCGCCAGCATTTTTGTGTTAGTAGTTTTGTGAAATTCCACGGGAAATGTTGATCTTAGTAACAGCCTGTTCCCGAAAAATGAGTTCAGAGTTTGAATAAGTTTGTAAACAAATGTTTTCGACCATTTTCAAACAATACAAAAGTTTTATAAACTTCTAAAATAAACACTTTGTTTTTAATATTTCCGTAGAAATAATTAAATATAAATTTTTTAGGGAAAAAAATTAAACGGCTGAAAAAAGTTTCTTTCATTTTATACGTAATCATCAAATGTTTTGTTATAAAATCTCAAACCACAACTTAAAAACCGTTCCGACCAATTTAAAGCTGTAGGTTCCTATCAGTAAATGAGAAAACGTTTAACAATATTTTTTAAATTTAATTGTTTTTAAAGACATTAAAAATTTTTTTTTAATTTTGGAGCTATAAAAAACCGGGTCCACTGTGGGTCCACATTTGTAGAAAACCGACGGTGGAACAGTTTTCGGGGTTTGAATACTCTACGCGCGTTGCAGTTTAAGACGTACGACGTTTACTCTTGAAAGCTCGTGGGATGAGCCTTATACGGCGTTTATATAAAATAAATAAATGGTTTCCCATTACGTCCCATGAAGGAATTTAGGAGAGCTTCTCACAACCAGTGAGCTATGCGCTTTCTACTCACTGATTGGGACCGACAGTTTTATACCGGTTCCGAACCGTATTTTGAGAAGCTATTTCATGGCTAAATACTTGATAGTGAGCCTGTTTTTTTATTCCCTGCTAAACTAATTTTTCGACCACTTTGTATGGGGAGTTAAGCGATATTAAGCGATTTTAAGCGGCTTCCCATACAAAGTAGTCGAAAAATTAGTTTAGCAGGGAATACAAAAAAAAAAAGACTCAGTGTCTCCGTCACTAGTCGAGTTGACCACCGCCGAAAGATTTTTTAAAATAATTGTTATTTTGTTCGCATATTTACGAAATTTTTGCATATAGTTTTTGAGAAATCTTCCAAGCTTTCCAACGATACCTATATTGCCATATCCCACCGGAAAATTTTAAGCATATAGGTATATATATTCAAGGTTCGGGGACCTGTAATCCGAGAAATATTGGCGAAGTTCTGTGTGTGGAAAAAGTTTGGAGCCGATACGAGAGGTGGGGCTATTCTATATATAAACCGTTATTGCCGTTATGCTTTGCACAATCGACTGGCTTTTTGGGATTTTCATATTTGGCTGAATCAAGTCATACATATCGTGTAAACCATTCTTTGCGCTTTTTATTTTCACTTATCTAGAAGTTACCATATTGTTCGGTGTTATTCCTTCCACAGTAGACAGCTGCCATATTGGTAAGTCGCTGTTCTCTTCACAGTACGCAGCACCGATTTGTCTTCAGCTTAATGTCAAATATTCGCTCAATTTGTTTTCATTCGTGAATTTCTAATTGAACGGGGTGCAAAGAATCGCGGATACGAAAAAAAGGCAAAAAAAAGTACAGAAACAAAAGTCCGAACTAAACGAAGTAGCATAAAAAAGAAAAAAACCCATAAAGTTAATTATACCGCAAAGATAGCAATGTAAAAAAATACAAAAGTAATTAAGTTTTAAACATAATTACAGAAAATTCTTGTGCAAATGTTGTTATTGTTGTTCTAAAACACGAAAAAGAGAAAGTGATTAAATACAGTTTGTTGGTCTGTTCCTCCCCACACATAATCACACACACCGATGGTTATTGGGTTGGTTGAGTGAAGAAAAGTAGCAGAAAGGAAGTAGAAAGCAAAAAAGACCCAATCGAAAAGAATCAAGTCAAGAAGTGTGTCTCGCCTGAATGGGAGGAAAATGTATTAAGTGCGTGTGTCCGGGATTGTGTGAGTGATTGTAATGTTTTTGTTAAAAAATCCATAGAAAATAAATCAAAAAGAGGCCGAAAGAATAAAAGCGAAAAAGAATATACAAATTATATCGCAAAATTGTCCAAAGTTTTTAAAAGAGAAGCAAAACAAGAAAGCGCAATATGGTTACCACGTCCATGTTAAATAAGGCGGAGAGCCCATCCTCGGTGGTAGCGGCAGTGGCGGCTGCAACGACAGCGAATACAGCCAAAACCAGTATTGACCCTCCTTATACTACAACAGATGATCCCCTTAAACCAGACAAACGCAACACTATTGCGAACACCCACTCCCACACTGATTTCAGCAATGACAATAACATCAATACCATTAACACCGCCAACACGCTGAACGGCGTTGCCATTGAGGGCGATGCAGATGGAGATGGAGATTATGGCGCTGGTGACGGTGACGACGCTGGAAACAACCGGGAAATGGTAGAGCAAAATGTCACATTATTGCCGAAAGCATCACCACCTCCGCAAATCATTATAATTCCTGCTTCAGCTCAATCCTCCACCGTGGCTACTACAGCTGCTAAGAAAATACGTAGGGCCTTCTCAATGCCCCGGAATCCTTTTCGTTGGTCCCACAAGTTAAAAACATCTGGCACGCAAGATTCTGGAGGAGGCGGTGGGGGTGGAGGTGTTTTATCTATTGGTAAATCATATACCCTCTCGTCATGTGTTGGTGGTAATCGTGCACGTTCTGGCAGTTTTGTATCCCTCAACAGTACTGAGGGTGGTGGAGGAGCAGTCACCACAACTTCCGTCATTGTCACCAGCCAGGATCCCAAAATGCAGACAAAATCTAACGAAAAACAAAATACGGATGGCGCCAACGTCATCAGAAAACTAAAGGCAAAATCAAACACTTTAAATGGAGGTGTTACAAATATGCAAAATTCCAACGATCCATCATCGGCGAGCGCAAGTGCCGGTAACAACTCAGCAAACAGCACAAATCGCCTCTTTAGACGTTCATCTTTTCGGAAATTCCTAAATCGCATCACTCAACATATGACAAACACGGTAAGTCGCATGGGGGTATCGTTACGTTAAAAATAATCAAAATAACTAATTAAGCTTTCGTGGTAGATGGATGTACATACCCAGAGGTACTTAAATAATTTTATAAAGAAATAAATATAATTGATCTTATCTTTGCCAAGTGGTACACAGTGGGAGGAAATTATTTGTTTTTATCAGATAATATGATGATATAGATGTATTTCCATCCCGGGACTGTACGGTGAAGGCATAATGGCGAGTTAGTAATTTATTTCTTTTTTCAGTTGTTTACAAGTATTTTGTGTCGGATTGTGGGTTTATTTCAAGGCTCTTCCGCACAGCAAAAAACCCACCGAAAAGTCTAGAAAATATTATAAATTCCGATTGGCTTTAGATAAATCATTTGTCAATGATCTTTCCTCAGACACTTGTCGTTTAGAAAGTTCACATTTCAACTGCAATATTTCAAAAGGACTATCTTAAAATCATGCCCCACTGTGTACCATTACTTAAGGTGGTCTGAATCACACTCCAAGTTTATGAATTTCACAAACCCATGAGCTGCATCAAATATTACATGGAGAGTTTGTGGGTTACTTCTTCCATTTCTTGTTAATCAAAAGAAGCTTTGACTTTGGTGGCCTGATATTAAACGTAATTCCTTGGTTATTAATAAATACATGTCTGCTGAAGTTAAGGCATGGATGGGGTGGATTGATGATGTTTAAGTAAATGGGCTAAGGTGATGAAATTGAATTTTTGTGTTTTAAAAATCAGGCATAGCCTTAAGCCAATATTGGGATACACACTATCATATTAGAAAGTCAATACCTATGATGGATGGATGACAGCTTTAATTAATGGAAAAGTTAATATGTACCTGTAATATAACGGATAGAAAATGTGAGCGGTTAATAAACGACTGGTATTTAGCTCATCGTTCGCAGTTTGTCTTTTCTTTCTTTTTTTTTTAATAGAGGATATTATTTTTCTATTAATCTTTCTGTATATATTGTGGAAAATCTTACGGGGTTTGAGGCAGTTGTCTAAAAGGTCTTTGACTTTTGATACTTAAGGAAACCCCTGTTAATTAGGCAACATATTCTATATTTATATTGTCTGCACCCAAAATAAACATTTGTCCTTTTGCTACTGTTTGCCTGTGTGGGTTTACTGGCGCTGATATCTTTCACGTGTGCACTAAGATATACAGGTAAGCGCGACATAATTTTCCGCCTACATTTAAACGTTTCTTCAATGATTTACTTAGTACTTCACTAAATTAGCAACCACACAAATTAGAACCAATCAGCATTCTTCCACTTATATATGGAATAACCTGGAGTCTTCTTCGTCTCTAAAATTACGATTCGAAATAGAACTAAAGCAGCTAATAATTTGCTAAATAAGAATATTTCATTCAAATAAGACAAATAGCTTGAATAACATTACATTTTTATATTGAAAATATATCTCTGACACAGTCTCTTCTTTTATTTTTAAAGCTTCGAATGATCTGCTCTAATCTTGTCGCCTAGCCACGGAATGCTTAGCTCTTATCGCGTTTGTATTCTTAATTTATTTATTAGTGTTTGGACCACACATCTTTGGTTTGTCTACACATTCATACTTTTGTTTCCATCTTGTTTTACTAACTGGACTTAATGTTAGAAACCGTTTGTCTGTTCCAGAACAAATGGATCTCAGCGATTATGCAGTTATTTGCAAAAGCATTTTCGTATATAGCAGGCAACCAGTTTACAACAGAAATTTCAAAATCAAATCAAACTTATCATATGTTTTAAAAAATTTGCATCTTCACTTTAAAACTAAGAGCAGAACCGTCCAAAATGCTAGACAACTGCTTGTTTATATAACATTCCATTTGGGGATTTAATTGGGGAACATTTAGTACATCACCGATGAATAATAAATGAATGAGTCGAATGCATTCGTCCATTAGCCGTCGACAGTAAAAATATCAAGTTTCGTGTTTATGTAGTTTGCTGGTGGTCTATGGAAATGAGTGACAACAAATAACGATGATTATCATCTTAACAGCTACCAATTATTCTGCTATTAAAGCGTCGCCGTTGTGTCTTTCCCTATGAACGTCTGAAAGTCTCAGCATCTTAGTCCGGCAGTAGTAGTCACTCGTAGATGGATGAGTGAGTTTCTTTGTTTAAGCTAAATCGTTTGTGGGGTATTAATTTTAAAATATATTTTTATTTCCACTTATGTCTGTCTGTATTCTTCTTACGTATGAATATTGTGTTACTTTGTTGGGCGTTTCATATCTGTTTTGCCTTTTTGTTTTTAAAGAATATGTAGACAGGCAAAATAAGAAATAAATGTATAAATAATTGCATGTTGCATTTCCCAATCTCAATCGCTAAATGATGGCATAATCCTTGGGAAGTTAATTTATTTTTGCAGTTGGTTGTGTGTGACTTTGAAGCAGAGTTTTATTGGATACATGTCCAAATGGAATGTGTGCATTTTGAGATGAGGCCAAATTCTATTGGAATAGATTTGTTGCTAGCATAAAGACTAAACTGGACAAGGAGAACACCTTTATTTAAATTATCCTAAATAGTCGCTTAGCACTCACTGTATTAACGATATTTTAATGATACAAAACTGAGAAGTTTCCAAAAATCGTTACTCAAAAGCCAACTGAAAATTGTACGCTAGTGAATAAAGGCAACAGCGCTCATATAATAATGATGTGATAATCATCCTCAGGCCGTTAACCATATTCATCATAATATGGTGTGCATATGTACGTATGGTGGAAAATCGAAACAAGACGTAGAAGTGAGTAAAATCATTCAAACACCATTTATAAGGACCTGGTTAAAAAATTCGATCAATGTTCGTTTGTGACTAACTTTACAAATAGCAGACGAACGAAGAACGACCTTTGCCTCAAAATGTGAGGCCACTTACCTGATAATTTGTTGTAAACAGCAACCCAAATATTTGAAAATATTGAAATGTTTTGTTAAAACAATTTTAATTTTACAATTAGTCATTAACCCTTGATGGATATATTATAGAATGTCGTAGTAACATGTTCGCCTTCAATTAGACCTTGACCCTCATGTGAACAACACTGAGCAATTTTTTTTCTCGAAATTTTGAGGTTTTTTGAAATGGCACTATATATCAAAAGACTTCGTCATTAATCTGAAGACAGAAAAATATTATGATACGAAAACATTTTAACCATGATCTGGTTTCTGTTCTTTTGTATGGCTTTCCCTAGTCCTACTGTGTGCTATTTGAATATCACAATCTGTTTAAATATAAATATAATATGTATATATAAGTATATTTTTTTGTATAAACAGAAATGTGACAGTTTTGCTTTTATGGCTAAACGCATGTATTAACACATGTGGGGGGGTTGTATTATATTCAATTAAATATTTTCGGAATTAATTTATTATTTCACTATTTATCCCTGAATGACGTTAAGTTCATCTTTAAATATAGAATTTATTTGCTTTCTATCGTCTAACCATATTTATTTGCAATTTAACCTCGTAAATCTGACCATTTGATGCATCATAAAGCCATCAAAGGTGTATCAACTTTATGAGAAAGTTGAGACATAATTACGCCATTAACCCTAGGATGATTGCACTATAAAAGGATCACTAGGATTTTGTACTTTAAAAAAATGTGCTCTCAGTTCTGACATTGTCGCCTAAACTCCTTCTTGGTCGATAACTTGATTTGTATGTATTCATCAATTTAAACTAAGACTCAAATTATTTTGTAAACATGATAGCGATACGACCAACAGAGATTGTATTTTTGATTAGTATCGGATACAAATAAACAAATGCCAACCATAACACGGTGCTACAAAATAGCAATATTTTTATACTTGTACAAGTCGTGTTGAGAGCATCACCGCAATATGCACAAAAACGGATGCGGATCCGTTTCGAACCGTTTTCGAAAATCATAAAAAAAACGACATGTGAGCTCTCGACTCCATTTCGAGTCCGGAAGAATTTCGTAGATAAACATACATAATTTCGTTACCTCTAATAAAACCTCAATCCCATATTTGAAAATACTAAACCCCTTTGTTTCTATTTCATCTAAAACTTTTGCGTTCATTCTTGTTGCCTTCGCAAACGAACATAAAAAGCGAATCAGTGAAATTGCGATTTGGCGGATGCGTCTCGAACCCGTTACGAGTCCGTAAAAACACAAAAAAAAGCGAATCACTGAAAATGAGAAATGCGGATCCGTTTCGAACCTGTTACTTATTTATCCGTTCTCGAACAACCCCAGGGGTCAAGGACCTTACAAAACGAAGATAACATATTTCGCCAACCAGTTCGATCTTTTGCCTTATCTCTCCAGTTGGAAATACCAAGTGTACGCAGAGTTTCGTCAACTTGATACCTCCAGCGGAGTCTTGGTCTTCTCAATTTTCGTCTTCCTTGGAGATCGGTTTCGAGAACCCTTTGTGCTGGTTTGTCTTAATCCATTCTACAGACTTGGCATAGCCATCGCAATCGCGTTATGCCTAACTATGCCTATGCTTAACTATGCCAATGTCGGGATATAGCTCATACAGCTCATGATTCATGCGTCGCCGTTGTGCACTATAGGGCCATCAACTGTTCGGAGTATATTTCTCTCGAAGACTGCTACATATGTTTCGTCTGCTTGCGATAAAACCTAGGGTCTATGAGAGTCTGGTATAGCTGGACTTTGTTACTCGAGAGAGGGCTTTATCTCAAAATTGCCTCTATTCGCAAGCACAATTCTCCGCTTGATCTCAAGGCTGACGTTGTTGTTTTTGTTTGCGTCAGATCCGAGGTATATAATTTCGTCCACCATCTCGAAATTATAACGGTTATCAACGTTCACACTTTGGTCTAAAAAATCACGCAACGGATTCGAATACGAAGTCCTTTGCGAAAAGTAGAAAAAACGATTCGCGTTTTCGAGAGTATTCAAGATAAATCCCCTTCGAATTCGCAAAAATTGATAAAAGCGCATCCGTCTCGAATCCATTTTATTTACAAAAATCGAATACAAAGCGGTTTCGAATATGAAGTTCGTTACAAGTACGAGACGGACCCGAAAAAGTACAAAAAACTATTCGCGTTTTCGAGAGGAATTTGATACGAAAACGAATTTGTAATGAATCCGTAACGGATGCCCGTTTCGGATAAAATGTCTGAAGAAACGGATCCGTCTCGAATTCGTAACGGATTCATAGGACACACAGGGACATCACGGTTTCCAGTTAGATTATGTCACTATTTTAGACGAGGTTTTTCAATTTCTAACCTGTTTCGGAAGAAGAAGATCCATCCTTATCTTTCCAAATTGGCATAAAAAACAAGTGTTTTTTTTTTTAAATTTTTTCTTAACCATATAAAGTATAATAACACGGTCATATCAACGAAGAGATATAAATAACATAATCAAAACAAACACTCACTGGCACACTTATGAAGATAACTTTACTCTGAGTAAAACCGGTTTTATTTTCTGTTAAACTCGGTTGAAAATTGCAAAAATGATTCAAATTTTTCTAAAGTGATAAATTTAGCTTAAGACAACGATTTGAGGAGAGAACAATGGTAGAAGGCTCTGTTTAATTTGAGAGAAATCATATCGTCACATAAAATTCAAAAAGACATAACAACATTTTCATTGCTTTACAGGGGAGGCAAAAAATAGTTCGATATAAAATTCGAATTTTGTCAATAAATTTTTAATTTTTGGGAGCTGAAGCCAATAATGTTGTAAGGATATGTAGTTTTGTCTATTTTAAATATATACGCCTTAAAATTATTGACAAAATTGTAGTTAGGAGATAAAACATCGATTTAATAAAGTGGAGGTTTTTGAACGCACCTTATACTGGGAGAGGTGTCGGCCGACTCGAAAGTCTGCCAGACAATCTATTGGTCTAGGATGCCTTTTAGAGAGAGCACAGAATTCACAAAGCAAAGACACAAAGTCAAATGTGTGAAAAACGCATTGACCAACCCTACGTACTTCTAGCTTCTATCGCTATTTCTCTTCCTTACTTTATCAAAAGTATGTACAAGTAGAGAAGACCGAAAAATCCGGCACAATTTCACAACCCTCGTAGAAGAGAACAAAAAAACGAGTGAAACGCCTCGTTTCTCTGCGCTCTCTCTTACTCTCTTCGTAGAATATTTCAATACACGAGCAGTTTTCGGATGATATAGTATATAACTATGTTATAACTATCTATATAAAAGTATATAAAAGGTATAAAATATTCAAGTTATGACGCGAGAGAGAAATGAGTTTTAGTGAATCGCATAGACCTTTTGGTTTTCTTCTATGATTGTAGCCAATTTGCGCCGGGTTTTTCTTCCCTACTTGTACATCCTTTTTGGCTTTATTCTGCATGTTTTCCCAAATCTTAGGTTGACCAGCTGTGGCATAGAAAGCTCCTTCCTGCTTCACTCATTTTCTTTGTTGGCGATCCACTCCGTGAGTAAATTTTCTTCTCTACCTTCATCCTCTTTGGGCATCTCTGACAGATATGTTGGTGTTTCGACAAAAGATACCAATGATTTTTGATGTCACTTGGACGAGATTTTCTGGCAGATTCTTGTTTTTTTTTTGTTCAGCTCCCATGACGGCATCTTCCCATCGCATGTTTAACTGGTAAAGCCCCATACTCAGTTCTTGCGAAATTTTCGTAAGAAATTCTGTCATTTATCTCTGAACGGAATATTTTGTTGCGGAGAGTTACCACCTATCTTTGATTTACCTTGCAAATATTTCATTTATAATTCCTCTACGCACTCCATTTTATTTTTAACGCAAGAGGTATTAATTTTGTTTACTAAAATAATCGAAATGTCAAAATTCCGGTCCCAAACAATTATCAAACAATTGTTTTCATAAAAAATAACGTCGCCGTAACAACCCTGTACTTGGTTTTGCCTACGAAATTTTCGCAAAGAGCTGAGAGCTGAAGCAAATGAAAAGTGAGTACAATTTTCGGTTCATGAAATTTTCGATACTTTTTATACACGTAGTTCTTATGGCAACGAATATTTCATAAAAACTGAATACCGGGCTTGAAACTGGCACGTTTACTTGACGGACAATGTCACGAATTCTAGAGTGTAGATTTGCTAAAAATTTGAAAACAATTTTTTCGGGATATTTTTCTTACTAAAGTTTTGTTCTTAAAGAAAAATAAGCGAGTTGACTAATAATCATTTGCTATTAGCGCAAACACTTGACAGATGAAAATAAGATACATTTCGAACCGTTATGTTACAGTGTTGCCATATGTTATAGATGTAAAAATGGGAAATTTTTTCCGGGTCTGACTTTGAACGGTATTTCTTCCTGTCATAAATATTCGAATAATTGATTCTCTCAGAAATTCCCGACTATGGACTTATATATCGTCTCCGGTTTTGTTTTATCATTTGTTGTTGCTGGCTTCAAATCTGCTCGTGTTAGCAAGCCATCAATTGTAAATTCGGCATGAGATATTTTTTTTGAAATTAGCATTTTGCATACAATCCTACGTAACGTAAAACTTTCAAAGTAGTTTTACAGGAAACTAAATTTTTCTAGTTTGTCGCAAATGTGCAAAATTATCACTATAACACCGTGTAATCATTTCATATGCTGGTGAATGACAAATGTGTTCCCTCAATGAGCCGGGCAAATAAAGTAAAGTTATCGAGATTTATAACGGGTCCGCCAAATAACTTTTTTTTTTGAAAATGCTATAAAAAAAACTACTGAATACTTTCTCAAATTTCTTTTTTTATTTGAAAGTACAATCCTTCCGGTTAATAATAGAAAATAATTTCATTCAAATGGCTGCCTCTGCTGGCCATGCAGTAGCCTACACGATCGGTCAAATTTTTAAGCACATTATCGATTGTGTGCAACTGTATTTCACCAATGGCTTCACGAATATTGTTCTTTAAAGCGTCAATTGTCTCTGGCTTGTCGGCGTAACACTTACATATCTTTGAGGGCACCCGACAAATAATAGTCCAACGGTGTCAAATCGCAGCTCCGAGGTGGCCAAACGACATCAGCTCTGCGGCTGATAATGCGATCTTCAAAAACAGGGCGCAAAACATCGAGTGTAGCTTCGGCTGTGTGGCACGTAGCGCCGTCCTGTTGAAACCAAATGTTGCCTATATCCTCCTCTTCAATATTTGTGAACAAAAATTCGTTCAACATGGCCCGATAACGATCGCCATTGACTGTAACGGCCACTCCTTGGTCATTTTCGAAGAAAAATGGCCCAATTATGCCTCTGGACCAAAATCCGCACCAAACAGTGACAGTGGGTGCATCGGCTTTTCAATGCATGCGTGCGGGTTTTCTGTGCCCCAAATGCGACAATTTTGCTTGTTTACATACCCGCCAAGATCAAAATGAGCTTCATCTGAAAAGATGATTTTTTTTGACAAAATCGGCATTTGCAACATTACCATGATTTTCAAAGTAATGTCGCAATATTTCCCAGCGTTGTTCAAGTGTATACACAACCATATTCGTTCAGCGGAAGGATATATGTAACTAATTATCTGTCAAATCAGACATGAGCTAAGTGTTACCATTCAGGAAATAAGCACTAGTTGAAAAAAACGTTAGATGGCGGACCCTTTACATCTGAAAATTTTGAAATTATACATCTGAAATTTGTTTCGGCATCGGATTCGTGAAGCAAATGTCATTTAATGTGCGTTCAACTGCGGCTTACCGTCAACGGCAGCAGTCTGGCGTCGCAAAGTTTAGAAAAAAGTAATCGATTTTAAAAATTGCTACAACTGATAACTTTATGCTTCAGCGAGTTATCGAAATTTCCTATTACACATTTTTTAGTTTTTCATAAGAAAAAACTTTTGTTTTTTTAAATTTCTATTTTATTTAAATTTTTTTCTATTAGAAAACTCTTCCCCATTACAAAATGTTGTAACTTGGGTTAACCTAAAGCGAACCACAGACTTGCCATGAACTTGACCGATAACATTTTATCTGGCTGATGAATTTGAAAAAATATTACCGAAAAATGTTTTGAATATTATAGTGGTGCGAACAACTGCGATTACATTTTTAATTGGTATCAAGAAGGCCGGTAAGCCGGCATTATTCATCAACTATAAGTGACGTTCATGCTCATGAGTGACAAGTCTGTGATTCGCTTAAGATACAGCTCGACAAATGTTTGAATGCTTGTATTTAAGAACTTGTACATATTCTTCTTCTATAAGTAGTTTTTTTTATTTAAGTTCGACTTTATCCAAAAAAAACCAATCGACCGACCAAAAGACAGATAAATGCACATTCCAAAAAAACACATTGAAAGAGAATGTTCAATTAAAATTTGTATGTAGAAGTATATACAATTATAAACACATACATTGAAACAAGTTCAAATTTCACGCACACACACACGCATACGGCAAGATCTTCAACAGAATAACATAATTGAACATAACAATGCATTAGTCTACAGTATGCGGACAGCAAATTAGTACCACTAACTAATATTCTGTAATTCATAAACCAGAATGCAAACAACACCTGAAACTACGATACTTATACAACTGAGATTATCTTTTAAAATAATGGTTAAGGTTGTCTCTTAGTTGTTGTTGTCTTGATGGTCGGTCTCAAATTATTGTACGTTTCCGACAATGAATCTGTTTTTTTTTTTTTAAACAAACCTTTGTCGTGTAATTAAAATACTTGATCGCGAACACGTTTGTGACTTGGTATTAAATAATGTGCTGGATTAATAATTAGCTGTTTATTAGATCAGCACATATAAAAGTTATTTTATTCATTTTAAACAATATTAATGTATTTGAAAATGCAATTCATTATGACGTTCATATTCTATTCTGTACTCTATTTTGATGTATCATTGTTTATTCGTTTTTAATCTTCCTCAGTTGTTATCTAATTGTATCGTGCGTCAGTAGTCGACTGATCGCATCCAGTTCGTAGTGTAATTCGTATTTTGGAAGAGCGATAAATGGAAACTTGATTCCAGAGTTAAGAAAGAAACATAAAAGCAATAAAATATTATATGTACATAATTTATTTTAATATGATGTCATTAAATTGTTCCTTTAACAGCAATTTCGTAACACAGATTACGATTCGAAATTGTAGCGCAATTGCATACAACTTTTCATTTTCTGCACTCAAAAAAATTTTTCACGAATTTTGAGTTAAAATGAACTAAAACTGGAGGAAAATTAAATTTAAAATGATTGATTGCACCTGGCAACACTAAAAATTGCCTAGTCAAGAAATATAAATGGCAACCCCTCGTGGCTTGCGTGGCAAGGTATCCCGATCAGGTGAAATTTTTTTCTAGAACACAAAAAAAAAAAAGTGAAACAACAGGTCGAAGAAAATAAAAAGATAAATAGTTCGTTAGGAGCGGAGAATATTAATATGAAAAAGAAAAAGAAAGATCTTTACGAAGTGAAATTTTTTTCCTTAGAATAACTAAATTATTTATCGAATTTTCAAAATTCGAATTCCAATAACTCGACAACTACGGGCATTATCGAATAATACTAGAATTTTAATAGTTTATACATTTTTTAAAATTGTATCGATTTCGTCAGACGTCAATATTCCATAATTAAATAACTATAGCCCTGTTCCTCGATTGCGAACAAAATCTCGAATTCGACAGACATTGAGTTCCTCTAGGTCAAGCGGAGTTGTTTGAATAACTCACATTCGAAATAGTAGGGTTTGTTTCAATTTGAAATTGGCATATTGTATAGCCCAGGTTCGAATAACAGCATCCGTTTTGTTTAATCCCAGATCTGTTCCCTATCTTTCTCCTTCTCTTTTTCATATTTTCATTGACGATCTCCTGGGTCGGACTGTGAATCCAATCTACTCTTTTGCGGATGACAGTAATCTCTGTCATTCTTATTCATTCGACCGTAGGCCAAGTCTTCAAGCACTCGGCCGGGATCTTTTGTCCATTGTTGAATGGGTTCGAATGAATAGAGTAGATTTTAATGCGGGTAAGACCCAGTGTTGTTTGTTGTCGCATAAACTGATTGTTGACCCAGGTGTGTCCTTATTGTCTATAGACGGTGTGGATGTTGATGTTTGTTTTGTCCGTTGGGCAAAACATAGGCTTTTTAAAGCGGTGCAGGAAATACTTCACTCCATCTGATCTTCTCAATATCTACACCACCTACATCAGGCCAAAGATGGAATATAACTCCCATATATGTGCAGGTGCTCCTAGGACCTCTTTGGAGCTTCTCGACCGTGTCCAGAGGAGAGCGATGGTGTTGATAGGGGACAGTAGGGTATCCAACTCTATTGTCTCCCTTGAGCATCGTCGAAATGTGGGTTGCGTGTCGCTGTTTTATCGATATTTCCACGGTATTTGTTCCTCGGACATCCGTCAACTTATGCCAGACGTGAGGATATTTAGCCGAAGTACGCGGCTTTCCAGGAACTCTCATCCGTTTTTTACCGAGTGGCCGGTTGACCGCACTACACACTAACTATAGAGAAAATTCGATCTTCAGCCGTACTCCGTATGTGGAAAAACCTCCGGCTAGTGTATTTGCCACCAATTGTGGCATAAAATGATTCAAAGCAAACGTCAACTGACACTACTCCCTCTTTCCACCCTCCACTACCTCAATTTTCCTTCGCCAACACAATGCACTGCATTTAAAAGTGTCATCCGCTGGTCTGATAAAAAAATTGTATAATTGTATTCGGCTAGAATACGAACCAAAGATTTCGTTCGACAACAAGGAACAGGCAGGTCTTGCACCATTTTTGGTTCAAGCTAATCAACAATTAATTATAGATTTAAAATTCCATGTAAACTGGCCAAATTACCCGCACACCAGTCTTTCAGAATCAGCCGTAAAATGGAGGGGTCTCGCATATCTTGTCATTGCCGATTGCTTATTACAGTTTGTACTCCATTTCGTTCTAATAGCTCAGCTTTACACTGTAAGTTTGTACTTAAAACGGATCACTTGTAATTTATCTAAAAGTTACATATTTATATCTTTGAATTTCTGCTTGAGTATAGATTGCATTCCATATTTCCTTGTGTCATGTTCCCTGTCAAATGATGTTAAAGCCGGGAGCAACGCATGGCACACATCACGCGACAAATGTGTGTCTGCTGGCAGCCTTCTTTCTCTTTGTTCTTTACTCTCCTATACATATGTGTATACATATGTATGTATATACTCAACTCCCCAATCCGTTTTTCATTCCTTCTTTCGGGGGTTTCTTTATCGACAACAATAAACAGTAGTAGAACAACGAAAATAAAAAGTGTAACATTGAAAAAAATGGAACACAACTCAGAAAAGTAAAGAAAGAATCAACAGCGAATCAAAACTTTATAACATTACAAAAGAAAACTTTTACTCGAAAAGTGCAACGAACAGCAGCACCGACCGACAACCACAACAAGAGGAGCGAGTCATTCATTATATCTACTATAATATTTTAAAAAAAACTACCACTATATGCTTGCATGGTGTTGCACCCACTACCTCCCCCCATATGCATACATATCAACAAAAACCGAATATACGACGATTCATATGATGTGAACTCTTTTAATCGGTTACTCATTCATATGGACAGACGCATTTCTTTATTGTTGTTATGTCTTTGTTTTCCTTTGTCAGCTGTGTTTGTTTTTGTTTTGAGGAAAACTAATATAACAATTAAAAGGGACTCAAGTAGCATTTGGAAACAAAAGGTAGTAGTAATCTTTTTGAACTAATTACACGTAAATATAACCTACACTTTTGTGTGGTTAGTTTGACTATGTTTAGGATTTATTAATTAACCTGTTGTTATATTTTTATACGTATTTACAAAACCTTGTTTGTGATATGGTGAACTTAGCACTATGTACACTTAACCGAAAATGTATATTAAATTAACAAAAATATTTGTTTTATTTGAGCAATTAATTACTAAAAATAACAGTTGTAACTCATAATGGTTATTGTTAAGAATTTCCCCAAGGAATGTCGTATATTACCTGCAATTCCTCTTTTTCGGGGTAGGTAATAGGATACGATCCTAAAATAAATGAAGTAGGTATAAAGTTTGAAATTGATTTGATGGCGAACATTGGGAATTAATCCATTGTTGATCGGTCTTAGTGAATTAACCCCATGTTGGGAGTAATTTGTTTACTTGTTATTATCCCAGAACTTAGTACCTCGGAGCATAACCGCAAAAAATTCTGAATACTCAGAAGAAGGTTTGTAAGGAATAGTTTGCTGACAATGGCTTACAGACCTGCTAAAATAAGGCATGATGTTTAGCATTTTGGATGTAATGTAATCGTGACATCATATCCCTTGCTTCACTTTACTGCATCTTAGTAAGCGAAAGACGAATGAATTTAATCATAGCATTACCCTATCGCTTACAATTAATTGCCGTCATAAGCAGTAAACATTGTTTTACTTACGCCTGAAATTTTCAATAGGTTGAAACATAACATAAAATGTTGTGCCGTACTGTATTGTAAAAAGTTGGTCATGCTTCCTAAATACATACTTAATTTTTTTTAGCTGTGTAGGGTATTTTTTTGAAACACAAAGCACCGAAAATATCCGAAGTTGATTCTGAATGTTTCCCTTTTACCTAATAGCGCATTTTTGGGCTGCGGAGTCGCAGCCTTAGTCTTAGAGTTTAGGCTCTTGAAACGCTTGAAGAAGACCCTTTTCTTTCTTAATGACTACGTTAACAACCAACATCGCCGTATTTGCGCGAAGACTAATCCGAAGAGATTCAAGAGCTGCCACTATATCCAGACAAAGCAACGCTCTGGTGTGTTGTATGGGCTGGTAGAATCGTTGGTCCATATTTCTTTAAAATAATCGAGGCAGGTCGGAATGCACAGCTTACTGGTTGTGCGAAGCTCTCCTGAATCCCTTAAAGGAATGTAATGGGAAGCCATTTTTTTTTAGATTAAGGTTAAGGTGTGTTCAATCCACAGAGTAATATTAACAAGAGTTTGCAACAGCTGTTTTATGTACTAACAAAGTTCGTGGAAGACTTGGAAACCATATAGAGAATTAGAAAAAATCTTTAATTTTAACAATTTGCGTTTTAATTGGGATCTACACAAATAATTTTACTTTAACACTTTATTATATTTTGATTTTTTCACTGAATATTACTTTTTTTAACCAATTTAATTGGCAAAATTTACTCCCAGTTGATGTGTTTTGTGCTTTTGGCTTGACACGCGGCTGCAAAAGTATGAAAATCGCACCACGCAACGCAGTTGCCTATCACCGTTTCTTCTTTGAAAGCATCATCTCTATAAGTTCTCCAAGTACTAACATGATCAGCTGTCTCATTGATAGCCCTTGTTTCAAATCAAATGATGCCTCATCCCGATGGCGAACCAATTAGTACTCCGCAGAAAGGCCCTAAGATCATTCAGCTTATCTTTTTCAATGTCTGTTAAACCCAACATGAAGTAAGATCCTAGATATTGTCTCCTACTCAAAAGGCCTAGCAGTAGCATATGAGCTGTTCGACACTTTATTCCTCCTCTTCATCATCACACCTTCTGAAGTAATCAGGAGCTGAAATTTTCATGTTTAGGCAGTGCCCAGCGATCACAGCTGCTAGCATAGAGATATCTTATCTAGGAATGATTATCAAGTTTAGCGTACGATTCAGGTTACAACTTATCTGGAATTCCTGTATTTTGTGCCTCTAGACCATCTATCATTTGCATGACAGACCTTTGGTTGTAAGCATGAGCTTGCAAGTGGAAACAGGCGTATCCAAATGGTCCATATCCAGTTGGACGGCTAAAGTAACCCCTAATCTCATCCGCTCATCTGCACTATGGTTACCTGAAATGCTCCTTTGCTCCGGCACCCGTATAAGGTGAATATTGAACTGCTTGACCAGCTAATTTAAAGATTTGAAGCAGTTGTGGGCAGTTCTTGGAAGTCAGGAATACAGATTGCAGAGATTTTATATATTTATGAATCACTAACTGAGAGAATAATGCAAAAATACAGATATATACTTACAATATAGACTCTCGTTGTCTCTCTTTTATTCTCTTGCTCTCGAGAGAGTATAGACAGTGCAACAAACATATCTGCATTTGTATCACAAATACAGATATATTTGGGTCTCAAACACATATTATTACATATTAATCATTGTGTCTCAAACATGTAATATTAAATAGCAAATACAATGTGTCTGGACACAAGTATATTATATTTGCGACACACTCCAAACACACGTTATATTTGCATCCAAATAACAAAAACGAAAGATTTTTCAGCGTGTAGTGTTTGACTTGAAACTAAGCTTTCTGTCGATAATCTCGCCTATATATCTTGCACTATCCCATGGGCAAATTTCTGCACCACATAAAGACAATACACGTGTTTTGGTTACCGGCAAGCGATTATCACTTTCTAAGTTGCCTAGAAAACGGCTATTTTCCGATAAGTCATATTATAATCAAAACTACCGAAAGTGTAGTAACACTTAAAAAAATATTACAAACTTGGCGGCAATTTTTGTTTCTTCGCTAAGTGCTTCATACAAAACAAGCGGTGTAACCAAAACATGCCTAATTCAGTCGTAATCGGTTATTTGTTCTTTATCGCCAATAATTTTGTTTGTGCTCCCAAGTGTGATTATCTTCATAAAGGAAAAGGTCATATAAATCATATTAAATAACTATGAGATGAAGAAACAGGGGTAGAATTGAAAATGTATTTGTAGGGTGTGTAAAGCTTCGATTCAATTTCTAAATCGAAGTATCAACATTCATCTGTTTGGAATATATTGTTGCAGTCATAGAAGCATCTTCGATTTGAGTGAAAACAACTACAATAAATAAATTCTCAAATACAAATAAAATTCTCTCAATTTAATTTGCTTATTTTCAAATTTTCTGATTTAAAAATCAGTTATAACATTCAAATGTTTACTTCCAAATTTGAACTAAAAAATCTCATTTTGTAAATTTTTTTCTCAATATCCAATATTTTGTTTTTCAATCATCAATTTCGTAGTACCAAATAGAAAAATTCACACTTATTTGTTAATTTCTCTTCATTGAATGGAATTTTTCTGAATTGTCGCTTTTTAAATTTGAATTAAAATATCTAATTTTCCATGATTTCTTCCTCAATATGAAATGAAAAATTTAATTGTCAATTATTCATTTCTTAATACCAAACGAAAATTACGGAAGTTACAATTCTCCTTTCGTTTAAAAATCAGTTTAATTTATTAGTTTATTTTGTTTGTTTTTTATCTAGAGAAAATCAAATGTACTCGAATCTTTTTGTTTTATTTTTTGATACAACTTAAATTTTTCTTTGAGTGTACAATCAGTAAAACAAACATTTAAATACACGTGTGTAATATTATATGTAAATATCAATATTACTTTAATATTATTATTGTTATTATTATTATGTCAAATCAAGTGTTTTTGCTATGAATCATCATGATCATAATCATCTCAACTCTGTGATACGACTATATATTATTACCATCATAATCGTCTTCAGTTTGTCTTTACTTTTTTCGAACGTGTTTATTTTGTTCTCTCCTTTTTGCATTTAGTTTCATTTTCATGTGTCAAACTTTGATACTACACAGTCACTTGATATTTGTAAAATCAATTTGTCAATTTCGTTTTAAATTATGTATTTGATTGAATTCATCGACTTATTGGAGTTGGAAGACAACTGACTTATTACTTCCTGTTTAAATATTGGATTTAAGATAGACATTTTCTATCTAACACCCATACTGATAACGAAAAGTTAGTCTCGGAATATACATACGTCACTGGTTAGAAAAAAATTGATGCAACTTCTTATCAACTGCCTAACTCTAATATGAACATGCCTGTTTTAACCAAATGCAACCCTGATTGTCATTATTTTTGTTGGTAAAACGACAGCTTTTCTTTTCTTATAATTTATTCGTTCGCTTCGTCGGCACTCGTTGAACACATTTTATTTGAAGAGCTATTAATTCTAAATCATTAGTCATAGTCAGATGATGTTCCAAACATGTAATATAAAATAGCAAAACACAATGTGTTTGGATACAAGTATACTATATTTGCGAAGAGCTGCAAACATTTATATTTGCATCCAAACAAGAAAAAGACAAATATTTCAGCATGTATTTATTGAGTATGAAATGGACATGTGCACAAGACGTCTTGAATGGTCATTCAAGACATTTTCTTTTTTCAAGACATTTACTGTAAAAAAGTTTCGGCAACCAAATACTTCAGTGTTCTGAAAAACAAAAATGTGTACATGTGTAAAGCTGCAGGTCACAAAAACACAGTACTAATACTTCTCCTTCGCTTAACATCGTATTGTGTTTTTGGCACACACATGCTTTGTCTACAGTACCCCGAAATTCTTGGTTGTCGCAACTGTCCGTCAAATGTCTCGAATAGCTATTCAAGACGTCTTGTAAAGATGTCTAATATGTAATATAAAGGCAGATTTAAATCAAATTCGATTTGACCTGTGTAAAATCATTTAGATATAATAGGATTTGAGCAGACATATTTATATCCGAAAAATAGTTATATCAACTGGGACCAAAATTGATCAGAACCGATGTACAATTATTAAATTAGGTCTAATTGAATATAATTTTATCTCAAATTTGTCCCGGCCAGATATAAATAATTTAATATTACGTGAGATATAGAGACATATAATTTGGTCTGGGCACGATAGGGTTGTATCTAGCAAAATGTCTTATTATATCTAACGGGAATGCCATATGTGGAGCTACATCTATATGACCCTGTATCTCTACAGATCTAATTATATTTCACGTAAGATCCAATTGTATCTGGCTGGTACAAATTTGAGATCAAATTAGATCCAATTAGACTTAATTATGTATTTATACATACATAAGTTCTGATCTAACTTGATCCTATTAGACATAACCATTTTTCGGATCTAATGAGATCTACTATCTCTGCTAAGATCAATTTGTCGGATATAATGAGATCTAATTAGATCTGCTAAGATCCAGTCATATCTACAATTTTTTACACGGCGATATAATATTGATCTTATTTTTCTATTGCAATATAAAGCCATCCATTAATTAATTTAAATTTTAAATAATAAATATTGTTAATATTGATAATTATACCAAAAATATTCAATCGCAGTGTCAAATCGAATTCGATTTCGAATCAGTCGATTTCCATTACATACCCAATTGTATTTGTATGTTTATGAATTTATTATAATTAGCATGATGTTTTAAATATATTCAACTCGTGCATATTTCACAAAATGTGCTAACAAATTTAACCCTGAACGGTGTCAAACAAGATTAGAGGAATTTTGAATGTGATTAAAAGGGGATCTCTCCACATTGACTAAACGTTACGGAAAGTCAATTATTTTGCTATGGCAGACATTCACGTTTTTGTTTTTGCTGTGGAAAAGTTTTCGATTTGTGTGTAGAACTTAGACGTAGTTTATTGTACAAATGTTTGTCTGTTAAAACGAAAAAATCACTATTAAATATTAGTTTTGTTGGAACACCTTAACAAACTTGTCTTTGGATTAAAAATTACTTTGACACGACATATTTTCCGCCATCAAAAATACAATATAAAAAAGAATTGAATCTATTTAATTAAAAAAAATTAAAATGAGAAGTTTTTACGAAACCAGCTTTCGGTGAAACCGACGTGATTAATACGGTAAAAATAGATTTTCAAAATTTTGGGGTTTCACAAGAAAAAAACAAATATTTTAGTCAAAGCTTGCAATAAAAAATAAAATAAATAGTTTCCATTTCACTCAATGAAGGGATAGTGGAGACCTTCTCACAATCAGTGAGCTGTGCGCTCTATAGTTTTACACTCACTGATTGGGACCTACAGTTCTACATCGGTTCAGAACGGTATTTTGAGAAGCTTTTTCATGGCTTAAAATCTTAAAGCTTATAAAATTTCTTGACATGCAATTTGCCACAAAAAAATATTAGGGCTACATTTTAGGTCCATAGCCTGTTTTTTTGTGTACAATCAGCTGGAAATACCAATGTTTAAGACAAGTACTTTACATTTTTATTTATTTTTTTGGTTTTGGTCATAGCGAAACTCAAAGTTCGAAGAAATTTGGCGCACAACATGCGTCACAAATTAGTTTAATCTGTTGAAATATTAGTATCCCAAAGATTGGGAAAATAACCGGGGTTAAGCAACTGAGATAAGATACTAAACTATTCAAAAACATACAACGAAAACCGGTTAACCCGTATTATGGACATTCACCGTCCTCAGGTTTTCTGAAAACTAGCATATTCGAAATTTATTTTGTTCCAAAATCTACTTCCAAAAAAAATTTAATTCTGTTAAATTTTTTGAAGAAAATTGTAAAAACTTTTACTTACTTACCTTTATTGACTATATTACAACCTCAAGAGGTCAGACGTCTTACACATATTAATTAAACAAACAAATTAAACAAATTTCAACATATTCTTCCAACTGGCTCTATCCTTCGCCTTTTCTCGCCAGTTGGTAACACCAAGGATACGGAGGGATTCTTCTGCCTGGTCTTTCCAGCGGAGTCTTGGTCTTCCTCTTTTCCTGCTAACATCGGGTACGTTATCAAAAACCTTTCGCGCTGGCTCATCTTCATTCATTCTGATAACATGGCCTAGCCAACGCAATTGGCCCACTTTGATTCGTCTAGCTATGTCCACGTCAGAATAGAGATTATATAGCTCTGCGTTCCAGCGACGTCGGTACTCGCCGTTTTCCCTAACAGGACCATATATTTTACGGAGAATTTTTCTCTCGAAAACTCCCAGGTGTTTTTCATCCGCTTGCGATATGACCCAAGTTTCGGAGCCATATGTCAAGATAGGTGAAATGAGAGTCTGGTATTGCTGGACTTTTATCCATCGAGAGAGGGCTTTGTTCCTAAACTGCCTGCTGAGCCCAAAATAACATCTATTTGCAAGCACAATTCTCCTATCTATCTCCAGGCTGACGTTGTTGTCCTTGATCACGCGGATCCAAGGTAGACAAATTCATCTAACACTTCAAAATTAAATGGGTTGTCAACGTTCACGTGCGGACCAAGTCGAGAGGTTTCTCTAGTCGTTGACACCATCAATTTGGCCTTGCCCTCATTAACAGCAAGACCCACCTTCGCTTATTCCTTTTCGATTCTTGAAAATGCCGCAGTAACCTCTCGCAAATTTCGCTCAATGATGTCTATGTCGTCAGCATACGCCAGCAACATATGGCTTTTCGTGTTAATGGTCTTGTTCGTATTTACTGCAGCCTTTCTCATTATTATCTCCATTAAGATGTTGAAGAGATTGCACGAAAGTGTGTCACCTTGTCTAAGTCCTCGCTTGGTACAGAATGGTTCGGTGAGGTCTTTCCCCACTTTCACTGCTGTTTTGGTGTTGGTCAGCGTCATTCTATAGAGGCGAATCAGTTTTGCCGGAAGTTTTCCCCGTATGGGGCTATCGAAAGCAGAATCTATACTATCTTCCACTATCATTACCTCCTGATCTTCAGTGGAAGAATCTGAGTGGAGTCGTGCTGAAAATGTGGAGAGACCACTTGAATTGTTTGCATTTTTTTCTATAGAAAATATCAATTTAATTTCCAAAAGAAACCACAATAATTATTTGAAATATTTTAGTACGTAAAGCTTAAAACATTTTGTATTGCGTTTTTATTGTATTTGAGTACTCCACCATTTCCAATTGAAATTTGAAAAAAATCATTTGAAATTTAAAAATTCTATTTGTAATTTGAAATACATCAATTGAAATTTGAAAATTCTATTTGAAATTTGAAATAAGTCAATTGAAATTTGAAAAACCTCAATTGCAATTTAAAACACATCATTTGAAATTTGTAACACATCAATGAAATTTAAAAGACATCATTTGAAATTTAAAACACATCAATTGAAATTTGGAATACATCAATTGAAATTTGAAATACCTCAATTGAAATTTGAAACACAACAATTGAAATCTAAAAGACATCAATTGAAATTTAAAACATCAATTGAAATTTAAAATACACCAATTGAAATTAAAAAATCTAATACATAAAATCGGTTAATAATTTTTAAATTTCAAGTGACGAATTTTAAATTTCAATTAATGTCTTTCAAAATTTTAATTGATGTCTTTCAAATTTCAATTGATATATTACAAATTACAAATGATGTGTTTTAAATTGCAATTGATGTCTTTTAAATTTCAATTGATGTGTTTTAAATTTCAATTGATGTCTTTCAAATTTCAACTGATGTTTTTAAATTTCAATTGATGTATTTCAAATTTCAAATAGAATTTTTAAATTTCAATTGATGTATTTCAAATTTCAAATACAATTTTCAAATTTCAATTGATATTTTTCAAAATTAAATTGATATTTTTAAAATTTCACTTGGAAATGGTGTAGTACCTTAACTGAAAAACCCCATTTCGTAGGACTATAAAAAAAGAAACCGGTGGAGACCGGGGGTTTCCTTCAATAAACCGAGGGGTCCAGTTTTCAAAAAAAACGCAGTTTTCAAAACTCAATTTTCGAATGAAAATCATTCAAGTGACGAAAACCTCGAATAGGAAAGAGTCCTCTATGCCCTACAGTCGCTGAATCACGCTCCAAAGTGACTGCATTTCCAAGAACGAAGCTACGTACTGGTATACCCCCTCGCCCCTCGGATTCAAAGCGTTCACCCAGTCCACTGAACAAATGTAAACTTTATTTTGAGACACCCTGTTATCGTTTATTTCAATTATGTGGTGCAATGGAATTAAATTATTTATCAAAAACCAGGCAGTTCGTTGGCTGAACGGGCTAGCCACTGCAGAAAACGGTGCGTCTTTTCGGAAGGTGGTCACGCTTATTTAAGAAAAATACAATTTTGTTATTCCTTTTAAGCTAACAGATCAGTTGTTCGCTTAAGCAACGTTCAGGTATACAGAGATTTCGCAGAATTCATTTCCATAAACAGCTGTTTTCTGTACGGCAAGACATACATATGTTTGGTGGGATGAAATCCCGAAAACTTAAAATCTCGTTATACCTGAACGTTGCTTAAGCGAACAACTGATCTGTTAGCTTAAAAGGAATAAGAAAATTGTATTTTTCTTAAATAAGCGTGACCACCTTCCGAACAGACGTCGTATGGTTTTCGTGCGCCTTTTATGTAATGTTATATATTTTCCACTACAAATTCATTTTCGCTTATTTGATAGGAAAGCAAAGTAATTTTAATTAGACTTAAATACAAAATTAGTTAATATTTCTTCTCACTGATAAATAAAATAAATTGAAAAAAACTTTGATATTTCAATTAATTTTCAGCACTTCATTTGTACATTTGTTTCGGATAACTTTAATCCTACACAAAAAAAATGGATAACTATTTAGCAACAATATGAAATTCTGGGCAATGTAGAAACACATTTACTTCTACACTTGAGTGCCATAAGAGCTGAATTCGACTTAAGCTAGAATAGATTTATTACATATTAAATCTCGGAAATTACGTTAAATTGTGGGAGAAACAATTACCTAATGAAAAATTTGTCTTTTTTGTTGTTTGGATGCAAATATATCGTGTTTGTAGCTTGTCGCAAACATAGTATACTTGTGCCCAAACTCATTGTGTTTGCTATTCAACATTACATATTGGAGACACAATGATTAATATGTTATAATATATGTTTTTGAAACTGAAAAACTGTTTTTCTTTGGTGAAAACTGCTGAAAACAAAAACGTTAAAGACAACAAAGAAAAAAATTTGTAGATCTTCAATTCACGAAAGCGATGCTTGCAAACATATACATGGTCCCTGCAATATGTTGTTGGGTCCGATTTTTTCAGCGCGTATTATTCAAGTCTTGATTCATAAAAAATGTGTTTAAAGTTTATAATTTTGAACTAAAAGCACAGGGTTATTGTCATAATTTTTAAACAAAGCAATTTTAATTTAAAACGCACATACACTCCGGTTCACTTATTTAAAGGCACTAAAAATTCCATATTTAGCAGCCTGTATCTTTTGAAATTTGTAACCGATTGCAGAATTTTAAAATGGAAATGGAAGCTAGACATATTGAGATATAAAAAATCATGACAATAGTGGTTTCTTAACTAAAGAACTTTTTTTGAGCAATTTATAAAAAAAGTCCAAAAATGTGCTATATTTTTTTTTGGTTCACTTGAATAAAGTCACTTTATTATTTTTTTTATTATTTTTAAAGTAAGCGATGATTTTTTGTAGGGAGCGTTTGTTTATAACAATTTATTACATCTTAATCATTTTACGAGTCAAAATGGCAAAACAAAAAAATTTTAAATCTATCGGAAAAAACTAAAATCGATGTTTACCGTTCTGAAGGATATTCTAACCGCGCAATAGCTAAAAAAATTGGATGGAGCCCAACAGTTGTCGACAATTACATTAAGGACCGCGAGGGGCATGGAAAAACTTTTAAAAGAAGGGTTTCATTGCCTTTATCTACATATGAGAAAAGAAAAATCATCAGAATTGCTTCTAATTCAGCCTTAACCTGGAGTGGAAGCGAGCAAGTCATCAGTACGCAGAGTAATTAAGAGCCGTGAGTATCTTAAATACCTGAAATTACAAAAAAAGCTGCCTCTTAATGCTCCTCGTAAGGAAATGCGGCTTCAATTCGCAAGAGACTACATGGTATGAGATGTGCAGCCAAGAGGTCATGTAAATGACTGGAGAACCGTTGTATTTACGGATGAGAAGAAGTTTAATTTGGATGGGCCTGATGGCTACAACTATTATTTCCATGATCTGCGCAAAGAAAAGCGTTTTTTGAACCGACATCACAGCCGAGAGGGCGGCGTTATGGTGTGGGGTGCTATTACGTACTATGGCACAATCGATCTTGAATTTCAAAGTGCAAAAATGACTGGTGCAAGCTATAAAACATTTTTGGAATCGGCTTTTCCGAAGTTCAGTGAACTATTTGGCCCCATATCTTGGATATTGCATCAGGATAATGCCCCTATACACAACGCCAGAGTAGTAAAGGAGTTCATTGCAAGCCAAAATGTTAATATTCTTGCTGGCCAAACTATTCGCCAGATCTGAACATTATCGAAAATGTCTGTCTGGGTTGGATATCTCATAAGGTCTATGAAGGAGGTAGACAATTTGTTGACAAGCAGTCACTAATTCGGGCCATTAAGGATGCTTGGAATCAAATTTCGTTGGATTACAGAAATTATCTTTATCTCTCAATGAAACCCCTTATATTTGAAGTTATTAAAAACAAAGAGGGTTGAACCCATTACTAATAGTTCTTAAATAAAGTAAAATAAATTAAAGTAAAACAAGAAAAACTGTTTTTCATTAAAACTAGTTAAAGTGCCTTTATTCAAGTGAACCAAAAAATAACACATTTTTTATAAATTGCTCAAAAAAAGTTATTTATTTCCATTTCCATTTTAAAATTCTGCAATCGGTTACAAATTGCAAAAGATACAGGCTGCTGAATATGTAATTTTTAGTGCCTTTAAATAAGTGAACCGGAGTGTATCTTCTTCCTGTTTTGAAACAGATTTTTTTTCGGAGAAAACTGTTTTTTGACGAGGAATTCAAAAACGATGTACAAGTAGACAGTCAAAATTTCTCTTCACTCAAATGCCAACAAACACAACGAGTGAAACCCTAGCCATTCTCTGCTCTCTCTCTTATTCTCTTCAATGAATATTTCAATACACGAGCAGCTTTATAACTATACAAATTCCAACCATGTTGAAGTAAAATTACATAACCTATGGAAAAAGTATGAAATAATCAAGATATGACGCGTGAGAGAAATGCCTTTGTGTGAAATTCTAGCACTTTTCGGTTCTCTTTTACCAGGGTTGCCAAATTGCGCACATCTTCTAAACTCGTTAGAACAGCTGATTTGAACTTTTTTCATGCTTTGGTGTTTCTCTTATGTCAAATTCACATGTATTTTGTTTTTGTACTTTTTTGTTTACTTTTGCAGTGTATACACGCATATAGAATACTAGCTGACCCGGCAGACTTCGTCCTGCCTGCAAAAGTTAGCGGATAGTAATACTATTTCCTTCCTTCTTTTTTTAAAAGATAAAGATATTTCAACGAAAGCGTTTCATTGGTTGTGTGACTTTATTTAAAAGTTATATAACTGAGTAACATCAGTCAAACACGCTTGCCTTAATCACTAAAATTTCAGAATTACAATGCTGCCTTTCCGTATTTGGATATAAGAGAAAGGAGAAAGAATATACTTAGTGATAACGTAGCATTATACTGGAGAAAGAATTTTGAAAATCGGAGTAGTTTAGAAGATCCGTCAAGGGGGAGACTTTTCCCCTTTTTACCCCTCCCGGTAGGATGTTGTATAAAATCGTCAAAATTGACAAAATTAAAAAACGTCAAAAAATCGCCAAAATGCAATTCTGCCGAATCACGTTTTTCAGGAATTTTCCGAGTTTTCCACTAAGAGTTTTCTATTTTGGAATTCGAAAAGCTACACCGGAACAATTGCACACAAAATTCCATACTAAAAATTAATTTTCAATTTTTCCAATTTCCCGGCTTTTCCGTACGGTTTTCCCAAAATTTTCTTTCGTATTAACATTCTCCTGGCAATTACGAACAACTGAAAAAAAATTTGAGCCCAATCGGCCCAGGCGTTCTCGAGTTATGGAGTGACAGTAAAATGTACACTTCTTTTTTTAAAAGATAAAGATATTTCAACGAAAGCGTTTCATTGGTTGTGTGACTTTATTTAAAAGTTATATAACTGAGTAACATCAGTCAAACACGCTTGCCTTAATCACTAAAATTTCAGAATTACAATGCTGCCTTTCCGTATTTGGATATAAGAGAAAGGAGAAAGAATATACTTAGTGATAACGTAGCATTATACTGGAGAAAGAATTTTGAAAATCGGAGTAGTTTAGAAGATCCGTCAAGGGGGAGACTTTTCCCCTTTTTACCCCTCCCGGTAGGATCGCCTATAGCACTCAGTGATGACGTAGCATTCTACTGGTGAAAGAATTTTGAAATTCGGATGAGTAGTTTAGAAGATCCGTCAAGGGGGAGACTTCCCCTGTTTGCCTCTCCCGGTAGGATTGCCTATAGCACTCAGTGATAACGTAGCATTACACTGGAGAACGAATTTTGAAAATCGGATGAGTAGTTTAGAAGATCTGTCAAGGGGGAGACTTTTCCCCTTTTGACCCCTCCCGGTAGGATTGCGTATAGCACTCAGTGATGACGTAGCATTCTACTGGTGAAAGAATTTTGAAAAGCGGATGAGTAGTTTCGAAGATCCGTCAAAGGGGAGACTTTTCCCCTGTTTGCCTCTCCCCACACGGTAGGATTGCCTATAGCACTCAGTGATAACGTAGCATTATACTGGTGAAAGAATTTTGAAAATCGGATGAGTAGTTTAGAAGATCCGTCAAGGGGGAGACTTTTCCCCTTTTTGCCCCTCCCGGTAGGATTTCCTATAGCACTCAGTGATGACGTAGCATTCTACTGGTGAAAGAATTTTGAAATTCGGATGAGTAGTTTAGAAGATCCGTCAAGGGGGAGACTTTTCCCCTGTTTGCCTCTCCCGGTAGGATTGCCTATAGCACTCAGTGATGACGTAGCATTCTACTGGTGAAAGAATTTTGAAAATCGGATGAGCAGTTTAGAAGATCCGTCAAGGGTGAGACTTTTCCCATTTTACCCCACACGGTAGGATTGCCTATAGCACTCAGTGATAACGTAGCATTATACTGGTGAAAGAATTTTGAAAATCGGATGAGTAGTTTAGAAGATCCGTCAAGGGGGAGACTTTTCCCCTTTTTGCCCCTCCCGGTAGGATTTCCTATAGCACTCAGTGATAACGTAGCATTCTACTGGTGAAAGAATTTTGAAAATCGGATGAGTAGTTTAGAAGATCCGTCAAGGGGGAGACTTTTCCCCTTTTTGCCCCTCCCGATAGGATTGCCTATAGCACTCATTGATAACGTAGCATTAGAAAATCGGATGAGTAGTTTAGAAGATCCGTCAAGGGGGAGACTTTTCCCCTTTTTACCCCTCCCGGTGGTTTTGCCTATAGCACTCAGTGATGACGTAGCATTCTACTGGTGAAAGAATTTTGAAAATCGGATGAGTAGTTTAGAAGATCCGTCAAGGGGGAGACTTTTCCCCTGTTTGCCTCTCCCGATAGGATTGCCTATAGCACTCATTGATAACGTAGCATTATACTGGTGAAAGAATTTTGAAAATCGGATGAGTAGTTTAGAAGAGCCGTCAAGGGGGAGACTTTCCCCTTTTTGCCCCTCCCAGTAAATAATGATAATGAATACTTTTCAATATTAATGAAGCAAAAAAAAAAACTCTTGCAATAAAATGCCAATTGGAAAGCAGTGAATGTATGATCGCCTGTATCAGAAGAAAGTGATTAGCAAACATGTGTGTTTTGACAGGTGCATCTGACAGGTGCTGTCAGCATGGTTGCCAGGTAGTTCAAGTATAAAAACGCCAAATCATGGTGTACAAAATCGTCAAAATTAAAAATCGCCAAAAAATCGTCAAAATGAAAAACAATAATTTTTATGTATTTAAATATTTTTATTTAACTAAAAAAAATAATAGTAAAATTCAAACGCTTGCCACTGAGGGGCTTAATGGACATTTTAATGTTTGTCAGATTACAGAAAAATTTTTTTTTTAAAAGTTTCAATAACAAACTGAGACCAATGCTTTCATATTACTTCGAAGTAAAGAATTAAGAAGAAATTGTAAGTGCAATTTTAAGAATATATGTTTAAAGTCAGCATTTGTTACATATCAGATGCAATAGTAATAACGAAAAAATTGGATTTACTTAAATTGAAGTAATCTTTCGTGTAGAGAATACCTTAAAAGTGCTATGTAATAGAATAGACTTGTACAACGCGATTAGCATTTTTTGGCAACTAAAAATTTAAGAATAAGTATAAAAACGTCAAAGCATGTTGTATAAAATCGTCAAAATTGACAAAATTAAAAAACGTCAAAAAATCGCCAAAATGCAATTCTGCCGAATCACGTTTTTCAGGAATTTTCCGAGTTTTCCACTAAGAGTTTTCTATTTTGGAATTCGAAAAGCTACACCGGAACAATTGCACACAAAATTCCATACTAAAAATTAATTTTCAATTTTTCCAATTTCCCGGCTTTTCCGTACGGTTTTCCCAAAATTTTCTTTCGTATTAACATTCTCCTGGCAATTACGAACAACTGAAAAAAAATTTGAGCCCAATCGGCCCAGGCATTCTCGAGTTATGGAGTGACAGTAAAATGTACACTTCTTTTTATATATATAGATTTGACAGATTAGGAACACCAAACAAAAACAAAATTCCTGTTGCTGTTGCCTAAAATTACAACAATTGCTACTGCATTGACCTTACTTATTTTATCATGGCTTAAGCCCAGTGTATCCCTTTCCTTTTTACGTTTGACATAAATGTCAGATGTAATGCAGATACTGCTAAGAAGTCATGCAAATGTGCATATATTAAGACGATAACAGAGCTCTTTTAAAATACTTCCTCATTTGTTTATGGTAATGATTTTTTTTCGATGTATCTAGCATCATTTTGTGCTGCAGTACTTGTGCAACCACCTACGCTCAATTTTGTTTGCAATTGCAATTTCAATAAATTATTAAATGAATGCTATTTTTACACTATTATAAGGTTATAAGTTTCGATACGTTTATTGGAAGCATGACAAAATGACTTGGCCATGTTAAAAACAGCAACCTAACAAATTGAGTCGTTGTTGTTGTTGTCGTCGTTTTGTTTGTTAGCCGAATTGTTGTATTATCTAAGCTTGGTGAAATCTCACACCTTCGTTGGATACTTGAAAATTATCTCATAAAATCTTGGGCCTTTTTCCTCCTCTCTGATATACTTTTTTCTTCGTTTGTTTTTATCTCTCTTCGTTGTTGATACTATATAATATTTAGTACATCATGTGCTGCAATTGTTATTGTTTTTGTTTCTCTTTATGTTATTTGTGACGTTCTTCGATACTTATTATTTCCACTGTCATTGCCAAATGGTGCAATAACGCGTCATGTGGTTGCTTAAGTTGGATTGTGTTTGTTTAGTACAATTTAGACGGTATCTATGTATGTTTGGCGGTCAGGCAGTCAGCCTTTACTAAAATCTGATACAACCATGAATGTTTATACAGTTGTTGTCGTCATATTTGTTGGCTGCTGGCGTGGCTACTGCGGGTACTGTTCGTCGCCCCCCTTTCTGGGTTTGCATTACACATTGGTGTGATTTGTTTACTCATTTGCCATATTTTTTTTATTAATTTGGTAATAAAAGTTTGCACTATGAGAGGTTTAGGAACAGGCACTATTTTTGTATAGTACCAATAGACGAATCAAAGGCGCCCGCCTGTCACTTGCGAGAGACGATTTTGAAATGAAAATCAGCCACCACTCCAAAAAACGTCAATAGATAGTCATATGATAAGGATGATTAGTATTGAATATATTGGAGGAAGATATGTATGTCCTTGGTCGTAGATTACCTAATCATTGTAGCGATTGTCAGGCCGAAATATTGGCTGAAGGGTAATAGCTCTGAAGTGATGGACTTCTTACAGATTTGGCACATCAGTACGATACTCATATGGATGCCAGGTCAGGCGACGTTTCAGGGGAATTGCAGAGCAATTTTTTTGGGGCTACCTTAAAGTTTCTACAGGAAATTATACATGTGAGAATTCTCCTAGCAAATTGCAAGCTCCTTTGTGATAATGCCAGAAAGTCGGACGATGTACACTGGGTATTTTTTTTTGTTAGAGGCGGAGAACTTTAAATTGAAATAAAGCCAGAAAATTTTTCTAATATTCATTAAATTGTCTTTATTTAAAATATAATTTTATGTAATTAATTCTTGAATATGACTTCGAGCATGCGGTCGCCGCGGCTGGCGGGTTTATTCGGCAATTCTGGGTATTGGCATAGCCATTTAACCAAGAGTGTGCTTCATCAAATAACAAAATTTTCAATTGAAATTGTGGAACATTATCAATGGTTTCTTTGGCCTATTCACCAAATGTACGGCGAGAACGACGATCGTGTGGTTACAATTCCTGTACAAGATGAATATCATGTAAGCACGTCAACTAAGATCCTACGTGTCTCGAATTAATCGCTCCGATGGACGATTTTGAACAACATAAAATACACATAATGTCCGAAGAGTTTCTCGAGTTGAATAATGTGTTTCAAAATAAATTTCAGCAACTTGGAAACGATACTCGTCACAAAAATCAGTGTTGCCATTTTATATAAAAAACTACATACACTCACAGAAAAATTCGGTTGAGACAGCCGAATTAGCCGTAATCGAATTTAGAGGTTGTCACAACCTCATTAGAGGTTGACACAACCTTATTAGAGATTATCACAACCTCATTAGAGTCTGGCACAACCTTATTAGAGGTTGACACAACCTAATTAGAAGTTATGGCATTCTCATTAGAGGTTGACACAAACTCATTAGAAGTTATCACAACATCAATAGACGTTGACACTACTTCATTAGAGGTTATCAAAACCTCATTAGAGGTTGACACAACATCATTAGAGGGTATCACAACCTGAATAGAGGTTGACACAACCTCAATAGAGATTTACACAACCTCATTAGAGGTTGACACAACCTCATTAGAGATTGACACAACCTCATTAGAGGTTGACACAACCTCATTAGAGGTTGACACAACCTCATTAGAGGTTGACACAACCTCATTAGAGGTTGAAACAACCTCATTAGAGATTGACACAACCTCATTAGAGGTTGACACAACCTCATTAGAGGTTGACACAACCTCATTAGAGGTTGACACAACCTCATTAGAGATTGACACAACCTCAGTAGAGATTGACACAACCTCATTAGAGGTTGACACAACCTCATTAGAAGTTAAGAAAACCTCAATTAAATTAGAGGTTGTCACAACCATATTTATATAGTGTCAGAAATGAATTTTTGATTTTTTGTTTATTATTAACTAATGATTTATTATCCAGTATTCTTATAAAAAAAAACACTGGAGAGCGAGAAAATAAAGTTATTTATATAGGGTAACCTTAACACATTTATTTTACATATCACTACCGACCTTTTTTGAAGTCCCGGCCATCATGGGTCTCCGCACCAATTTTGCCGTGTTGTATCTGTTGATTTATGTCCTAAACCGTTTCCTACACAGATTATTGCAGCATATCTTAAACGACCGAACTTGGAAAGCTTCAAAACTCCTGATATCGGCTTGGACATTCTCTGCAAAATAAGACGATTTAACACAAAAACCACAATTACAATATTTTTACTTACCTTTCTTAATAGCCACTAACAACAGCGTGACGAGAACACTTATACATTCTTTAACTTATTTTAATAAAATATTTGTTTTTATAATTTTAAACGTCAAATTTTAAATACATTGAATTATGTTGTGGTAACCGAATTGCAAATGAAATTCGGTTGTAACTACAGAATTCATGAAAAATTCAGTTACAGCAACCGAATTGACACCGAATTCGGTCTTTGCAACCGAATTGATACCAAATTCGGTAGTGACAACCGAATTGATACCAAATTCGGTAGTGACAACCGAATTGATACCAAATTCGGTAGTTGCAACCGAATTGATACCAAATTCGGTAGCGGCAACCGAATTGATACCAAATTCGGTGGTGACAAACGAATTGATGCCAAATTCACTTGTTGCACCTAAATTGATGCCACATTCGGTTACTCCAACCGAATTTGGTTCCATTTTCGGTTGGTACATCCGAATTAATTCCAAATTCGGTTGTTCCAACCGACATTTTAGGAACTTTGGTTATCAAAACGATTATAATTCAAGATTCAGTTGTCACAAGCGAATCAATAATGAAACGAGGTTGCTTCATCCGAATTTCAGCTATGATGACTAAATTCGGTCATGACAACCTCAATTCGGTTGTGGCAACCGCAATTCGGTGGTAACAGCCGAACCTACGATTGCTAGAACCTCTTTTCAATCGATTAGTTTTCTGGGTGTAGGCTGAACAATTTGACGATCTAGGATCAAAGTATGTGTATAAAGTCAGGACAGAAACCAGAATTTTATACAATCTTACATTTCTCATTTTTACAGTCAGTAATGTGATTGTCAAAATCATACGGATTTTACTAAAAATTAACCAACCAACATTGGGTGGCAAATTCATTGTTAACCATTGACATAAAAACACAGTTCGATGTGGCATAGCTCTATTTTACCGGCAACTCTGTGATCCCAATTAACCGCTAAAACTACATACGCTGAGTCTCACAATATATTCTGTTCTCCGTCCCGCTTCACGGTTCCCGAGATATGGGCCTCCAATATAGGTCTGTATAGTAGAAAATTTTCTATTTATTAGTTTGGGGAGTTCAGCTGCCTTATTTGGAGATACAGAGAGTAATATGCTTTCGGAGCACAAACAAAAGTTTTATAGTAATGGTGGTACGATGCTCATGGAAACAACAATTATCATTTGGAAAACTTGTGTGTTATAGATTGATTAAATTTGAATGCCCGCGAACGATTTGGTAAGCAGAAATACACAGAAAACTTGTTGTGTTATATGTATAAGGAAACGAATAAATCTCTACACGTTTAAGATGGGACAATTTCCCCGTGCAGGTTGGGGCGCCATTTCTGTGTGTTTTTCATACGAGGGCGGATCAATAAGTCCGTGACTTTTCAAACTTCCCTCGTAGTTATATGAAATACAACACTGCTCTCATCAAGCACCACCTGTTAATAGACTACTCTCAAATTTTGAGCAAGTTCCGTCATTTACTTTGCGTTTAACAGCTGTTCAAAACATAAAAATTGAAAAAAGTGAATTTCGAGTGCTATTAAACATTATTTTTTGCTAAAAAAAAACGTCAATCAAACCAAGGAAAAGCTTGACAAATACTATGAGGACTCTGCGCCATCGATTTCATTGGTAAAAAAGTGGTTTACTGACTTTCGTCGTGGTCGCACAAGTACAAATGACACTGAACGTTCTGGACGGCCAATTGAAGTCAATACACCCGAAAATGTCGAAAAAATTCACGATATGGTGTTGGCCGATCGAAGAGTAAAAGTGCGTGAGATTGTCGATGCCATAGACATTTCATATGGCGGTGTGGTTTCAATTTTAAATGATCAGTAGGGTTTACGAAAGGTGTCTGCAAGATGGGTGCCGCGTTTGCTCTCAATAGACCATAAACGTAATCGTTTGACAACTTCAAAGGATTGTTTGGAGTTGTTTAATTGGGCTACGAATTGGTACTCTCATTCACCATATTGTCTGGATTTAGCCACCAGTGACTATTTCCTATTTCGAAACCTAATGAAATGGCTCGGTGGAAGGAGAATTAGCTCCAACGATGAAATTATTGATCAAACAATTGCCTATTTTATGGACCTCGAAAAATTCTATTTTTTGGAAGGGATACAAAAATTGGAGAAACGTTGGACTGTGTCTTGAGCTAAAAGGAGACTATGTTGAAAATAATTTTCTGTTTCATTCAAAAAGTCACTCCTCGTATTTATTAGAAGTCAAAAAAAAAAACTTTTGTAGGCAGGACTAAGACTACCCGGTTCCGCTAGTTTAATCTATGGTGTCGATAACCGATGGTTTGCATTAGTGCAGTTCAAAAAAACATCAAACAGGCATTCCGAGGCCTGTAGGTAAACTTGTCGCTATTTTAAGAAATATAATTTGTCAATATCGGTGCGATCCCTGCTCTGACCACCTCACATTTCTTTATTTAGTATTTAGCCATGAAAAAGTTTCTCAAAAATATCGTTCGCAATCGGTGTAAAACTGTAGGTCCCAATCAGTGCATGTAAATCTACAACGCGCAGAGCTCACTGGTTGGGAGAAGCTATCCCCAATCCCTTCATGGCATGTAATGGGAAAACAGTTTTTTTTTTTAAATTTAGGAAAAATATGAACATAATTTTTCAAAGAACAGAGTCTACTTGGGCCTGACAAAGTTCCGTCCCGTGACCTAAGCTATACCTAACTTGAATTACTTATACACTTTTCAACCAGTGTGCCTTATGGTTTTGAGACACTATCTTTCATCCAAATTCGAGTACCACTCTTGCATTTTTTTCATGGCAGACGGACAGTTTGTGTTTTCATTACAAACGGACCATATTTAATATCAATTTGTAATAGACGAGTTGGATTCGAGTACATCATGACTTTAGCCGGGTAACATGTGAACGGCCCCAATGCCCATGTATGTACGTACGTATGGACGTAACTGAGTTGTTCATGTTCCTCGTATATAGATTTGTAGTGTCACTGCCAATTACAACCACTTTGGACTCTTGAAATACTTGTTAGACAGGAAACCCAGTTTCTCTTGTGGCTTTTCTGTTTATGTTTCTGATTTCATTGTTGTTGCTCTATGTTATTTTCTCTTTTAGCTCTTGGTGTTGCTTCATAAAGCGCTAAGCTTTTTTTTAGTAGAGCCTTTCAGCAATGAAGGTGATATTTATGATAGTGATAACAGTGATGATGTCGGTGATAATCATCATAATGATGACGACGATGATGATGATGATGTTGTTGATGTTGATTTTGAGGATAATAGTGTTGAGGTTTTGTAGATACAATTACAGTTGCCATTGTTTGCATGATTTACATTTGTATCTAAAGTGTCGGTCGGTCGTTGTGTGTGCGTGTGTGGTGGGGATATCATTCAAATTCAATTCACTCGTAGTGGCTGTTCATTTTCATTTGTTTGAGATTTAGTGTTGATTATTATGGTAGTGACTTCCGTAGCTTTGTACAAATATACAGTCGGGCAAATAGACAAACGCACAAACAAACACACAATCATAAATGTACAATATTTTATAAATCAACTTCCACTTCCAGTGCCAACATATGCAGACATACATTTGTATGTTTAACATATCAATAGTTGCTGCCTTCAATGTACAAAGTACCTTATATGATAGGTATTTTTTGTTGTTGTTTCAAACTATGGCATTCGACTGAACTTTCGAGTCTCTACATTTGAAGCTCATATCCGTCGCAGTGCAACAAATGCACTTGTTGAGTTTTTCCTTAGATTTTTTTTTAAAATTTTTGTTTTACTCAAAATTACAGAAAAACTAGGTAGGTTTCTGCGTCAGCTTGTAACACCCAAAACTGTAAACTAAGGTTTAATTTTAAAATAGAGGATGGTAGTGTGGTTTGTTGTTGGTTGTTTTATAACCCAATCCATACAAGGATAACACAGTGAGCCTGAAGTTTTGATGCTTTGCCAGAGATTATCACAAACTCAGTGTCCGACACAGGTCAATCACTTTTGGGATTATACAGGGTGGCGTATAAGTAACGTTAGGATTTATTTAATGAGTAACTTGATTCTTTCTGATTTTATTTAACGTTGGCATTTATTACAATTTAGATTATATAAGTATATAAACTTTTCGTACACGCTGAAAAATAACGGCCCCAGCAACATATTGCAGAAATCATGTACATGTTTGCCAGCATTGTTTTCGTGAATTGAAGATCTGCTACTTTTTTTATTTATTGTCACAGACATCAGCGTTTTACGCAGTTTTCAACAAACAAGTCTGCATTTGGGTCACAAATTCATATATTATAACCTATTAACCATTGTGTCCTAAACATGTTATATTGAAGAGCAAACACAATGTGTTTGGACATAAGTATACTATATTTGCGGCAAGCTACAAACTCGTTATACAGGATATCTGATGAGTGTTGCTACATTAAGAAACTCAAATACCTTTTTTTCTGTGTATGCAATTCATTTTTCTTTTATTCATGTAAAAGCTCATTAAATTTTATTAAATATAACTTAATTAGTTTTAAAAATAATGAAATTTAAATTCCCCCCTGCTCGTTGATGCATGTGCGGCATCTTGCCAAAAAGTTGTTCATTACTGCTTCGAGAGTTGAGACAGGAATAGCCGCAATTGTTTCTCGAATGGATTGCTTTAGTTCATTCAAATTTGTTGGTTTTGATTTGTAGACTTCCCGCTTGCAATAACCCCACAAGAAAAAGTCAGGTGCAGTAAGGTCAGGCGACCTGGGGGGCCAACGGAATGTGGAGTTTCTGGACATCTGCTTATTGGGAAAATTTCGTCGCAATTCTGTCATAACAGGCCGGGTTATGTGAGGAGTTGCACCATCTTGCTGATACCACACAGAATTGAAAGAAATTCTCATTCGGCGTAATTCTGGATAGAAAAACTCTCTCAACATGCTCAAGTAACGGTCTCCAGTAACCGTAACGGTGTGAACGTTATGGAAATAAGTCCAAATCTTTGTGCATAATTGACTGCAATGACTGTCTGCTTCTTGTCGAAACTCTTGGATTGGTTTGTATAGCAGCAGCTACAGCAGCGATTGTTTCCTCCGTCCCAACTGAAGGGTTTCGATGGTAAGGTCTTCTGTTGACTGTCCCATGCTTGGCAAAATTGTTAACAAGTTTCATTATGGTCCATCTGCTCTGAGGATTACCGACAAACGTGCGCCTATACTCTCTTTGGACCGAAACTACGGACATTCCAAATACGGCGGAGAATCCAAATACTTGTTTCAGTGACCCAGTTATCCATTTTTGTTAAATCTACATATCAATCTGCAAAATAAAAAAATAATTAACCAGATTCATTAAATAGAAAAAAGTTATTAAATTTTTTTATGGTATCGGCTTTCATCAGCCACCCTGTATTTCAATCCAAACAATAAAAAAATACAAGTTTTTAAGCGTGTAGAATTTCAGGTCCCAGCTCCCTCACTTTTTCTCGGATATTGACCTTAAGCTGTTGGATGGTTTTTGCCCTAGTGGCATACATCTTACCCTTTATGTAGCCCCAAAGTAAAATTCGGGAGGCGTTAAATCGGACGAAGGCGACAGTTGAAATCCGAAAAACGCGATATTATTCGATCGCCAAAATGTTCTCCAAGCTGTGTTAGCTGAGGCGCCATCTTGTTAGAATTATAATTCCGGATTTTTTCTCTAACATGGCATGCCATTCACATTAACCGCAGCGTGTTCGTCGTTTCCTTTCTAAAGTAATTACACACCCTACTGGTCATCTAAGTGTGGTCATTTGATGTTCGACAATTATTCATGGATTTTGGATGCCTCATATTCTGCAATTTCGTTTATTCACGTGGACATTGAGGTGAAAATGTGCCTCATCGCTCATTATGAGTCTGTGAATAAACTCGTTGCTTTCTATGTACAATTCTTGAAAACGCCGACCATATTGAATGCGTATTTGTGCATCATTTGGTTTTAACTCTTCAACCAATTGAATAAATAAAATTCAGAAATCAGTGCTTTAATTTTCTGCTCAGAAATACTATGTGAAAGCTCGTCCATTTTCCACTTGTGATTTCCTATTTTGTGATGACACGAAACCTGAAGTCAACATAGAAACCGGTTTCCAGTTTAAAGATCCCCATCCGATTTATTAAACCTATCTTATTAACCCTATTGCAGTAAGCGGTGTTGGGTGTTACTCGGAAACTAATGCCAATGACACTGTTGCCGCTAATAATGACAAACGATTGACATCACCGGGTAGCATTGTATTCCTTCCATTGTTTCAATTTTTCTGTTTTTTTTTTGCAAATTTATTAACACGGAGTCAGGCTGCAAAAACCAAATTCAACTCCTACTCCGACTCAGTACAAATTTTCTTAAACTTCGATCCTTAAACTCCAACTCCGACAAGCACTTGAAACTCCTGGAATAGTAACTGCAAATTCAAATTTGTTTTACAAAATTGCTTGGCATTTTTCCGTCTTTTAAAGCCCATCATTAGTATTTTAAATTTTTATAGAAATTTAAAGCAAATCCTATACAAAAATGGCAAACAGTTTATAATATTTTTAGGTTCATACATTGGGTCAAAAGCTTGAAAATGGTATAACTCTGGAACAGTAACCGCAAATTAAAAATTTTTTTCTACAAAATTGCTGGGAATATATACGTCTTTTAGGATCCATCATTAGTTTTTTTTTTTTAAATTTGCATAGAAATTTTAAAACTTATAAAGCGTTACTAACAAAATTTATCCAAAATGTATGAAAAAGTTTAATACGTGGTACCTTATTGAGCAAAATAATTGCCAAACCTGTTGGGTTATGCATATACAATAAAAGTTTGAACGTTTTGCTTTAAAAATGTTGACTTACAAACTAAGAAAATTATGGTTATTGACTGAGTTTTAAGAAAAATGCTAAAAAGCCCGATTTTTGGGGGAAATTCGACTTGTGCGATCTCTAAACCTCTTCCGAAAAATCTGGAAAAAAATCTCAAAAATACTTTACCCTATACGCTTTCCAATCAATCTTGAGCAATCATGAAAATCGAAAAAGAATTTTTTTTGCTTCATACAAAACAAGCAATTATATAAGCAAGCGGTGTTACAAAAACACGCTTATTGTAGTTTAACAACTTTTACGATTTAATTTTTTTGTGTAATATATATTTTGGGTGAATTTAATAGAATGTGTTACCTTATATAAATAACGATTGAATGCATTCATTTAAATGACTGCAAATGTACGAAGGATGAGTTCGGTTTATCGTACACATAATGATGAGGTGTATGAGGTGGCGCTTTTTGATTTGTTTATTTATACTGACAGTAAGAAGGTATAGTCTAGCGAATATAGTAAATACATATGTATGTATGCACATTAGAGTGGCATTTTTTTGTATGAAAATTTTTTTTTCTTTCTACTCAAGGATTGCCGGGCCGCATATTATGCCACTTGATGAAAAAATGTTATGCTATAAATTTGGGGAAAATTGGACAATGTTAACACGTCGCGCCCGAAGGTCAAAGTTCAAAAATTTTGAAATTATGTTTTTCTAAGTGACAGATTGTTGCAATATACTTATTTTTCGGCAGATTTTTGCGAAACTTGGTGGGTTTGCAACACAGAAGTTACTTTGTATCTGGTAAAAATTTAGGCAACATGGGGCAACGTTAACACGTAGCGCCTTTAGGTCAAAGTTGAAACATTTTTAATTTATCTATTTCCAATAGACAACTTGCAGAAACATACTAATTTTTATTCGGATTTTTATGAAACTCGGTACAAATGTAACAGTGAAGTTCCTCTTAATCTGGTAAAAATTAGGACAAAATTGGGCGACGTTAACACTTACCTCCTCAAGGTCAAAGTTCAAAAATTGATGAATTATGTATTTCCAATAGTCAGCTTCGAGCAACATACTAATTTTTTACCAGATTTTTACCACAAACTTCGTAGAATTGTAACTATGAACTTGTTGTTTATCTGGTAAAAATAAAAAAAAAATAAAAAAAAAAAATAAAAAAAAAAAAAATAAAAAACTTTGACCTAAAGGCGCTACGTGTTAACGTTGCCCCATGTTGCCTAAATTTTTACCAGATACAAAGTAACTTCTGTGTTGCAAACCCACCAAGTTTCGCAAAAATCTGCCGAAAAATAAGTATATTGCAACAATCTGTCACTTAGAAAAACATAATTTCAAAATTTTTGAACTTTGACCTTCGGGCGCGACGTGTTAACATTGTCCAATTTTCCCCAAATTTATAGCATAACATTTTTTCATCAAGTGGCATAATATGCGGCCCGGCAATCCTTGAATTTCAAAAGTAAGGGAAAAAATGCCACCCTAATGCACATACATAAAAACAGAAACAAACATAGTTGGATAAGAAACTAAAATTGTAATTAAATATTAATACGAAAACCTTTAAACTTAACTATAACAACACCTTTTTGATATAAGACAAATGAACATAAACATAAACTCGAAATTCACAAAAGCCTAATAATAAACGAACCCCTCAACTGGATGGGTCAAAATTCGCAGCAAGTTTTTGACTTTTACATTCTTATCAACCTGAAGTATTTGCAGGGTAATAAATACATAACCTACCAAGTTTAAATAAATATATTTAAAATTATTCATTGGCATAAGGAATAAAGTAAAGTTGTTTTGCTCCCTTAGGCAAATGTAATGAATAAATTCTTGGAATAATAACTTGGAAACTACTATAACTCGACATAATCATCAAACACACCCTCGTCATAGTTTTTATTATATAATTTTATGATGTGGAATCATAAAAAATTCATTCTCCTGAAATTGAACAACATAAAAATATGAATAAAAGTTCTACCGCTTCTCGGTTAGGTTACCTTTTAAAATATTCTCAGTGGCCGGCAATCTATCTTCCACTGTGCGCCGCAGTATGTGATGACGTGGTATTCCTATACTATTTGCATAAACTGACGGTCTTCTTAGCACAATGTACACAATTGCTCGCTACAAATATCTAATATGATTTCATTATTTTTATTTTAGAATTCTGCTCATTTTGAAAAGTTGAGTTTGCAGCTAAATACTATGACAACTTATTTGCGCTTTTTTTTTTGGTTTTCATTAAAAAATGTGTTTTGTGTCCGACGTTTTTCAATTCTATTCAATTGGTTTCATCTCAATTGATTTTACCTTGAAAATGAATTTGAATCCAACTGAGAGTTGAATGTGTGAGAAGAGGCTACAGTCGGTATTCGGGAAAAACTAAAAGCAAAACATTTTACCGCGAAATGTGAATACGACATTTATAAAATTCTCATAAATATGAAATGTCCGAGGGTTGTGCGAAAATAATAATGAATTTGATCAATTAGCAAAATGGGTATTGAGTCTGGAATAAATAAGTTCCAGAGCGCATGAATCCGACCGGAATACAATTCATTCATATCGTAATATCAATGACTGTAATTCGAAATATTTACTTTAGGAATCGATTCGTTGCAGAACACAAATCAGTTAAATAACTCAACATTTCTTCGGAAATATTTGTATGAAATTGTTACAGCCGGAACCAGAATTTCTAAGAATTCATCAGTAAACAATTTAACATTTTTTTGAACCATTAAAATTTGGTTCAATTGAGGATTTAACAATTTTAAAACTGTTTCAAATAAGGCTTACAGGCCTCGTCCATGATTGAAATATGAGGCTGTGTCATAAGAACATATAACATTGGGGGTATGGGAGCTATATGTAACTGAAATTCGTTGAAATTTATAACGTCTGGGGCCGATAGTACAAAGCTTTGTAGGTACATTTGTAATCAAAGTTTTATAAAAAATAAATGGTTTCCCATTACATCCCATGAAGGGACTGGGGAGAACTTCTCACAATCACTGAGCTGTGCGCTTTCCAGTTTTCACTCACTGATTGGGACCTACAGTTTTACACCGATTCCGAACGGTAATTTGAAAAGCTTTTTCATGGCTAGATACTCGATAGTGTCGCCGTCACTATGCGAGGTGACCGCCGCCGAAAGAAAATTTGAAGGTGGTCAGAGCCGGGTTCGAACCCAGGATCGCATGTACAAGAGCCGCGCACACTAACCATTGCACCACCGACGGCCACGTTTTATACCAAATTCTAAATTAATTCGGAAAAAAATTTGGAAACGATCCGTGTACATTAAGATGAGTCGGAGTAAAACTGTTATATTTCATAATACCCTCTACCACAGTGCTGTGTGGGCTATAAATGCAGGTTGTATATCGATGGCTTAATATAAAAAGGCCCTATCTCGATTTATTGTTACTTGACAGGAAAAGGAAAAACCTTAATAAAATCCGTAAAATGTTAGATGCAACAAAACGTTTAATACAATTTCCAAAAATGTTTTGCCTCTTTTTATTAAAAATTACATTAAAACTTTTTTTGTATCTAAAATTTTACGCATTTTATTAAGTTTTTTCCTTCTCCTGTCAAGTAACATCAAATCGAGTTAGGGCCTTTTTATATTAAGCCATCGATATGTCGATACCATAATTTTCTATTCGCTCTATTTCATCGTCTACAAAGAATTCTACTGAAAAGTAACCAAGTAGCTCAGTTACTCATTACCAGAGTTCGTATTTATCCCCCATGTGTAACCCATACACATCGTCGTGGGAAATGTGTAATGAACGTTTACCCATTACCCACAGGGTATGGGGAAAATAATGGGTAGCTACCTACGAAAATGGGGAATTACCCATTACCCACAGGGTAATGGGGAAAATAATGGGTAGCTACCCACGACAATGGGGAACTACCAATAACGGAAAATAAAGGGTAGCTAGCCACGACGATGGGGAATTACCCGTCACGATTACACATTACCCTCAGGGTAATGGGGGAAATAATGGGTAGTTGCCCTCGGCGATGGGTAACCAATCCCCATTTTTGATCGAAAATATGAAAAAAATTAGAAAACATTTCTGTCTCGGAAACGTATCGTCCAATCGGAAAAACAATTGTTGAGGTTTCAAGGGTTTTTTTTTTCAAAAAATCGCCAAAAGCAGAAAATCGCTAAAATAAAAAAGTGGCTATAACTCAGAAACAACAGAAACAGTGCAATTTTTAAATCGCTAAACAAAGTTTTTTAATAAAAAAATCGCTAAAACGCCCTAAATTTATATCTCTTGGAAACGGAGCGTCAAATCGAAAAAATAAACAATTTTCCGGGATTCTAAGGCGTTTCCATAAATTGGTCCATCGTATGGAAGTTTTTGTTCTTCAAAAAATATCCAAAATAAGAAAATCACTAAAATAAAAAGTGGCTATAACTCGGAAACTGCGCGTCGAATCGCAAAAATAATAAATTGTTTACCTCCAGAGGAGGCTTCACTTTAAAACTTAAATTTTTTTTTAGAAAACTCGCTAAAACCTCACTAAAAAACTTTAATTTTTTTTAGAAACTTTAAAAAATATGTTATTTTTTCGATTGGACGCTCCGTTTTCGATATATAGACAGGAGGTCGTTTTACCGATTTTTTTATTCGAAAAATTTTAGCTTAGCGATTTAAACAAAAGTGATGCCATAGTGAAGACATCACATCCATTGGTTAAAGCCTCTTATGGAGGTAAAAAGAATTATTACCTGGGTTACCCACGAAATACGAACCCTGCTCTTTACACTTATAAGTACTTACTTACTTACCCGGTGTCGAACAACCCTGGGGGGTCAGGGACCATACAAAACGAAGATAACATATTTCGCCAAACAGTTCGATCTTTTGCCTTATCTCTCCAGTTGGCAATACCAAGTGTACGCATGGAATCGTCAACCTGAGTCCGTGTCTTCCTATTTTTCGTCTTCCTTCGAGTTCGGTTTCGAAAACCCTTCGTGCTGGTTCATCTTTATCCATTCTATAAGTACTGACATGGGGAAAGTCAGCGCAATCGTGATATTTTGATCCGCTTAACTATGTCAATGTCGGTATAAAGCTCATACAGCTCATGGTTCATGCGTCGCAGATAAATTTTTCGGAGTATTTTTCTCTCGAAGACTCCTACAGATGTTTCGTCTGCTTGCGATAAGACCCACGACTTTGCGCCATAGTGCAAGACAGGTTGTATGAGAGTCTGGTACAGCTGGACTTTTGTTACTCGAGATACGGCTTTATCTCTAAAGTGCTTGCTTAGCCCAAAATAACATCTATTCGCAAGCACAATTCTCCGCGTGATCTCAAGGCTGACGTTATTGTTTTTATTTACGGCAGATCCGAGGTACATAAATTTGTCCACCACCTCGAAATTATACCGGCCCTCTTCGTTGAAACCATTAATTTTGTCTTGTCCTGCTCATTAACACCTTTCGGTTAAAGAGTCGGTTCTCCTATATTATTATTGTCTTCATATACCCGTATATCATTCTCCGAGTTTCACTTGACTGCAACACTTTCATACATGCTGTGTTCTTTTTGTCAATTAAAATGCTGAATTCTTCATCGTACCATAGCTTTATCTTGGTTCAGTTTTTTATTACCAAATTCACAAAAATATCTTAAAATGACATAATCTAAACCGTAGTAAAAGAATGTCAAAGAATAATTTTGAATTGTTTTATTACGTTTTTAATTCAAAATTTATCATACAAGTTAATCGGGCAGTTACGTTTTTGCTCACTTAGTGTTCAAAATGCTAAAACATTTATATTCTTATCTTACAAAAGTGATATTTTTTAAACCCTACAGCAGACGTCTGAATTTTCAATGGGGTTTCTGTAACCTTGAACATTTTGAGACGACAGTAACAATTTCTCTTATCTTTTCACATTTTTTACAATTAAACTTTATAGATAAAAGTAAAAGACATTTATTTTAATACAATGATAATGTTTATATTTTAAAAAACTATTTTTAATCGCTTTTATTACGGTTTTAGTCGTCGATGTCGGTGTCGTTTTTATGTCAACATCACTTCGTGTCAACATCGTTGTCACATCAACGCTGGGTTGGTATTCTGTAACTGGCTTGAGACGACGTCGACTGTTTATCGATAACTTATTATAAACGTAAATAAAGTTGTCAATCGTTGTGAATGAAAACAGGAAGAAGAAGAACCTTTTACATTTGTACTTCTATTATTCTATTTAATTTAGTAAAAGTTTTTCAAGTTCCTAAAATGTGTTTAACCCTGCATAAACAACCATATTTTTATGCGTTATTACTAATGTTAGTCAATGCGACTAACATGCTCTAAAAACTCACGGAAAAAACTATTGGGGTACCAAATATTTAAAAATTATTACAAAAGGAATGATTGATTAAAAATTGAATTGAAAAATATGAAATACAAGATACTTTAATTCAGTCTGCGAGGGACTAACAACTAATGGTAGTCGAAACGACTAACATTCACGAGATAGCATTATTGGCAAAATGTAAATAAATAAACAAACAAAAAAAATAACATAAGCATTATCGGAAATATAAAAACTAAATAAATATGATTTGTAGTGTTATTTATAAATATTTAAAGAATATAAAAATAGTATTTTTCCTTAAAATTTGAGATATTTCCGCTGTGCACTCATCACCTTTCATTTCACATCTGACCAGATAATGAAGTTGCCACAACTTGTTTGAGAGTATAAGGGTAAAAATCTAAGTTGATGTGAAGTAATCGAAGTTGATGTCAACTTCAAGTCGAGCAACTAATCCACAGGTTTAAGGACCCCTTAAGTACCAACACACTGAAAAGTCGATAATTCCAACACAAGAACATAATGCTTTTTTCCTCTTGCATTCTCACAGTGGTACAGTGTTTTAAATTGAGTTTTAATCTATATCACAGAATTGTACAAGGTGACGCAAAAGTAATGTCATAATGTGAATTTTTGCAAATGGCGTCAAATGTCATTGTATTTTGACATCTATGGTGTAGACAATTATTTAACAACAAACAATGGAGCGATACACACCTGAAGAACGTGGAATTATTGTTACTGCTTATTTGAAAATTTTTCCAGTGATCACAACCACTAACATAGAGATATATTGTCTGAAAAAGGATATCAATTTTAGCCTACAAGTCAGGTCATAACTTTGCCTTACTTGTCTGGTGTTTCTGCATTTTGTGCCACCAAACCATCTATTTAATTGAATAATAAACTTTTCATACACTAACACGTATACTAACCAATCGAAAAAGAATTCGAAAATTAAACTAAATTTTCAAATAATTCTTGACCTACAATCGCTTTTTACAGAACTGAAAAATGTTTAGTAGATCCCAAGAGAGATATTGCATTTTTCCCGATAGAAATCGATTCTGAACCACTCTGCGTGTTATGCGATCTTTTACATTACAATTGTTATATGCAATCGTTATATGCATGCTGAAAATTCAGTCTTATTTTGTTGTTTGGATGCAAATATAAAGTGTTTGTATATAAAATATTTGTGTCCAAACACTTTGCTATTCAATATTACATGTTGGAGACACAACGATTAATATGTTATAATCGGCCCTGTTCTGCATACAGAATCATTTTGAATCAGCATTTTCTTTCAGAATAAAAAGTCTACAATTTTGATGTTCTTAAAACATGAGATATTTTTATTCTGAATTGCGTGTTTTTAAAATCACAAGGAATTTGTATTCTAATTCAAAATTGACCATTTTGTTCTGAATTGTTTTACGGAAACCCAAATATTCTGAAACGTTTTATGCTTGTCTGGATTCTGTTTACAGAACAGGGCCGAATATATGTTTTTGTGACCCAAATATGGCTTTGTGTGTTGAAAACAAAAACGTGAGAGACAACCAAGAATCAAACAAGCAGGAGGTCTTTAATTCACAAAAATAATGCTTGCACGTGAGTACATGGATGTTTCAAGATATAGTACATGGTTCCTGTATAATATTACGAGGGCGGATCAATAAGTCCGTGACTTTTCGAACTTCCCTCGTAGTTATATGAAATGCAACACTGCTCCCATCAAGTTCCACCTATTAATAGACTACTGTCAAATTTTGAGCAAGTTCCGTCATTTACTTTGCGTTTGACAGCTGTTCAAAACATACAACCTCGTGCATTTTTTTTTAAATGGAAAAAAGTGAATTTCGAGTGCTCATTAAACATAATTTTCAAGCCAAGGAAAAGCTTGATAAATATTATGAGGACTCTGCACCATCGATTTCAATGGTATAAAAGTGGTTTACTAACTTTCGTTGTGGTCGCACAAGTACAAATGACGCTGAACGTTCAGGACGGACAATTGAGGCCAATACACCCGAAAATGTCGAAAAATCCGCGATATGGTGTAGGCCGATCGAAGAATAAAAGTGCGTGAGATTGTTGATGCCATAGACATTTCTTATGACAGTCTGGTTTCTATTTTAAGTGATCAGTTGGGTTTAAGAAAGCTGTTTGCTAGATGGATGCCGCGTTTGCACTCATTTGACCATAAAAGTAATCGTGTGACAACTTCAAAGGATTGTTTGGAGTTGTTGGAATTGGGCTACGAATTGGTACCTCATCCTCAGTGACTATTTCCTATTTCCAAACCTAAAGAAATGGGTCGCTGGAAAGAGATTTAGCTCCAAATCAAACAAATGCATATTTTATGGACTCCGAAAAATCCAATTCTTTGGAAGGGATACAAAAATTGGAGACACGTTGGACTAAGTGTATTGATCTAAAAGGAGATTATTTGAAAAATAAATTTTTTTTCAAAAAAAAGACTTTCATTCAAAAAATCACGGACTTATTGATCCGCCCTCGTACTTTTAAATAATACGAGATTTGTATGATTTTTACGGGGTTAGGCAACAAATACAACTTATTTTTCAAGAAAAATATATCAGTACGCTTTATCCTATTTGAAGAGAAGAAAATAAGTTTGATCATACAAAACTTGTTCGGTGCCTCTAACATTTACTTTAATTTCATTTAGAAATTTTTAATGTTAATGCTGAACACTCTATCGTATTTAATTATCTTTTTCCCATCTTCTATTTGACTAATCCATTCCTGTCATCCATTAACCACAATCATTATCACCTGATTCACTGCCTCCGTTATTTTAAATTCATTCATGCATTTACAAAACATTTTTGGGCAAAGTTCAATACAATTTAGAGTTTTAAGGCCAATTATCCAACGATATATTATACACGTATCCCCTTATACAAAAAGAGTTGATCGATGTGGTGATGATGATGATGGTTGGTTGTTGTCAGCTTACATGTGTGGAACAGAGCGTGACATCTTTCATTTGGAAATAATTGTGGGCATTATAAATGCCGGAGAGGAGGAAGAGGCCAGGTGGACGTTTAAGCAGAAAGTTTACAAATTTCAAGCAACAATTATTAACAAAATCAACGCCATTAATTTTTTTTAAATGGGGTTTTATTAGCCGAAGTCAAAAAAATATTAAAAAGCCGAATTAGTAGGTTAAACATTTGTGATACACGTCAAAATGTTTCAATTTTGTTGGGTTTTTGTTTGTTCGTTGTTGACTTAACAACTACCCAGCAAAATGAAAGCATCCAAAAAAGTTGATAATAAGTACTTTTGAGCAACGAAGTAATCCCAAAATGAACCGGATGCAATGAATTTAATAAATATTTGTCATAGGAGGAAAGTAAAAAAAAATGGTTTCCCATTACATCCCATGAAGGGATTCGGGAGAGCTTCTCACAAACCAGTCAGGTGTGGGCGTTCTTGTTTTATACTCACTGATTGGGACCTACAGTTTTGCACCGGTTCCGAACGGTATTTTGAGAAGCTTTTTCAAGGTTAAATACTCGATAGTTTCGCCGTCACTAAGCTAGGTGGCCGCCGTCGAAAGAACGAAAGAAGTTTAAGGTGTTCAGAGCAGGGATCGCATCCACGTTCTCATGCTCAAGAGCCCCGCACACTACCATGGCCACAGGCGGAAAAGTAAATAAGGATATTTTCTTGATTCCAAAACCGTAAAAAGGGCCTGTATGTATGGCTGCTAGGCGAAGGCATATTTGAATGGTTAACTGCCGCAGAATATATATTTTGAGAGTGTCTCGGCGTTTACGCTAATAATGGATGTTTCTTAGGAGTTATATTTTCCGATATCGATTAAACGGTCACAAATTGGTCAGATCTGGCAACGCTATTACCATTTGCATTCAGTTTGGTTTGCCATTTCATCATGAATAGACCGAACAAACAAATTTTTTTGCGACGTACGTTCGATCAATGGGTATATAATCAACAGGAAGTCAACCCATTGTTTTTTCCCCCAATATTCTGTTCAGTTATGAGGGTCATGTTTGGCTCGGTAACGGTGCCTCGTAAATCTCTGGTATATTATCTTCTCTTCAAAGGCGATTTTTGAGCCACAACAACTCATTGTTTGGTGTGCTTTATGGGACGGTGGAAGCGTTGGTTATTACTTGTTTAATAATTAGAACGGCGAGCGCCATAGAACCATGATTGCCGATTATTTCGTGCCATAATTGAATGGAATGTTGACTGAAGACAAGTTTTTCCAACAGGACGGCTCCACATATCATATAACGCGTCAACCAATCAACTTATTGAAGGAAACATTTGGTATATGCGTTATTTCTCGAAATAGGCCAGACAATTGACCACCGTGATCTTGAGATTTGGCCCCTCTAGATTTCCTTCTCTGGGGTTAAGACACATAAGATGAGTGTGTGTCTTTTCATTGATGCGTTACGTGAAGTTATTGGGTTTATCCGAACAAACCGGAAACTTTGGATGCCTTGGAAGGCAACATTGTGCGAACCACTGCCGAGATACGGCGCCAATGCTTGAAAGAGTGATCAAAAATTTGACTTTGACTCCCACATGCCCCAAATTATATTCCAACACTAATAACATAAAATTACCTTTCTAATATAGTCAATTTTCAGTTTGAAATTATGTATTCTCATTATCTGATTGTTGTATAAAGTTCTACACGTCAAAAACCAACACCCTTTACTTAATACTTGTATCCAGAATCAAGCCTTGCACTTTGACCCCCAATTTGCTGCATACGAGGGTTGCTTTTTATATTTCGGATCCTGGCAATACTAATGTTGCCACATGCAAACTGGAACTTCCATTTGAAAGTTTGACATTTTTTAGCATAAACATACCTGGAAAGTTTTCAATTACGAGTACTGTTTGTTGTGTTGAAAAATTCATCTCGGTCAAAAAATCGAATTAACCCGTGAAAATTTTCGCGCGATGATTTTTTACGACTTTCGGCGTGGATTATCGAGACAAGAGTGTCTCAATCAACTTGTTTCGACTTTTGGTGCTGAAGCACCATCAAAAACCACTGTTAATCGCTGGTACCAAGAGTTCAGTCTCGGACGCCATTCGCTCCAGGATGAATTTCGTGAAAGCCGTCAAACTTCGGTCGTTTTGCCGGAAACCATCGATACTGTGCGTGAACTGATAAAGCAAGACCGTCATGTGACATACCGTGAGATTGAGGCATCCTTGGGAATTAGTATGACAAGCATCAATAAGATATTGCATGTTCATTTAGCCGTGAAAAAGATTTGTTCTCGTTGGATCCCACATAACTTGACGAATGCTCAAAAAAGAGTCGTGTCGATTGGAGCAAAGAAATGTTGAAAAATACAACCGCAGTAACTCAAATGCAATATATACCATTGTCACAGGTGACGAACCAGGGATCTATGCATATGAGCCCGAAACAAAACAACAATCGACCTTATGGGTCTTTCAGGACGAGCTAAATCCAAAAAAAGTTGTTCGTGGATGAAGCATATCGAAGCAAATGATCGCGTGTGTTTCGGTATAACCGGTCAGTGGAACGTAGGACGTTAAATTTTGAGGGGTATACAACCATCTGCTTGCCAACTGTGTTCGAAGAAATAAGAAAAAATAACAAGAGAGGACGGGCAGCAGCTAAGCTGAAACAATGCGCTATTTGAACACTCAAATTGTCGAATTGATGGCTCATTTGGCACCCAATGACTTCGTTTTACTGTGTGGTTAATGTTTTTCGTCGCGCGAAACAGCTGTTGAAGCGTTCAAAAACCAGTTTTGGAGGTGTCTTAAAGTGAGTGGAAAAAGTGTTTCAAAAATTGGTTTGAGCGCATGCCAAAGTGTATTGACCTTCACGGAGAATATTTTGAAAAACAATAAAAAGTTTTTTTTACCCTGCTAAATTTAATTATAGCTTAATTTGTACGGGCCGGGCCACCTAAGCAATATTAAGCGTCTTTTCAATTTCCCACTTAAATTCCGTCTTGATCAATGACAATATTGCCACATGTTCAATTTCAATAAATGGCAACAAAAAGTTATCTTAGCAAAGAGAATGTATAAGTAGAGAAGAAACACCCCCGCAATGTGGCAACCCTCGTAGAAGAGCAAAAACGATGTACAGTAGACAGTCAATATTTCTCTTCACTCAAATGCCAACAAACACAACGAATGAAACCCTAGTCATTCTCTGTTTTCTCTCTTACTCCCTTCATTGAATATTTCAATATACGAGCATCTTTTAGATAGTGAATTTGAAATAAAATTACATAAACTATGGAAAAAGTATGAAATAATCAAGATATGACGCGTGAAAGAAATGCCTTTGAGTGAATTTCTAGATATTGTTGGTTCTCTTTTACAAGTGTTGCCTAATTGCCCCCATATTCTGGTCGTCTAATTCTAGATCGTCTGCTCTATCTTTTACTGTCTTCGTTGATTATTTCAATACACTAGCAGTTTTCTGATGATGTTACAGTATCTAACTATAGAAAAAAGTCCAACCATGTTTATGTAAAATTACTTAAAGTATATAAAAACAACATCTGTCAACAACTACAGGGTGGCTGAAGAATATTGCTACATTAAGAAACTCAAATAACTTTTTTTTTTCAATGTATGGAATTAATTTTTCTTTTATTCATGTTAAAGCTCATTAAATTTTAATTAATATAGCATAGTTAGTTTTAAAAATAATAGAATTTAAATTCCCCCGTGCTCGTTGATGCATGTGCGGCATCTTACCAAAAAGTTGTTCATTACTGCTGGGAGAGTTGAGACAAGAATAGCCGCAATTGTTTCTTTAGTTTATTCAAATATGTTGGTTTTGCTTTGTAGACTTCCTGTTTGCAATAACCCCACAAGAAAAGTCAGGTGCAGTAAGGTCAGGCGACCTGGGGGCCAACAGAATGTGGAGTTTCTGGATATCAGCTTATTGCAATTCTGTCATAACAGGCCGGGCTATGTGAGGAGTTGCACCATCTTGCTGAAACCACACAGAGTTGAAAGAAATTCTCATTCGGCGTAATTTTGGATAGAAAAACTCTCTCAACATGCTCAAGTTACGTAACGGTGTGACCGTTTTATTCGAAAAAGTAGGGCCCGAAAATGCAGTGATGAAACTGCACACCACACTGTGACACGAAGTGGATGCAATTCCGTCTCATGGAGCATCTGTGGGTTGAAAGCACTCCATATTCGACAATGTTGTTTGTTTATGTTGCCATTTAAATCGAAATGGGCCTCGTCAGACATGAAAATGCAATTCGACATGTTTCCGTCCTCTTCCACCATTTGAAGCATCTTCTGGCAAAATTCCAAGCGAATCGGGAAGTCTGCTGCGTTCAGTTTGTTGGCCATTTGAATTTTATATGGGAATAAGTCCAAATCTTTGTGCACAATTGACTGCAATGACTGTCTGGTTATACCCATTTGAGCAGATAAGCTTCTTGTCGAAACTCTTGGATTGTTTTGTATGGCAGCAGCTACAGCAGCGATTGTTTCCTCCATCCGAACTGAAAGGTTTCGATGGTAAGGTCTTCTGTTGACTGTCCCATACTCGGCAAAATTGTTAACAAGTCTCATTATGGTCCTCGGAGGATTGCCGCCAAACGTGCGCCTATACTCTCTTTGGACCGAAACTACGGACTCTAGTGCGTGAAAGCGGCGTACAGTCCAAATTCTTGTTTCAGTGTCCCAGTTATCCATTTTTGTTAAATCTAAAAATCAATCTGCAAAATAAAAAAAAAATTAACCAGATTCATTAAATAGAAAAAAGTAATTAAATTTTTTTTGTAGCAGCTTTCATCAGCCACCCTGTACAACATCTGCTGCTACCATGTAATTGTTAGCACTGGCTACAAACGTGTTGCCGTATCGTATTTTTTGAGCCATTACAACAAATGTTGCCACATTTCGTGGTATTAAGTGTGGATCGTTTTTTGGAAAGTCATAAATGGTAATAGCTTAATGGAATAAAAACAGCTCTAAAATCATTTCCAATCATAAATGATTGTTTTTTTTTATTGCTGGATCCGAAATATAAATAGCAACCCCCGTACATAGTCTTATTTAAACAGTTTAAATTCTTACTGTCAACAAAAATTTCAAATTAACTCTGAGTCCCAATTTTAATTAATTACAACATTATTTAAGAAAATCTAATGTTTTCTTAATACGTAACTCGCGTAATGATAATGAAAATGTGTACTTTATTTTATAGCTTTTGTGTTAAACATTTGTTTCAACCTACACTCTCAGCAATAATTGTAAAATACCTTAAAGGTCAAAGTTCAATTCAAGACATAAGTATTAAATAAAGTCACTTTGTATTTAAACTTTCTTGACTAAGAAATGACGATGAGAATATGTGATTGTTAAAGTTTTTGTTTTAAATTTTTTTTTTCAATCAATTTATAATACATTGTTTTGTATGTTATTTTTAGGTCAAAGTTCATCATGTATTGTTGAATACAAGAACATTTTAGACATTAATAGGTTACCCCACGTGTATTACTTTTGTGCGAAGACTCAAATAAGGGAATCAATTGCAAAACAAATGTACAGTCATGTACAAAATTGAGTAACAAATAAATTATAATGAAATATATTCAGTAAATACAGGGTGATTCAGGAAGTTCCGGACAAATTTCTCCGGCGTATTCCTTGGCCCATTTCATGAAGAAAAGTCCACTAGGACCATGCCAGAAAATGGAAGGGTGCGAAATGGCAGCAGGTTCAAAATTTTCGGATTGGCGGTCGGAGGGTAGTAGGGTATAGTTGCTAACTTCTGAGCCAGTGGTCGGATTGTTTGGGCTTGTTGGAAAGGTCTTTAAGAGGCCTTTCAGAATCAATAAAAAAATAGAAAAAAGTCAAATCGCCGAGATACTGAGCTTTCGGAAAAAAAATGGAAAAAAATTCACATAACCTTAATTTACTCAGCCAGATGGCAGGTAACTTATGTTTTTTCTGTTGAAAGATAGCCATACCTCTTACCTTTCCAAAATGACATAAACGAAGCCCAGAGGTCTTACCGTTCCAAAGTTATGACCATTTTACTGAAATGCAAAAATGTTTGTTTTTGGAAGCGAAATAACAACACACATTTATTTGTTTTTGTAAATTAGCATGTTTAACATTTTATTTTATTGAAATTTTTGGCTGAAGAATCAAACACATAAGAAAAAAAAAAACATTTGATGTTAAAGGAAGTTTTCAATGTGATTCCCATTTTCTACTAAACACAATTGCAGCCTTTTGCGAGCCACATCCGCCACGTTTAGTTCACTCATCTTTTCACGAACTTTCACCGCAGCTTCCGGCCACTGGCTCAGAAGTTAGCAACTTTACCCTACTACCCTCCGACCACCAATCCGAAAAATTTGAACCCGCTGCCATTTCGCACTCTTGCATTTTCGGACATGGTCCTAGTGGACTTTTCTTCATGAAATGAGCCAAGGAATGCGCTGTAGAAATTTGTCCGGAACTTCCTGAATTACCCTGTATATATTTGGTAATTCTTTGGTTAATGAGTTTACTGACTGAAGGATTTGAGTTTACAACCAATTTTGTTTTCATCAGTCCCCTCTGTCTGATACCGTGTCAGATTTTTCCGATTGCAGATTTCTGAGTTTTTTTGCGGATTTAATGGATCAGCAGTTTTAAACATTAATTTAAAAAACTCAAGCCAATTACTACATACATATAATAATAATGATACATACATATTTCTTTGTTATACGTTGACTATTAACGAATATGGCGAAGAAAAAAACTATCAAAAATATTTATACCAAAACTATGATGCTTTATTTCAATAGTAGTCCACACATGTACAAGTATAAGTATAACATGGATTTATACAAAATTTCGAAACTTTTTTAATTTAATTTATTTAGTATATCTGTATATGCAATGTGAGAAATCGAAAAAACAACCAAAAACGAGTCTGTGTAATTCTTTTTGATTGCACACAGTACGTTGTATGACAAATTTTTAATTATAGTATATGCAAGTCGCTACATATTTATACTTGTGTGTATAAAAACATTCATATGTACATATATATTATTCAATCACCACTCGCATGTTACATCCGCGGAGTGCAACCAAGCAAACCGCGTATTTTCATGCTACACAGTTAAGACAAACCACTGATATGGCAAAATGAATTAAGTCCGTGAATAAATAATTTCAATAACAGAAAGCTGAAGAAGTTCAACTTTATATAAAGTGACTTAATTGGAATTAGTACGTTCGAAGACAATTTAAAATACCTTGTTTTGAGGTTTGTTATTATAATTGAAATTAAGTTTTTTGCTAGTCCACAACTTAAAAGCCGAATGGCGCCAAATCAGGTGACCGACAAATGATTTGGAGTCCCAAACTGCAATATCACCAGGCAGGGCAGATTTTTTAGCCAAATTAAAATCGAAATCGTTCGAAATACTTTATATTCACTACTAGCGAAGATGATGTTTCTACGAGGGTTGCCAATTAAGTTGTGAGAAAAACAAGTAAAACACATTTATCATCGAAAATGGCTTTATTGTTTTCCCAAATACTATCCATGCAGATTAATACACCTTACCATGAGTTTGTACCAATTTTCGAAGCACTGTTGGATCTTTTCGAAGGTAGAGAGAAGGCCTGCTTTTGGAGGGGAAACAAGACTTTCTATCGGATCTTTTAAAGTCCTTAGAGGAATCCTATTCCCAGGCCTTCAAGAAGTGAGATGTGTATGGACATCGGACATTTGATGTCCGTGAAGATAAATTACGATTTAACTAGCAAAAGACTCAAACCAAACCTGTTAACGGATTAACAAACATCTGTTAATGCGGTCAAAAAGGGATATAATACTTATATCAATAGAATCAATTTTTAACCGATCGGAGCATTATATACACACGAAAATTAAATAGTACACTAATAAATTTATATTACAGTAGTAACTCGATTCTTGCACATACTTGATACTTGCACACCTCGATTCTTGCAACATAGAAATATTTTTCATTACGCACTCAGTACTTGCGACATCCGAAAATGTTTAACTCGATACTTGCAACATTTTTGTATTACTCTTCCGTGCTGCTTTGTTTACGTTTTCTTAGACTAAATACAGTTTTAAGCTGACTATTGAGAGGTGCGGTGTCATAAACAGATACATAAACATAATACTCGGCGCTTGTGACAACCTCGAAACTTGCACCGAGCCGGGTTTTCATTGCGTGCAAGAATCGAGTTTCTACTGTATTAACAATTTTTAGTGCCCAAACAAAAACAGCTTTGTAAGAAGGCTATTGTCTTCACATCAAACTGTATGCATCTTGAAAATATTTAGAAAGATTATTACGAAACAAGCAATTCTCCCGTGTTCTCACATACACCGTTGGAAACATATTCGGAACACTTTCAGAATCTGAAATCAGAATGTGCATAAAGTTCTTCGAAGTACGCTAGTATTTCAATTTGGTTTCAGACACCCAAAAAGTATTTTCGCCCAAGGAATTCTCCCGTGTTCTCGCATACATCGTTGGAAAGCCCTTTAAAAACACTTTCATAACCTGCAATCAGAATGTGCAAAAAGTCCTTCGAAGAATGCAAGTACATATTTCTATTTATTTCCAGATACCAAAAAAATATTTTCGCTTATTGTGCGAAAACAAAGGAATTCTCCCGTGTTCTCACATACATTGTTGGAAAGCTCTTTAAAAACACTTCGAATCTGAAATCAGAATGTGCAAAAATCCTTCGCAGGATGCAAGTATATCAATTTATTTCCAGAGACCCAAGCTATTTTCGCCCATTGTGCGAGAACAAGGAATTCTCCAGTGTTCTCACATACATCGTTGGAAACCTCTTAAAAACACATTCAGAATCTGAAATCAGAATGTGCAAAAATTCCTTCGAAGGATGCAAATATTTCAATTTATTTACAGGTACCCAAAAAAAATTTTCGCCCATCAATTCAACGTTTTGAATTGTCGTGATGGAGAATGATCCTTGTTCGTCGCGTTATTTTTCGCGAAGATTTCTGGCAAACAAATGGAGGTATGTATACCATTCCGAATTCACTGTTCTACGTTCCTTTAATGGTACGATTAACGACTTGTCCAGTTTCTTCGAAGAAAAGGACTGCCATTTACCTCGTGAAGTGAGTTTTTGTTTGATGTGGCTCGTTTTTGATGCCGCATACAGTGGGCTACTATTAAGTTTCTGCCCCATATGCATAGATCCCTGATTCGTTGGTTGTCATAATAAATATTATAAAGTATATGAAATTTGAAGCATAGTTCAATAGGACTTCGGTTCTCGGCTCACGAGCGCCTCCGAACCAGTTCAAACTTAAAGGATTGAGAATTTAATTTACAAACATAAAAAATTTTACGAAATTAAAAATTCTTATTATTTTCGCGTTTTTACCTGTTTCAGAGATTTTTGCCAATTTAGTTCATATCCTTCAAAAATAGTCAAATATCTCGGAAACGAAATGCGAATATGAACTAATTTTTGTCCGTTTCTAAGGGGTATGGATAATATGGTGGCAAAATTCGGAAACATCGGAAACAAATCATCCGACAATTTGAAGTATTTGAGCCGAGAGTCGGCAGATATAAGTGTGGCTTCCGGCTCGCGGGTCGCGTTCCGAATTTTATAGCGGGAGCGGGTTGTTCGCGAGATACGAAGGTTGCTATTTATATTTCGGATACAGCAATAATAAAACAATCATTTATCATTGGAAATGGTTTTATTGTTTTTCAAAATATTCTCCATGAAGATCAATACACTTTTGCATGCGCTCAAACCAATTTTCGAAGCACTTTTTCCACTCCGATTGAGACACCTCCAAAACGTGGTTTTTGAACGCTTCAACAGCTGCTTCGGGCATCGAAAAACATTGACCAACATTTTCTTGATGTGCAGAAATAAAAAGAAGTCATTGGGTGCCAAATCAGGGTTGTCGGGCGGATGACCCATCAATTCGACATGTTGAGTGCTCAAATAGCCCATCGTTTCAGCTGATTTCCTGATGCAAAACGATCCGTCTCCTCTTGTTGTTTTTCATTATTTCTTCCAACACTGTTGGCAAACAGATGGTGGTATACCACTTAGAATTTACCATCCTACGTTCCACTGAAGGCACTGTGGCCACATGACCGGTTATACGAAAAAATACCCGATCATTTGCTTCGATGTGCTTCTTTCACGAACATCTTTTGTTGGATTTCGCTCGTCTTGAAAGAACCCTATGGTCGATTGCTGTTTTGTTTCAAATTCATATGCATTGGTCTATGATTCGTCACCTGTGACGATATTATCCACTGCAGTTGAGTTACCGCGGTTGTATTTTTTCAACATTTCTTTGCTCCAGTCGACAAGTGTCTTTTTTGAGCATGGATCCAACGAGAACAAATCTTTTCCACAGCCAACTGAGCATGCAATATCTGATTGTTGCTTGTCATACTAATGCCCAAGGATGCCTCAATCTCACGATATGTCACATGTCGGTCTTGCTTTATCAGTTCACGCACAGCATCGCTGGTTTCCAGCAAGTGGGACGAAAATTCAAGTGGGAAATTCATTACGAAATTCATCCTAGAGCAAACGGCGTCCGAGACTGAACTCTTGGTACCAGCGATTTACAATGGTGTTTGATGGTGCTTCATCGCCAAAAGTCGGACCAAGTTGATTGAGACAGTCTTGTCTCGATAATCCGCGCCTAAAATCGTAAAGAATCATCGCACGAAAATTAATTTAATTTTTTGACCAGGATGCATTTTTCAACACACTGTAAATACAAAAAATAGTGCTCGTAAGTGAAAATGTTGTATGTATGTTTATGGAAAAAAATTTCTAACTTTCCAATGAAAGTTCCAGTATGCATCTGGCAACACTAGTATTTCCAGGACCTGAAATAAAAATGGCAACCTCATAATACGAACTCTGCTTCCACGACGTGAGTTTTCCCGCTAGGTTCTATTCCCCACTTGTAAAACAATACATGTTTTTTAGCTCTGAAAAATATAAATTTTACAACTACTAAACATTTTTAAATAAACCATTAAGTCTCTTTTGGAAATTTAATTTTTAATATTTATTCTTTATTCTTTGTTTCAAGAAGACATTGAATCCGCTAATGTGATATAATTCTTAGAAATATTAGATATGTTTTTTTTTCGAGTGTAAGAAATTAATCTTATATTTAAAGCGTATCTAATGTACCCAAAGTCCATGCTGTGTTTTGTTTCTGAGAACATCCGATGAAGTAGTCCTAATGCTGTGCCCCATGTTGTTACTACCTATTAATTATAAGATTTGAAAACAAAATCTCATAATGATCAGATATTATATTCAACAATTATTAGCAACTGAAACAACAGCAACATCAACATGAAACCCTTGAATTAATCATTAAATGGTCAATGATTCATTTAGAAAAATGCTTACACTTCTTAACCTTATAAAATGTAAACATAAACCCAAACTTAATATAAACCCTGGTACTAAATACTCGTACAATGACGATGATGCTGCATGTGCTTTGGCTCTGTCGTTAGTAATCCAAGCAGTAACCATCACGTCGGTTGACGGCCCTTCCCTTCACCTCTTTTGACTTGACCTCCTCCTTCTACTCTCGGGGTCTCAGTTATTATATTACTTAATTCGAGAAATCAAAAACACACACAGAATTGTGTATACAAGATATACAACAAAAATTACTTAAGTACTTGGCTCGTCCAAGATGTTTTCATGGAATATTTTTACAAGTATTTTGATTACAATGGGTGCCAGATTACACATTATACGTGTACTATGGTGGTTATGCAAAGTCACTTACTTGGCGTTCATATTCAAATAGAACAGTATTCTTCACCGTATCCCCAACATGAATCAGAATTTAGCTTCTCATCAGAAATTCTTGGGTTAAATTGAAGTTAAGTACATACATTCGTAATAAGTCTCGTATTAAATTAAGTAATGCCTAGCTAGAGATGCGGACGAATGCGAAGAAATCAAACAGCTCGGGGTGATGAAATGAATTTCAAATTACCCGTAAATGACGACGTCTATGCAAAATTGTATTATCGTAAATTCAGAAATATTTTAAATAATTTAAATTGTGAATAGACTATATTTAGGTGTTTGTTGATCTTATGACTCATACATATGTGTTCAAACACTAATGGAATGGAATGCATATAATATAACAAGAAGAAATTCTTGTGTCGAACTTATAGTTGTTAGTCTCTCTGCAGATGGGTCATAGCTTCAAAATGCCACATCGCTCCTAAGATGGCCCACTGGCTCCACTCAAACGTGATGAGGCCAAAATCTTGCACAGGGACCTCACACAGAAAATTTCAAATTCTGAATTTCTGAAGGTCAATGGGAAATTCTAGATTTTATATTTCGAAGACACTCCTTAAGGACTATCGACTGCCATATGTCTGGTTCGTGGAGAATTCTTCATATGACCATATTTTCCCCTAATGTTCCCACTGTATGTGACATATTGAAATACATATCTTTAGGATTTGGTTTCATATATATTAGTTTGTGCAGCAAATATATTTAGCTTGAAGTGTATTTTTATTAATTACTGTATTTTAAATTTCTGCATCGATTATTTAATTGAAAAAATCAATAAATTGCCGATTTATCTTTAAAATAAAGTGCGTAACAGAGCTCTGTTACTTCTATAACAGAGCTCTGCTAAGTAAATTGGTTTGTGTCTGCTATTTTAAATACGAATTTATCTTCACGCACATGATCCTTATTTACACATCTGTAATCAGGAGTATATCAAAGGACAAGAATTGCATCATTGGAAAACTGTAAAATGTTAAATGCATATGTTGCCTCAGTAGCGGCGGGGCAAGAGGAACCACGTGCACTACATCATTTCCAATTTAAAATCAAAAATATGAAATTCATTTTGAAAAAAATTAATTGGAATTTGAAAATTCTATATCAAATTCAAAATACATACATCATCAATTGAAATTTAGAAGTTCTACTTGAAATTTAAAATATATTTATTGAAATTTAAAAGACATCAATTGTTATTTATAATATATCAATTGAATTTTAAAACACATCGATTGAAATTTAAAAGACATCCATCGAAATTTCAAAGTCAAATTGAAATTCGTCAGTTGAAATTCAAAATTCATTAACCGATTTTATATATTAGGGTTTTAAATTTCAATTGATTTTTTTACATTTTAATTGATGTTTTTTAAAATTTAATTGAAGTCTTTTAAATTTCAATTGTTGTCCTTTAAATTTTAATTGATATCTTAAATTTCAATTGATATGTTTTAACTATGTGGCCGTCGGTGGTGCAATGGTTAGTGTGCGCGCCTCTTGAACATGAGATCCTGGGTTCGATCCCTGCTCTGACCACCTTAAATTTCTTTGGGCGGCGGCCAACTCGCATAGTGACGGCGACACTATCGGGTAATTAGCCATGAAAAATCTTCCCAAAATATCGTTCGGAACCGCTGTAAAAACTATAGGTCCCAATCAGTGAGTATAAAACTAGAATGCGCGCTGCTCACTGATTGTGGGAAGCTCTCCCAAATGCCTTCATGGGATGTGATGGGAAAGCATTTTTTTTATTAAATTCTTTATATTAACATCACCTGCCTGCAAGCATGTCGAAAAGGCTTTGGAGTGATTTTTAACCCTTTTCCCCGTGATCCAATCTAGCTGAAACTTCGCAGGCAAAGTAATGAACAAATTAAAAATCCATAATTTCTGCTGCTGTTAACGGTATTTGAACAAAATTTGGTATGTTGGTTATGTGTACATATTCTAAGATCTGCTCCAAATATGGGCGCGATTGGACAAAGGGGCGTGGTCTTATAAAAATAATTTATAGACAAAAACTATGTTTTTTACGGGTTGGTTTTTTTTATGTTTTAACTATCAATTGATATGTTTTAAATTTCAATAGACCATTATAAATATCGATGATGTCTTTTTTAAATTTCAAATTAAATTTTTGAATTTAAATGTATTTTAATTTTCAATCGAAATTTTTAAATTTCATTTGTTTTTTTTTTTAAATTTGAAATGGAAAAGATGTAGAGTTGCTGGACAATAAACGGTAGATACAAAATTTACCTAATTTTTTTCGTAGCAAACTTCGAAATAAAATTGAAATATGAAATATTGAAATATGTGTCCAGAAAGTGTCGTTACACGAAGCTCGATTTCTTCCTAACCTTTTCTTAGTACAGGGTGGAGCGCGGAATTATGCTTATTTGGGAAGGAAATAAAAAAATTATGAACCTTAGAAAAATATATTTTATATTTTAATTATATTTTAAAAATATATGGTTTTAAATAGTGTATCTGGCAAATGTCGACCTTCTCTATCCACACACTGTTTTTCTGAAGTTTTCATGAACTCTAACAAGCATGTCGACTGGTATTCTGTCAATTTCAGCCTCAATATTGTTAATTAGGTCTTCCAAGGTGTTGGGACGGTTGATATACACCTTCGTTCACATCACCCCTCAAAGAGATAAGGCGTCCAGGAAACATTTGCCTCAAACAATTCATGGTAACCCTCGCTGTGTGTGCAGTGGCACCATCCTGTTGGAACCATGTATCCTCTAATTGCATTGCCTCAAGAGTCGGCTGAAAAACATCCTGTGTCATAGTCAAGTACCGTTCGGAGTTCACAGTTACGGCAAGACGGTTATCCTGGAAAAAGTAAAGGCCAATGATGCCTACTCGTGATATGGCGCACCACACAGTGACGCGGTCCGAATGCAGAGGTCTCTGGTGAAGTTCTCTGGGTGTTTGTTTCCCTCCAGTACCGCATATTTTGTTTGTTTACACACCCGCTGTTACAAACACGCTTCACTGCAATGATCGAGTGCGCATTTGAAAAATACGCTTCAACACAAAATGACCTCTCCTCACGTGTCCAATGCATGATGGCAACTGAAAGGCAGACGAATACAAATCTCCCGTGAGCCACTATAAGCCACTCCCCACTCTCTACGACCAACAGTGCGGCCACAGCCTGCAGTGCAAAAAATCAAATTACCACACTCCACCCTGTATAATAGTAGTGTCCTAAAGTATTGCAGGAGGTTTCTTCTTATGTAATCGTAAGTTATGCTGTGACCTTATCTGGCACATCCTTAAGATCGAAATTCATAGTTAACATTTTTATGTATTTCACCTTATTACGACTATATTGATTGTTACACTGAAAATGCCGAATCTGTGCAGATATTTTCTAAAGCACCCGCGCCCAGTTTGAAATTGGGGCATAAGTAGTAGTTTACTTATCCGTACTGCCTGTGTGCCCATACAAGAGCTGTAAATGAAACCGGTTAATATTCGGGTTTATTTACGGTTTATCTTCGAATTTATCGTTTATCGTGCAATACAACTAGTCGCAACTGTGTCAACTGGCACCAGACCCAACTGGTACCGAAAATACAAAAAAAAATAGTTTCAATTAGTGAAGAATATGACATGAATCTTTTTTTTATGATAAATTCGTAAACTATTTATGGAAATTTTTCATAATATCTAATAATGTAGAATGTTTCATATATATTACGAAGAATTAGTTTTCACTGGTTGTGAGAAGCTCTCCCCAATCCCATCATGGGATGTAATTGAAAACCATTTTATTTTTTATGTTTTCTCAGTGTAGGTAGTACGTACGAGTACAAAGTATATCTATCTGTTCATTTAAAAACACCGTCCAACAAGTTTTGACACAAATAAAAAATTCCAACAGATTCGGAATATAAAACTGAACAAGAAAGGCAAAATTTTCATGTTTTTTTAAGGTAAATTTGAGTATGACCATTAACGTGTCCCATCAATAAAAAATTTTTTTTTGCTCAAGCTTTATTTGAAAGCATAGGATAAAGTATTTTTGAGACTTTTTGAGATTTTTCGGAAGAGGTTTAGAGGTTGCACAAGTCGACTTTCTCCCAAAACTCGGGTATACCGGGCGTTTTTTGAATTTTACTTCAAACTCGTTCAATAACCACGATTTTCTTAGTTTGTAAGTCAACATTTTTACCGCAAACGGTCCAAACTTTTATTGTATATGGGCACTTCCACAGAAAGGTCCACCTTTTGTCACATCACGTCACATTCGTTAATTGCTTATATTTTAAGACCAGTTAGTTAGATTGTTTTTTCATCTGTTATTAAATATAGAGCTTCTTACATTCTGTATTTAGTAAAAGAATAGAAAACAATCGAACTTCATGGTCCTAAAATATAAACAATTTACGATGGTGACGTGATGCGACATAGGGTGGCACTTTCTCTGGAAATGCCCATTCCACAAACCACCAGTTTCGGCAATGATTTTGCTCAATAAGGTACCACGCATTAATTTTTTTTCGTAAATTTTTGGGTAAATTTTGTAAATAACGCTTTATATCTTTTAAAATTCCTATAAAAAAAGTGTAAAATACTAATGATGCGCATTAAAAGACGTATAAATTTCAAGTAATTTTGTAAAAAAAATTTTGAATTTGTGGTTACTGTTCCAGAGTTATACCCTTTTAAAGCCTTTCACCCATTGTATGAAACTAATAATATTATAATCTGTTTGCTATTTTTGCATCGGATATGCGTCAAATTTCTATGAAAATTTAAAATACTAATGATGCACTTTAAAAGATGGGTAAATTCTAAGCAATTTTTTAAAAAAATCTTTGAATTGCAGTTACTGTTCCAGAGTTATGCCACTTTAAAACTCTTTACCCACTGTATGAACATAATAATGTCATAAACTATTTGTTTCTTTCTATCGGATTTGGTTTGAATTATTGAAAATACAAAAAATGGCCCCGGCAACAAATTGTAGGAACCATATATATGATTGCTTGCAAACATATATATGTTGCATGTAACTCTTTGTCGTTACTTAGCGCATGTAGAGTTTTTTCAGGAATATAGTGTTTAGAGAAAATCCGATGAAAAATTGGCAGTTTCATACAATAGGTAAAGAGTTTTAAAACGGCATAACTCTGGAACAGCAACTGCAAATTCAAAAGTTTTTCTACAAAATTGCTTGGAATTTTTACGTCTTTTAAAGTGCATCATTAGTGTTTTAAATTTTCATAGACATTTAAAGCAAATACGATTCAAAAATAGCAAACAGTTTATAATATTTTAGGTTCATACAATGGTTAAAAGGCTTTAAAATGGTATAACTCTGGAACAGTAACAGCAAATTAAAAATTGTTTTCTACAAAAATGCTTGGAATTTATACGTCCTTTAAAGTGCATCATTAGTTTTTTAAATTTGCATAGGATTTTTAAAAGTTATAAAGCGTTACTAACAAAATTTATCCAAAATTTACTAAAAAATTTAATACGTGGTACCTTATTGAGAAAAATCATTGCCAAAACTGCTGGTGTATGCATATACAATAAAAGTTTGAACGTTTTGCTTTAAAAATGTTGACTTACAAACAAGAAAATCGTGGCTATTGACCGAGTTTTTATTCAAATTCAAAAAACGTCCGGAATACCCGATTTTTGGGGGAAATTCGACTTGTGCGACCTCTAAACCTCTTCCGAAAAATCTCAAAAATACTTTACTTGAGCAACCATGAAAATCGAAAAAGAAAAAATTTTTGGGACACCCCTAACACTGGGGAAAAGTCATAGTATACCTTATTTATTTCAACCTAATATAAAGCGACTATAATAAAAATTTGATTGGAGTTCCTTGTGGATTAATTAGTTAAATGACGACGGCATCGGTCAACAACATATTCTACTGCACGCACGATGGCAGTGGCCCATACAATACACCGAATTTATGCGAAAATGCACAGAGTAGTCATTCTTGCGTTATAAACAGCTGGGTCGAGGAATTCTGAGTTTTCGAATTTTTCTGAGGAATTTTTGAGAACGGATTTTTTCTAAAGCCGAAGGGCTTTAAAGATGTTGGCGGATTTAAGCGACCTTAAATGCCGTGTATTATTTTGCTCTTTTATGTGTTAGTCCAATTTTAGAAATACACATGAACTGTGTCAAGTGAAAATGTTCGAATTTTGTTGGACGGTGTCCTTCATTATTCCCCTATACAAATAAATCTTTTTTGATTGATTGAATTACTACTACCAGTTTTTTCTTTTTCTTATCATCATTCCCATGCAAATTTGTTGTGTTCACATATGTATCTACGAACTATGTACGAGTACGTCGTGTTGTCCCTTGTATTGACACAACTAATTTACAGAATATCATAAGTACCCGGTAGTGCTCTTATTTCCCCTATAAAAGGCAGTCGTCTCGACGACCAGACAGACAGACATATCAATATTGTATTATAAACACATAATTGTTTATTAATAACTTGTTGGTTGCACTTTCCACAGTACTAATTGTTAATAAAAACACATGTATGGCGAAGGGGAGGAATGAAATGACAACTGTGTATAGTTTATGAAATTATAGTTAAATAAGAGGTGGGGGTGGTAACAAGTGATATCATATTGACACCTCTATTAATATGAGCCTGAGACTATTGACATTTGTCACTAAATTATATTATTAATCCCTACATTAAATCACAACTATATATGTACAGTTGCGGTTAAAATAATAGTAATTCTACTACTACACGCCTGTAACATTATGAAGTAACCATACATATATACATATGTTTGGAACAGCCATTATCTTATGTGAAGATCTGCTGCTTTGTTGATATTTTACAAAATTTTTTTTTTGTTTGACACTTTTTTGTTTTCGACAAACAAAACCATATTTGGGCCACAAACACATATATTATAACTAGTCTCACCAGCTGGTTGCGACCAAAAAAGCGAGACCATGGGTAATAAATCTGAATTTTTTGGTTTTATAGAAAAAAAATCTGAATGAATATAATGTAATAATGAATGTATTGTATAAGTATTATGTAGTACATGTATTTAGTTAAAATAAGACCAAATATATAAAATCAAGCATTTTATTTTGTACATAAACATATTTTAATTTGAGATTCAAGTGAGATTCAAAAGCGAGACAATCCCGCAAATAAATGTGTATTAAATTTAAATTGATTGATGTGTGTTAAATTTCAATTTATGGCTTTTAAACTGCAATTGATGTTTATTGATGTTTTTTAAATGTCTTTTAAATATCAATTGATGTTTCTTCCACTGAAGATTAGGAGGTAATGATAGTGGAAGATAGTGTAGATCCCACCTGGGGAATGATAAAGCCGCTGGTGCGGATGGCCTACCCGCTGAACTTTTTAGGGCACGTGGCGAAGGACTGATAGCCCACATGCATCAACTGATATGCGGTATATGGCTGGGGGAATCTATGCCCGACGATTGGAGTCTCAGTGTATTATATCCTGTATTCAAAAAGGGTGATCCGTGTGTCTGTTCAAACTATCGCGGTATCAGCCTTTTATTCATCGCGTATAAGGTCTTGTCGAGCGTATCATGTGAAAGACTAAAGCCAATTATTGAAAACCTGATTGGACCGTATCAGTGTGATTTTGGACCAGGCAAGTCCACAACTGACCAAATATTCACGCAACGCCAAATCCTGGAAAAGACCCACGAAAAGCAAATCGATACGTACCACCTTTTTGTCGATTACAAAGTTGCTTTCGATAGCCCCATACGGGGAAAACTGTACGAAGCTATGTCTGAACTTGGTATTTCGGCAAAACTGATTTGCCTCTGTAGAATTGATTATCAGCAGTGAAAGTGGGGAAAGACCTCACTGAACCATTCTGTACCAAGCGAGGACTTAGACAAGGCGACACACTTTCGTGCAATCTCTTCAACATCTTAATAGAGATAATAATGAGAAAGGCTGCAGTAAATACGAACAAGACCATTAACACGAAAAGCCATATGTTGCTGGCGTATGCGGACGACATAGACATTATTGGACGAAATTTGCGAGATGTTACTGCAGTATTTTCAAGAATCGAAAAGGAATCAGCGAAGGTGGGACTTGCTGTAAATGAGGGCAAGACAAAATTGATGGTGTCAACGACTAGAGAAACCTCTCGACTTGGTCCGCACTTGAACGTTGACAACCGATTTCATTTTGGATCCGCCGTGAACAAGGACAACAACGTCAGTCTGGAGATAAATAGAAGAATTGTGCTTGCAAATAGATGCTATTTTTGGCTCAGCAAGTAGTTTAGGAACAAAGCCCTCTCTCGACGAACAAATGCCCAGCTATATCTCACTCTCATTTTACCTGTCTTGACATATGGCTCCGAAACTTGGGTCATATCGCAAGCGGATGAAAAAACACCTGGGAGTATTCGAGACAAAAATTCTCCGTAAAATATATGGTCCTGTTAAAGAAAACGGCGAGTACCGACGTCGTTGGAACCAAGAGCTATATAATTTATATTCTGACGTGGACATAGCTAGGCGAATCAAATCAGGCCAATTGCGTTGGCTAGGCCATGTTATCAGAATGAATGAAGATGAGCCAGCGCGAAAGGTTTTTGATAACGTACCCGATGGAATCAGGAAAAGAGGACGACCAAGACTCCGCAGGAAAGACCAGACAGAAGAATCCCTTCGTATCCTTGGTGTTACCAACTGGCGAGAAAAGGCGAAGGATAGAGCCAGTTGGAAGAATATGTTGAAATTTGTTTAATTTGTTTGTTTAATTAATATATGTAAGACGTCTGACCTAATGAGGTTGTAATATAGTCAATAAAAGTAAAAAGATGTCTTTTAAACTTCAATTGATGAATATTTTTCAAAATTGAAATGATATTTTTTGACTTTCAATTGGAAGTGGTATGCAGTGCATACTTAAATATGAGAAAACATTCGACTGTGATATTTTGTATCCACAAGAATTTTAAGGGAGATATTATTAGAAATCAGACAGACATATTTCGCATTACTGTTACGTCGACCGGTAATTTTTTAGAGATGCTTGTATATAATTTCAATAATTTTTTTTTATTAAAATGAATAATAATATTCCTTCCCCTTTGTTTACAAATGTATTGTTGAGAAATATAACTTCTTAAAAAAATACACTGCACATATTAACAATACATATTTTCTTGAACTCGTTAATTTTTGTTCTGTGTTGTACTAAATATTATTTTGATCGCAGCTGTGTACACAACGACCCAGACATGTCCGTCACATGATTTGTTTAACAATTATTGTCAGTCAACGGGTTATTAATTTATTGTTGGTGATATCAATATTCTTAATTTGAGATTAATTATGAGGGTCCAATATTTTGTCACCGTTTGAATATTGTACACAAGAGTTAAAATGTTATGACCTTTGCATCATTTAATGATGGTGGAAATGAAGTATGTTGGGTCGGTACTGATGTTAATATTTGGGAATTTGTCACAAGTCGTGGTCGGGGCCGGTGACGTAAACATATCACGATTCAGAGGTTGGCCGTACGTTGCTGATAATTTCAATGGTGTTCTCCAAAAATAAGATATCGAATTGAGGGGTTGCTGATATCGTACTCTTGTCTCCCTCTATTCTTTATAAATCAACGACGGCGGCGCCTGCGCGCCATCCGAAATCGGCATTGCCCATATTTTTAAAGTCACGACGACCACGGCTTAATTGGAAACTGAAATAAGTGGAAATAGGATTTGAAAGGAATATGTATGTAACAATACGATTATTTATATGTCGACCAGAAAGCCACTGACGTATGATTTCAGCCGATAGTATCGGCGGCGCCGCAATAATTAGAAAACTCCAGAGCGGCGACGCGCCACTGCAGCTCCACTCTCTGGTCCCGGCTTATGTCGAACTTGTTCTCTAGTTCTCGCCATATCGAAAACGTACGTTATGTTCGTGAGGATTATGCCTGGTCATGAACTACCCAACTTAAATCACGGCCATAGTCAGTTTGTGCATTTTGGGGGAACAAAATGTTCAAAATCACCGAACTGTGGTAGGCGCCATTGACAGGAACGTTATGACCCTTGTCATTTTTAACATTTCTCAACAAGCACGAATTTTTGCAATAAAATTAAATAATTTGAAAACCTTGTTGGGGTGTAAGTCTTTCCATGATGAAATGGGCGTGCTGAGTATTTTTCACGTCGATACATGACGCGAATCACAAAGCAGCAATTCTACACTGGAAAACCAAACAACAATAAAATCACCCTTTACATATCTAATTGTCAACATTCAGAATTTATGCTTAAATATAAATTGTTATTCGATCTTTTAAGTTTGAACGAAACTCAAAAAGTGTAATAAACTCTGTTCATCGGCGTGTTGAAGCTGCAAATGCTGCACGGACACTCATAAAATAAATTAAGGTATAGAGGGAACATCCGTCTCATCTGACGTTTCATTTCACACTGATCGTCGTGAGGTAGGTGCGAAAGACACATGTTCGACGCAAATTGACTTACACCAGGTGGAATTCTAAGAACTCTTAAATTCGTCATTTCCTTTTTGTAGAGAACTATGAAATTTAATTTAATTAAATTTAATTTTGGAATTTGTTGTTCTCTTTTATTGTTAATATACATTTGTATTGTATTTAAGACAAAAACTTTAGAACTTGTTGGTTGTTTTGAACTAATGCCTCTATCTGTATTATTAAACCACTCTACTTCAACATCCCACGTTCATATGCAACTACGGCTAGTGTCATAATTTTGCTGAGAGAGGCAATCTAGGTTACTCTATGCGGACAACATGTTGAAGTGTGTAAACATTAGAAATCTGCACAAAACATCTCAAGACAAACGTACTCAAGAATTTTTTTGTACTTATACTGTAGCGAAATTGCGACAACCAAGTATTTCGGGTTACTGTCGACAAGACATTCGTGCATAGAGTAATTATTATAACTAGAGATAATCTTTGACTCATCTAACGTTTCCTTTCACACTCTTCGTGGTGCGGTCGGTGTGATAGAGATATGTTTGACGAAAAGTGACTTACACCAGGTGGAAGTACAAGAACTTCTGACTTTAATTTGTCATGTCGTTTTGGTGAAAAACTGTGAAATTTAAATGTGTTTTACACTTTTTTATTGACTGTTATTGTTAGCATACATTTGTGTTGTATATAACACAATAATTTTAACACACAAAACGAAATGCCGCTATTGTTATTTTGTTCGTTGTTTTCAACCATTGCCTCTATCTGGTATTAGTAAAGCAATTCTTTTCAACATCCAACGCTCATATCACACCAGGCCAAAGCAAAAGAAAAGCTCTAGTTATAATAATTACTCTATGCCAAGGATTCGCAAAAATATTTGTCCAAGGATCCCCTCATATATTCGCTAAATCCCACTAATTCGTAAATCTAAAGCTAGAAATGTTCTAGATGTTCACAATTTTGATTTTATATGTTTCAATTATGACAAGAGTTACAAGTTTCCATCAGAGAGTAAACCAAAATTCCGAACGGTTTGCAAGATATGAGCCTGACAAAATAATCACTTTTTTGCGAAAATGACACCGAGGTCCCAAATCTTTGGGGGCCCATATATAAAAAAGTTCAAGAGACGCTGACGAGTTGGGTTCGAGAGACCCCGACAAATTCCATTCGAGAGTCACTGAATTATTAACCTTAAGATCAGGGGCATTCTCTTACTCTTCTTCTATTGGCCTATCTCGTTTTAACGGTCCACTTTTGAACCAACGATTAATTTTTGGTTGGTTTTTTGTAATGTCTAATCTAATGATATCTTGCGGATCCCCAGAGGTCCGCGGACCACCTGTTGGGAACCATTGCTCTATGCATTTGTGTATGTGTTTAAGTACGATGGAAGCGAAGTAGGAGTAGTAGTATTGTCTTTTTGTGTTCTACAGGTTTTGGTTTCCGCAACTTTGCTACAGTACATGTCTTGAAAAAAAGCAAATGTCTTGCATGACCATTCAAGACGTCTTGTGCAGATGCCTAGTAAACATGTAAATTTTCTCGGCCTTATGCATAAAGTTATGAGAGGTTTGAGAGAAGATTTATCATACAAGAAACGTCTCTGAGTACAGTGTCCGAAACCGGCGTTAATCGGATTTTTTAACTCTCGCAGTGTTTATGTTTGCTCTTAACATTAAATTAAATTAAAATGTTGTCGATATGAGAACAAAATTCTCATACTCCTGGTTCACATAGGGCAATCTTAGTTGCGCATATTTTTATAAATTCTCTTTTGAACTTGGTTTTACGTTCACACTGGGAAAGTTTGTTTGATCAATTTTTGCTTTCTTTAATTGAATTTGACTAATTTTCGTCTGCAGCCGACTACGCGTATAAAATTGCGGATGAGAAAATAAAACGAAGTAAAAGTACAGGCTAGTCTGTACCCCTTTCGATTCCGTTTCCCTCTCTCACCTATAAACTAAAGACTTGCGCAAGTAAAATTGCCCTGTGTGAACCAGGACATAAAATCGTGCCTAAACGATGTCAACATAATAAAAAATTTTGTAATTTAGACGATTTCTTAATATAGTTTCACAAAAATGTACGCTTTAATTATACAGGGTGTCTCAAAAGACAGTTTACATTTGTTAAGCTGACTGCCTGAACGCTTTGATTATGAGGGGCGCGCGGGTACACCAGTAGGTAGCCTGGCTCTTGGGAATTCAGTCACTATGAAGCGATTCTCAGAATAGAATATTCTACAGTATTCCAGGTTTTCATCACTTGAATGGGGCGTCCAGCATCCCTCTCATTCGAAAATGGTTCAAAAAATTTGAAGAGACCAGTTCAACACTACAAAAGTCAAAATCTGGGCGGACAAAAGAACGGAGAGTGGAGAGTGTCCACCAGTCTGTTCGTGAGGACCCGAATCATACAATTTGGAAGCGGTCATTGGAAATTTTACCGTCCGACTAAATAAATGCCGTGAACGCAAAGGTTTACATTTAGACGATATTATTTTTAAAAATTAATTCCCAAATACTGTACTTATACTTTGATAATTATATATAAAATATATAATATATTAAAGACATCTGATTTTTTATTTTATCTACCCACAAAATATAAACTTTATTTTGAAACACCCTGTATTATTATTAGAAGCTATAAGTATTACACGTACTGTGGTTTGGTTGTATGAATAAGGTTGCATGTTCGTGTTGGACAGTTCGTGAGTGTGCACGATGAAGTGGCTCTTCGTCTAACTCTTGTGGATTTGTGTTCGTCGTGCCACTTGATTGGCATTAGAGTGTCCAAAACCGAAAAAAACGTAATTTTCGAACAAACCGTAAACCGGTTATTTGACGTAGGTTAACCGGTTTTACCCGATTTGTATTATAAAAATACATGGTTTCCCATTACATCCCATGAAGGGACAGGGGAGAGCCGCCGGTGGTGCAATGGAACGCTGCTCTGACCACCTTAAATTTCTTTCGGCGGCGGTCACCTCGCAAGGTGGCGGCGACACTATCGGGTAATAATAATTCTCAAAATACCTTTCGGATTCGGTGTAAAACTGTAGGTGCCAATTAGTGAGCGAAAACTGGAAAGCGTACATCTCAGTGATTGTGAGAAGCCCTCCCCTCTCCCGATTTGTATTAATATCCTTAAAAAATTAATAATAAATTAAATGATTGTCGAATTTTAATGAAATTTTGGATTAGGAAATATGATTTCTATTTTCAAATACAATTTTATGCTTCAATAAGTTTTAAATGTCATTTCCAACCAATTTTTTTATTCAAATTTCAAAATGATTATATGATTTGAAAAAGAATTTATTATTTTTTTTTTTTAAATTTCGTAATGTAAATTATTTTATAACAATTTCTTTCAAATTTGGTATTTGGAATTTGGTTTTGGAATTTGATTTTGGAATTTAAATGAGTAAAATTTCAATTTGAATAAAACTTTTAAATTTTTTATTAAACTCCTCGCATGAATATGATTTTAATTTTAGTTTAAAATTATACATTTAGTTTAGAATAAAATCAAATAGAGTTGGAGTAAATTTGGAGTTTTAAACACGAATAAGTGTAGGAAATGGTTGCTAAACAAATGTATTGAAAGGCTAAATTGTGCAATTTAATTAAAATCAAAAAACCAAAAAAACCGGTTCCATAGGTTTTTAGCAAAATTGAAAACCGAAAATCAGTTTAATGAAAAACTGATTTATCGAACAGACCGAAAACCGATTTTTAAAAAATTCTGGTTTTTTGGACACTAATTGTCATTTAAATAGTTTTAAGTCGATAGTTTGGGAGACTCTTTGATGGCTGATTTTAAGTCTTTAGACACTTCCTTTGTGACACACATTTCGGAAAAAGATCACAATTTATATCATCGCTATGATCAAACATTTCCTCTTTTATTGTGTCATAAAAATTAATAAATTGATGGATTTATTTAATAAAATAAACCCAGTTATTTTTCTATCCAAAATAGAAAATGTTATGATGTATTTATGTCAAATTTTTTTAAAGATAATTATTGTTGTCATTTTTATTATTTTCTTTGGTCGTTAGTAATTAATAACAATTTAATGTTTTGTATCTCTTGTTGTATTTTATTCTTCTTATTCCTCGCAATATCAATTATTTTATAACGCAATAGTCTTCCATATCGGAGAAGAGCAAATTAATTGATATTGTGCCTTTTTATACCGGATGCTGGCGTAGAAAAAAGGTACACACATACATACATATTTTACTTGTTCATACATACATATATATTACAATCGAATAAACACTTATAATATAAACACATGTTTGAGCTTTTATTAGTATAACTTGTGGCGGGATACTGTACGTTATTAGCCTAAAGTCAAGTTTATGTAGACAATGTGCATAATGTAATATGAGCCATATGTTTACCTACACCTACCTACCTAACCTAACCTATCTATTGTTATCTTTGAAAGTTTACTCTTAACTTTTTGGCTTTTATTTTTGTTTTGTGTATTTCCTTTATTGCTAAGTTCATGCTTGTTTTGATTCTGCCCACAATCCGCTGGTTTGTTTTCATTTGCGATTTGTTTGGCTTTAACTCCACAATCACCTACACATCTTGGCTACAGCCCGACAATCAATGAGTGAATGAAAATATTAATGACACCACAACTTTGCAAATTTTAGACAGCTTTTCTATGACTCCAAGGTGGGATATTGTCGAACAAGACAGAAAGTTGGAGAGGGAAGAGGGTGTGTTTATTTTGGCGTCTCATTATTTGATAAATTGCTTTGAGAATTATAATTATTCGAATTAATTAAATTTTTGAAATATTAACAACAACGTGCGTTTTAAATACGAAGAAAACAAAAACAATTTTGTTTTTAATTTCAAGTAAAAAAATATTTTTTGGTCGTTTGGTTTCGTTTTAAGGTTTATATTATTAACAATAGATTGATTTCTCACAAATAGATAGAGTCATCCAATGTAGTACGAGTATTTAACTAATGACGCTTTTGTTGCGTCACAATTCAAATCGAAGAACAGTGGACACATTCCTTACCTATTTAAGGTATTTATTTTGCGGATTTTGCTATTTATATCGCTGGCCTAATAATAAACAAAAGCAAATATTGATGATCGAAATTGGTTTATTATTTTTCAAAATATTGCGGATGCGTTTGAACCAATTTTCGAAGCACTTTTGCCACTCCACACGAGGTAACTCCAAAACATGAGTTTTCAACCCATCAACCTCTTCTTCAGGCGTCAAAAAAGTTGTCGAGACAATTTGATTGTATGTGATTCGATCTGCATTTGTTTTTCTATAAGATTTTTAGTTTTAATAAAAAAATGAAACAGTCGAAACTGGGATTTGAACTCACATTGGCGGACGAGATCGTTTCGAAGATTGTGAGTCTTCTCATCAGCGCCTTAAGCCCGATATTCAGTTTTTATGAAATTTTATGAAAATATCGTTTTCATGAACCGAAAATTTCGCTCACTTTTCATTTGCTCGGTACACTCAGTTCTTTGCGAAAATTTCGTAGGCAAAATCAATTACAGGGTTGTTACGCCAAAGTTATTTCGTACGGAAACCAATTGTTTGGAACCGAAATTTGACATTTTGATAATTTTAACAAACAACAGTAACAACACATGCGTTAAAAATAAAATGCAGTGCGTAGAGGAATTAGAAATAAAATATTTGGAAGGTAAATCAAAGATAGGTGGTAACTCTCCGCGACAAAAATTTTCGTTTGGAGATAAATGATATAAGAAGTACGTGTATAAATAATAACAAAAATTTCATGAACCAAAAATTTCGCTCACTTTTCATTTGCTCGATACTCAGTTCTTTGCGAAAATTTCGTAGGCAACTTCAATTACAGGGTTGTTATTTCGTAACAGACACATTTTCTTTGTTTTTAATGTGCGGGAAGAAAAAGAAATCATTAGGTGCCAAATCAGAACTACAAGGCGTATAACCCATCAAATCAATGTTTTTGCTGGTCAAATACACGTTTGTTTTGAGGCGATGTGTGAGACCTAGAATTGTCGTTATAGAAAATGATTCTTCATTGCGGCTTCGTTTTCCTCAGTTCACCAACATCTTCTGGCAAACAAATGGTTGTGTGCCATTCAGAATTAACCGTCCTACGGTGCTCTAATGGAACTGTTGCCACTTGACCAGCTATGCCGAAAAAGCAGGTAACCATGTGCTTTGAACTGCCTCGTGCGCGAACAACTTTTGTTGGATTTGGCTTGTCTTGGAAGACTCATACATTCGATTTCTGTTTAGTCTCAGGTTCATACGCATATATCCATGATTTGTCGCCTGTTGTGATCCTACTTATATACTAGATAGATGTCTTTTGAAGTACAACCATTGAATTTTTTCAACATTTCCTTGCACCAATCGACTCGAGTCTTTTTTCGAGCGATTGAGAAAGTATGCGACGATATCCCTCGAGCAAATTTGTTTTTACGGCCAATTGTTGAAGCCTGCGTGTGGAAGTAATGCCCAAGATTACCTCTATCTCACGCTATGCTGCCAGGCTATCTTGCAACACCAGTTCACGCACAGCATCTATATTTGCTGGAACTGCAACCGATTTTGAACGACCTGCACGAAACGTTTCCTGAAACGAACGTAGGCCCCAATTAAATACATTATACGAGGGTTACACATTTATATTTATACGGCATTTACACCAAACAAGATAACGGCTTTCGAAGGTTACCTCCGTTAACCCGCGCTAACCCAGAAGATTACTCATACAATTTTAATCTGTAGAAACTGAAGTTTAATTTTTAACATCATTTTAAACTGGTGTACACTTTGATGCAACACTGTTAGTTACTAAAAAAATGCAACCATAATAAAAACATACACAAAAAATCAACTGTTTAACAGATGAAAACCGTTCGAACATTTTTCGACGCGTCCCCTCCACCAAAACTTTTTTGAAGCTAACGCCGCCCCCAATATAAATGGTTCTTAATGATTTAAACTGTGAGCTGATTTTATCGACTGTCCCATTTGATCCGCTGATCCAATTTTAAAAGTTGAGTTATGTCGAAAATATCCCAAATTTGTACAAAACTGGCAAAACCAATAGCCGCCAACTTAATTTTTCTGTTGTGCCGCCATCTTTGATAATTTTGTCTCGGCGGGGAGTTTTTCTACGCGCGGAGTTGCCATCTGAAATGTCAATTTAATTTCAAATTGGGTGGTATAAACGGCAAAGGTTAGAGAATAAGGTTATCGCTATCCTGGTCGCGATAAACGGAGGTGTAAATGCGTTATTAGGATTCTGGCAATACTAGTGTTGCCAGATGCAGACTGCAACTTTCATTGGAAAGTTTGACATTTTTTTAGTATAAATATACCTAAAACGTTTTCACTTTCGAGCACTATTTGTTGTGTTGAAAAATTCCTGTCGGTCAAAAAATTGAATTAACCCGTGAAAATTTTCTTGCGATGATTTTTTACGATTTTCGGCGTGGTTTATCGAGACAAGAGTGTCTCAATTAACTTGTTTCCACTTTTGGTGATTAAGCACCATCAAAAACCACTGTAAATCGCTGGTACCATGAGTTCAGTCCCGGGCGCCGTTCGCTCCAGGATGAATTACGTGAAGATCGTCCAACTTCGGTGGGTTTGCCGGAAACCATCGATGCTGTGCGTGAACTGATAAAGCAAGACCGACTTGTGACATACGTGAGATTGAGGCATCCTTGGGCATTAGTATGACAAGCATCAATGAGATATTACTCGTACATGTTACTTGGCCGTGAAAAAAATTTGTTCTCGTTGGATCCCACATAATTTGACGAATGCTCGAAAAAGGCTGGTGTCGATTGGAGCAAAGAAATGTTGAAAAAATACAACCGTGGTAGCTCAAATGCAGTGTATAACATGGTCACAGTTGACGAATCATGTATACTCGTATATGCATATGAGCCCGAAACAAAACAGCAATCGACCGTAGGCGTTTTTCAAAACGAGTTGAATCCAAAGAAAGTTGTTCGTGGAAGAAACACATCGAAGCAAATGATCGAGGTTGTTTTTCGGTTTAAGCGGTCATGTGGCCACAGTTCCTTTAGTGGAACGTAAGACGATAAATTTTGAGTGGTATACCACCATATTTTTGCCAACAGTGTTGGAAGAAATAAAGAAAAATAACAAGAAAGAGGGATAATTTTGCATCGGGACAATGCGAGCTGTCACACATCAGCTGAAACAATGGGCTATTTGAGCACTCAACATGTCAAATTGATGGGTCATCCGCCATAAAGCCCTGATTTGGCACCCAATGACTTCTTTTTACTGCGTGGTTAACGTTTTTCGACGCCCGAAGCAGCTGTTGAAGCGTTCAAAAACCATGTTTTGGAGGTATCTCAATCGGAGTGGAAAAAGTGCTTCGAAAATTGGTTTGAGCGCATCCAAAAGTGTATTGATCTTCACGGACAATATTTTGAAAAACAATAAAACCATTTCCAATGAGAAATTATTGTTTTTTATTGCTGGACAGGAAATATAAATAACAAGTTTTTCACTGTACAGTACCATGTCGAAAGAAGTGAAAAATTTCCACGAGTTTATCTTTTTTTGACTGAGATAAATTTTTTTGAATCACTGAAAACCCAGAAATAATGCTCACTCTTGACACGTTCCGTTGATTTAAAAACTGTAACTCTTTCCAATGGTGTTGCCAGATAGCACCTGGCAACACTAAAAATTGCCTAAGCCAAATTGACATTTTTGAATTTCTATTGGAAATGCTTTTTCCGTGAACTAGTATTCTTTAAAACTAATTTGACCGCTTTATACCTGGCTTATATTCGAGATTGGTTTGCATTATTCAATTCTTGTACACTTATGCTATTTTTTTTTTTAAATTTATTTATCCTTAATGCTATATCTTGAAAACTATCAAGAGAATTTATATCAATTCCAAAACTTTTGTACTTACATCTTATGCCCATTGTAAAGCACCCAAAAGTATTTCTTGTTTTGGACTAGATTCGAAAATTACAGTTATCCCTTTAGTCTGCGCCGGCCATGTGACCAAATCCCACAAAAGACATTCACTCCCTTCCTTCTTGTGATATTAATGCCTTTGATAGGTTATTTTTTTCTGTTCACCATTTTTTTTTTTAGGTTTGGTAGTTGGTCTTGGAAAAAGCTCAGAAATACTATTGATTTTTTTATTGCATATGCTAGATAGATATGTACGATATATATTTTTCTATGTAGTATGCAGCGATACAGTGAGGGGTAAAAGTATTTGTTCAAATGTTACTCACGACTTATGAGAATATTTATTGAAAATAATACTTCGTCCATTTTACGGTCAACATAATCGGTCTAGTGTAGCAAGCAATTCGTGCATTTATTCATCGTTTTCGCATTAATTTGATTCGTCTTGATTCAAATCCATCAACAAGGCAAAGAAATATGCGTGCCGAAGAGAATATTGCTGCTGTAGCGCTAAACACCAACGACATTTGGTTCCAACAAGACGACGCAACTTGCCACACAGCGCGGTTAAGAATCGAATTATTGCAAAATAAATTTGGTGACAACTGTGTTTCCAGAAGTGGTTCTGTTCACTGGCCTGTGGGATTTAACGCATTTGTTTATGCCAACAAACCAGCAACTCTTGAAGCATTGGTCGCAAATATTCAAGCCACCATTGACGCCATACGACCAGATTTATTGGAAAAAATAGTCAACAATTTTACTGATCGAATGGACCATGTAACTCGTAGTCGTGGCGGGCATATGCCGGAAATCATATTTAAAAAATAGATGTCATGAAATTATGTACCAGATTATAAAAAAAATCATTGCAACAATATTTCTGTCTAGTACTATCATTTTAAGTTCTCATGCTGATAAAAAAACACCCGTTCCAAATTATAAAAGTCCTTTAAATTTAAGAAAAGTTAAAAATTTCCCAACTAAAGGTGTTTTTTTTTTTTTGCTTAGATAGAACTTACGAAAGTGTTAGCTGTCATACGAACAATCATACTGCGCTCACTTTTTGACATTTATCATCACTATACTCTGGTAAATCATCATGAATAGATTCACCACAGAGCAATATTACAGAGTCTCCATTACCCTCTTCGATGCCTCTTCATGACGACGAGGTAGTAGGCCATTTCATCGAGTTCGAGTTGCTTTGGTAATTTACTCTTTGGTTGGCATAATACGGGCAGAAATAAAAGGGAATGCGTATTTTCGTTCGATGCAAACATAATTTAGCTGTCATTAGTATCGATCAAACACTTTTAAACTTAGTTTGCTGCATGTCTCTAATCTGTATGTCTTCTTTGGTCTCTCATTCTACATCATATCCCTAGTGGCTTTTCGATTAGATGTGCCGTAGAAACCCCCTGGATTCACACTTGATCAACGCTCCAAATTATACAAATTTACTTTGAAATTCAGTCATCGGTGGCAAAATTGAACTTATTTCTTCAAAAATAAAGTCGGAGCTCGCGTTACGGTCAATGGACATCGTTACTGCACCATCATAAATGATTTTTTGTTTGAAAATATGGATGACATTAATCCGAGCGAAATGTGGTTTCAACGGCATTACGGCGACCGCAACCATCGATTTATTGAAATCAAAATTTGGCGATAAGTTGATTTCCAGAAATGAACCTGTCACTTGGCCTCCAAGGTAGTGCTATTTGACTCCCCTCGATTATTTCCTGTGGGGCTACGTGAAGTCACTGGTTAATGCTGATAAACCAGAAACAATTGACGCCTTGGAGGTCGAAATTGTACGTATTATTCGTGACATACGGCCAGTAATGCTCGAAAAAGTGACCCAAAATTGGACGACAAAATCATTTTCAAATATTAATGCCATGTATTGATTTTTCGAATAATTTTTTGTGATATTTCTTTTCAATTTCTATCCCACTTAAAAAACACCCTTTATTAAATTTTTCTTTCAGCGACGGTCACCTCACTTAGTTATGGCGACATTATAGAGTACTTAGCCATGAAAAATACCGTTCGGAACCGGTGTAAAACTATAGGTTCCCACCAGTCAGTAAAAACAGTTTGTGAGAAGCTCTCTCCAATACCTTCGTGGGATGTAATGGGATATAGTTTGTTTTCTATTATAACACATGGATGGGACTTTTACAACATAGACTATAAGTCAATCGATCGCTTACAATTGACGGAAAAAATTTAAAAACATCTCATTGCTTCCATACCTTTGTACAAATATTACCTAAATCTCATAGAACATCACCTTCCAATGATCGCATATAATAATGACGCTTACTTTTGGCCCTCACTGCGCATTCATTTGTAGCAACGTTCGCTGTTGCACTACTCGCTATTATTGCAATTTTCAAAAGAAGAAATATTGATTTGAAATTATTTTTTTGTGCATTCATTTTGATTTGATTTTGTTGCCTGCCATCTTCTGTATCTGACATTCAAATGTCAGCCAGTTGCTCTTCAAAGTTCATATGCTTTTTTGTTAGGTTTCTAACGTAGTCTTTGTGTAGGTCTTCAATGGCCATAACATTCCACCAGCCAGATCTATGCTATCGTACTTTACTGCTATACACTGACAAATATTTTAATACATTTTGTTCTTTATCTTAGCATAAAATCCTTTACAGTTTAAGCTAAATTTCAAAACTATTATTGCATAGTTTTATTCACCATACAACACCAGTGCATGGCTGATAACTTAATAATTATTATTTTTAAATTTACAGTCGAATAAGCCGCCGCACTCGAATGCCACAAATGGTGGCCATACTATATCATCGAGCACAGATCGTGTGCCGCCCATTGGTGGCTATCAATGGCCAATGGATCAAACACCTGGTGTAATGGGTCTGAAAAATCATGGAAATACATGTTTTATGAATGCTGTCTTGCAATGCCTTAGCCATACGGATATATTGGCGGAATACTTTGTCTTGGACCAGTATAAGGTAAGTGTATTTTAAAATTGTCGAAAACAATTGTAATTTGTGTAAAAAACAAAAAACTTATCTATTCGAGTCATTATTAATGGCAAATTGTATAGATGAATGATGTGACGTACAGTGGGACAATGGAGGTGAATAAAATTGTAAATATTCGAACTACATAATTATTTTTTTTTTTAATATTTGAATATTGTTTTTTTATTATATCAGTGACCAAGCTAAACCCTCTTCAAGCTTACAATAGGGCTGCTTTTTTTATTCCCTGCTAAACTAATTTATCGACCACTTTGTATGGGGAGCTACGCGATTTTAAGCTGCTCCCCATACAAAGTCGTCGAAAATGAGTTTAGCGGGAAATAAAAAAAAACACGCTTAATATATAAAATTTCTAAGAAATAACAATGTTAAATAATGTTCCACCAACTAGTTCTGGATGATAAAGTCAAATATATTTAATAATTTTACTAATTTAAATTTAAGTCTTAATTTATTTTAAACATTAAAAGGAAAACTAAAGTTGTGTATTTCTAGGAAATTTTATAATAAACAAGTTAAAAATGTCTAGGCAACATTTAAAATTATAAATAACTTTACCATTGTCATAAAAACACACACAAACATAGAAACATAGCATATTTTTATAAAACATATACATTAGGGTTAGTCACTTTTATGATTTTTGTCGATTATCGAATTGCTCTCGCAATATGATGTAGGGCATGGAAAACCATGAAGAACTGCATGTTTACTTTTTTGAAATGGTAAGAAAACCTTCCCCGTAAAATGCATTTACTTTTGCTAGAAATTAATGTTTTTATTTTCCATTTTTTGTGGTATAAAGAATTTAAAAAAAATCTTTTTTTCGTAGGTTGACCTTCAAATGTCATTTCTTACATAATTTTGGTACGCTGAACACGAATCTGCAATTTAATTGATAGCTCCTGTAGTTTTTGAGATATGGTGATTATAAAATTTGCAAAGATGTTCTTTGTGAATAATTTTTGCCATTTTTGTTTTGCTATAAGTGCACTAAAAAGTCTGAACGTAATTATTTAGAGGACTAATTTTTATATAAACTGCCTTTTGTAAAAATTCATTCTTTTAATATTACTGAAGTAGACGGCTTATAATTTAATGTCCAGTCAAAATGATTTTAGTATGTTTTGAAAATTCGAATCTGATATAATAATGTCGTTCAAAATAAGCGGAAATTGTGTGGAAAAAACCGCGTCAAATGGAAGCAGAATTTCAATGGAAGTAAAACACCAACAATTGAACAAGTGAATGCTCCGCTCTTTTACAACTATGAAATTCCTAAAGAAAGTGCAATCATCGGAAGATATATTGCATTAAATGTCCTTCACAAATTAAAGGATAAAAGAGTTCATATTGTATCGGGCGAATTAAAAAAACTGTGGACAAAAATTAATAAAGAAGCCGTAGAAATTAAAAACATATATAACAAAGTGTTGAATTTGATTAACACATATTATAAATCCCAAAAAAGTAAAAAAATGCAATAGTTTCGAAAAACCGTTCGATATATCTTAAAATACAAAAAATCGTGTGATAAAAAAAAACGAAATCGCAAAACATAGTACATGAAATTGATTTCATTTCTGAGATTACTGACCAAGAATAAAGTGAAAGCGAGGACTATATCCCTACTTATACAGCAAAATCTACAATATCACCAATTATTGCAGCTTCCTTGGTAATTAATATAAATATAAGTACTTCAAAGGCATCCTCGATTTGTAAGCAGTTGTCAGAGGCTGGAGTTAATATACCAACGCCTTCACAGAAAACCATACACCGACATGTTAAAAAGATTGTAGAACGAAAGGAAATTACGTATAAACAGAATTTGAATTTTAGTCAATGGGCTCTTCATTTTGGTGACAAAAAAATCAATAAAAAGGAAATACAAGTAGTGGTTCTTAAAAATGAAACAGAAGAAATAAAATTAGGAGTACTTGTCGTTGAAGATGGAAGAGCGTCTACAATATTTAATGGTATCAAAGGGTTACTTGATAAATTTAATTTATGGGCATCTATCAAAATGATTATAATTGATACTACATGCGTTAAAACTGGTAAAAAAGGCGGAGTTGTTCGATTGCTGCAAGACCACGTCAAGTCTCTTTCACTACCCTCACCTAAATATATTGGGTGCCAGCATCATATACTGGACTTAATATTGCGACATGCAATGGATGAGATTTTGGGAGGGAAAACTTTTTTTTTTTTTAAATCGAGCGAACCCATCGCCGCCACTCTTACCCGCCCTTACCGACCGAGAGGGCCACGTCCCCATAACGTGAGGACAGCGTACACATTATAGACCGGTCTATAACGGGATAGCAAGGATCATAAGTTCACACGTTGCAACCAACTACAGAAATTCTTCACCAGTTGGTATTACACTAACATAAATAAGTATAAAAGTACATCACGAGATATTAATATAACAGACTTCATAATATATAATAATTACGAGCAAAACGAAAACCAAATGATAAATCAGACAGACAGACAGATAGTAAGGATAAAGTAAATTTACATACGTAAAGGAATATATAGCACTAATGCAATCTGTTCAAATGACAAATTATCCTAGACTTTGTAGTTTCCCAACTACCAGTGAAATCAATAAACTGATATAGCTCATTAAATCACGACACATTCTCCTAACTGGATCAAAGGACGCATAATTCGAACGCTGAAACTCGATGTGAATGAGTTTATAGTACCTCGTGGGTCTCAATGGGACATTTATGAAAATCTTAGATAACAGAAATTCAGAACATATACATCCATCAATTATCTTCAAAACTGTAATAGAGTTTATCCTGGTACGTCTACTACTAAGAGTCGGCAATCTGATCAATGCTAGTCTACTGCTATACGAAGGAAGATTATGGTTCGGGTTCCATTGAAGGTTTCTGAGACAAAAAATGAGAAACTATTTCTGGAACGATTCAATCATATTAACATACAAATTGTACTGGGATCCCAAACAACAGATCCATATTCGAGAATAGGGCGGACTAGTGAAGTAAAAAGATTTTTCGTAACGTAGGGATCTGAATATTGAATATATAGTGGTGTGCGATGAAATAGAGTCACACACTCGTCAAAACTTTTATTCTCTGCAAATCAGTGGTCCAAGATGTTTCATGTCAAGAAATTCTGAACCTGATTGACCGGTTCTCTGCTGAATATAATGCCGTCATTTTTAATAAATTTTGTACACTACTGTTCTCCAGGTCAGTGTCAGTATTTTAAAGGCTATGTAATGACGTGTGCTATAAAATAGAGTCAATTACAAAAAAATATATTTTTTTTTGAAATGGTTAATGGTGGTTTGGATTTGAATTTGAAAACAAAGTTTAGCTTCTAAATATGATTAATGTTTATTAGTAGTATTAATAAATTGTCATTATTGACGTTCCAAAATGGGCCGATGTAAATATTGCAATCATGAGCGCCAAGAACGAATAAAAGAGACGATAAAAGAATTCAGAAGCTACATTCAAATTACTGACATAATTGGATGCTCAAAGAAAATTTTGGAGACCGGAATAAAATATAACCCCAATCCAGGAAACATACGGTAAAACCCTGAAAATTACAGAACATTTGGAACCAAAAATATTGCGCCACGTAGAGTTTGACTTTTGTTACCTCTTCCGCCCTTAAAGGGCAATACGATCGGGATTTTGACACCTCTACATTAAGAAAAATGCTAACTAAAAACAATTTAAAGGCAAAAAGTGTCCGAAAAGTTCCATTTCTGTTCAAACGGAACGTTCAAAAAATTTTACATTTTGCCAAGGGGCATGTGAAATAGTCCGTACGCAAATGGCGAAATATTTTGAGGACAGCTGAAACTAAAGTGAGATTGGGTAATTATGATAAGAGTAATCTTCCTGTACGAAGACCTTCCAACACCGAATTCAGGCCCCAGAACACAATCCAAACAATTAAACGTGGTAGCGGAAACATAATGGTACGGGGTTGTTACTCTTACATTGGGACAGAACCTTTATTCCAAATTGAACAGACAATGGACGCTGCATATTATACCACTGTATTAAAAAAAAAAACATCATGATGCCTTGTGCTAAATGGGAAATGCCGCTTCGGTGGGTGTTTCAACATAATATCGACCCCAAACACACATCGAAGCGAACAAAAGCTTCGTTTGAAAATAATAGTGTCATAGTTTTAAGATGGTCTATGCAGTCGCCGGGCTTAAATCCTAGTCAGAATTTGTGGCGAGACATTAAAGTGTCTAATAAATCAATTTAATAAAGATGAACTTATGACACTGGTACAATCGGCGTGGAAAACATGACTTGTTGAGACCTGATGATTCAATGTCAAGGCATTTCTTAGCTGTGATAAAAATTAATAGTTATTTCATAAAGTACTGAGATAATATAAAGGATTAATGAAACATACATTTTATTTAACAAAGCTATTTATTCTAGTTCAGATGATGAATCGCGATGACTCTATTTTAATTCACAGGCAAAACGGGGCATTTTGAAATACTTTGATTTATACCTAATGATATAATTTTAAATTACGACATTAATGTTCTAAAATGTTATATCTAGTTCTTAATTGAACAATTAAAAATAAAAGCTATAAACAAAATTTAATTTTTCTACATTTGTTTTTGTTTTGAAAATGTTGATTAGTGTTGACTCTATTTCATCGCACACCACTGTAAGTATAAAAAGGAGTTGTATTCAACATGTGTATTGATTACTGGCGCCTGGTTTGATGTATAGTTTTCTGACCATCGTTTCAATGTAAAGAACTATGAAAATTTAAAACCAGCCACAATTCCTTTTAAAAAACCTCACTCTTGCTTTCTAAAACATTGGGTGACGGAAGAATCAGCAATTCTTCGGCAACAAAGAAGCAACATATGTACAGAAAGGTTCATCAATGTTGTTCAAGATATTTTCCCACTTTGTAAATCTACACGAGCTTTAAATTTGAAGTTTATATCCCACAAATAAATATCATCTTCACATTTATAAAAAAATAATAAATTAAACTTTATACACTGCCTATTTAGTTGGTCTACCAAATGGTGCTCTCTGTATTGCTTGCTAGTACCTTCATAAAAGTGTATGTATTTGAAACACGTTGTTTCCTAAAAATAAACATATAAGGTATTTGGTTTATATAAACGATTTAACTGCTGTGTTTCTACATAAACACTTAGCTAATTATTACACACAAATTACAACATATGTCTTTAACTTACTGTTGTTTTATGGAAAAATTAACATGTTATTCATGCGAAAACATAAAAATAAGACAATGCATTTCTACAATATGCAGTTTGTTAAAAAATATATTCTTCTAAATAATTACCTTCAGACGGTTTAAGTGCGCACTTATAGCAAATCAAAAATTGCAAAAATTATTCACAAGTAACAACTTTTTCAAATTTTGTAATCGCCATATCTCAAAAACTACATGAGGTATCTACAATAAAATAGCAGATTCGTGTTCAGCGTGCCAAAATTATGTAAGGAACGAAATTTGAAGGTTCAACTACGAAAAAAAAAATTTTTCTCAAATTTTTAATATCACAAAAAATTTAAAATAAAAAAAATCGGTTTCGACCAAAAGTCAATGCATTTTACGGGGAAGGTTTTTTCACCATTTCCAAAAACTAAAACTAAACTACCTCATACTGCGAGAGCATTCTTCGCAAAAAAAACTGACTAACCCTAATATACATATTTAAATTATTGTAATAAAACAAAATCTAAAAGAATATGACAGTTTGAAGTAGTTAGGTCTAACGAGCATTATGATGAAATATAAATGAACAAATTTTTACCGAAAATGGAGTTAAAAAAGAAGCAATTTGAAGTGACGTCCACGATTACATTGGATACGAGGGTTGCTATTTATATTTCGGGTCCACCAATATAAAAACAATCATTTATCATTGGAAATGGTTGTATTGTTTATCAAAATATTCTCCGTGAAGATCAATACGCTTTTGTGCATGCGCTCAAATCAATTTTCGAAGCATTTTTTGCACTCCGATTGAGACACCTCCAAAACATGGTTTTTGAACGCTGCAGCAGCTGCTTCGGGCGTCGAAAAGCGTTGACCACACATTAAAAAGAAGTTATTGGGTGTCAAAACAGGGCTGTACGGCAGATGACGTGTCAATTCGACATAATGAGTGCACAAATAGCCCGTTGTTTCAGTTGATGTGTGAGAGCTCGCATTGTCCTGATGCGAAATGATCCGTCTTCTCTTGTTGTTTTTCCTTATTTCTTCGAACACTGTTGGCAAATAGATGGTGGTGTACCACTCAGAATTGACCATCCTACGTTCCACTGAAGGCACTGTGGCCATATGACCGGTAATACCGAAAAAACGCGATCTTTTGCTTCGATGTGTTTCTTCCACGAACAACTTTTCTTGGATGTAGCTCGTCTTGAAAGACCCATACGGTCGAAGGCGGTTCTGTTTCGGGCTCATATGCATAGATTCGTCACATGTGACGATGTTATACACAGAATTTCAGTTACCGCGGTTGTAGTTTTTCAACATTTCTTTGCTCCAATCGACACGAGCCTCTTTTTTGAGCATTCGTCAAATTATGTGGGGCCCCACGAGAACAAATCTTTTCCACGGTCAAATGAACATGCAATATATTATTGATGTTTATCATACTAATGCCCAAGAATGCCTTAATCTCACGGTATGTCACATGTCGGTCTTGCTTTATCAGTTCACGCACAGCATCGATGGTTTCCGGCAATACGACCGATGTTGGAAGACGTTCACGAAATTCATCGTGGAGCGAACGGCGTCCGAGACTGAACTCTTGGTACCAGCGATTTTCTGTGGGTTTTGATGGTGTTTCATAACCAGAAGTCGAAACAAGTTGATTGAGACACTATTGTCTCGATAATCCACGCCGAAAGTCGTAAAAAATCATCGCTCGAAAATTTTCACATGTTAATTTCATTTTTTGACTGAGATGAATTTTTCAACACACTGTAAATACAAAAAATAGTGCTCGTAAGTGAAAACGTTCTATGTATGTTTATGCCAATAAAAATGTCAAACATTCCAATGGAAGTTCCAGTTTGTATCTGGCAACACTAGTATTGCCAGGAACCAAAATATAAATAGCAACCCTCGTATTTACTTTTATAATAGTAGTAAATGTATATGAAGACTCGTAATAAATCTACTTTTGTGGAGATATGTATGTTACATGTATCATTGGGTTCCTTTGTCCCACAGTGCTGCATCGAAACAAACCAAATCAATGTATCTAACTTGTACCAAATTATAGTACATTTCTAATAACTATAGCAAGCTGTAGTAGGATCGAATAACTAATATCGTATAAATTGTTGCAATATAATATTTTACTTTTACATTTTAGGCTGATTTGAAGAGGCGAAATAAAATCAATTCACGAAAATTCGGTACAAAAGGTGAATTAACCGAACAGTTGGCAAATGTCTTGAAAGCCTTATGGACCTGTAAAAACGAAAGTGATCATAGCACTAGTTTTAAGGTAATTATTTTATTTATTTACTACTTCACCAGTTGTAATTAAAAATTATTAAATATTTTCTTTGTTTCTTTCACATCTTAAGGCTGTTGTCGATCGTTATGGTTCACAATTTCGTAGTTCTACACAACATGATGCTCAAGAATTTCTCTTTTGGCTTTTGGATAAAGTTCATGAAGATTTAAACACCGCCACAAAACGACGTTATAAAAGTGTCAAGGTGAGTGATTTATATGTCTGTTATAGTGTATTTTTATTATTTAACTAGAAATATACGAGTACTTGTTACTTGTGTCATAGTGGCAAATCTCTCTCACTCAAATGTTTAAACACTTTCATTAGCGTTATATTGATAACGACGTTGTTGTAGTTGGTAACGTAAGAGTAAGGTCACTTCATATTTTTTATTGGGGCGGCGTGTGGGGGTGACGTACTTATTGTAAAGTATATAATCTCTGTACTCGTGTATTTTTGCAATTTTTATATGCAGTGTTTTTTTTATATTAGTATCCTCAGAGCAATAGTTAATATTTAAAAAATTCGTAAGAATATTTAACATTTAAGTATGACGACTCTTTCTACCAACAAACATTTGGTATACCAATGGGAAATCCACTATCTCCGACGATAGCAGATATAATTTTGTACAAAAATTTAAATATTAAATTCATCGTAACGTATGTTGATGACATATTTGCAATTATTAGAGGTAGAGATCTTGGCATAATAGTGGAAGCGTTTACCACAACAAAATACAATTTACTGTTTAAATAGAGGAAAATAACTGCATTCCCTATCTGGACATGAAATTACATCGCGACGACAATACAATTATGTATATTCAACTGGTATGCGAAACCGACGTCCTCAGTGAGGATGATGAATTACCACTCCACCCAACCTAATTGACAAAAAATTAATACATTCGAACAACAGAACATAAGCAGCATGGTAGAATTATCTATTAGGTAGTTGCATTAGAAATTCCGTGGTAAAACTGTCAAAATTAAATGAATAATGAAAAACACTATGTACACAAAATGTTTAATTTAATAAGTTATTTATTAAGTTATGTTATAAATTGCATTTTGATTGAAATTCTTTGAAGTTTATTAACAAACAGAAATGGACAAAATCAAATTTGACAACTTACCCACGGAAAAGATGAAAAAACCAAAAATCAGCTGGGCTGACGCGTTTACACGATAGATAATTCTAACATGATAAAAAGAATATAGACATTTTTAACAACAACTGACTAAAACAAACATGGTGTCCCATAACATCCCACGAAGAGATTGGGGAGAGCTTCTCACAATCAGTGAGATGTGCGCTTTCCAGTTTTACACTCACTGATTGGGACCTACAGTTTTAAATCGGTTCCGAACGGTATTTTGAGAAGCTTTTTCATGGCTAAGTACTCGATAGTGTCGCCATCACTAAGCGAGGTGACCGTCGTCGAAAGAAAATATAAGGTGGTCTGAGCAGGGATCGAACCCACATTCTCATATACCAGAGCCGCGTACACTAACCATTGCACCACCGACGGTCAAATGACTACCCCTTGTATATAATAAACAACCTTATTGACAAATACGATATTACCGTGCAATAGACGACGGGAACACTCAAATAACACCTGACGTGAAAAAACGATTCTACAGCGTAACATACATATCGCAGTTAACAGAGAACTGTAAACTAAAGGAGACAATACCGAAGGAAAACACGATATATGCCCATAAACCAAATTCCACACTTCGATCAGTATTTAGTAAGGTTAAAGACAAAATGGGTGTACGACGACAACATGATCTAGTATATCAAATCGCATGTAAGGGTAATGACAACGAAATTTGTGGGCAAATATATATAGTTACCGCAAATCGACCTTTGAATACAAGACTCAGAATATGAGTCGGGCATAAAAAAGGAAAAGCAAACAACTGCATTGGTGCAACACATGACGAGCAACAAAATACAAGCCTGACTTTGAAAATGTACGAATAATGGACAAGGAAAAACGAACTAATACGAGATACAGATTATAGAGTCTGCGGATACAAAAACAAGCAAGAACAATGAAGAATAAGAGGACGTTGACGTTTAGTTAGTTCTGTGATATTAGGTTTAGGTTAGTTTAAGGACATGCATCCACTAGAGATCCGAAGTAGATGCTCCACTCAGATGCCAGGTGGCCCATTGTATTCATCCTTTAGAAAAAAATAAGAAGATATATAGAAAGAAGAATGGTTTAGTGTGAGAGTACAGAAAGGAAGGGAAGGGAGTGAGGGGATTTAGAGGGGAGTTATGGGGGTTCCAGAGAGAGGAGGGGTGATCATCCGCCCCCTGACGTCGCATCCAACGCAACCCCCTGATGAATCCTATCAGTTCCCCGATGTCAATGTTACCAATGGCATGCAGCCCTACCAATATCGGACCCCGTGGTACCGGGTTCTCCTAGACGACAAGACTGGACATTAACAGCAGAGGTGCTCCACTGTCTCAATCTCTTCCTCGTCCTCACATAATCATAAGAATTCGTTTTTTCCGGTAGTAAAACGGCCTGCGAATCCGCGCACATCAGTGTTCCGTCGCAACACAAATGAAAAGTCGCAAGATTGTAGAAGATGTTTCGTTTTACTCTCATCCAGTTTAGGCCAGATCTCCCTAGACACCTTACAGTCCGATCTCCTCGACCATTAGGATGCGGTATCGCATTGGACCCATTTGTCAATCAATCCTTAAAGGAAAGAGATCTAGTAGAGGGGGTCTAGTAGGCGCCAATAAGGACCGTTCCGCACTTGAATAGCCTATTTTCGCAAGAGAGTCCGCCATGCCGTTCCCACTATAGCCACTGCGGCTAGGAACCCAGCAGTCTTACTTTATAGGGAATTAGTGACGCAAGAGCTTTAATGCGCTCATATACCACTCTCGATTTGCACAGATTTGAGCTGATCACGTTGAATGGATTCAGCTTGTGAATCTGATCTACATACCTCTCTCGTGATCGGTAGAATTTCGGTCTAAAAGACGTTACAATTCATATCCACATCAAGGGATAGACATATTTGGACGTCTTGACCCTGTTCCAGTATCCATTTTAGATCCGTCAGTAAATACAGACAACCCCGTCATAGATGAGGGAATCCAATCTCCCCTGTCCATCGTGATCACCTCCGGCCCAGCTGGGAATATTCGCATCGGCATCATCTAATCTGATGTCTCTGAAAGATAGCCTCCTTGATCAACACTATCAATTCCAATAAGGACAGTTGCGTGACCAGACGAAGATTTGCGGCCAGAGGTGCTATTCGCCTAAGAGAATTGGCGAATAGTACCTCTAGCCGCACACCTGATGTCGAGAGGGGTGAAACCAAGCATTATCTCCAATGCTCCAATGGGGAGCTTTTCCGTCGTGTAGAGCCAATTAACCTTTTGGCCAGGATGGTACCGAGGTATTAGGCTTCGGAGGATAATGTGAGCACTACACCGCCTAACCTAGGTCGTCTAAATTCCCTAATTGTCCTTCTGTTCGTGAATAATACCAGCTCCGTCTTTTGGGGGTTTAAACCTTTAAACAGCTCTCGCCCCAGGCAGATAGTTTCCCAAAGCACTTTGCATTACATCACTGATGGTGGTCAAGTCCTTTTCCACGATGAGAATGACATCATTGGCGTATGCCACCACCTTAAGTTCCTTTCTGGCGAAATCTAGAAGAATATCCTTCACCACTAGTAGCCACAGTAATGGCGGTAAGACATCTCGTGCCACGGATGGCGGGTTTCGCACAGAGCTCATGCCCATTGATGAATTGATCATGCGACTTCCAAGCATATATTCCACTCAACCACAAAATTCGTCACTCCCAGTCTAACAAGTGAGCTCTTGATCACGCTAGACGTTACATTGTTAAAAGCGCCTTCAATGTCTAGGAAGGCACCCAAATAAAAGTCCCCATAACCCAGGTCGTGGCCGTCGGTGGTGCAATGGTATTGTGTGCGCCTATTGTACATGAGATCCTGGGTTCGATCCCTGCTCTGACCACCTTCAAATTTCTTTCGGCGGCGGTCACCTCGCATAGTGACGGCGACACTATCGAGTATATACCCATGACAAAGCTTCTCAAAATACCGTTCGGAATCGGTGTAAAACTGTAGGTCCCAATCAGTGAGTGAAAACTGGAAAGCGCACAGCTCAGTGATTGTGAGAAGCTCTCCCCTGTCCCTTCATGGGAAACCATTTTTTTTATAACCCAGGTTGCGCTCAATATATCTGTCAACTTCATGTAGGATACTTTCCACCGATCTACCCTTAAGGTAGGCATGCTGTCCCGAGCTAATACTGTTCGTAATGTGCAGGTCAATAATTCTCTCCAAAACTTTCAACTTTCTATAATACTTGGGAGCAGCGTGGCTTGTCTAACCCAATTTGGGTATGAAGACAACAAGCACCTCCATCCATTTATCCGGAACTATAACCATTTCAAGACTCGTTCTGTATATATCCATCAGGTGGGGAGCAATAAACCCCTCGCATTTCTGCTGTATTATCGGCAGGACACCATTAGGCCCTAGCGACTTCAACGTAGTTCCTATATGAGGTTCGTCAATTTGTCCACCTTATCGTTGATATTTGTCACTGTCGCGCACGGAGTGCTGTCAACATCTAGAGCCCTGCTGACAAGGTCAATAATTTTTTTGCAAATTTGTATTCCTCGGATTCCTAAAGGGGTTTTGTTTCCCTCCGGAAAAATCTATCGAAAATCATATACTGCCGTGTTCAATCATATACTGCAGGTATCAAGCCCAGATCGAATAATAAAATCAAAAACAGACTCACCTCTACTGTTTATATCTCCACTGCCCCATTGTGTGTTTTGAGCGTCCGCGTCCATGTCTGGAGGGAAAGATTGCGAAGCAGCTCATCTGGAGGTTTATTTTCCTCATACGGCAGATATACGGAGGACAGTATCAAACTCGACCAAGAGTTCGCCTCCATGTATGCCGTTGCAATGTCTTCTGTACTGAAATTAGATGAAAATATTAAGATGAGGTCTTTGCTAGCGAGTCAGGCTCGTACCTTTTCAGATGTGTTGTTATAGACGATGCCTAGATCAGCATTTCCTAGACCCTTAGCCCTACCACTACGATCAATCCTTGGACCAGGACAGTATCAACCTGCCTGCTGGCGAGGGATAGAAGTGAGTAGAGGCAGCCTTATCTGCATCAGACGAAGCCTTCCCACCCAACCTACGCACCTGAAAATTTGAGTGCCGGAACCGAACGTGTCCTAGATCCATAAACACTCTACCCTCGCAAGCCCTCAGCCTCTCTAATGCCCCGATATACAAGGCAATCCTAATCCGCACCACTACCTTCCTTACAGGAAGCAGTGTATAGACCCTTCCATTATTGGGATTCCACCCGTTTTGACTCCCGAAAAACCCAATGATCCTATCGATCGCAACAAGTGGCGGGGGAATCCAAACTGTAACGACTGGACGAAGTGGGATGAAAGATTGCGGTACCACCTCCAACCTAGCTCCTAACCAAAATTCGCCAAAACCCCTGACTGCCGCCTAAGAAATACTGCCGACTCCCTACTGAAGAAGTCAATGACCTTGACGCCTTTTTACCAGTCGATGCGGCTAAAGCGTATCACCTCCCCGTTCCACGTTTCCTCAAACATTTTGTTGAGAACTACCTCCTCTAGCAGCAGCCAGTTGGCAAGGCTTGTCCTATCATCAGGGTCAGATCTGTCGATGCCTGCCACGTTCAGAATCGTGTCTGTCCCAAGACTCCCTTGTTTCCTCGGTCTTTTTGAGGATGACAAGGGCTGTGTCCCAGATCTCGCGCGTTTGGTGATCTTGTCACTGCGTGAACTGTCATCGGTTAGATTGGATTTTGCCTTTGGATCCCCCGGAGGTGGAAGGCCCACCGCATTCTTTGGCGCAGCAGCCTTCGTATTCTGTTCGCGTTTGGGAAACACAGAGGTTGGTTGGTCCACCGCGGTCTTTGGCGAAGTCAGCCTTCGGTCCCTGTTTAAGCTTTGTAGTAGCAGAGGTTGAAAGCCCACCGCGCTCTTTGGCGCAGTCAGCTTTCTTCAACTGCTCGCGATTTACCAGCGCACCGACCTCTGCAGCAGTTACTCTTCCCTCCATGAGTCTTAAAAGATGCCTGAGTCTTCCTGGAGGATGCCCTGACGTGCACACCTCCGAGAACCCGGGAATCCCCTCTTGTCTTCTCCTGTGGCCTTCGGACATTCGACTCAACAGCCGTTATCTTTTGGCTAACTACGTCACTAATCGCCACCACTTTACCTTCCACGGATATGGCAGTGGTACGGTCGTGAATTTGGTGAACTATGCCTTTGCTGCACTTCTCCGCATCGGGGTACAATCTCTCGTACCTTCGAATAATTACTACCGACCCGTGCCCTTGCGTCGGAGGGAGCTGTTATGCACCAGTTTATTTAAAACGCCAGTTCCTCGGCACTGCTGCCAACCACCTCGAGCTTAAGTGTTTTTTGCTTCAACGTTAGATATTGTAATGGCGCCAAAGTCGCAAGAATCGCCATGTCGAAGAAGCTTCGTTGACAATCGATATTTACATAGGCCTGATCAACAGATAGATACAGATATTTGAAAGAGTTTTCAATGATATACGGTTTTATATATGCAAGCTTTGTAGAATTTCAACCAAAACTTTAGCTACCAAAGCGACACCAATTATTTCACCTAAGAATGTGCCACAAAGCGGTCAAAGTTCAAAATGAGTTTGTCGCCGCTTAACATTGGTCGGTTTTGATATTTCTAATAAAGTCATAATATACCAAAATAAATTCAATTTAGGTCATTATATTTAATATTTAAAAATATTCTTATATTTGGACCACCCGTTATGTTCTCTAGCTCGCCAAGCCGATGTCAGTTTACAAAACAAAAAATGCTAGCACGATAGTGATGAAAACACCACCGATAAAGATCGTAAATCATTTTAAAATTAAAACATATGTGTGTGTATGCTTACAATAATTTGAATTTAAAATAGATTAAAAAGTAATCAACAAGGTACGAGGGTGGTCCCGAAACTAGCCAACCTAACAAAGAAGACAAAAAAAGGTTGGGAATAATTTTCTTTAGTTTTCAACATAATCTCCTTTTAGCTCGATACACTTTTTCCAGCGATATTCAATAGCTTCGATATCCTGTTTATACAAGGCAAAAGTAAACTTCCGATGTTTTTGGCTGTAATTTAAAAAATAAATGAAAAACTTTGATTCTTCTTGTGGATTATTTTTATTTGGTCTTTTAATTTTTTTTACATCAAGTCGAGAATATGATGTCATGTAAATGGCCGCCGCCACAGTTGATTGTCATTTGAGCCCTTTTTATGGCATTTTCCATCACTTTGGCCAAAACTTCCGGCGATACGTCATCACATTCTTCACGGATATTGTCTTTAAGAGCTGCAAGAGTCTGAGGCTTGTTGACATAAACCCGCGACTTCAAAAAGAAGTCTGGAGCGGTCAAATCAGGCGATCTTGCTGGCCAGTGAAAATCGCCAAAACGGGAGATTAGGCGACCGGGAAATGCATCCTTCAGCATATCGGTTGTGGCACGTGCAGTGTGTGCCATTGCACCGTCCTGTTGGAACCACATGTTTTCCAATCCCAATTCATCAAGTTGCGGCAAAAAGAACTCGTTGATCATTGCTCTGTAGCGCTCACCATTCACAGTAACCGTTTGGCCCGCGACGTCGTCGAAGAAAAAAGGTCCGATGACTCCTCCAGCGAAAACAGCACACCATACAGTGACTTTGAGCGGGTGTAATGGCTCTTCGTGGGTTACACGCGGATTTTCAGTGCCCCAGAAGCGTAAATTTTGCTTATTTACGTACCCGCTAAGATGGAAATGGGCCTCATCACTCATGATTATTTTTGATGAAAAATCATCTTCCTCTGGTCGATTATTGGTCAAATAAATAGTCAGCAATATTCCGCGTTCTGGAGCAGTGTAGCGTAACATTGTTTATTAACGTGTATTTCGCATGTGTTTACTACACAAATGTCAAAACAGAACTGACATTAGGGGCCAATCGCAAAATTTATAGCATTTTCTGATAGGAGGATTACTTTTGCGCCACCTTGTAGTAAGAACTGTCAAATTCCTTAATATAACCATCAACCACAGACTGCACTTCACTGTTCCGCCGAGTAATTTTTTCAACTTTGGATAAAGAAAATAGTCCGAGGAACCTAAATCTGGCGAATAATGTACGTGATGTAGCAATTCGAACTTGCATTCTTTAATGTTGGTCATCGCAATAGTGGATGTGTGAATTGGAGCATTGTCTTGATGAAACAACACTTTCTTTTTCGACAAAAGACGGGATTTTTCCACAATTTCATCACTTAAATGCTGTAATAAATTAGCATAATATTCCTCGTTCTGAAGATAATCAATAAAAATTATACCATGCGCATCCCAAAAAAAAGACGCCATGACCTTGCCTGCAGATGGAACCGTACGATTGTCCCACTCCAGTCCACTGTTTTGACTGTTCCTTTGTCTCAGGTGTGAAGTGGTTGACCCATGTCTCATCCATGGTTATAAATCGACGATTCTACTGAAACATCTACACGACGCTGTTTTAGCTCTATTGAAAGCAGGCGCGGCACCCATCTAGCGCACAGCTTTCTCAGCTTTAAATCTTCTGTCAATACACGATGTATAACACATTTTGAAATGCCTAATACACCTTCAGCCGACGATCATCCAATACCAGTTTGTGGATTTTCTTAACTGTATCTGACGTGGACACCTCAATTGGTCGACCACTACGATGTTCGTCTTGGCAGCTCGTACGGCCTCGTTTAAGCTCTGATACCCAATATTTTACAGTCGTAAACGAAGGAACAGACTCCCCCCAGATTAGAATCTTTCTCGTCTTTAATATGGCTTGTACTGAGTCTTTTCAAATGGAAATATTGAATTACATAACGGTGACTAATTTTGTCCATGTTTACAAATTCACTGTTGATCGTTTACTTTTGATGACTCAAATACAAATACTAAACAACGTAGCGCCTTGAAACTTAAAACATGTGTTTATAAGGTTGCCACTTTTCACCAAAATATTTTTTTCCAAATTACTGGCATCATCTATACGTCAGGTCGGCTAGTTTTGGGACCGCACTCGTAATACATTTTTGTGAGTGACAGCTCCGATGGCCTAGTGAAGTCGCATTGCGATCAAGTAATCGACAACTGTGCTCAAGAATGACAAGTGTGTTTAGTTAGTTTATACAATTAATTTGTTTTAACTGAAAAAAATTCCCTTACATTTTTGACTCGTTGGCAGATTTAAATTGTATTTTGCTTTTGGTATTGTATTTTTCAATGCGATATTTTTATACGATCTTGTTTTCTTTGACACATACCTATAAATAAATAAATGGTTTCCCATTACATCCCATGAAGGAATTTGGGAGATCTTCTCACAGCCAGTGAGCTGTGCGCTTTATAGTTTTATACTCACTAATTGGGACCTACAGTTTTTACACCGGTTCCGAACGGTATTTTGAGAAGGTTTTTCATGGCTAAGTACTCTATAGTGTCAACACAAAATTACATTTTCTTGTCTTGTTTCCTGTGCTCGAAAAAGAGTCATTATTATTCAAAACAAACACATATTTCTTTTATGAAGATATCGAGAACTGAAGAGAGTTAGACATGATTAGACTATTACAACGATTATACGACAGCTTATATTGTGATATCATATCGCGATGTGTCAATAAATTACGTGCAAGTAAAGGGTGATTTTTTAGCAATTTTCTTTTTGGCAACACTGTTTTTAGCAGCTCAGCTGTTTTCGTGTAACATGTTACTGTCTAACATGTTCAGTTTGGTCTATGATTTAACCATGAATTTTATTATCAAAATTAATGCTCGGTTAAGAAAGTGCATCGTGCTCTTCTTCCATTTAAAGGTCAGTTTGGGCGACCTTCTGAGGCGGCTATTCGGAATCTTGTGCGATCATGCGATTTAACGCCTTTAGATTATTTTTTGTGAGGCTATGTTAAGGCTCATGTCTATAGGGACAAGCCCGCAACGGTTGACGCACTGGAAGCCACTATTGAAGAATTTATTCGTGAGATACCGGCCGATATGTTGGAGAGAGTATGCCAAAATTGGACCCAGCGTATGAACCGTTTGAGATGTTGCCGAAATCATCTTTAAACATTGAATTATATAGACACGTCCTATCGACTCAAATAAAGATTTCATATAGTTCTCTAAATTTTATGTTTTTTTTTTTAAATCAAATCCGAAGGTTCTTAAAATATCAGCCGTTAAAACGTACTTGTCTCACATATCGCGATAGGATTCACAATATAAGCTCTCGTAGAATCGTAAATGTTAGATTAGATTGAATTGAATTGAATTCAATTGAATTTAGTTGAATTGAACTGAGCTGAATTGAATTAAATTGAATTGAACTGAATTGATTTGAATTGACGTGAATTGAATTGAACTGACTTGAATTGAGTTGAATTGAATTGAAATGGACTGAATTGAATTGCATTTAACTGAACTGAATTGACTTGACTAGGATTGACTTGACTTGAATTGAATTGAACTGAGTTGAATTGGACTGAACTGAATAGAATTGAATTGAATATTATTGTTGTTTCAAAATTTCACAGCTATATTTAATTTTATCACTAACGCTTAATTTTTAAATTGATATGTAAATCATATTCCAATTTGCAATGCGTGTTTAATATATAATTTTGAAGTTTAATTGATATTCATGTATTTTCATGTTAATTTAAATTAGTTAATTGTTATTCAAATTATAAAATGAAACCGAAGTGTAGAAACCGGTTAATAACCGGTTTCGATTTTTATGACAAAATGGACAACTATGCGTTTTCTAAAGATTGTTTATTTTTAATTCGTGTCTTTGAATTTTGATATCGACATTGCTTGACAAGACACCGTTCAGAACCCGTTTAAAACTGCAGGTCCCAATCAAAGTGTGTGAGCCTATTCCTTCATGGGATGTAATGGGAAACTAAATTTCGCTTTAAAAAAATACTAATAGACATTTTTATCAAAATTATGATTTTATTGGTTATATATTCAATTGGTTTCGCGTTTTAAGGCCTCAAAGGACTCGGGATTGTTTGCGGAACACTTATATTTTATGGCGCTCTAGAGATAATAGTCTAACGGGTTCTGGACTTCCAATGGACTTCCAGGTTTCGGCTGATTATGCGGTTTGTGAACACAGTGCGTACACAGTTTCAACTTTTGGGAACAAAAAGCATGGCACGATAACGCTCGTCATTGACGGTTACGGTGGCTCCTTGCTCATTTTCGAAGAAAATTGGACCTGGCCAAAAACCACACCCAACAGTCACTCGTGGATGCATCGGTTTCTCCTCGACGACATGTGGATATTCCAATCCCCAAATGCGACAATTTAGTTTGGTAACGTAATCCTCAAAACGCTCAAAATTTTGCTAAAAAAAAAGTGCGAGAAATGTTCAATTCTGCAAACGGTGGCGAGGTGATGTTGACGGCTGTTCAAATACACTTTCAGCTAAAGCGGCAATAATTTCCACTGAACGCACGGGACGAGCACGTACACGAGTAGTTTTGTTGATGCGTTGATGGCACTCTATTTCGGTCGAATTTATTTCGTAGATTTCTGACAGTTCGAGTTGAAGACTCAGAACTTTGGAAGAAAGTTTTTAATATTTCCCAATATATTTTAGAGCGTAAAGCGACCCATTTTGAAAATGTCTAGCCTTTAAAAAATAATATGTCGCTTCATAGATTTGAAATGGGTCATCTGCTTCGAAAGGAGGTTCAAGTTCCAAATTGTACATGTCTCACCCCTTATTTATGTATTTTATTCAACCTATCTCTTCTTATACACATTTGATTTACCCAATTAGGCAAAAATCATCGTTGTGCATATATTCCTTTGGACGTTTTGTACTTCTTTTTTGAGTGTGAATACTGTTTTTAATGCATTTCAGCTAACATACCACCTGTGTTGTCATTAGATCCAGACCTTCGATCTAAATCGGAGTTGGCAGATATGACTCCTAATGCCATTGGACAACCAATTTCAGACAATTATCGGCGAAATAATTCGTTAGCAAAATCATTTGTGTCTGTCTGAGGCGGCCAGTAATCATAATGAATACCCGGTTTTCGGTTTATTGGAAAATAAAGTTTTATAAAAAAACCGGCACACTGTTAATTGCAAGAAAACCGGTTTAGCCGGCTTTTCGGTTTCGGTTTTGAACACTACACCTATGATTATCGCTAGTACAAATGTTAGTATTTAAGATATTTTATCAATTTCCGGTCCTTATTGTAATCAGATCACTGTATTAAAGAAGCTCTCCCCAATGCTTTCATGTCATGTAATCAAGTTATTTTTATTTTTATGTTTATTTTATATAACAACAAAATCAGTTATGTAGATATATGTGTATCATTTAACAATGTTTTGTGCACTTTTACTTCAAGATGCACACACACAACATTATCAATTTAAGACAAAAATATAAGGCAGAAAATATGTACTTGCTACAAATTCTCGGAGCAAATGTACTCAAGTACATTGTAGAGCAACACATTCAATTATCATTTTCAAGCACTTACAATGCGGCGTCTTTTTTATCTTATCTTCGATATTCGACGAAAATCAAAAAGAACAAACAAAAAAAAATCAACAACCTAAACGAAAGGCAAACTGCAGAAATTAGTGGAATTATTCCGAGAAATTGTAAAATATGCAAGTGCACACTGCAATTTACGTAATTTACACTTGTCAACAAAACTTGTAGATAATTCGCGATAAAGTTCCATTTTTGTTCCTTACATTACATGTGTGTATGTACGTACACGACTGATGTCTAGAAAATGTAAATATTTAGTTAAACATTTTATTGTAGCACTAGCAGATCACTAACTAAGTCACTTTACTTACTGTCATCTCTGTCTTTAATATTTTAAATTTTCCCTAAATACTATAAATTAACAAGTAACATGTGCGGAAAATTTATTCATACTCGTGTGCAAGGTATACTACCTAAATACGTAGTTATGGCAAATGGACAATTGTCTGAAGTGCATTATTATTTAATAACAACGAGCGCTCGAGAGTTACAGATTGTTATTATTAATATTATTTAATAACGTGATAACTACTGGCATTATCACTTTTAATATCTGCTTATGTTATGTATCACAATTAAAATGGCATCAGTTTGTAATCAACGATTTCCTGGGTGTAATTAATTCTTTTTGTTTTTCAGTGCAGTCAAAGTCAAGTGAAAGTGGATGCACATAGTCAGAAATAAGATTCGAAATAAAGAAATATTTTTTTGATGTGTTAACATCTATAGACACGGGTATGGCAATCTACGATATCAAAGTGTACTATCAAACAACACACAGCGTTAGCATCACATACGTGGATGTTATACAACAATAGTCTCTGCCTAAAAATAAGTATGATGGCGTTGATGTAGTAGCAGCGAACAAACAAGCAGCTCGTCGTCGCCAAAGAGTATTTAATAGTATAGAGAACTCATGGAACGAATTGCATGACTCTAAAGTAGGGATGCCAAACGGAAAATCCCGAATCCCGGGATTTTTCGGGATTGATGAATCCCGAATCCCGGGATTTTAATCGGCCTTATTCCCGTTGTCGTCGTCGACGTCGTCATCAGATTTTTGTCAACTTTAGAACGTTATAAATGTTTTGTCACATCGAGAGCAACAAAGTTTTTAATGTCTATGATCCAAAAACAACCGTCTTAAAACATTACGCAAAAATTTTTTTTTTCAAATGCCTTTAAGTCGCCGATAAAATAGTGTCGATATTGTACTGACGTCGACGACGACAACGGGAATAAGGGCGAATAAGTAAATCCCGGGATTTTTCGGTATTATTATTAATTTTGAAAAACATAAAACTATAAACAATGACAAAAGTTCAGTGTGGTGTTATTTTTAGGAAGAAACCCAATGGCGGCTCTACAAAACGTAAGTTAACATAAGTTAATTTTGGCATATGTACAGCTGCGGTCAAAATAATAGCACCACGCACAAATTTATATTGACTCCGTTTACATCTGTTTAACAGTTGGGCCAATTTAGCTCAAAACAAGATAATAAATTCTTTGATGTTAATGGTTTATTATCATAAGAAAATTATTTGGTTTTTTCAAAAGTTTATAATTTGCTAATTAATTTAAACAAAAAACTTAAAAACTACCCAGTCAAAATAATAGCACTTCATTTCATTTTTAACAAAAAATAGTGGTCTTTCTTAAAATAAATCAAAAATTGTACTCAGATATCTTGTTGATAAATTAATTGTACTGTTTCAATACTTTGTCGCGTGACCTTTGTTTGCTATTACCGCGGCACAACGCCTTCCCATGGAATCGATTAAATGCTGGCATCTTTCAACTTTGATGGAACTCCAAATTTTCTGCACAGCCTCCCAGATCCCTTCAACGCTTGTTGGTTTTATTGTTGATACACCCTTCTTTATATCCGTCCACAGATTTTCGATAGGGTTCAAATCTGGGGACTGTGCAGGCCACTCCATTACATTGATAGAGTTATCGTTGAACCATTTTTTTGCCTTTTTGCTGGTGTGTTTGGGGTCATTGTCTTGCTGGAAGACCCACACCAGCGGCATTTCGTAGGAAGCATACGGCAGCATAATTTCATCAAGGATTTTTACATCAACCGATGCATCCATAACGGTTTTGATCCAATATATGGGACCCACACCTTGATATTAAAAGCAACCCCATACCATAAGACTATGACCTCCATGTTTTATAGTTTTTGATGTGAATTTTGGCATGTATTTACTGTTACAAAAGATCTGGAACCCTTTCCACCAAAAAGGACAATTTTGGTTTCGTCAGTCCAAAGCACATTTCTCCACTTTTCCTTTGGCCAATTTTGATGTGCTTTAGCTAAAGATATCCTTTTAGCAACATGCTTAGAGGTAAGGAGCGGCACTTTTCGAGGACTACAGGCATTGAGGCTGTTGTCTCGAAGTTTGTGGCGAATAGTTTCCACGCTTGCCGGCACATCCAATGTTTTTTTGAGCTCCGTGGCTGTCATAAAGGAATTTGCTTTAGTAGTCTGTACTAAACGCTTTACCATTAAGGGTGACAAAACTGGCTTCCTACCACGAGATTAAACTTTTTGCTCATATCTTAGGGCATTTTTTTTTATCATTTTATTGGAACAGCACAGCAAATTCCTTATTTGGGAAAATAAGATTTACCCTCGGACGCAAATTTTTTTATTAGTTCACGTTTTCCCGGCGAACAATGCTTTCCGCGACCCATAACTATACAATTTTTATAAAAGTATTACCTGATTTTGAAGAAAGTATATTAAAAAATTTTTATTACCTTTTGTTTTCACTTTTTTTCACAAAATTATGCAAAATTTTAGTTATCGAGTTATCGGATGTTTACGTTTCTCAAACAAAAATTTAAAATTTTAAAATAATATTTGTTTTTGATTGAAAAAAATATTCGAAAAATCGCGCGATGTTTTTAAAATAATTTTTGTGTTTTTTTGAGAAAAGTAAAAAATCGACAATTTTTCTAAATGTCAACATAACTAAGCGACTTTATCAAAAAGTTCTACATTGTTTTATACAAAAAACTGATATCAATGGCTTTACACGCTACGTTAACGCCATAACCCTTTCACATATCCGACATTTCGGGGCCCATAACTCTGAAAGTATGCACTTGCCCCGATTTTGTTATTTTACTTTTTTGCTTAGAATAACGTATTCTACCCCTCTTGTGGTTGTTTTTGGAGTGTAAGCCGTAAAATAGACCTGTTCCCAAAAAGAAATTTAATAATAGAATCCCGAAAGCCAAATTTCGGGATCGGGATTTCGAAAATGCCGAATCCCGGGATTTTTTAAAATCAATCCCGTTTATCATCCCTAATCTAAAGCACTGGCGACATCTGGCGAATGTTTCAAAACGTATTACTCTCTTTTTGTCATAACTTGGTCCATTCATAATTTTGATGTGAAGCATTGATGCCTTTTGAAAAATTTATGCTTTTTGTATTGTTTTATGTAATAACATTGTCGAAATGGTGCATTTATATTGAAATATTCTATAAAGAGAATAAGACTCGTTTATGCTCTTTTACTCAGACTCTCTACATGAGAGCGGAAAAAGAGTGCAATAAGTTCTCGATACTATTCAATACTTTTTGTCGTCGCTCTGTATATGACAAATCAAAAACAAATATTTCAGTGCGCTAAATATTGCTTTTTATTCAGTTGTATGTCAGCATTCAAAAGAGCAGGTCGTCGTCGCTCTGTTTATGACAAAACAAAACAATTATTTCAGTGAGCTAAATATTGCTTTATTTATTTTATCAATATTACATCTCATGTTAAAGCAGATGTAAGAAAAAAGAAAGTGCAATAGCAAATGAGCTTTCAGCACAAAATCTATTCTTTTTCTTTACTTTCCAATGTAACATTTACTAATGTGTTCATAGTATTCGAACAGGTACCGTGTAACAAAAATGTGTTAACACGGCTCCATGAAATTTTATGCTGCTCACATAATTAGACCTGGAGGAAATAATATTTTACTAACAAATTTTTTACTTTTTGGAAAATATTATATTATATAGGGTTAGAACTTGGTTTGGAACGCCTTTATGACGAATGACATCTTTACATCTGTTCCCCATTGAGCGAATTAAAGCAGCACATTCATCAGGCGTAATTTTGTACCATTCATCCCGTATTATTGGCTACAGTGAAACTTTGTTTACAGGTTAACTGACGGAAACGGCTCATTTTATAATTCCCCAGAGATTCTCTATTGGGTTCAGGTCGGGACTTTGTGCTGGTCACTCAAGAATTTTCAGACGGTTAGCACTCATCCAGTCTTTCACTACCCGTGAGTAGTGCTTCGCATCATTGTCCTGCTGAAATATCCAAGATAAAGGTAAATCGGTTGCATAATCTGCTAGTAGGTTACATTATGCCACTCATTTTGCCTTCAATTTGGACAATTGGACCAACGCCGGATGCAGTGACACACCCTCATACCATTACTGATGAACCAACATGTTTATCCGTTTTCTAGGTGTAACGTGGATCTAATTCTTAAAGTGACGGACTCCTGACACATGGTTTTTCATCATTTTCGAACACGTTGAATTTTAATTCATTGCTCAAAACATCCAAAATCCAGTACTTTGTCTTTAAGAAGGTGCTGCTTAGCAAATATCAATCTTCCCTTAAATTTTTGATGTGTTAACATCTATAGGCGCGGGTAGGGACTTAACTCACAAAGTGAACACATCCAAACACAGTTTGCCCGACTGCGAACACAGATTGTTTGGCGTTAAACTCCTCCGAAACGGCTGGACCGATTTGTATGAAATTTTGTGTGCATATCGGGTAGGTCTGAGAATCGGCCAACATCTATTTTTCATACCCCTAAATGATAAGGGTGACCCACCCCTATATATCACACAAATTTGCCCACTGCGAAACACAGATTGTCGAGGCTGCAAAAACAAAAAACACACTGATGTAGCAACAGCGAATAGTTGTCTTGTGTGGGTGCGGAGGACTCTCAGAGCAAAGAGAATAATAACGTAGTTATACGTATATAAAAATTAGATAGCAAGAGAGCAACGAAAATTGTGTGAACTTGTGTAGCGTATGTACGAACATAACAATGTATGTACATGTGTCTGTTGCTTTGCATTTCCTTTTTTTTTTTTTTTTTTGTGGTAATAAAACAAAAAGTATTAGGCAAGAAAATAATGACACATGTGCTTGCACTTGCCTTTAAATATTAATATTAATATAATATTATAATATTATTTAAATGTAACGTCATCATATGATTGAACGCTGTTTTTTATTTTCCAATGTAACATTTACTAATGTGTTCGAACACTCATTGGATTTTTTTACACGGGTTTACATCTCACTGTTATCCCATTTAACTCTACTCCTGTAAATCTCGATGGGCAGTTGGTGCCGATATTTGTTTACCATGATATTCATCCATTTGTTCCCTGATTTCAGTAGAAGTCAAAAATGGGTAGGACTTGCTCATACTGACTAATCTGTCGTCTATCATCAGCTGATGTAGTTTTTCTTGGCTTTTTTCGAGGTAAATTTCCGAAAGTTATATTTTTCTTGCAATATTGTATTGATTTCTTCACTCTACCTGTAGAAAAATGTAAAATGGCCAAATGATACCGCCGGCATGCGAACCGCACAAAACAGTTATTTTTTGTGGATTAAGTGGTGATTCATGAAGCACATGTGGATTTTCACCAAACCAATAACGCATATTTTGCTTATTGACGAACCCATTGAGCCAAAAATGAGCTTCGTCACTGAAGATGATTTTGTGATGAAATTCATCATCTTGGCGCATCTTCTCCAGAGCCCAATCGGAGAACGTACGTTGCGTCAAATGGTCCATCGGCTTCAATGCTTGAGTCAGCTTAATCTTGTATGGGTGTAAACCAAGATCTTTACGCAAAATTCGACATAAAATGGTCGTGGCGATGCTCAGTTCTTGAGAACGCCGCAGAATCGACTCATTTGGCTAGTTTGCTACGGACGCATGAACGGCAGCGATATTTTCGTCACTTCGACCAACCCATTGTCCCACTGGCACGGCAGCGTCACACAATGAATATGTGGACTCAAATTTTTGCACTAAACTTGGTATTGCTTGTCTACTAGGGCGAGAATAACGACCGAAAATTGGAGTTAACGCTCTTAAAGTTGCGGTCACCGGTAATACATTTTTATAATTTGCATACTTTGTTTGTTCGTGTACTTTACCATGATGAAAATGTTGAGTTTACTGAAAAAAAAAAGGAAAGTAACAGTTACATGATCAGTGAAATAGTGCGTTCACAAATTAAATTCAAAGTAGTCAAGTAGCTATTGGAAAACCCTTTACATATATACATAGTGAAGCATCTCATTGTTGTCTTTCTTAAAAGTCATTGTGGGGAGATTTTGTCCAAGAGCTGGTCCGCTTCTAGAAGGTTTCTCTAACAAAAATATCATATGACCGTATTCGACAAATACGGCAGTTCCAACTGAGGTAATCAATCAGACCGAAACAAATTTCGCCGTTTTGTACTAGTATTTCGTTTTAATTGTTCAAACCATTTAAAATTTAAAGACATGTTTGTCTGCATGCTTTACGATATAAGAACATTTTAATTTTAGAATTTTTTTTTTAATTAAAAAGATGCAAATTCGTATTTATTTGATAGTGCTAAACACAAAGCTGTTTCTTGTTTTTGTTTTTATTGAAATATTTTTATATTTTTAATTTTTATAATCGAATCGGAATGAAATGCTGTTTTTTTTATATGTGTAATAAAATAGCAAATTTATTTAGATCATAATTTTCAATATTCCTGACTTTTTTTGAAATTGATTTTTGGCCAGTAACCGACATTCTTAGTCCTTGTATAAGTACAACATATGTAGGTGTAAATTTCATAACAGTATCGTTGACCATTATCTCAAAAATAGCTAATGTACACTACGCCAGTGCGAAGAGAACTTAAAGCTAAACAAAATATACAGACAGGCCTGTAATAGAATTCAATTTTTGTTGTAACAGATTGTCTGTTTCCATTCGTTCGTCCCTGGGCGCAAGTCAGTAGGCCTATCAGGACAATTGAAAATGTTAATAGTACCATGAGGGCTTTGTAGGCAGTGTGGGCACTAATCTAAAGTGCAAGGGATTATTTTCGATCTGTATGAATAGAATTCCAACCAGATCTAAGCTGGGCCAGAATAGTTTTGTTGTGCCTGTGCAGAAGCCTCTCATTATCCGAAATCGCGGATGGGTGTTCATTGACCCTGCTGCATGAATAGTCTTTTATGGCCTCTGACACCCCCGTGTTGTGCAAGATTTTCCGGGCTACTGCTATCGACAGACAGTCTGGATGTCCGCGTAGTAGCGCCTGATGTCCTTCCGGTTGTGAGAGGTGGATTCTGCATCAGAATGTGATGGTTAGGGTGACTGGGCAGATACCAAGCCAAAAGAAACTGTCTCGTCAATAACACATTATGTTGTTACACTGACAGCATCTTGGCCTCCTCATGTAAATGACCCACGATCGCCCGGTTGCGATTCGAAGCGCACTATTTTGGATCCTCTGCAGACTTTTCCACTGAGTATCACTTAGGAAAGAGGACCAAACATAGTTGAAGACCGAGCAACTTATATCTGTATAAGTCACTACAATTATCTCCTTCTCCTTGCCTCAAGTTGTCCCTTCAAGGGCCTTTAGGACCTTGTTACGGGTATGGACTTTTCTCCTAATGTGATCCGCATGCTTCGAGAATGTAAGCAGATTACCGAAAATAACTCCGCGAATTTTGGGGTTACTGAATGTGGGAATAAACCCCCACTGACAGAGATGTCGAGCTCTCTGCTTACTTCTTTGGTCCAATAAGTAAAAAGGGCACAGAAGACTTGTAGCAGAAAACTAAATTCCGTTCCTGCATAAGGCTACTAAGGGTGGCCAGATAGCTGTTAATTCTAGCCAGTACCGTACGCTGGATTTTATTTTCGAGGGGGGAGCGGCGAGCTTAATATTTAGTTTGAAAAATAAACTACATTCAAAAATCACCTATTTAAGAAATAATTTCGCCGGGGGGGGGGGTTGTTATTGACGACAAAAACCTTAAACCTCCAAAGCTTTGGTGCTCCAAATTATACGATTATTTGACGACCAACACAATTTGTCTGGAACACAATTTGTCTAATGACATATAAAGCTGGCATTCTTCTCATCTGAAATTTCTTTTCACACAATTCGTGGTGCGATAGAGTGTTACATGATAAAAATACTCATGAAAATACATGTGAACTTGACAGTTCGAAGTGGTTTGCAATGTAAACAAAGCAAATCAGCTGTGCTTATGCGATCAACATCTATGAATCCATCTTGGAGTGTTATTTGATGTAAAATGACTTACACCAGGTGGAAGTACAAAAATTGCTGACTTACATTTTTCAAGTGGTTTTGATGAAAGACTGTGAATTTTAAAAATATTTTTGACTTTTTTGTTTATTTTTATTGACTTTATTGTTAGTATATATTTGTGATGTAATTGCACAAAAATTCCAACGCACAAAATGAAATGCCGTAGCTGATTTATTGCTGGTTGGTTTGAGCCATTGCGTCTATCTGGTACTATTAAAGCAATACTTGACAACATCCAACCGCTCATCTGCTACACACCAAATGCCATCAATTTACTGAGAGAGTTAGCTACTCTACACTTCATTACTCTATGGCCTGGAATTAAGTATTTGTGAAATTTATCTTTTAAAAAAAGTGATGATTTATTCGACCTTTCGTATTATATTCAAAATTAAAATGTTCGAGCGTTTGGTGGTTTTTAAACTAATTTTATTCTCCAATATATCGATGTCCTTTGGGTAGCATTTGCAGAAAGATAAACACAATTATTAATTAAAAATGAAATGAATTAAAAGACGACCAAATCCTCCAACAGTTTAATTTTGTATTTATCTATCAATTAAATAAAACACGTAAACTAATTATCATTTGTCATTTATTCTTTTCTATTGCATCTTCCAGAACAACTATGGCCGTCCAGATGAAATTATTGCCGCCGAGACATTAGCCAATCACATACGCTGTAATAATTCCTTTGTCCAGGCTGTTTTTCAGGCACAATTTCGCTCGTCATTAACCTGCCCACGATGTAAGAAACAATCGAATACCTTTGATCCATTCCATTGCATATCGGTGCAATTGCCACAACTTACACAGCAGACAATCTTCGTCACTGTCGTGTATTTGCAAAAGCAACCACGACAGATGCGCATGGGCCTAACAGTAACTGCCGGTTCACCCATTGTGGCCTTAAGGGAACAACTGCACAAAGACACTGGTATACGAGCGGATCAAATGGTATTGGTTGATTTGCAAAAAGAAGGCTTCGCACGGGTATTCTATGATTCACAGCCAGTGAATACGCTACAGGGCATTGAGACGATCTATTGCATAGAAGTACCTTTGGAGAAGACTCCGACAGCGAAGGCCAGTGGTGAGACGGCAACAACCTGTGCAACGACTGCAAATAGTCCCCAATCATCGGATTTATTAGTGTTGGTAGCAAATGTCAAGAAGACAACAGTAAAACACGAAGATTCGGACAAGGAAGATGTCTCATTAGATCGATTTGGAGCTCCGTTTTGTTTACGAATTCCTCGAGATTGTTCTTATGCTGAATTGCAGAAGAAGCTGTTAAAAGAATTGTCGGCCAAACTAAAACCTGAAGTATTCTCATATTCTACACCTCTGAAGGAAATGTTTCAAATACGTTTGCAGGATCCATCAGCCGACCCTGATACCTTTATTGAGCAGGTGGAACATCCCCTACTAACAGAAATGATTGACTTGGCTCTGTCGGTGCTATCGGCCGAAGCTGGGCCACCACATATAAAATTACTGCTTGAATGGGCAGATCCAGACACACATTTTACTGATCTCACCGATCAAGTGATGGAGCATGATAGCGTACCGCTGTTAATGGCAAATAAAACAAATGATACGGCCACATTGACTTTGGAACAATGTCTGGAACATTATACCAAAGCCGAAACATTGAGTGCTGAAGACGCCTGGCGTTGTCCCCATTGCCAGGAGTATTTACCGGTTGTGAAAACTTTAGGTTTATGGTCCTTACCCGATATTTTAGTTGTACATTTTAAACGTTTTCGCCAACATCAAGGCAAAGAAACGAATGCAGCTAAATTAACTACCATGGTGAAATTTCCATTGCATTCCTTCGATATGTCACCGCATTTGGCCAAAGATGCTAATGGAACGACAGCATCCCTAACTGCAGATAATAATCTATCATCAACCCGTCCAAGTCCGTGGCGAAAATCGAAGACTGGCGATTCACGCTCTTCCACGTTGAGTTCTCGCGACAATCGAGAGACTCGTTATGATCTGTATGCCGTCTGTTACCATCAAGGTGATACATTAGAGACCGGTCACTACACTGCCGCCTGCAAAAATCCCTACGATCGTATATGGTATAAATTTGATGATCAAAGGGTAACCAAAGTTGCCAACGATGCTTTGCCCGATGAAATTGTCAACAATGAGGCATATATGTTATTTTATCAACGTAGAACATCCGATAATGTAGAATGTTCCGGCTCAAGTTCTAATTCCAGTGATCATTGGGTATCACGCATAGCTCCGCCAACGTCGAATGCTTCGACTTCTTCGGTTTTGCAAAATTCCACTGAAAAACTTATTAATGAAGCTATACCGGAAAAGGTAACAGCACAAGAAGAATCTGAGGAAGTTGTCGAAAAGTCTCTTAGCAAAGACATGGAGGAAAATAAGCCAGTGAATGATATTGACGTAAAAGAAGAAAACGGTTAGTAAAGATTAAAAGTTTACATTAGAGTTAACTAATATGATTTTGAATTTCATTGCAATGTTATAAATATTCAGATTAAGGTTAAAATTAGCTAAGGTTTCAGTTTAAAAAATCGAATACGTTGGCTCCAGTCACCAGATTGTAATATGTTTGATCATTTCGGGTTAAAAGTAGCAACAATTTAAAAGCCGGGAAATAATATTTTCAGTTTGAAAACTCTTTAAATGCTTTGATAACTTTAATTGGCAAATTTAAACCTAAATTGGCGCGGGATTATAACCGCACTGACTGACGAAGCTTTTTATTTACATTGTTATTTGAATTAATTTTTTGTTTGTTGTATTTCTCCTTTAGGTGTATGCGAAACCGATTCCTCTATAGCCCCCTTAAAACTGGAACGAAATGAAAGTAATGCCAATAGCTTGGACGCTATTGAAAAGATTTTAGATTATGCTGATGCTGAGGAAATCACTGATACCACAGACATCCCTAACGACATAGAACTTCCTAAACCAGTAAAAACTCATGAAGAAATAATTGAAATCTTTACCATGGATGAAGATTGCAAACTAGAGGAGGATAAGCCCAAAGAAAACACTTTAGCTGTGGAAACTTCCCTTACCAATGCCGCAGTAAATCATGTACTGACCAATGGAACAGCTAAGGAAATACTATCCAAATCACCTTTAACCAATAAAGAATGTAATAGTTCTATGAAAAAATTAACGCCAATGTCTTCAAACACATCATCATCTTCATCTTTAGCCTCTCAATCTCCTTCGCCCTCATCGCTGGCCGTGTCCAAAGATGGTGATAATAATTTACAAACAAAATTCAATGGCTTCTCACCGCAATCAGCGCCCAACGACAAGGACCATCCACTCTCGGCCAGTTTGAAGAGTAACAGTAGCAGTATTATTAGTTCTGCTGTAGCAGGACATTTTCAATCGCATCGCCAACCATGGCATGGCAGTCGCTCAAGTGTTTCAGCTGTGGAAAATGCCACCCATCCAAGTTCATCATCTACAACATCTGTGACATCTCATGCATCGTTGCACCTAAGACATTCCTTTTCCACGGCATCCAATTATCGTTTGCGTGAATGCAATGATACACTATCGTCGGTATTGCGGAATTCTGTGAATACATGTAGCAAAGATACTTTAATATTTTTGGATCAACAACAACATCACAATCATCATCATCATCATCAAAATCATCGGCATCATCACAGTTTAATGGAGGACGATGATGATTCATTTATGGGCAGTCGGTCATTATGGGTAAGTTGAGGGAAAGAAATTCAACTTAAAACTAAATCTAATGCATAAAATACTATTTTTTACAATTTCAGATATCTCCTGTAACGCCCCATAAATTAATAACTGTTTCGCCCAAAAATTGAGATACGGTATAAATGAAATAATGCGGCAACGACGACGACGACCTACATATTATTGCATGTGTATTTTATAGTTTACAAATTAATAAATTCTAGATAGACATTATTACGCAAAGAAAGTTAAAAAAATATTCAGCATACAATTTAAAATATAACAAAGTGAAAATATCTATCAATTACTTCGTAATACAAAAACAAAAAATATAATATTTTAATTTTATTTATTGAACCCGGCTCATTACGAGAATTACTTTACAATTATTACTTTAAAAGGCAACAAAAAGAAAACATTATTATTATTATATTTATTAAATATACAACATTATATATATCTACATATATATATATATATATTATAATAGAAGTGTTAAATTCTACATAAATACTATGTATTGCAAAACAATATATTAAAAAGGAAAAATATAACGAAAAATTATACACATATAAATATTTAAGCCAATAAATAGTATTAAATGTTTAATAAATGTGTTAAAACAAAACAATTTATACGATTTATACAAAATACGATTTATGAAAGGAAAGTAATTTAAAACATATTTAAGTAAAACAAATGTATTATGTATTACAAAAACAAAAGGAAGTTAAAATGAACTTTTTCATGTTATTTCTTAAATTTCAACAAAACATAACAATAACGAAATTAAATGTATGTATTTGAAAATTAAGAAAGAAAAAAGAGATCTAGGAAGGGTTACAAGTAGCAAGTGGATGTGGATTTTGGGAAGACTAAAATATACAGGCCGTCGGTGGTGCAATGGTTAGTGTGCGCGCCTCTTGTACATGAGATCCTGGGTTCGAACCCTGCTCTGACCACCTTAAAAAATTTCTTTCGGCGGCGGTCACCTCGCATAGTGACGGCGACACTATCGAGTATATAGCCATGAAAAAGCTTCTCAAAATACCGCTCGGAATCGCTGTAAAACTGTAGGTCCCAATCAGTGAGTGAAAACTGGAAAGCGCTCAGCTCAGTGATTGTGAGAAGCTCTAACCTGTCCCTTCATGGGATGTAATGGGAAGCCATTTATTTTTTATTTTTAAAAGAAACAGACTTTGGTGTTATGAAGTTTCTACAAATTCAACTTTAAAATAAACAAATTTTAAAGAAGAAAGTTTACATATATTCAAACGGACAAACGTGATTCCAGCTGATATGGAAGTATTAAAAATGTAGCAATTCATATTCTTCTTTACCCAGCAATATATGCAAAGATTGCAGAACGCAAGTTTAAGGCCAGCATATAATCAGGCCATGGGAAAGCGTCAATGTTTTTTATTAAAATTGTTAACCTGGAGAATCGATTGCTACTTGGGTCAGTGTGTGCAACAGAACAATAATTCATATTTATATGATATTATCATGATCGTAATTAATTGGGGGAACCAGTCTAAGACCAATTTCGAATTTATAAAAAAAAAAGTTTTAAAAATATTTCGTAAAAGTTCTTCTTTACGAGAAGAAATATGGGTTCCCTTAGTGGGTTCTTTTTAAAAAAGTTCTAAAAATTGTTCCTACAAGTTCTTCTTTACCAGAAGAAACATGGATGCTCTTAGTAGTTATCGGGAAATTTTAAATTTTAAAAACAATTTCAAAAATGCTGCTTGATATACAATTCCCCTTTTAGTGAATACAAAAGCTCGCAGATATGTTTTTTACAGAAATTTAATTTCGCTTCTTTTCCTCTAGAAAATTTGTCGTTTTTCCTGGAGGAAACTGTTTACTTTGTTCGGGTAAATATGCACATTTTGCATTGATGAGATATATATAGTCCTTAATGTAGTTTTGATCACTTTCCACACCCACTTACCGCTGATACCAACTACCTAGTAAAGCAAAGTACGTAAATGTTTTTAAAGTAGGTTATAATAGACACAGAATACAACAAACCAATAATGGAAAAAAAAATTCATAAAAATCAATTACAGGATAAACGCATTGAATGTGAGTGAATGACACAAGTGTGATTGATCATGTGCGTGTTTTTATGCATTGTTTAATTAAATATTTAATATTTTATAGTTTCAATTAACTGTAAATGTTGACACTGAAACTACAATAAAATGGAAAAAGTACAATTATGTATAAAATGGTGGTAATTTATGATATGGGGAGAATCCTCGGATATAGAAATTAATAAAAATTTAAAAAAAAAAACTTTAAACCCCATAAAAGTGAAGAAAACAACTCGTATTGAAACAAAGTTTCACATATAATTTGTCTTTTATCTCTTTATGGTTATAAGTTTGTTTTGTTTTTTTCTTTTTGCTAAAGATTTAAATTATTTTTTGTTTTAATTAGTTTATAAGTTTTAATTTGAAATTCCTTAAGATATAAAAAAACCAATGGTATTTGAACTAAAAGTTGATTTTGTTTTTTACTTTAATTTATGAAATTTTTAAAATTTAAACAAAGATATTGTAAAAAATTTTTAAGTGCTCTTTGAAATACACTAGAAGACATGTGTGTTTAATTGGGATATATTTGAAATTATCTCACGTGAAATTTTGAAAACCACATTAAAGACCGCTAAAGTAACGATTAAAAGTTGTATGAAGATCTCAGAAATTTTAACGTAAATTCTACTAAAATCTGTAAACTATTTTACAATTTCTGTAATAATGTAACAAAAAATTCAATTCCAAAAATTCTTGAAATTAATTAAACCTTCTTCTCATTTCTAACGCACTGAATATCTTACCAAGAGCTATGATTTGTTTATTTATTTAATTTCATTCTACTCATGTAACCAAAAAATAAATACCATTTATTGCTTTTATTTTTATTCAAATGATTTTTCCCTTCTATTTGGTTTTACAACATTTTTAACGACTCTGAACTTTTGAAAAATTTTAATTATTATTGTCTCTTTTAATCTATCATTGTAAGAATCTGAAGAAAATGTATGAAGACAGTTTATATTTGAAATGTTAAAAAAGAGAATGTGTAAAGTGGATGCAAATTAAAATGGTTTATTAATAAAATAACTAAATTAAAAAACAAATCGATATTGTACTGACGTCGACGACGACAACGGGAATAAGGGCGAATAAGTAAATCCCGGGATTTTTCGGTATTATTATTAATTTTGAAAAACATAAAACTATAAACAATGACAAAAGTTCAGTGTGGTGTTATTTTTAGGAAGAAACCCAATGGCGGCTCTACAAAACGTAAGTTAACATAAGTTAATTTTGGCATATGTACAGCTGCGGTCAAAATAATAGCACCACGCACAAATTTATATTGACTCCGTTTACATCTGTTTAACAGTTGGGCCAATTTAGCTCAAAACAAGATAATAAATTCTTTGATGTTAATGGTTTATTATCATAAGAAAATTATTTGGTTTTTTCAAAAGTTTATAATTTGCTAATTAATTTAAACAAAAAACTTAAAAACTACCCAGTCAAAATAATAGCACTTCATTTCATTTTTAACAAAAAATAGTGGTCTTTCTTAAAATAAATCAAAAATTGTACTCAGATATCTTGTTGATAAATTAATTGTACTGTTTCAATACTTTGTCGCGTGACCTTTGTTTGCTATTACCGCGGCACAACGCCTTCCCATGGAATCGATTAAATGCTGGCATCTTTCAACTTTGATGGAACTCCAAATTTTCTGCACAGCCTCCCAGATCCCTTCAACGCTTGTTGGTTTTATTGTTGATACACCCTTCTTTATATCCGTCCACAGATTTTCGATAGGGTTCAAATCTGGGGACTGTGCAGGCCACTCCATTACATTGATAGAGTTATCGTTGAACCATTTTTTTGCCTTTTTGCTGGTGTGTTTGGGGTCATTGTCTTGCTGGAAGACCCACACCAGCGGCATTTCGTAGGAAGCATACGGCAGCATAATTTCATCAAGGATTTTTACATCAACCGATGCATCCATAACGGTTTTGATCCAATATATGGGACCCACACCTTGATATTAAAAGCAACCCCATACCATAAGACTATGACCTCCATGTTTTATAGTTTTTGATGTGAATTTTGGCATGTATTTACTGTTACAAAAGATCTGGAACCCTTTCCACCAAAAAGGACAATTTTGGTTTCGTCAGTCCAAAGCACATTTCTCCACTTTTCCTTTGGCCAATTTTGATGTGCTTTAGCTAAAGATATCCTTTTAGCAACATGCTTAGAGGTAAGGAGCGGCACTTTTCGAGGACTACAGGCATTGAGGCTGTTGTCTCGAAGTTTGTGGCGAATAGTTTCCACGCTTGCCGGCACATCCAATGTTTTTTTGAGCTCCGTGGCTGTCATAAAGGAATTTGCTTTAGTAGTCTGTACTAAACGCTTTACCATTAAGGGTGACAAAACTGGCTTCCTACCACGAGATTAAACTTTTTGCTCATATCTTAGGGCATTTTTTTTTATCATTTTATTGGAACAGCACAGCAAATTCCTTATTTGGGAAAATAAGATTTACCCTCGGACGCAAATTTTTTTATTAGTTCACGTTTTCCCGGCGAACAATGCTTTCCGCGACCCATAACTATACAATTTTTATAAAAGTATTACCTGATTTTGAAGAAAGTATATTAAAAAATTTTTATTACCTTTTGTTTTCACTTTTTTTCACAAAATTATGCAAAATTTTAGTTATCGAGTTATCGGATGTTTACGTTTCTCAAACAAAAATTTAAAATTTTAAAATAATATTTGTTTTTGATTGAAAAAAATATTCGAAAAATCGCGCGATGTTTTTAAAATAATTTTTGTGTTTTTTTGAGAAAAGTAAAAAATCGACAATTTTTCTAAATGTCAACATAACTAAGCGACTTTATCAAAAAGTTCTACATTGTTTTATACAAAAAACTGATATCAATGGCTTTACACGCTACGTTAACGCCATAACCCTTTCACATATCCGACATTTCGGGGCCCATAACTCTGAAAGTATGCACTTGCCCCGATTTTGTTATTTTACTTTTTTGCTTAGAATAACGTATTCTACCCCTCTTGTGGTTGTTTTTGGAGTGTAAGCCGTAAAATAGACCTGTTCCCAAAAAGAAATTTAATAATAGAATCCCGAAAGCCAAATTTCGGGATCGGGATTTCGAAAATGCCGAATCCCGGGATTTTTTAAAATCAATCCCGTTTATCATCCCTAATCTAAAGCACTGGCGACATCTGGCGAATGTTTCAAAACGTATTACTCTCTTTTTGTCATAACTTGGTCCATTCATAATTTTGATGTGAAGCATTGATGCCTTTTGAAAAATTTATGCTTTTTGTATTGTTTTATGTAATAACATTGTCGAAATGGTGCATTTATATTGAAATATTCTATAAAGAGAATAAGACTCGTTTATGCTCTTTTACTCAGACTCTCTACATGAGAGCGGAAAAAGAGTGCAATAAGTTCTCGATACTATTCAATACTTTTTGTCGTCGCTCTGTATATGACAAATCAAAAACAAATATTTCAGTGCGCTAAATATTGCTTTTTATTCAGTTGTATGTCAGCATTCAAAAGAGCAGGTCGTCGTCGCTCTGTTTATGACAAAACAAAACAATTATTTCAGTGAGCTAAATATTGCTTTATTTATTTTATCAATATTACATCTCATGTTAAAGCAGATGTAAGAAAAAAGAAAGTGCAATAGCAAATGAGCTTTCAGCACAAAATCTATTCTTTTTCTTTACTTTCCAATGTAACATTTACTAATGTGTTCATAGTATTCGAACAGGTACCGTGTAACAAAAATGTGTTAACACGGCTCCATGAAATTTTATGCTGCTCACATAATTAGACCTGGAGGAAATAATATTTTACTAACAAATTTTTTACTTTTTGGAAAATATTATATTATATAGGGTTAGAACTTGGTTTGGAACGCCTTTATGACGAATGACATCTTTACATCTGTTCCCCATTGAGCGAATTAAAGCAGCACATTCATCAGGCGTAATTTTGTACCATTCATCCCGTATTATTGGCTACAGTGAAACTTTGTTTACAGGTTAACTGACGGAAACGGCTCATTTTATAATTCCCCAGAGATTCTCTATTGGGTTCAGGTCGGGACTTTGTGCTGGTCACTCAAGAATTTTCAGACGGTTAGCACTCATCCAGTCTTTCACTACCCGTGAGTAGTGCTTCGCATCATTGTCCTGCTGAAATATCCAAGATAAAGGTAAATCGGTTGCATAATCTGCTAGTAGGTTACATTATGCCACTCATTTTGCCTTCAATTTGGACAATTGGACCAACGCCGGATGCAGTGACACACCCTCATACCATTACTGATGAACCAACATGTTTATCCGTTTTCTAGGTGTAACGTGGATCTAATTCTTAAAGTGACGGACTCCTGACACATGGTTTTTCATCATTTTCGAACACGTTGAATTTTAATTCATTGCTCAAAACATCCAAAATCCAGTACTTTGTCTTTAAGAAGGTGCTGCTTAGCAAATATCAATCTTCCCTTAAATTTTTGATGTGTTAACATCTATAGGCGCGGGTAGGGACTTAACTCACAAAGTGAACACATCCAAACACAGTTTGCCCGACTGCGAACACAGATTGTTTGGCGTTAAACTCCTCCGAAACGGCTGGACCGATTTGTATGAAATTTTGTGTGCATATCGGGTAGGTCTGAGAATCGGCCAACATCTATTTTTCATACCCCTAAATGATAAGGGTGACCCACCCCTATATATCACACAAATTTGCCCACTGCGAAACACAGATTGTCGAGGCTGCAAAAACAAAAAACACACTGATGTAGCAACAGCGAATAGTTGTCTTGTGTGGGTGCGGAGGACTCTCAGAGCAAAGAGAATAATAACGTAGTTATACGTATATAAAAATTAGATAGCAAGAGAGCAACGAAAATTGTGTGAACTTGTGTAGCGTATGTACGAACATAACAATGTATGTACATGTGTCTGTTGCTTTGCATTTCCTTTTTTTTTTTTTTTTTTTGTGGTAATAAAACAAAAAGTATTAGGCAAGAAAATAATGACACATGTGCTTGCACTTGCCTTTAAATATTAATATTAATATAATATTATAATATTATTTAAATGTAACGTCATCATATGATTGAACGCTGTTTTTTATTTTCCAATGTAACATTTACTAATGTGTTCGAACACTCATTGGATTTTTTTACACGGGTTTACATCTCACTGTTATCCCATTTAACTCTACTCCTGTAAATCTCGATGGGCAGTTGGTGCCGATATTTGTTTACCATGATATTCATCCATTTGTTCCCTGATTTCAGTAGAAGTCAAAAATGGGTAGGACTTGCTCATACTGACTAATCTGTCGTCTATCATCAGCTGATGTAGTTTTTCTTGGCTTTTTTCGAGGTAAATTTCCGAAAGTTATATTTTTCTTGCAATATTGTATTGATTTCTTCACTCTACCTGTAGAAAAATGTAAAATGGCCAAATGATACCGCCGGCATGCGAACCGCACAAAACAGTTATTTTTTGTGGATTAAGTGGTGATTCATGAAGCACATGTGGATTTTCACCAAACCAATAACGCATATTTTGCTTATTGACGAACCCATTGAGCCAAAAATGAGCTTCGTCACTGAAGATGATTTTGTGATGAAATTCATCATCTTGGCGCATCTTCTCCAGAGCCCAATCGGAGAACGTACGTTGCGTCAAATGGTCCATCGGCTTCAATGCTTGAGTCAGCTTAATCTTGTATGGGTGTAAACCAAGATCTTTACGCAAAATTCGACATAAAATGGTCGTGGCGATGCTCAGTTCTTGAGAACGCCGCAGAATCGACTCATTTGGCTAGTTTGCTACGGACGCATGAACGGCAGCGATATTTTCGTCACTTCGACCAACCCATTGTCCCACTGGCACGGCAGCGTCACACAATGAATATGTGGACTCAAATTTTTGCACTAAACTTGGTATTGCTTGTCTACTAGGGCGAGAATAACGACCGAAAATTGGAGTTAACGCTCTTAAAGTTGCGGTCACCGGTAATACATTTTTATAATTTGCATACTTTGTTTGTTCGTGTACTTTACCATGATGAAAATGTTGAGTTTACTGAAAAAAAAAAGGAAAGTAACAGTTACATGATCAGTGAAATAGTGCGTTCACAAATTAAATTCAAAGTAGTCAAGTAGCTATTGGAAAACCCTTTACATATATACATAGTGAAGCATCTCATTGTTGTCTTTCTTAAAAGTCATTGTGGGGAGATTTTGTCCAAGAGCTGGTCCGCTTCTAGAAGGTTTCTCTAACAAAAATATCATATGACCGTATTCGACAAATACGGCAGTTCCAACTGAGGTAATCAATCAGACCGAAACAAATTTCGCCGTTTTGTACTAGTATTTCGTTTTAATTGTTCAAACCATTTAAAATTTAAAGACATGTTTGTCTGCATGCTTTACGATATAAGAACATTTTAATTTTAGAATTTTTTTTTTAATTAAAAAGATGCAAATTCGTATTTATTTGATAGTGCTAAACACAAAGCTGTTTCTTGTTTTTGTTTTTATTGAAATATTTTTATATTTTTAATTTTTATAATCGAATCGGAATGAAATGCTGTTTTTTTTATATGTGTAATAAAATAGCAAATTTATTTAGATCATAATTTTCAATATTCCTGACTTTTTTTGAAATTGATTTTTGGCCAGTAACCGACATTCTTAGTCCTTGTATAAGTACAACATATGTAGGTGTAAATTTCATAACAGTATCGTTGACCATTATCTCAAAAATAGCTAATGTACACTACGCCAGTGCGAAGAGAACTTAAAGCTAAACAAAATATACAGACAGGCCTGTAATAGAATTCAATTTTTGTTGTAACAGATTGTCTGTTTCCATTCGTTCGTCCCTGGGCGCAAGTCAGTAGGCCTATCAGGACAATTGAAAATGTTAATAGTACCATGAGGGCTTTGTAGGCAGTGTGGGCACTAATCTAAAGTGCAAGGGATTATTTTCGATCTGTATGAATAGAATTCCAACCAGATCTAAGCTGGGCCAGAATAGTTTTGTTGTGCCTGTGCAGAAGCCTCTCATTATCCGAAATCGCGGATGGGTGTTCATTGACCCTGCTGCATGAATAGTCTTTTATGGCCTCTGACACCCCCGTGTTGTGCAAGATTTTCCGGGCTACTGCTATCGACAGACAGTCTGGATGTCCGCGTAGTAGCGCCTGATGTCCTTCCGGTTGTGAGAGGTGGATTCTGCATCAGAATGTGATGGTTAGGGTGACTGGGCAGATACCAAGCCAAAAGAAACTGTCTCGTCAATAACACATTATGTTGTTACACTGACAGCATCTTGGCCTCCTCATGTAAATGACCCACGATCGCCCGGTTGCGATTCGAAGCGCACTATTTTGGATCCTCTGCAGACTTTTCCACTGAGTATCACTTAGGAAAGAGGACCAAACATAGTTGAAGACCGAGCAACTTATATCTGTATAAGTCACTACAATTATCTCCTTCTCCTTGCCTCAAGTTGTCCCTTCAAGGGCCTTTAGGACCTTGTTACGGGTATGGACTTTTCTCCTAATGTGATCCGCATGCTTCGAGAATGTAAGCAGATTACCGAAAATAACTCCGCGAATTTTGGGGTTACTGAATGTGGGAATAAACCCCCACTGACAGAGATGTCGAGCTCTCTGCTTACTTCTTTGGTCCAATAAGTAAAAAGGGCACAGAAGACTTGTAGCAGAAAACTAAATTCCGTTCCTGCATAAGGCTACTAAGGGTGGCCAGATAGCTGTTAATTCTAGCCAGTACCGTACGCTGGATTTTATTTTCGAGGGGGGAGCGGCGAGCTTAATATTTAGTTTGAAAAATAAACTACATTCAAAAATCACCTATTTAAGAAATAATTTCGCCGGGGGGGGGGGTTGTTATTGACGACAAAAACCTTAAACCTCCAAAGCTTTGGTGCTCCAAATTATACGATTATTTGACGACCAACACAATTTGTCTGGAACACAATTTGTCTAATGACATATAAAGCTGGCATTCTTCTCATCTGAAATTTCTTTTCACACAATTCGTGGTGCGATAGAGTGTTACATGATAAAAATACTCATGAAAATACATGTGAACTTGACAGTTCGAAGTGGTTTGCAATGTAAACAAAGCAAATCAGCTGTGCTTATGCGATCAACATCTATGAATCCATCTTGGAGTGTTATTTGATGTAAAATGACTTACACCAGGTGGAAGTACAAAAATTGCTGACTTACATTTTTCAAGTGGTTTTGATGAAAGACTGTGAATTTTAAAAATATTTTTGACTTTTTTGTTTATTTTTATTGACTTTATTGTTAGTATATATTTGTGATGTAATTGCACAAAAATTCCAACGCACAAAATGAAATGCCGTAGCTGATTTATTGCTGGTTGGTTTGAGCCATTGCGTCTATCTGGTACTATTAAAGCAATACTTGACAACATCCAACCGCTCATCTGCTACACACCAAATGCCATCAATTTACTGAGAGAGTTAGCTACTCTACACTTCATTACTCTATGGCCTGGAATTAAGTATTTGTGAAATTTATCTTTTAAAAAAAGTGATGATTTATTCGACCTTTCGTATTATATTCAAAATTAAAATGTTCGAGCGTTTGGTGGTTTTTAAACTAATTTTATTCTCCAATATATCGATGTCCTTTGGGTAGCATTTGCAGAAAGATAAACACAATTATTAATTAAAAATGAAATGAATTAAAAGACGACCAAATCCTCCAACAGTTTAATTTTGTGTTTATCTATCAATTAAATAAAACACGTAAACTAATTATCATTTGTCATTTATTCTTTTCTATTGCATCTTCCAGAACAACTATGGCCGTCCAGATGAAATTATTGCCGCCGAGACATTAGCCAATCACATACGCTGTAATAATTCCTTTGTCCAGGCTGTTTTTCAGGCACAATTTCGCTCGTCATTAACCTGCCCACGATGTAAGAAACAATCGAATACCTTTGATCCATTCCATTGCATATCGGTGCAATTGCCACAACTTACACAGCAGACAATCTTCGTCACTGTCGTGTATTTGCAAAAGCAACCACGACAGATGCGCATGGGCCTAACAGTAACTGCCGGTTCACCCATTGTGGCCTTAAGGGAACAACTGCACAAAGACACTGGTATACGAGCGGATCAAATGGTATTGGTTGATTTGCAAAAAGAAGGCTTCGCACGGGTATTCTATGATTCACAGCCAGTGAATACGCTACAGGGCATTGAGACGATCTATTGCATAGAAGTACCTTTGGAGAAGACTCCGACAGCGAAGGCCAGTGGTGAGACGGCAACAACCTGTGCAACGACTGCAAATAGTCCCCAATCATCGGATTTATTAGTGTTGGTAGCAAATGTCAAGAAGACAACAGTAAAACACGAAGATTCGGACAAGGAAGATGTCTCATTAGATCGATTTGGAGCTCCGTTTTGTTTACGAATTCCTCGAGATTGTTCTTATGCTGAATTGCAGAAGAAGCTGTTAAAAGAATTGTCGGCCAAACTAAAACCTGAAGTATTCTCATATTCTACACCTCTGAAGGAAATGTTTCAAATACGTTTGCAGGATCCATCAGCCGACCCTGATACCTTTATTGAGCAGGTGGAACATCCCCTACTAACAGAAATGATTGACTTGGCTCTGTCGGTGCTATCGGCCGAAGCTGGGCCACCACATATAAAATTACTGCTTGAATGGGCAGATCCAGACACACATTTTACTGATCTCACCGATCAAGTGATGGAGCATGATAGCGTACCGCTGTTAATGGCAAATAAAACAAATGATACGGCCACATTGACTTTGGAACAATGTCTGGAACATTATACCAAAGCCGAAACATTGAGTGCTGAAGACGCCTGGCGTTGTCCCCATTGCCAGGAGTATTTACCGGTTGTGAAAACTTTAGGTTTATGGTCCTTACCCGATATTTTAGTTGTACATTTTAAACGTTTTCGCCAACATCAAGGCAAAGAAACGAATGCAGCTAAATTAACTACCATGGTGAAATTTCCATTGCATTCCTTCGATATGTCACCGCATTTGGCCAAAGATGCTAATGGAACGACAGCATCCCTAACTGCAGATAATAATCTATCATCAACCCGTCCAAGTCCGTGGCGAAAATCGAAGACTGGCGATTCACGCTCTTCCACGTTGAGTTCTCGCGACAATCGAGAGACTCGTTATGATCTGTATGCCGTCTGTTACCATCAAGGTGATACATTAGAGACCGGTCACTACACTGCCGCCTGCAAAAATCCCTACGATCGTATATGGTATAAATTTGATGATCAAAGGGTAACCAAAGTTGCCAACGATGCTTTGCCCGATGAAATTGTCAACAATGAGGCATATATGTTATTTTATCAACGTAGAACATCCGATAATGTAGAATGTTCCGGCTCAAGTTCTAATTCCAGTGATCATTGGGTATCACGCATAGCTCCGCCAACGTCGAATGCTTCGACTTCTTCGGTTTTGCAAAATTCCACTGAAAAACTTATTAATGAAGCTATACCGGAAAAGGTAACAGCACAAGAAGAATCTGAGGAAGTTGTCGAAAAGTCTCTTAGCAAAGACATGGAGGAAAATAAGCCAGTGAATGATATTGACGTAAAAGAAGAAAACGGTTAGTAAAGATTAAAAGTTTACATTAGAGTTAACTAATATGATTTTGAATTTCATTGCAATGTTATAAATATTCAGATTAAGGTTAAAATTAGCTAAGGTTTCAGTTTAAAAAATCGAATACGTTGGCTCGAGTCACCAGATTGTAATATGTTTGATCATTTCGGGTTAAAAGTAGCAACAATTTAAAAGCCGGGAAATAATATTTTCAGTTTGAAAACTCTTTAAATGCTTTGATAACTTTAATTGGCAAATTTAAACCTAAATTGGCGCGGGATTATAACCGCACTGACTGACGAAGCTTTTTATTTACATTGTTATTTGAATTAATTTTTTGTTTGTTGTATTTCTCCTTTAGGTGTATGCGAAACCGATTCCTCTATAGCCCCCTTAAAACTGGAACGAAATGAAAGTAATGCCAATAGCTTGGACGCAATTGAAAAGATTTTAGATTATGCTGATGCTGAGGAAATCACTGATACCACAGACATCCCTAACGACATAGAACTTCCTAAACCAGTAAAAACTCATGAAGAAATAATTGAAATCTTTACCATGGATGAAGATTGCAAACTAGAGGAGGATAAGCCCAAAGAAAACACTTTAGCTGTGGAAACTTCCCTTACCAATGCCGCAGTAAATCATGTACTGACCAATGGAACAGCTAAGGAAATACTATCCAAATCACCTTTAACCAATAAAGAATGTAATAGTTCTATGAAAAAATTAACGCCAATGTCTTCAAACACATCATCATCTTCATCTTTAGCCTCTCAATCTCCTTCGCCCTCATCGCTGGCCGTGTCCAAAGATGGTGATAATAATTTACAAACAAAATTCAATGGCTTCTCACCGCAATCAGCGCCCAACGACAAGGACCATCCACTCTCGGCCAGTTTGAAGAGTAACAGTAGCAGTATTATTAGTTCTGCTGTAGCAGGACATTTTCAATCGCATCGCCAACCATGGCATGGCAGTCGCTCAAGTGTTTCAGCTGTGGAAAATGCCACCCATCCAAGTTCATCATCTACAACATCTGTGACATCTCATGCATCGTTGCACCTAAGACATTCCTTTTCCACGGCATCCAATTATCGTTTGCGTGAATGCAATGATACACTATCGTCGGTATTGCGGAATTCTGTGAATACATGTAGCAAAGATACTTTAATATTTTTGGATCAACAACAACATCACAATCATCATCATCATCATCAAAATCATCGGCATCATCACAGTTTAATGGAGGACGATGATGATTCATTTATGGGCAGTCGGTCATTATGGGTAAGTTGAGGGAAAGAAATTCAACTTAAAACTAAATCTAATGCATAAAATACTATTTTTTACAATTTCAGATATCTCCTGTAACGCCCCATAAATTAATAACTGTTTCGCCCAAAAATTGAGATACGGTATAAATGAAATATTAATGCGGCAACGACGACGACGACGACGACCTACATATTATTGCATGTGTATTTTATAGTTTACAAATTAATAAATTCTAGATAGACATTATTACGCAAAGAAAGTTAAAAAAATATTCAGCATACAATTTAAAATATAACAAAGTGAAAATATCTATCAATTACTTCGTAATACAAAAACAAAAAATATAATATTTTAATTTTATTTATTGAACCCGGCTCATTACGAGAATTACTTTACAATTATTACTTTAAAAGGCAACAAAAAGAAAACATTATTATTATTATATTTATTAAATATACAACATTATATATATCTACATATATATATATATATATTATAATAGAAGTGTTAAATTCTACATAAATACTATGTATTGCAAAACAATATATTAAAAAGGAAAAATATAACGAAAAATTATACACATATAAATATTTAAGCCAATAAATAGTATTAAATGTTTAATAAATGTGTTAAAACAAAACAATTTATACGATTTATACAAAATACGATTTATGAAAGGAAAGTAATTTAAAACATATTTAAGTAAAACAAATGTATTATGTATTACAAAAACAAAAGGAAGTTAAAATGAACTTTTTCATGTTATTTCTTAAATTTCAACAAAACATAACAATAACGAAATTAAATGTATGTATTTGAAAATTAAGAAAGAAAAAAGAGATCTAGGAAGGGTTACAAGTAGCAAGTGGATGTGGATTTTGGGAAGACTAAAATATACAGGCCGTCGGTGGTGCAATGGTTAGTGTGCGCGCCTCTTGTACATGAGATCCTGGGTTCGAACCCTGCTCTGACCACCTTAAAAAATTTCTTTCGGCGGCGGTCACCTCGCATAGTGACGGCGACACTATCGAGTATATAACCATGAAAAAGCTTCTCAAAATACCGCTCGGAATCGCTGTAAAACTGTAGGTCCCAATCAGTGAGTGAAAACTGGAAAGCGCTCAGCTCAGTGATTGTGAGAAGCTCTAACCTGTCCCTTCATGGGATGTAATGGGAAGCCATTTATTTTTTATTTTTAAAAGAAACAGACTTTGGTGTTATGAAGTTTCTACAAATTCAACTTTAAAATAAACAAATTTTGAAGAAGAAAGTTTACATATTTTCAAACGGACAAACGTGATTCCAGCTGATATGGAAGTATTAAAAATGTAGAAATTCATATTCTTCTTTACCCAGCAATATATGCAAAGATTGCAGAACGCAAGTTTAAGGCCAGCATATAATCAGGCCATGGGAAAGCGTCAATGTTTTTTATTCAAATTGTTAACCTGGAGAATCGATTGCTACTTGGGTCAGTGTGTGTAACAGAACAATAATTCATATTTATATGATATTATCATGATCGGAATTAATTGGGGGAACCAGTCTAAGAACAATTTCGAATTTATAAAAAAGTTTTAAAAATATTTCGTAAAAGTTCTTCTTTACGAGAAGAAATATGGGTTCCCTTAGTGGGTTCTTTTTAAAAAAGTTCTAAAAATTTTTCCTACAAGTTCTTCTTTACCAGAAGAAACATGGGTTCTCTTAGTAGTTATCGGGAAATTTTAAATTTTAAAAACAATTTCAAAAATGCTGCTTGATATACAATTCCCCTTTTAGTGAATACAAAAGCTCGCAGATATGTTTTTTACAGAAATGGAATTTCGCTTCTTTTCCTCTAGAAAATTTGTCGTTTTTCCTGGAGGAAACTGTTTACTTTGTTCGGGTAAATATGCACATTTTGCATTGATGAGATATACATATATAGTCCTTAATGTAGTTTTGATCACTTTCCACACCCACTTACCGCTGATACCAACTACCTAGTAAAGCAAAGTACGTAAATGTTTTTAAAGTAGGTTATAATAGACACAGAATACAACAAACCAATAATGGGAAAAAAAATTCATAAAAATCAATTACAGGATAAACGCATTGAATGTGAGTGAATGACACAAGTGTGATTGATCATGTGCGTGTTTTTATGCATTGTTTAATTAAATATTTAATATTTTATAGTTTCAATTAACTGTAAATGTTGACACTGAAACTGCAATAAAATGGAAAAAGTACAATTATGTATAAAATGGTGGTAATTTATGATACTTGAGATGGGGAGAAGCCTCGGATATAGAAATTAATAAAAATTTAAAAAAAAAACTTTAAACCCCATAAAAGTGAAGAAAACAACTCGTATTGAAACAAAGTTTCACATATAATTTGTCTTTTATCTCTTTATGGTTATAAGTTTGTTTTGTTTTTTTCTTTTTGCTAAAGATTTAAATTATTTTTTGTTTTAATTAGTTTATAAGTTTTAATTTGAAATTCCTTAAGATATAAAAAAACCAATGGTATTTGAACTAAAAGTTGATTTTGTTTTTTACTTTAATTTATGACATTTTTAAAATTTAAACAAAGATATTGTAAACATTTTTTAAGTGCTCTTTGAAATACACTAGAAGACATGTGTGTTTAATTGGGATATATTTGAAATTATCTCACGTGAAATTTTGAAAACCACATTAAAGACCGCTAAAGTAACGATTAAAAGTTGTATGAAGATCTCAGAAATTTTAACGTAAATTCTACTAAAATCTGTAAACTATTTTACAATTTCTGTAATAATTAATGTAACAAAAAATTCAATTCCAAAAATTCTTGAAATTAATTAAACCTTCTTCTCATTTCTAACGCACTGAATAACTTACCAAGAGCTATGATTTGTTTATTTATTTAATTTCATTCTCCTCATGTAACCAAAAAAAAAATACAATTTATTGCTTTTATTTTTATTCAAATGATTTTTCCCTTCTATTTGGTTTTACAACATTTTTAACGACTCTGAACTTTTGAAAAATTTTAATTATTATTGTCTCTTTTAATCTATCATTGTAAGAATCTGAAGAAAATGTATGAAGACAGTTTATATTTGAAATGTTAAAAAAGAGAATGTGTAAAGTGGATGCAAATTAAAATGGTTTATTAATAAAATAACTAAATTAAAAAACAAATTATTGCAATTTTAAAGCTGTTCCTTGGATTTGAGGATAGGTAAGGACGTCAATTCGAGACTGAAGGAAGGTTTATTTATTGGTACTTTGGGCCATATCCTGAAGAAGTTTGTCTCTGAAAGTTGACGAAGATAATTGCATTGTTATTTTAGCACCTCATCTTTCTCTTCCAAAGAAATTTTGAAAAAATCTACTTTTAATGAGCCCAAAACTCAGTGCTGGTTATCAACTCACAAATGTTCTGCTGACTCATTACGATCGCCTATTTCTGTGGGTAGTTTTAATATAGACGAATCAGATGCTCTTAATGTACTGGGTATACTTATACTTCACTCCTTTTGATCGCCTTAACATCTACCCTACGTAAAATATGTCCAAAAATGCATACAAGTCTTAATTTTGTGCTATGTGTGAGATAAAGTGTGGTTGAAGTTAAAAACAAGTCAGCGTGACAGTTCAGGGTTATTAAAAATGGAACTCTAAATTAAGCACAACAACGCAACGCGTTCTCATTGTTGATAATTCGCCCTTATTACGGTTGTCGACATCGTTGTCGTCTGTATGTCAACATCACTTCGTGTCAACATCGTCGTCACATCAACGCTAGTTTGGTATTCTGTAACTGGCTTAAGGGGCCCTTAGACCTGCGGATAAGTTGCTCGACTTCAAGTTGACATCAACTTCGATAACTAGATATCACCTTCGATTTTGCCCTTACACTCTCAAACTAGTTAGGGTAACTTCATTTTCTTGTCAGATGTCGAAATGAAAGGTGGTGAGCGCACTGCGAAAATATCACAAATTTTACGAAAAAAACGCTTTTTTTATTTTCTTTAAATATTTATAAATAACACTACAAATCATATTTATTTAGTTTATATTTTTCCGATAATGTTTAATTTATTTATTTTTTGGTTCATTTATTTACATTTTGCCGATAATGTTGCCACATGAACGTTTCTCACCGAAATGCGTATGAAAGTTGATGCAACTTCCCCTTACACTGGTGGATAAGTTGATACCAACTTCAAAAAATCAAAATGGCTTTGATTTTACATCAACTAGTTGGTACAAACCACCAACTTCACCTTACACCATGGATAAGTTGATATCAACTTGAAGTCGCTGCAACTTATCCACAGGTCTATGGGCCCCTTTAGACGACGTCGACTGTTTATCGATAACCTATTAAAAACATAAACAAGGTTGTCAATCGTAGTGAATGAATCAGGAAGAAGAAGAACATTTTACATTTGTACCTCTATTATTTTATTTTATTTTGTAAAAATTTTTCAAGTTCTTAAAAAGTGTATAATTATCGGGAACAGGTCAACTTTAAGGGCGACTGTCCATTTTTTTTGGGGTGCAAAATACGTTGTTTTGAGCAAAAAATGTAAAAGAAAAATTTCTGGGAAACCCCTATTTTCGGAGTTATGGGTCCCCAAATTTAAGACATACGGGAGGGTAGTATGAGTGTGGTCTCGTCTTATGGTTCCGATTTAACCATCTTTTTATGTAAAATGAGGCGAAATAAAAAAAATTAAATACATTTTTTCAATAACTCGGTTAGTTATGGAGTTATGGATAAATAAATATTTTTAAATTGTGACAAAAAAAATATGTTTGCTAGTAGGAAATGAAGAAATAAGCGAAAAATATTAAATAAATTTTTTCGATAACTCGCTTAGTTATCGAATGATGAATTTGAAATAAGTGTTGAAAGTTCATTGAATTTAATTTTTGTGGTAAGTACTTTTTCAGTCAATATGGCAACATTTCTCCAAACAAGGGGAATTACCGTTTAAGTACATTATGCATTATATTTATTATCTCGCGAGCGTCTTATTCATTAAAGAAGTGCAATGGAAATAACAAGTGTGTTTAAAATTTACGAGATTTTCGAATCTTTAGACGGGCCCGTACCTGAAAGAGGCATCCAGGCTTTATAAAATTGGGGGTTGATTCCAAGAGGGCCATATTTGTGTCTTATAGGCCAGGTCACAGATTAATTAGATATACAAATTGTGATGGATGGGTATGGAGGTAAGTGCAAAAGTAAGTAAAATATTTCAAAAATTAAGATTATTATTATTTTAGGTGTAGGGAGACCATAAAAGGAACCCACAAAAAACACCCGGTGCAATGTGCGGGTTTCCATATGGAAAAATACATTCTTTAAAATGTCCCATTTGCCAATTGCTAAAATTTTAGTTTTTGCGCAAATGTGGACGAACAACATACAATTGTCGTACATACTCCAATCAATGGAAATATCCAAAACAAGTCGTGTGGATTGGAACAATTTTTGCCGGGAAGTGGTAATATATGGGGCCTTCCAAACAAACATTCTCATAGGTGGCCCCGGTATTATAGTAGAAATAGACGAATCGAAGCTAGGCAAAAGAAAGTACAATAGGGGCCACAGAGTGGAAGGCCAATGGGTATTTGGTGGTGTGGAACGAGTGAGCGGAAAGGCATTTATGCTGTCAGTTGCAGACAGGAGCCGCAATACCCTATTGCCCATAATTAGGCAATATATCAGACAGGGATCTATTATTGTCTCCGTCTTCTGGAAAGTATGTGCTGTGAAGTACGTATTTTTGTTTGTTAATAATTTTTGTTTATTTTCAGGCTTACGACACGTTAAAGGACGAAGGATACACCCACTATCGGGTAAATCAGTGTGGCGTTTGTAGATGAGGAATCGGGCCAACATTCAAACACAATAGAAGGTTTATGGCGGCACCAAAAGAGCTCGATTCCTCAATACAACCGCCACCAGATATTTTTCAATGGGTACGTTCAAAAATTTATATTTTTGAGATGGTGTAAGGCCAATGGGGCGAATCCATTTAACGAATTTCTCCGGTTTGTCGGAGAAATGTACAATCCCGTACGGGGAAATGAGTCGCGGGCACTCTTTGAAGGAGTGAGCGAGGAGATATTGGCGGAAAAATATCGACCGAAAGAATTTTTTAAAACTGTTTTATTCGCCCTTATTCCCGTTGTCGTCGTCGACGTCAGTACAATATCGACACCATTTTTATTGGCGACTTGAAGGCATTTGGACAAAAAAAATGTTGCGTAATGTTTTAAGAGGGTTGTTTTTGGATCATAGATATTTTGTTGTTATCGATGTGACAATACATTTATAACGTTCTAAAGTTGGCAAAAATCTGATGACGACGACGACAACGGGAATAAGGCCCATTTTTTTTTATTTTGTCGGAAAAACATTATTTTAAAAAACTCTGAAAAATTTTTATGGAGTTTTGACGGTATTTTCATAAGCTTTCCAATGATACCCATATTGTCGCAGTCCATCAATATATGTGGAATATATGAGGGGATATATGTTCAAACTTTGGAGGCCCGTAATCCGGGAAGTATGGGTCTCCCCAGAAAAAAAATACGGTTTTACTCTGGATGATAAGGTCTATGGAATGATGATAATTTGGACGCGATACTAGAGTGGCCCTTGAACTTAACTTAAGCCAATTATCGTAACCATATCGAGTCCGATTTGGAAGTTATTGGATGTAGACGCCCTATATCATCAGGTTAGGCGAATGGAAGCGGTGAATTGAGACGATTTCTCCATGGAGGCACATACAGCCTTTACTGGTCCCAGAGCTGCGTCTATTGGAGACAATGACGTAATGGAGAGCAAGAAATGATCTCAACAAATCCACCATGGACCGACCATTCGGCTATCTTACAGGATTTTAACTGTACGTATCGTTAGCGGCTGTTTGTTCGAAAGATATCAGACTAAAATGGAAAGACACCAATTGCATGACTGAAAGCGCACAGAGCAATTATTTTTCATTAACTGATTGAATAAGTTAAAATTATTAAAAATAAGGCCAATAAATTAGAAATTGTGTCGACAGAAATAGAGTCGTTTCAATTCAACGTCGACATCAATTCTAGTTACAAAATACCAAATATGTGTCGACAGTCGTCGTTAGTGATCGACAACGACTACACAAATACCGATTTTCAACTGTTGTCACAAGACGACGTCGTTTTATGTCGACGACGACATAAGGTAAATCAGAGATGTTTCTCATTCTCATTTGTACAAACTATCGTGGAATAAGCCTTTAATTCATCGCATACAAGGTCCTCTCGAGCGTAATGTGCGAAAGACTAAAGCCGTTTGTTGCAGACCTGATCGGACCTTATCAGTTTGGTTTTAGGCCTGGAAAGTTAACTATCACATTACGCCAAATTCTGGAGAAACCCCACGAAAAACAAATCGACGCCTACCGCCTCTTTGTAGATTATAAAGCCGCTTTCAATAGACCGATACGGGGAAAACTGTACCATGCCATGTCGGAGCTTGGTATTCGTGCTAACCTGACACGACTTTGTAGACTGACACTGACCGACACGAAATCCCCTGTAAAGATTGGTAGAGATCTCACCGAACCGTTTCGTACGAGGCGCGGCCTTGGACAGAGCGACACCCTATCATGCGATCTCTTCAACATATTAATATAAATCATCCTCAGAAAAGCCGCAGTCAACACGAATAATCAGGAAAAGTGGGTTTGGCAGTAAACGAGGACAAAAACAAATTAATGGTTTCGACAAGCAGAACATGCACCAGATTCGATGAAAGGGTAAATGTTGATAACCGTTATAATTTCATTTCTTTTATTTAAGTCTATGGAATTATATCCTTACAGACCGAGGTAGTGGACAGTCTGAAGCAATAATGTCAGTCTAGAAATCAAACGGAGAATTGTGCTTGCAAACAGGTTTTATTTCGGGCTAAGCAAGCACTTCAGAGATAAACCCTCTCGCAAGAAACGAAGATTCAACTATATCAGATTCTCTTAAAATCTGGTTTTATTTCGGGCTAAGCAAGCACTTCAGAGATAAACCATCTCTCAAGAAACGAAGATTCAACTATATCAGATTCTCTTAAAATCTACCTTGCTATGGAGCAGAAACCTGGGTCATATCGCCTGCTGATGAAACATCACTGGAAGTCTTCGAGATAAACATACTCCACTGATCCATATCAGTAGAATGGATCAGAATGAACCAGGGCGAAAGGTATTCGAAGACATACTCGAAGGACATCAACAAATATGACGACAAGGACTTTGCTGGAAAGACCAGGTGCGATATTGCCTATGAGAGCTTGGTGTTACCAACTGGAGGAGAAAAGCTGAAGTTCAAGCCTTTTGGAGAAACATGTTATCCTCATTTTGTAAGGCTCTTGACCCCTCTGGGTTGTTTGAGGCCACCTAAGTAGGTACTTATAAGCAATTCAGAGATGAGTGAGATAAGACTCTACTACAAAAATTTCTCTTTAGAGATCTATGACAAAATTTCTATCGAGAATTTCGCAAGAACCGATGAAGGCCGACTCCGTCTCTTGGTTGTATGTCATTGCCGATGTATATAAAGCAGTGACCAGATCGTAGTTGGGATTTATCACTATTAAGCCAACTTATTGCGCTTGGGCCTGGGATCTACACATTGAAGGATGCATAAACCTCTTTAGCTGTTCGAGTCTCGATTTTCCGGAGATAGTTCTTACATTAAAGGCACCAGTAGAAAGAAGTGTGTAGTAGATGACATTTAATTTATATTTGAAGAACGAAATATTTTTTTGCATTTTTAATCGGATGTAATAAGAGACACATAAAAACACATGTATGCGCACTAATTAATCTTATAAAGTTTTAATTTTCAAGCATAAACCATTATAGACAATATACAAAATCAGTACATAAGTTTCAGTCGGGTGAACCGACTTAATCATACCCTCACCCTAAGTCATCCATTGCGTGGGAGTTCTGTTAAATAACGCCCATACTCAAAAATGACCATGTTCAATAGCAGATTGACATTGTGCTAAATATTATTGAATACCCAAATTAGTTAGTTTCCCTCCGAATATTTATATGCGAGTTACAAAAATGGGCATGGCAAGTTGTTGCCAAAATTTTAATCTTTTATTAAGATCGGTAGTGATTTATTGAAGATATAGAGTCGGCAAACTGCAAATACGCCCAACTTTTGTATGGGAGGTACGAAACTGGACGTGGCACAATAGTCTGTTATTAATTACACAGCTTTTAGCAAAATATTGCTTAGTACCGAATTTTATTAAGATCGGTTGTAGTTTACGAGATTTATCGTGTCGATCAACAGGTCATCCACCCAACTTTTATGTGGGAGGTACCAGAATGGGCGTGACGAAACAACTCATTATCTATAGGAGGAGTTTTATTTGACTAAATATTGACTAGAACAAACTTTCATAAAGATTGGTTCGGTTTTGCGGGACTTCTCGTGCCGAACAACCAGACGGCCAAACAACTTTTGTATGGGAGGTACCACAATGGGCGTTGCAAAATCACCCTTGTTTTAATCGGTGATTGGCGTTTGATAACGTGAAGCCTTATACCTAATTTCATTAAGGTCGGAAGTGTTTCACGAGATTTATCGGATTGAAAACCCGGACGAACACCCTGTTTTGTATGGGAGGTACAAGAATGGGCGTGACAATCTCGCCCACTTCCTCCAGTTAAGTAGACATTTACAGATTATTAACCGCTGTTGAGCTGAAGCTAATCACATTTGCCAGAAGAAAGGTTTGAAAGAAATATGAAAGTATGGGAGGTACCAGAAGGGATGTGGACAAAAGGCCCATTTTCATCCCAAACTAAGTATTGACAAATAATAGTCACTGAAAAAATTTTGCGGTGATCGATAAAGATTTACGGCAGTTATCATGTTGACCAGCCAGACAGACAGACTGATGGACATGGCTCAAACGTCTTAAAAAGTCCTAAAACGAATTTCGTCCAAAGATACTAAGGGTCTAGTATGGCTCCTTCTACGTGTTAAATTTTTTACGTATTAAATGATATCTATCTCCATCCCTATGGGTGAGGGTATAAATATATTTGACTCTACGCGGATTTTAACCAAGATGTGCTACCGCCAGGTCGTCGTTTTTCGTTTCTCCCAAACATTAATGTTCATTTGCCGCAAATAAATTCCTCAACAGAAATCTAATATTTCATTTGCGCGGAACGACATTTTTCTTTCCAGACAATAATCAATTCTAACCTAAAACATGCGTCCTGGAAAATATTGAAGAATAAGTACAGTACACATATTTCAGGTTAATTAATAGTTCAAATAGAGTATTATATATTTGCTAAAATATTCTAGCTGTCAGCAAATACATAAATTTGATCCTACTTATCGAAAATTAACAGACCCGGATTCTAAAGTATATGTTTCTACATACTACTACTACTTTTCAAAATTTGTTAACCATATACACGTTTTAATAAAGTGAAATAGGAATATGATGCATTTAATAGAGCCTGAAATAACTCCAGTGTCATTGGACGAATATTACCAACTTTAATCTGCAAAAAATGTGGAGAAGAAAAAAATTTATTTAATTTTTATCAAAGTTCATGTTAATATCATTCCGATGTCTAATTTATTTGAAATTATTTTATGAAACTTCAAAAAATGATTTTATCTTACCGAGCACGGTTTCTGAGCCCTTAATATTAATAGCAGAATATGTTTTTGCACAGGTATCTCAAAGTTAAACCATTCTGTTTCATAGGCCGCAGATGCAATAGAGAAATTCTGATGGGAATACAAAAAGACCCCATTCAATAAATTTACTAGGGTTGTAATTGAATGTTTCCTAATTTTGATTTAGTATTATTCATACATACCTGCTCCTGCAATTCATTGGCAAACCAATATAATGCCAATATCTGAGCTAATATCATCGTTATATAGGCACAAACTATGATTGACTGCGCCAAGGAATCCACCTAAATGTACGCGCATCAATTAGAAAATAATTGAATCAACAAATTCGTAAAGGGCTCATATCCGTTTTTTCGAAAAGCTTTCATCTCGGAAAACGGTAGCAGCTGATTTTTAGCACTCTTATATTAAAAAATAAACATTTCAGGATTTTTTTGAAGCAGTTCAACCAATGGTTAGCGTTTTCAAAAATATTTGGAATTTCAAATTCCGTACAGACCGAGGAAAATGCAGTTTTTTGTGTCTCTTGAAAAATTTGGAAAAACCAGTATGAGCCCTTTTCGAATTTGATGATTTAATTGTTTTCGGTACCAAGAGATTAACTTACAAATATAAATAGAAATAAAAGAGCACATAGCAAAGTTCCAAATGCTATGAATTCCAGCAGAAATATATAGGTGGTCAAACGATTCACCGTCTCAATGTATCTGGGGGAAAAAATCGAAAGAGTACGTATGAGATCTGGATGAGTGGGTATCAGGACTTCGGCCAAGATCTTGCCGTGCTGCTGGTGCTGTCAACCTGAAGTTCCCTGCACTCGCGGAAATCATTTACATAAAACAGTTACAAAAAACAAAGAAAACTCAATACAAATAGATTAAGGTTACGCCCACAGAAAAATTCGGTTTAGGCAATCGAATTAGACGTAACCGAGTTTAGAGGTTGTCACAATCGAATCACGGGTTGTCAGTCCGAATTAGAGGTTATCACAACCGAATTTAGAGGCGCACAACCTAATAAAAAAATTTCAATTAATTTAAAATACACTCAGTGAGAATTTTTGAATGTCTTTTTGGATTCGGCTGCTGCAACCGTATCGTTTCTAAATTCGGTTGTTACAATCGAAATTGATTCCTAATGCGGTTGTTGCGACCCAAATTATAGATAATGAAGTTAATATAAGGAATATAATTATGAAACTAGGTTGTTTCAACCGAATTTCAGTTGTGGTTACTAAGTCTAGTCGATATAACCTCAATAAGGTAGGGCTGCGACATCGACATCGATGTTTTTGAAAAACATCGAGTACTTTTTACATCGATGTTTTAGTGCTGATGTTTTTCCAACATCGATGGTTTATATCGATGTTTGCATCGATGTTTTTCTGTGTGACGATTGTGACAAATTGCCTTAATATAAGGAAATATAAACCATAAAATATTAATATAAACTCGAATTGTTTATATTTGCCCATTTATTCGCCGCCACACGCCAACCACTATTATGCGTAGCTGGTTATACATGGATGTAATGGGAAACTATTTATTTTAATGAAGTTTTGCAGTTTTCGCCTTTATATCGTGGAAAAGGGTGATTTATATGTTGATAACACATATCTAAAAGAGAATTTCAGCAAAAACAAAACATCGGCAAAAGCATTGATGATCGAAGAAACAGCGATGTTTATGCCTAACTCAGATTGTGACCAGTGGTGTAAATTACCCCTTCTGATTAAATTTTGGTACCTCGATTTCTAAAAAAAGTCACCAAAAATGAAACATCCCCAAAAACATCGATGTTGGAAAACATCGATGTTGTGAGGTCGATGTTTTATCGACATCGATGTCTCTTATTTGAAACATCGATGTTGTAAAACATCGATGTTTTGAGGTCGATGTCGCAGCACTACAATAAGGATGGCAGTCGGTGGTGCAATGGCTATTGTGCACGACTCTTGTGCATGAGAACGTGGGTTCAATCCTTGCTCTGACCACCTTTCATTTCCTTCGACGACGACCACCTCGCTCAGTGATGGCGACCCTATCGAGTACTTAGCCATGAAAAAAACTTCTCAAAATACCGTTCGGAACCGGTGTAAAACTGTAAAGTAGGTCCCAATCAGTGAGTGAAAAATTAAAAAGCGCACAGCTCACTGGTTGTGAGAAGCTCTCCCCAATCCCTTCATGGGATTCCTTTCCTTTTTAAACCTCAATAAAATTGTGGCAACCTCCCAAAAGGAAATTTATCTACCGCCAGCAAGTTTTAAGCCCCATATTCAGTTCTTGCGAAATTTTCACGAGAAATTTTGTCATTTACCTCTAAACGGAAAATGTTGTTGCAGAGAGTTACCACCTCTCTTTGATTTACCCTGCAAATATTCTCTTGTTAAAATTAATTTTTATCGAACAATTGTTTTCGTACAAAATAACTTTGAGGTAACAACCCTGTAATTGATTTTGCCTACGAAATTTTCGCAAAGAGCTGAGTACCAAGCAAGTGAAAACTGGGTGAAATTTTGGGTTCATGAAATTTCCATTATTTTTTTATTTATCGCAACGAAAATTCCATAAAAACTGAATACTGGATATTTATGTGGTAATACTTCAAGCGTACAAGGTCAGAAACATTTTTCTAAGTTGAAAATGGGTTTGTTGGAATAACTAGTTTCGAACTCCATGACAAGTTCATCATTAGATGTCTAACTACTAGTGATGTGCGGTTCCGCCTATTTGAAGAACCGGTTCCGAGACGTACCTGGTATTTGGACCGGTTCTCAGCAAATTGCTGTCCAAAAGAGGAGTAAGTGCAATTATCTTGTAGAATAAAAAATTTGATAAAAATATACATTTTCATACCCTCACCCAAAGGTTAACACTTTTGGTTCCTTTGGAACCGAGTCCTGTTATTCTGGAACCATTTTTCAGTTCTTTTATTTTCTGTCTTTTTGGAACCATTTTCGATTCTTCAATCGTGTATATACAAACTCCTATGAGAAATTTTAATTACGCGAAATAGAATCGATCGAAAATTCCAAGTATCCATTCATACTAAAAAGCTCCATTATTCCAACACCTCCCATCACTATCTAGGAGAAATGATGATGTCGACCGAGAAACCGTTACTACTAGACAGAGAGACTCAGGGGGGTTCTATGCCACAGCTGATCAACCTTAGAGTTGGCGAAACATGCAGAATAAAGTAACAAAGAGAAATAGCGATAGATGACTGGAAGTATGTAGGGTTGCTCAATGCGTTTTTCACACATTTGCCTTTGTGCATTGAACCAAAAGTACACAACTCATCAACTGAGTTTATTTTTGTTGATAATTAAATCGAGGAAAAAAGGGATAACAAGTGAAATAAAGAAAAATGTAATTAAGTGTTAGAGTAAAACTGTGTATAGAGATTACAATTGAAACACAAATGTAATAAACTAAAGATTTTTCTCATTCTGTGGCTGTTGCCAAGTTTGTATAACTCTGTGTTGCAACTTTTCCAGTGACTTTTTTTGGTTTCCGGTCCAAGAAAAACAGCTGTTTCAAACTCTTAGTATATTACTCTATGGAGAGACTCTTTGAATACAGAGGGACTTGGTTTTCACGCCGCAACAAGCACAGAAAAGGTTTCCCTCACCCGATAAACAGGCACAACCTAAGAGACCTAAAGCGATCAGTTCGAACTGTTGGCAACGGTATCTTAGTGAGATTGTAAAGGACGATCTGGTAATGGTGGCTATCGACAAAAGGGAGGAAGACGCAATTTTTCCGAAGTATACATGGAAATATGTTGTGAGCCCATTGCCCATTGTTGAATGGAGTTGCCGGGTCCTCATTAATGAAGTCACGATGCAGGGAGGTTGCAACGGAGGGCTTAATTTGTTGCTTTTGGAAATCATCGTCGGTAGAATACTAATGAGCAGCTCTAAAAACAATTAGTGAAAGGTGCATTAGCCAGGACGAATACTGGATGTTATTCGGAGGGAGGATCTTCCATTCAGTCCCCGGGGCACATGCCTGGAAACCAGCCAATACAACCAAAGTGGAAACCATTGATTACATTATCAAGGATAGTAATCCCAACTTCCAACACACAATAGGAACATCGTTCCATGTGAAGAGGCAGATGGTGTCTTTAAGACACTAGACATCTACACAAGACGTCTTGAATGGTCATTCAAGACAATTACTTTTTTTTCCAAGACATGTACTGCAGCGATGTTGTGACAACCAAGTACTTCGGGGTAATGTCGACAAAACCATAGAGCAAAGATAAAAAAATAAATGGTTTCCCATTACATCCCATGAAGGGACCGGGGAGAACTTCTCACAATCACTGAGCTGTGCTCTTTCCAGTTTTCACTCACTGGAATATAGCTAGAGTGAAAATTTCCCTCATCTGACGAAAGGTTTGACTTGCACCAGGTTAAGTTACAAGAACAGAACTGAACGGAACTTTTTTTTGAATGTTCATGTTAATTTTTTTTTTTGTTGGCTGTTGTTGTTAGTATACATTTGTGTTGTATAAGTATTTAACACAACAATTTCAATATAGAAACACGAAATACCGTTGTCGTTTACATGTTCGTTGTTTTAATCCCTCTATCTGCTACCATTAAAGCAATACTTTTCAACGCCCAACGTTCATACCACACCAATCCTAATGTCGTAAATTTACTGAGAGAAGTAGTTACTCTAGGTATCTTAACTCTATGGACAAAACATTCGTGTATGTGTGTGTGTCCAAAAATACAATACGATGTGAAGCAAAGTATACATATTAGTATTTTCTTTTCTCTACAGCTCTACAGCTTCACTCTCATACACGAATTCTTTTTTCAGAACACTGAAGTATTTGGTTGCCTCAACTATGCTGCAGTAGATGTCTTGAAAAAAAGCTAATGTCTTGAGTGACCATTCAAGAAGTCTTGTGCAAATTTCTTGAAGACTCACGATATGCGATTCGTTGTTCAATATGCACATCGCCTGTCTTTTAAAACTATTCAGTGGGATAAATTCGATTTAATTTTGGCAGATAAAACTAAAGATTTATAAACGGAATCGGGAATACTAAATGTTATATCGACTGTAAATGGGGAAGTACCACAAGTATACGAAATGCTTTACCCGATACGTATGTCAACAGAAGCACTCCTCAGGGAGGGGTCTTGCCTACACATTTGTGAAATTTAGCACTTAACGAAACACTGGTCAATCTTGATTCTGCGGACGTTGTGGAAATAGCAGTACGGATCAAGTATCCATGTACCTTAACAGACATTTTCCAGTGTAACCTATAGACTTTAGATGGTCGGGTGAAAATGGTCTGGTTTTAAATAGAGTTTAACACAGAGCGGGTTGTTTTTACTTTAATCTGGTCAGAAATTAAGCTTGCAGTGTGTATTATTTCAAGGGCGAAAAATGTAACGATAACCCACTACTGTCGCAAAATAGCTACAGGCAACAAGTGGGGATTTTCTTCGCGCATTATTCACCAGATCTATACAGCATTGGTGAGATCGATAATGCTCTATGGGGTTATCGTGTGGTAGCAAATGCTTGAGAAGTCCGAGTTTTGTGCAATACTGACTATGAACTGAATGTAATGTTACATTTGCCCCCGATGGATGTTATGTCTTATACGTTTTCTATCAGGTTAAGCGGGGCATCATCGGAGTCATGAGATAGTTTCGGAATGTGTTTGGAACATCCCTACATATGTCATCTACGTCTAAGCGAACCAATAATCTTTCAGAAATATTACATTCTTTTGCCGAAAAGAGGGCTCGTGAAACAAATGAGTTCTGACTTTTAAGGGAAACGTTACACGATGGGTCGAAAATGAATGATCAAGTAGGGTATGTGGTCTGCTCTAGGTATCTAGGGTTGTTGCTTTCTCGTAGACTGCCGAATGTATTATTTGTCTATGAGAAGGATGAAGGAGGGCCTGTATGAACGCCTGCTCGGGTAAGGCATAGTTGTATGTCAAGAAACAGCCTCCGAAAGTATATTTGCAGGCATATTTGGAGTGTCTCGTCTTTTACACTGCTGGGTAGGCATGCGGAGAGACTGCATTACATAGAGAATTAGCGGAAGCTGTTACGATGAGTAAGCGGAAGAATATAGTGCAAATCTCCTGTGCAAGTGACTAGCATTAGGGAACAAAAGTACACGCAAAGAAAAAAAAAACGTTTATTGCTCGGTTGCCGCAACAATACTTTGATTCATTTGTATTAATTAATTAATCGCAACCGATCATGTAGTCCCCCAAATAAACTCATGTATCGCAAATGTGTACCATGTTGTTGCAAACGAGTTCTCGTTTGCATCAAACGCGTACAAAATTACATTTGCCGCAAATTTAAAAAACGTTTGCGATAACTGAAATTATCCATTTTTCTAATGAGAGCACAGATTACGAACAACGTAAATTTCTCTCATTCTGCCGACTGTATACATAGTCTTATCCACTCGTTTGACATACACACTTACGCAAACACATAAAACTGATCATACACTCTAATGCTTCTACCTTGTCAATATACATATGTATCTTGGATGGACAATTGAAGCGTTGTAGTTTGCTGCGCTTTTAGTTGTTATTTGAACGCAAAGCGAGACAGACGCCTAAGTAGGTAGTGAAAAAATAGACAAAAATTCCAACTTTTTCTAAAACAAACCAAAATCATAAAAATTGGAATTTAAACACAAAAGAGCGTGTGGAAGCCATAAATAAGTTTTAATTACAACTCAGTTGCTGTAACCGAACAGTTGGTGGAACCGTTTTCCGTTTCTCGCAAACGTTTTTTCAGCTCTAATCTTTCATAACTCGTTTACTGCAAACGTTTCCAGTTCTCGCAAACGTTTTTTTAGTTTGGAACAACTATAACTCAGTTGCTGTAACCAATGAAACAGTTGGCGGAACCGTTTTTCGTTTATCGTAAAGGTTTTTAAGCTCTGATTTCTCATAACTCGTTTACTGCAAACGTTTTTCGGTTCTCCCAAACGAAATGACACGTATGGATTAACAAAAGTTTGTATCTCCTAACTACAGTCTCCAAATGAACTTCTGTTATCTAAGATTTCGTTTGGAAGGAAAGAGGTTTTTCTTTGCGTGTAAGTCTACTAGGGAATCTTACTTTTTTAGTGACCTGGGAGAATTGTCTCATTTTTGTAATTTTTGTATTTGAGCTTAGTAGGGCAGACTAAACGGTTATATAGTACGGCTAGCGTTTAATCCCGTTAATCCGTGGTATTACAATAGACTAAAAAGTCTAGTGAGTCGTTCATCGACTGCCAGCAACACAGAATCTAACATAACTATGCGATTTATCTTCATTTATCTCCAAGATAACTTTTGTTGAAATTTAAAAATGGCGGAAGAAAAACTACTTCATATCACCCAACTTAGATTTGTCATATTCACTAATTACTTTTATTTTGATTCACAATTGAAGAGATCGCACGATATGAACTTAATGGCCTTATAATTGGGACTTTGTGTCACTGTCTAATGTACGTTGTTTCAATATGATCGCACCAGCATTAACAACACAGATCTTAACTTTCTTCCCCAACATCATTGTATAACAGTGTAACTGCACTTTTATGTTGTTTTCAATTACAAATATCCTTGTGGTACTTACTCTATTATGGCACTTTGATATTTAATACATTCGATCACCTGATCGTAAATAACTTTCGACTTGCTATCGTAGCGTTTCAGTGATCTTAGACGATGTTGCAATGCCTTTGACATCACGATGCCAAACATAATGAATGAAACTATTAAACTTGTGTAGGGTATATACATGCAGCATCCCATGGGCGTGACAATCATTTGGAAAGTATACCAGATTTCATAGAATGGTGAACGATACTCATTAATACCCGGAATCATACTACCAAATGGCAAGGCTGTGTGAAAAATAGTTTAGTTAATGTAATTAATAATTAATTGTGTTTAAAAACAAAATACTTCTCTCCTTAGCAAACAGTGGATATAAAGCAAATCCCACACAGGTTAATAAACCCAAAAAGAGATTACCTCGAGCCATTACGATACCTTGAGAATTAACTTGCGTCAAAAGGGTGTGGATGTAATAATCATTAGTTTTCTATAAGAATGAGAGAGAATATATGTATACGTATGTATGTACGAGTATTAGACATCTGCACAAGACGTCTTGAATGGCCATTCAAGATATTTGCTTTTTGTCAAGACATGTACTTCGAGGTACTGACGACAAAGCATTCGTATATGTGTGAATGTGTGCGTATACAAAAACACAGTATGATGTGAAGAGATGTAGAATAGTAGTATTGTCTTTTTGCGATCTACAGCTTCACACACATAAACGAATGCAGTTTTTGTTAGAATACATACTGAAGTATTTGGTTGCCGCAACTTTACTATAGTACATGTCTTGAAAAAATCAAATGTCTTGAATGTCAATTCAAGACGTCTTGAGCAAATGACTAGTCTGTATGTATACATGTTTGTTTGAGGTTAAATGAAAGCAGAATTTCTGTAGTGCGGGGGCTGCTATAAAAGTTATGCGAATAATTTATTGATTTCATTTTATATATAAATCATAATTTTTTCAATCATAATCCGGTTCAAAATCATTTTCTCCATTAAAAATAATTTTTATAAAAATATAGACAAGAAGTTGTGAATATTCGTGATTTCGGTAGAGTATTGTTTTGGATGTTTTCGCACTAGTAGGTGTTGTTGACACAATTCTCGTTAATTTGAGAATTGGTTATCCTTATAATGTGTGATGATATACCTTAATACTTGTGGAGAAGGGTGCTGGTGAGATGCCTTGGTGGGTATCGAAATAGCTACATACATTCCCAATCATCAACCGAAATAATCAATTTCACTTCTTCTTTTTATAAACTTCTGTATTAAAAATTATTTTTAATGGAGAAAATGATCTTGAACTGGATTATGATTGAAAAACTTAAACTTTCAAAGATCGATAAAATAAAAAGAACATCTGAAGGTATAAATCATAATGACTATTAGAAATGCTATATGTTTCGAAAACTCTTAAAGATTAGGGATACGACCTTTTTTGAAACACTATATTTCCATGTCCATACGTTTTGAGAAATGCTACAAAAATAAATAAAAAAGTATTCTTGGTTAATTTGGTGACAAAAACTTTCCCCATGAAATCGATCAAAGTTTTCGGATTTTCGAATTTTATAACTTTTTCCAATGTTCTAGAAAATAATAAAATGGTGAAAGTTTTAAAAAATTCCACTAAATATACTGATTCCAAATTTTGAAAAAAAAATTAAATTTCATGTTTTGAATTTTTTTTACAAAAAATTATTTTAGATGAACCAGAAGACCATTCTAAAGTAGGGTACCTCGAGGAAATAGGTGCAAGATTTAAACAGATTTATTTCGTATCTAGTTACAGATACTCATCAGTGATTGTTCGGAATAATGCTATTGAAAAATTCATCTAACTAAGGGTGCTATTCTATAAGTCGTGAATCAGTAATTTTGATTCACTTTTGTAGTTTTGCTGGTTTATAAAACGTTAATGCTGTTCCGTGACTACCTGCGTTGAGTTACGTTATTTAATGGGTAGTTTATAAAACGCATCGCAACGTTTTCGATCACATCAGCTGTTAAATTGAACACGCCATAATTCCTCATCGTTATATGAAGAAATTACAAATTGACAGAAAAAGGTCGAAAGTGGATGGGCAGTGGATTTTGCATTACATTGCTTATAGGCACTTTCTAATTGCTATTTAATCTTGTACGTGAATTCTTTGCTGCGTGGAGCTTCGCAAAATTTGAAGTTCTTGACTTACAATCGATGCCGAATTTATATTCCCTGGTTTTTGGAGACACCCTTGTTTTCAGCAGCAATGATTTCGAGATACCGGCCGGTACTGTCGCACAGCCGACATAATGTTTCTTGTGCACGTCCACAACCGAAAATTCCGAGAAGTTTGCGAGCGATCTCAGCGTAAATTTCTCCATTTTTGTAATGAGGTTCACAATGGTAGCGATAACTTTGTTGCCTAAACTTTGCCCTTTACACCAATTAAGATTAAATTAACATTTCAGGTGATGACTTTGGGCTTAGACCAATTAATCGGCAACACGGTGATGTTACCAAATTATTAAAGACGGCGGCACAACAGAAAAGTTAAATTGAGAGCTCTTGGTTTTGTAACATTTGTACAAATTTAGGATGTTTTTGAAAAAATGGAACCTTTAAAATAGGATCAGTTGGTCAAATCGGGCCAGTCGGTCAAATCGGCACACATTTTAAACCGATGAGAGCCAAATATATCGGAGGCGTCATTAACTTCAAAAAATTTTTTGGTGGCGGCGACGCGTCGGAAAATTTCCGATCGGCTTCCAACTCAAAGACGATCAAGAATTAGACGACCAGAAGATGGCCGCAATTTGGCAACCTTGGCAAAGAATAATCAAAAAGTGCTAGAAATTCACTCAGACGCATTTCTCTCACGCGTCATATCTTGAATATTTCATACTTTCTCCATAGTCTACGTAATTTTACTTCAACATGGTTGGAATTTGTATAGTTATATACAATAACACTATCAAAAAGCTGCTCGTGTATTAAAATATTCAATGAAGAGAGTAAGAGAGAGAACAGGGAATAGCTAGGATGTCACTTGTTTTATTTATTGGCATTTGGGTGAAGAGAAATTTTGACTGTCTGTCCAACTGTCAAACAGTTGATTTTTTTTATGTTTTTACTATGGTTGAATTTTATTGATATCAAAAAGGATGTACAAGTAGAGAAGAAAAAACCGGTGAAATTTGGCAACCCTAGTAGAAGAGAACCAAAAAAGTCGGCGCGATTCACTCAAACGCATTTCTTTCCCGCGTCATAACTTGATTATTTCATACTTTTTACGTACTTTATGTAATTTTATTTAAATATGATTGGAATTTCTATAGTTAGATACTCGTATAATAACATCATAAGAAAACTGCTCGTGTATTGAAATATTCAGGGAAGAGAGTAAGAGAGAGAGAGCAGAGAAACGTCGCGCTTCACTCGTTTTCTTTCTTGGCATT